>CM040400.1:58294926-58894926 GCA_022702515.1 Ilyophis sp. 1 JC-2022 | reverse complement strand
CCCTCCAGTCCTAACCCCAACCCAGCCCCGATCATAACCTTCCCCCCTCCCAGATCTAACCCCAACCCAGCCTCGATCATAACCCTCCCCCTCCCAGATCTAACCCCAACCCAGCCCTGATCATAACCCTACGCCCTCACAGATCTAACCCCAACCCAGCCCCGATCATAACCCTCCCCCCTCCCAGATCTAACCCCAACCCAGCCCCGATCATAACCCTACCCCCTCCCAGATCTAACCCCAACCCAGCCTCGATCATAACCCTCCCCCCTCCCAGATCTAACCCCAACCCAGCCCCGATCATAACCTTCCCCCCTCCCAGATCTAACCCCAACCCAGCCCCGATCATAACCCTACCCCCTCCCAGATCTAACCCCAACCCAGCCCCGATCATAACCCTCCCCCCTCCCAGATCTAACCCCAACCCAGGCCTGATCATAACCCTCCCCCTCCCAGATCTAACCCCAACCCAGCCCTGATCATAACCCTACCCCCTCACAGATCTAACCCCAACCCAGCCTTGATCATAACCCTCCCCCCTCCCAGATCTAACCCCAACCCAGCCCCGATCATAACCCTACCCCCTCCCAGATCTAACCCCAACCCAGCCTCGATCGTAACCCTCCCCCTCTCAGATCTAACCCCAACCCAGGCCTGATCATAACCCTCCCCCCTCCCAGATCTAATCCCAACCAAGCCCAGATCATAACCCTACCCCCTCACAGATCTAACCCCAACCCAGCCTTGATCATAACCCTCCCCCCTCCCAGATCTAACCCCAACCCAGCCCCGATCATAACCCTACCCCCTCCCCGATCGAAACCCAACCCCGCCTCGATCATAACCCTCCCCCCTCTCAGATCTAACCCCAACCGAGCCCTGATCATAACCCTCCCCCCTCTCAGATCTAACCTCAACCACTGATACCGTGTGAAAAATAACGTTTTTTACTCACCCTGGTCTCCTCACGTGAGGAAGAGACAAAGCACAGCAAGCGGATGCTATAAGCACTGGTCTCAGGTTCTTTATTTCTTTGTTTTTGCTTGTTTCACTTCATTGTCAATAAGCAACATTCTAAGTTATGTCACATGCCTTCTAGTTCTACCATCTTACGTTAACGATGTGGTACCCATTGTTATAAGTGCATGTTCCGTACAATATTACAGTTTCAGCAAATCTGCAAAGTTACTTGCATCACGGGAAACTTCCAAGTTTCATTCCAGTCAAGGGTGCCTGTTCATCCCTCTCTTTAGAATGTGGAGCCGAGAGTGGGAAACTCCATTGCTGCGGCGGGGGAATACACATGATATGGCAGCATCTCTCGTTTTTGTATTGTGTCGACGTTGGGGTATACATACATTTTAGATTTTTGTTTATTCTGTATCCATCTTCTCGCACCTGCCTGAATGGGTTAATCCAGGTATGGGCGGTGTTGCAGGCGTATAAGGCTGGCAGTTATGTTTAATTGATAAGATTTTATATTTAATTTCATTTTTTTGCGCCGAGAGGATGGCCAGCTGCAGCTGGATTGAAACTGAGGAAAGCCAGATGCAGCCATTTTAGCAGTCTCTTTGTGTTGTTTAGTAGAATCAGGTGTGTGTGTAACTGCTTTGGAAAAAAAAAAACCACACACACACCCACCCTTTCTGGATGGATAAGACCCCCCCCCCTAGGAAATGGTAAGATGGAGGGGGGGATTTGAAATGACAACAAAAAACAAACAGCACACACACAAATTCAGGATTTGAAAACTGGAAATGTTACCATATGCACATCTGTGAAAGGAATTCACCTATCATGTTCTGTTGCACTATGTCTATGTTCAAACAATGAAATCAGAGCAGTGAAGGTGCATACCTAACAGGAGACATTAAAATCATGAGCATCGTCACTGAAGCCTGTCTTAGCCAATGAAGCCTCATGTCAGCGTACTGCTGAGGGGAGAAAGGTTCTGACAATACACAGTGGTGTGTTACAAACAGGGGGGTGAGGGTGAGAATATAGCCTCAGACAAGGCCCCACGGGTGGACAACACACACACACACATTCCTCATGCATGAATCGGAATTAGGGGGCTCCTCTGGGCTACAGTAGCAAGGTCTGTCCAAAGCAGGCCTTCGTCAGCAGGCTCTCCTTTATACCACACTACTTCCAGGAACAAAAACTTAATCCATTAGTTAAGCCAGACTATTATCTTTCCCATATAAGAGTGCTCAGGCATAAGAGTAGGGAAATGATGATTCTTGAATCCAAAAACAGGTGGGTCTTCTGTCTCCGTTGGAAGACGAGAATTGCATTTGTCCAGCACACTGGGTTTGAAATGGAACAGTGACTATGAGGTTAAAGTACAGACTTTCAGTTTTAATTTGAGGGTTTTTACATCCATGTCAGGTAAACTGTGTAGCAATTGTAGCCATTTTGTATACATAGTCCCCCCCATTTTAGGGAACCAAAAGTAATGTTAACAAATTAAACTTAAATAAAGTCATCATTAAATATTTGGTTGCATATCCTTTCACATGCCATGACCCAAAAACATCAAAAGACCTCTATGGGAATTGGGGTGGGACTAGATTAAGCTGTAAATTACATGGGAATAGTGTGGAACAAATGGTTGGCTATACGGCAAGAAGTCATAAAGGGCCTGAGGTATCAAATGAGCCTGAAATCATCACTCTGCTGCAGATATGGATGGATCACTTGTAGAGTTGTTTCTCCTGACTCATTTTCCTATTGAACACTACGGAAAAATAAGTCAGGAGAAACACCCCCTGAGGAAGTCATGGCATGCCAAAAGATATGCAACCAAATATTAAATATGATGACTTTATTTAAGTTTATGTTAATTTGTCCAATTCATTTTGGTCCCCTAAAATGGGGGGGCTATGTATAAAAATGGCTACAATTTCCCTCTCCAGATACCACTACCATAGTTATTAAACAATACAAAAGATAATTATAGTACAAGAAGAAATGTATCCAGTCTTAAGTATCTCAGACTATGATTCATTTACAAACAGCCCAGGAAAAAGCTAAATTGAAAAATTGACCGCTACTGCCCTCTGATGGCCACGTTATAAATATAGCCATTATAAAAAACACATGTTATGAGCATATCTCACTTTCCTGAAGATACAAAGTAGTGTATTTAAAACACATTAATTTAAAGATTTCTCCAGACACTTTAAAATTAACAGCCATACTTCCAGCTGTTTCACAACTGACTGGCATTGAGACAGCCCAATTGTAAAACACCTGAGATTAAAAAGCGACAGCAGTTTTATTTTAAGTTGAATACGCTAATGCACAGCGGGTATGTTAGGGGTCCGTGTAACGCTTATCAGTTAGATTTTTTTATGCATATACCTCAAGTTGAAAAATTGTAAATTGTATTCAATATTTCAATTCTATTATTTATCCTTGAAATAATAGAAAAATTCAGAATTCAAACTCGTTTTTCAAATTTTCTGATTTACCGTTTGTCTTTTGAAAGTTGAAAATTGCATTGTTGGCGTTGGTGGGAAAACCGGGGTAATTTCTAATATCAACGATCAATGGACGGACTCAACCATGACCGTAGGGGAGCGATGTAGCCTACAAATTGTTGCCTACAGTATACAACGTACCTGACTTAGCGGTTTGAGTCGAGATATTAATTAATATGTAACCATTAATATGTAATCAGCAACATTAGATTAAAACACAAAGATCGGTTTCCAGGGCACAGAGTAGAGGAGGTGGTCGTGGAGGAAAGGAGGATGCATTTTTCGAGTATCGGGACGCACCCCACACGTCTTACTCCGAGCTGTGATCTAGTGATTGATAAACCGGCGCTGGTAAGAAGCCGTCTATTGAGGCTGGTAACCTCATGTGACTGGATTAGCAACCCACTGGATTTGCAACTGACTTGACTGGTCACTTGCATTCCTAGGCTGGTCACTCACGTACGTACAAACACAATAAATAAATAAAAAAACTGAAAAACAAACACCAACCAACTCACAAAACATTTGTCTAAAAATGGTAAATCATAGTAAATATGCTTTATAGGCCGTGGATATTCAAATCTGGATCTCACATCTAAATCCAGCCCTGGTTTTCTTTCTCCCAGGTGAATTACTTGAACAATTAGTTCTACTGATTGGCCAGACTGTCTTCAAACCTGACTCCCAGGAGGGTGGAAAACCTGCAGTACAAGGACCTTGAGGATCGTGATTTGAATACCAGGGATATAGGCTAAGCGAGTAATTGTGCTGGTGTCAGTCAACAGCAACACTAACAGCATGAGTGCTTCGCCCAAAATTATAGGCTATAGCAGTAGAAGAATTGGATAAATCAAACATAAATCTGAAAGCTCATCCAATTACACAATGTCTAATAGGCTAATGTAGCCTACATTCCCAGCAATGTTGAATAGTAGGATTGTTCCTGTCCAAAAGTGAAATAGCTCTGCCCCATGTGGGATTCCGACAGAGATCGCTGGGTAAACAGGAATTCCGCTGGGCTACCTAGAAACAGCTATAGGCTAGTCTGTGTAATATCGCAAAGTTTAATGCTCGATCGGTTTTGCTTGATCATTCAAATTTTTAAACAGATTTTTAACGTGGCAATGAAACCAGTGGCCTGTAATTAATCAATTAGAAGCTATGTTTTGTTTTTTAGTTTTTTTTAATGGGGTAAAATGGCATGTAGGTAAATATTTTACTTTGACAGTTATGAATCTCTTATCCACGGTGCCCCCCTAGTGGTAGCCGTCGACATCCCAATTAGCCTACAGTATTCATATTTCTCTGAAATGATAAACTACAGGTTAAACCCCAAAAGTTGTTTAACCTTTATCTTGGCACAGCCACAGACAATAAAATGCATAAAACGCACCGTTTCTAGGCTATATCAAAAATCATGTTCTGATATAGGAACAATAATACTCGATATTATTGAAAAGTTGTAACTTATAAACAAACATTCGGTTACAGTTCGCCATAATGTCCAATGAAGTCGACATTTCCACAGCGACCACCTATCGCACGTGTGGCTGTAATAGCCTACAGTGCTGTGGTTGTAAAAACATACATTTTAACGTAGGCCTATTTTTTTTTACCATACATATAGGCTATAGCCTACAAACATTAGCCTACAGGCCAAAGTTAATGAGGTTAACTGATTTCGTAAGTCCTTCGCTTGAATTGAACGAGTGTTGCCTTGTTGATAGCTGCAGACTCAAACTGCAAATGCAAGAGAGATGACAAATTTGCTTAATTTAGGAATAGTAAAAATAATAATTAAAAATCGCCAATCCAGTGAGTTTCCAGGATAGGTATGCGAGTGACCAGCCTATAATGCTAGTGACCAGTCAGGTCAGTTGCAAATCCAGTGGGCTGCTAAACTAGGCACATGAGTTACCAGCCTCGGCGAATCAATAGACGGCTTCTCATTACCACCACCGGTTTATCAGTTGCTAGATCATTTGCCAGCTTCGAGTAAGATATATGCCCCTCTCAATAGTCTTATTTTTGGCACTTATCCTGAACCATACAAGTAAATGTAAAAGGCTAATTAAAGCCCCAGTGACCAATAATACATACGTTTTTTGGTGACGTTATCGCTCCCCTACGGTCATGGTTGATATTAGAAAATACCCCAGTTTTCCCACCCACGCCAATAATGCAATTGTCAACTTTCCAAAGACTCTCAATTTTCCTATTATTTCAAAGATAAAAAAAATGAAAATTGAAATATTGAAAATATAATCTTTTTTTTTTTAGATATTATAGGCTATAGCTTCATTTTTAAACCTAATTTATTTTGATTTGAACTTGCTGTAGGCTAGTTTTAAGATTCGATGCACACACACTAGTCTCGCGCTCGAGAACACATCACTTACATCGAAGCGCTTTTTCAATGTCCAAGAATAGCTTTTTATAGAGTTATGGGCCGGCCTACCACATAATACTTAATCCAAATCAATACGGTGTAGGCCTAATCCTTTCTGGAATATGAGAAAGGTATTTTGCGTAACCACATGAAAATGCAGCCTACATTCCACACTGTCGCTAAAATAAGCATAACCGGATCATAGCCTATGCTACAGTATGCTACTGTTCTGCAACCGGGATATCATTGATTAAGTTCACTGTTATCCCATATAAAATCTTTGGCTATATTCCGAAAGTTTTCATCATAGCGATTCGAGCAGTATCTTTGCGCAAAAACGGGGACTTCCGACATTATATTTTCTATTCAGCCATTGGAGGCGTATTTTACTACGGAATCTGCAAGTAGGTTACGCATACTTACAGTGCATTTCATTGGATTTTTTGTTTTGGCCGTCGCTATTTCCACTGGTTATTTGCTTCCGGTATGTATGTCTGATTGGCTAGCAGAATTACGTAGGCTATTCCAGAGACGCGATTGGCTGAAAAAGTAGGTTAGTGGTGCGACAGGCAATACAGAAGAGAAAAAGTAGGTCATAACCTGCAGCTGTAAATCACCATATTTATTACATTGGGTTTAGCCTACACGTGGTTCCCAACCTTTCCCTCGTAAGTATGCTTTTCTAAATGGTTGTTGTCCATGCTAGCCTTTAATTGTAAATTGCTTTTAGGAAATGGTTATGTTTTTTATTATTATTGTGCTTTCAGTAGCTCCCTAGCTACAAACCTTTACTGTCGTCTTCTGCTTGAGAGGAGGGGCAGCCCATGACTGAACTACATAACTTTTAAAGGCGTAGGGCAGCATTTAATGCCAAAGAAAGAATCGGTTTGGAATTGTATCCTGATCACGACCACGCACTAGACCAGTCGGTAGGCTACAGTTAGTCTTTTAAAAACGATTTGGTAGCTACAGTGTTACTGTAAAGTATTGATATTATAAATGGTATAAGTCGTGTGAGCCGTTGCGTTTTCAGCAATGTGAAGTGTGGCTTAAACAAATAAGGAAGTGTCGTTACTGTAGGCTAATTTCAGTGCATTCTATATTTTCTTAGATTTCTATATCAATTATGGAGAGTTGGCTATTTTACAAATGTCTTTGGTATTTGACAGCTGTCAGTTTCACTGGGTGAAACGGTCGATGTATCATGGTGTATTGAAGCCGTAATTGTTCTCAACGTCTTGTAGAGGCAATACGCTGTGCTTGGTGTTATAGCTACTATTCTTGATGGGTTGGTTTTTATAAAGTGTTTTCCTCAGACGTCTCGTGCATGGTGAAAATTTCAGAAATTCGCTGGCTAACGTTATACTAAGATAATGGATATGGCAATGCGCAGAATATTGCATTCCAGTAGTAAATTATATGCACGACACGTTCTGGTGCAGATGTGGGTATACCAGTCTGAATAAGAGAGAACACAGCTGTTATTTAAAGACGAATGTGTCAACATAAGTAGACTCAATAATTAATACAGAAGCATGAAATGATAGCTTTGTGCAGGTTCGCAACTGTGCATGAAACAAAGATAAGAATACAAAGTTCACGGAGATAGACTCATTTATAAACCTCTGTGCCAGGGATTCCAACATATGTAACACATATTTTTTTGAAAGAGATGCATGAAATTAACCATCCACAAACATGTATGCTTTCTGATACCGATCTGTAGTCATGTTTCAAAAATGGCATTGCTAATAATCTGTACAAAAATGTAAAGGTAGCTAGACCTCATGTCATGTAAAGGTTAGATTGCGTTCCAAAGCAGGCCTACAAGACATCAAGACATTTTTTTCACATTTTATGAAATATTGCACTTTCACACGAGGAAAACCAGACACTGCTGTGTATTAATATTAGTTGTGGTGTGTAAATTATGGCCTGTCTTAAGTTAGCCAGCAGTGGTAAAAGGTCAATGTGTAGAGAGAAATAGAGAAATGTAAATATATTTTGGCATAGCCTATACATTATAATTTCAGCTTTGGTCTGCAATGTTACATGTGTGCCTTTGGAGAATCTTATGCCATCATTGTCAAAATGGCTTCAGGTATTTTTATGTTCAGTTCCGTTTCTCAGAATACTACCATGTCAGGCTCAGCCGGGCATTTTAGGGCACATACGTTTGCTCGCGTGCTTGTCAGCCGGCACCTTGTACAGATTTCAGCTTCCTCACAGTGTGTGCATCATCAAGCTGTTAGCCATTAGTCAGTGGATGAGGTAAAGCTCTCTCTCTTCTCCCTCTCTGTTTTCATAATGTTTGAATTTTCTTCTCAGAAATGCAGAGTGAAGTTGTTCGCCTTCTCAGTGAAAATCTAAAATGTGCATTTAAAAAAAATAATTTTGCATTAATATTGTTCATAGGCCCAAAAGCAATAATCTATTGTTCTCTTTCGTGCTAGTGGACAGTTTGTATTAAAAAAAAAAAAAACATTAAAAAAATTTTTTTAAATAAAATTAAAAATCAAGATGTGATTTGAGCATGAACCACATCAGGAGTGTAGGCGCATGGTAGATTATGTCTAAAGCAAATGCGGTGACTAGTTTGCAGTGCACTCCTCCTCATCTATATTTTAATCACCCTAAACGGCGAAGCTGCGGAACTTGCTGCAGAATGTGGGTACTGGAAAGGTTGACCCAGTTTGGAATTTTGGTGTACTGCTGCACGGTACAAGGCTCTGTTTCCCCCCAGGACTGGGACCAGCGTCCCATGCTCTCAATGAAGGAAAAAAGAGGTTAGAAATTCAAGAAACGTTTCCAGGCTAGCAGAGAATACTGTTTTCATACAGAAAGCTTTCAGGGAATAGCAAAAAGAGTAGGATTCTTGAAGTCCATGCTCTCAAACAATATTGAGAGATAGAAAATGCAAAAATGGCACTGATCCTGTTATGCTGTTGACATGGAATATGGTGTGTATGTATTGTTTGGATTGCCTGTTTTTCCTGTGACATGTGTGGGTTCTGCCTTTGTGGTAACTGTAAGTCGGATTCAGATGAAGGCCCTTAGCATGCCGGCAGAGTGGACCACAAGAGAAGTGCTTTTGTCAACAGCTCATAATTTCCAGAGGCCTTCACTGTGGTTGCCCTGGTAATCACCATGTAAATATAAACATTGACCACCAGTCTTTCCTGTTAGCCTACGTCAAACCGATAAATCAACTGTTAATCTTTCCTGCTAGCCTACTTCAAACCAACACGTCGACATTTAAACTTTCCCGTTAACCTACCTCAAATCTACACATTAACTGCTATTTTTCTCGTTAGCCTACCTCAAACCGACCCATCAGAATTTAATCTTTCCTGTTTGCCTACCTCAAACCAACGCATAAACCGTTCATCTTTCTGGTTAGCCGTGATATCCAAGCATTAATTCACAGTGCAAGGCCAAGCAGGACAGCGACTCTAAATCAGTTGACTGACTCCACATTTTCATACTCGGCGTAAGCCAGCAGTTTCATTACAAATGGTCTGTCATGAACTCTACAGAGTAGGATACCAGAGTCGGGTTGCAGTGCAAAGCACTCATTACACTGCACATTAAGGGAGTATGCTGCTGGAAAGACTGCAGTTAATGGATTACCAAGCACTGGCGAAATGTGATATAGACCTAGTTAGATGAATCATCCTTTACTATCTTCTTGACAAAGGGAAACTTGTACATGTAACACACTCCTAATGAAGCCTACAGGCCTAAGTACCTCATTCCAGTACTGCGTGGTTGTAGCAGGTCTATAATGTTGGGAGATGCATTTTCCTGGCTTGGGTTGGGTGCAGTCTTCCACTTAGGAAGTAAGGTCAGTGTTGTTGGTATGTTTATGGACGGATTGCCAGTTTTAAAGGTTTTGTCAGTGATGGAAGATTGCCGGGGTTCTACTGATAGTGGACACCACAAAGCAGTCCTACTTGTCATTGGAGCTTCACGTGTCCGTCACTATCTGTCCCCCCAGGTGCCTGCCTATCACCACATCCCAGGAGAAAAACGCTGGATCAAAAGCTGGGACACTGCATTTCCAATTTCTACAGGTGTGTGGCAATAGCCGTCGGAACATTCTCTACACACCCCACCACTACCCACCTACATCACAAACTGTGAATGGAGATGTTTTCCCTTTGTTTGCACTCTGAAGTGCAAGAGGAAGCTTAGTTTGTTAGTAGGTTGTTAGTATAGGTCAAAGTTCCAAAGATTGCACACGGTCGGATTGTGATTTTATAAAGAAGCATGCATGCTTTTTACTGTGGGAGTAATCTCCTCAGGGATTTGTCCTCTTTAGTAAAACTCCGTAACAGTCATATACAGGCCTACACAAAGTTCAAAGCTGCTTTCTGTGGTAGCACATGCACACCTGCACACACACAATTGTGTTCAGTGGTGTAAATGAATCATGATGCTTGTGTGCAAGGCAAGGGGCACTGATATGTTCAATAAGGAAATATCAGCTGCGCCTTTAAGAACCAAGCATTTTACACCACGGAGTCAGGGGGAGAAATTGCCAGAACTGGTCGACGAATGAACACCCTATAGAAGTTGCAGTACATATGTGGTGCAAGTTTGTGGCACAAGTTTACCACATGAGATAACTTGAGTATGTGTTCGGTCTTTGATCTAAGTATAGCTTTCTGTAGCCACAAGCACCCTGAGGTTTGTTTGAACACTGTTGGCACAAGAGCATGAAAGAAATTAGTCCTTCCCTAGTTTAAAGAAATTTTTGTAAAAAAACGAAGGGAACAGCATCCAAGAAAGCAGTTTTTGGGGCAACAGAACATTTTGTCCTGTTCAGTGGACGAGGATTCGGCTGACCTACTTTCACCCTGACCTCAATTCTCTCTCTCTGTCTCTCTCTCTCGCTCTCGCTCTCTCTCTCTCTTTCTCTATCACAGTGAGGCTCAAGTGGTGAGAGACTGTAGAGAGAAAGGGAACAAGCAGAGGCAGTCTCCTGTGGTAATTGAGTAAGTAAAACCGGCCTAGTGTTAGGGAAGAGGGGTGGAAGTTGGTGAAATGGGGCACTGGCTAAGTGCAGGTGCTTGTCCTCTCCTTCAGACTGTAGGACTCATTTACAGACCTTCTCTCCAACAGTCTGTGAGTGACAGAAGCCGTCTGTCCCACAGTGACATCATCTGGAAGTGCCCCACATGGCACGTTTTCAACTGGGGGTGCTTGGTATCCTGGCAACCAGGGCACCATTAATTGGTTGATCAGACCACCCAATTGTGTTTTGTGTGTGTCTGTGTGTGTGTGTGTGTGTGTGTGTGTGTGTGTTCGTTCAACTGTGTTCAAGATATTTATATGCAAGTGGATGCGTATGTATTAAGGATGGTTATGAGAATATAAATAAAAACCATGCAATGTGTCTGCCAGGGAATATGCATTTATGGTTCAGGTTATTACAGTTAATGATCAAATCAGCATTGGCACATGGACTATGTTTACTGGATTAAGATACATAAGCATCTATGATTCACCTTTGTTCAGACACGTGATTGTGTGTGATTATAGTATGGGAGGAAAAGGCAGCATAAAAACAGGTTGATGTAGAATCTATTTAGGCTACAACAGGAGTGCTTTCATACCATGGAAAGAATTTGATAGTTTTGTGAGTTTCAAATAAAATGGAAGAAACTGAAAGTTTGATTCCTTTTTGAAAAGCACTTCATGGAGCCAGCAAAAGATGGCATCCAGGAGGATCTCTCATAATATAGAGAAATTGAGAGGGAAATCGTTTTTTGGCCATTTGGTGAAAGGTTTCCGATTGAAACGCAAATCTAGAATGCAGCTTGACTGACAGGAGCAGGAGTCATGTATGTTTATTTTTGAGTAAAGTGTTATTTTGAGAATATTGTCTTGGAACAAGGCAACTTGGCCTTATCACTGCGATCAGTCTTGTTTTCAGGAACAGGATTGAAAACCGAGGTTTGGCTAAAGCCTTGTTTCTGCTGTGTCAGTTTCATTAAATTAAGTCTTTCCCAGTAACTGGAACATATGGCTTCTCTGAAACTTTGATCCCACTGTCTTCAGTTGGGCAGGAGTCAACACTTATCCTTAGCTTTGAATATAGCAAATAAAAATAATAAATACGTATATTTGAAAAAACCTTGTATGTTCATTTTTGTAATTTTAATGTTGTAAAGTTATTGTCCGACTCTACATACTGTAAAAGATTCATAACCCAACAACTAATAATGTAGGTTCAGTCCTCCACATAACTTAGTAAACCATAATGGTGTGTTGGTAATGGAAAAACATTTTTTCCTGTTTCTTTCAATTAAATTATTGGGAGGATTTTGTGAGACACTGTTCAATTTTAGTTATACTTTGTGACTGCTCAACTTGCTAAGCTGTGTAGGTGGAGGAAATGAAATGCTTGCATGTATTTGTACGTCAATGCTAAGTACAAATGCTGGCGGAATCCAGGCCTTCCACTTCTGCCTGACGTGTTTGCTTCCTGTAAATCTTCAGCGGGCTGAGGACACATTGAGCTGCAGAAATAATGTGTGAGTCATCGCATGACAAGAGGAGTCCTCCCTGTAGCCCCGCAGTGAGGCCAATATCTCATAGGTAGCATTTCTTACGCAAGACCAGTTAGGTAGCATTTTCTATGCAAGACCAGTTAATGCTACCCACGGATCAGTATTGCTGGGTTACGAAACGATGGTTATTTAAGCAGGCCGTTGAGGTTCAGGCTAAAAATCTGACCCGTGTCCTGGCTTCCTTTCCAGACTGAAGAACCAGGGAACAGACTTACTGGGAACTGGGATGCTTTGAGAACAACCGCCTGAATGAACATTTGTGGTGAGTGTCCAGAGTGGCAGGCCCTCTGTTTTGTGATATCTGAAAAGCACAGCGTAACTTTTATTGGATTTTTAATTGCTTAATTTATGATAATGCTGATGATGGTGTCGATTGTTAAGCTCTTAATTTCCACAGTTTGTGCTATAGATGGGAATTCAGGGGAAAAAAACACTAGTTACTATATGCTATATGTTAACCATCACATCTATCTACAGTATGGTTACTGTATGCTGTACATAAACTACTATGCAAAGCTACAATATAGCTACTGGATACAGTAGCTTTTCCATAGCAGTAAATCAGTGGACCAGAATATATATTGTATGTTTTTTGCTGCCGTAGGTGATCTAATGGCAGACCAAAGAATGGACATTTCTTCAACAATGGCTGATTTTATGTCCCCCGGAGCCACCAACCTGATCAGCAGCTCCATCAACACTTCAGGCATTGATTACACGCGCAAGAGGAAGACCAGCTCCACCGACTATCAGTAAGCCCCCTGCGCCACCAACAGAACCTCCAAGAAGGGATGCAATGCATGATTTATTTTAATATGACAATTATCAGTACAGAAAATATTTCTTTTTACTGTGTATTCTTGAACATAATGCCATAATCAACTTCTGATTATTTCATTATTACAACCTAAATGTAATCAATTTGGAATATTTGTTTTATTACATCTCCACTAGGATTTATATTACTATTGTGGTATATTTGTGACACATTGATCCCTACATGCCGGCTTAAACCATAACCAATCAAATTTCTTGCTTTCGCAGAATTGATGGATTTCCTTTTGAGTAAGTATTCATAGAAATGTGGTCATACATTTTCAAAATTTGTGACAAATGCACTGTTTCGCTTTTGTTTTTATGAATGTACTGCAGGAAGCAACAGTGGAATCCCCAGGAGTGTAACGCATGATATCACATTGCAATAATTAGCACGAATGCAGAAATAACATACATGAGTGCTGTTCATGTAGGATGCATAGAGCAGTTTATAGAAGGTGACACACTTAACTGTAATAGGTGCTTGAGTCAACTGAGCTGTATATTAGTAAAGATAGTATGATCAGCTTAACATCAGGGTCTATCTGCTTTGTTACAAAATGTTCTGCGTTCACTTCCCTGATAGCAGGTGGAATTGCTCGCCTGGTTCCACTCTTTTTTTTAGGGCACTGTCTAGTACATATAATGCATTGCTCTTGGTTTTAAAATTTGCATGAAATCATTCTGTGTAATTCTTACATTTCTTGCCAGTAACTCTTGTTTTTTTTGGAAGGGATAGCATGGACACAGACAAGGATAAACAACTTGGAAGGTAACTCAAAAATTGAATATGGATCAGTGTGATTGCTGTTGATTTGCACATTTCCGTTGGCATTTAATACTGGAAATGAGTCTTTAATACCATAGACTTGTTTGTGTAAGAACTCATTAAACCAATAGCGAAAGGTACTGATGGTTGCGATAGCATGGTGAATGGGTTGTGTAAGGCTGAATTATCTTTACATAAGACACATTCTTGTCAGCTTAAATCAGAAAACATGTACTACTGGAGGTTTATTTTTCAGTATTGTTCTTTAGCCTCAAGATCAGTGTTCCTGGCTGCTCTGTACTCATGCCCTTGTTGCTCTTGTAATATCCAGTTCATGTACTTTGTAGTTGCCTTGTTTGGATTCTCTGGAATATCCTCCAAATAAATAATATTGCAACAAACTACCATACACAAACCCTGTCTTACTGCAAACTACCATACACAAACCCTGTCTTACTGTAAGTAGCTCTTTCCTAAAGCCTTATGCACTGGATTGTATGGCAATAACTTACACTCCTGAACCCCCCCCCCCCCTCTCTCTCACCCCAGGGACTGTGTGGATCAGCCAGGCCGGATTAAGAATCCCAGGTATCAGACTTCTTTCACTACTCATGGAATATCGGGTCCCTTCCTCTATTTTGTGCAATTCTCACCCTTTTTTTCCCCACTTTCTATTTTGGATTATAAATGATGCTTCTTCAATCGGAGCATGTGCCACAAGTCAATGATTACTGTCCACACCCCAGCCAACACAGTCCCACAGGAGAGAGCTAGCCTAGCGCTGATTGGAGGAGAGTCGTATCTCACGCTGTAGATGCCTGCTGAGTAGCAGGGGGGTGCTAATGTAGACTCAAAACCCCTATATCTTCATGGCAATATTTCCACAGTTATGGAATAGGTGTAACTCCTCCACAGGTGTGGCCATTTTCACTATGGGTCAAAGCCTCTAACTGCAGGATTCTTTACTGTGGTCTTTGTGCTTCTGCGTTTTCATTCTCAGAAATGTAATCGTCTTCTTTACAATGGGACTGGGAAACTGGCAAATGGTTGTGAGCGCATTGTGTGCGTTCTCTGTGAGCGTGTTGTGTGCGTTCTCTGTGAGTGAATTGTGTGCGTTCTCTGTGAGCGTGTTGTGTGCGTTCTCTGTGAGTGTGTTGTGTGCGTTCTCTGTGAGCGTGTTGTGTGCGTTCTCTGTGAGTGAATTGTGTGCATTCTCTGTGAGCGCATTGTGTGCGTTCTCTGTGAGTGAATTGTGTGCATTCTCTGTGAGCGTGTTGTGTGCGTTCTCTGTGAGCGTGTTGTGTGCGTTCTCTGTGAGTGAATTGTGTGCATTCTCTGTGAGCGCATTGTGTGCGTTCTCTGTGAGTGAATTGTGTGCATTCTCTGTGTGCGCGTAAACCGCATGTTTAGAGGGTCGGTTTCAGTACCATTTCTGCCGTTTGTCGCGGCAGGGAGGCCCACAGCCAGATCGAGAAAAGGAGGCGGGACAAGATGAACAGCTTCATCGATGAGCTAGCGTCTTTGGTGCCCACCTGCAATGCCATGTCCCGCAAGCTGGATAAACTGACCGTGCTACGCATGGCCGTACAGCACATGAAGACGCTACGAGGTGAGTCAGCCGCTGGTATCCTAGCAACAACCTTAGGTTGCCTGCAGGCCTACACCTCATTGCATCTGTGTACAGTGGGGGTATGGTGAGTGGGCAGCACAAAGGGTGGGAAGGTAGCTAGTGAAATTTAGTATCCTTCATTTTGTTCTGTAGGGAAAACCCACCTACCTCAGTGGATTGGTTGAGCTTGGAGGTTCTGCGGGTTACGTTTTCAGCTTGTATTACAGCAACTGGATCTAGCCATACTCAATTTTCTGGTCACCTCTGCCATTTATCACTGGATAGCCTCCACTGAAAACCATTATATCTGGTGCTTTTTTTTTGTGTGCATCAGCATGTCTGTGTGTTTTGACCTGGAGTAAGAAATGCACAATTGATTTTCTCAGGAGCTGCAAACCCTTACACAGAGGCAAACTACAAACCAGCTTTCCTTTCAGACGATGAGCTCAAACACTTAATATTAAGAGTAAGTTTAGTCTAATGGCTGTGTACGTGTTTGTGAGTGTTTGTGAGTGAGTCTGTGTGTGTGTGTGTGTGTGTGTGTGTGTGTGTGTGCGCATGTGACCTTCTTTGCTGCTTGTCTTGGCAGGAAGTGAAGATAACTCATATGTACATGACACCTTCTCTGTTCTCCCAACAGGCTGCTGATGGCTTTCTGTTTGTCGTTGGCTGTGATCGTGGGAAGATTCTCTTTGTGTCTGAGTCAGTCTACAAAATCCTTAACTACAGCCAAGTACGCTCTGTCCCAAGGCTAAAGAAAAACATTTTGATAATTAGTGTCTCAAATATTAGTGAAGAGATATAATGCAAACAAGTGTATGTCATTTTTTATGATGTTATTAATATTTATATCCCTTTCTTTCTCTCTCTCTCCAGAATGATTTGATTGGACAGAGTCTGTTTGACTATTTGCATCCGAAAGACATCGCCAAAGTCAAAGAGCAGTTGTCCTCATCAGACACAGCACCACGGGAACGACTCATTGATGCCAAAAGTAAAGCCCCCGTATTACAGCCCAGCCCTTAATGAGATACTGCAGAGCCTTTTCTAAGGCCTTTTTTACCGCTTCAATTTGAACAAACTCGTGAGTAGGTGTGGGTATATGACGATGATGCCACATAGTCATATTATGAATGTTCATACGGTCAAAGAGTGAAGGGGTGTGTCTTGGTGAACTGACTCAGTTTTGAACAAACGGAGCACGCATGAGAAGCCCTCACCCGTTTTTATGTTAAGGATCTCATGACGTCACAAATCCCCGGAAACCAGCGTATTTTGACTAGACATGAGATTTTCAGACATAAACAGTTGTGTATGATCATAATCTAACCCAAAACATCGGTTTTCAACGGGAAATGTCGGCGGTTTTTGACTGCAGTATCACTTTAAGTAATGAGGTGTATGGGGGGTGTGTGGGAGTGTGTGGGCGCGGGAGGTAAGAGTAGTTATAGCAATAATGTAACAGTGCAAGAGAAGCAATGGCAGTTATGATATAAAGGGTGTAAGAGTAATAATGACAATAATATTGTAAAAGTACAAAAAAATAAAAAAACTTAAATGTCGATAAGCTTAATTGAAATGTTTGGTTGAACATATCAACACAGCACAGTTCATTTTTTATCGGTTTGTCATCAGTGAGGATTTTTTCATTTAACTACTAATTACATTCAATTACTATTATAATGAAAATAAATGACGGTGTTATTTTAATTTGTCTTGAATAAGGTCAGTAAATGTTTGTTACTTTTAATGTTTTTTTGTTTAATTATAACTGATTAAAACACATAGAGTAACAAGTATTGCTGTTTTTAGCTTTTCACACCAAAAAAAAAGAAAAAAGAAGGAAAAACAAACCATGGCTCACAAATCAAGGT
The DNA here is from genome assembly GCA_022702515.1 of Ilyophis sp. 1 JC-2022. NCBI lineage: Eukaryota > Metazoa > Chordata > Actinopteri > Anguilliformes > Synaphobranchidae > Ilyophis > Ilyophis sp. 1 JC-2022. The sequence continues at coordinate 58,877,409 of CM040400.1, read as the reverse complement.
TTAAACTAATCGATGGATTTGGAGAACTATTATTACGCCTCTAGTAGCAGAGCAACAGCAGTAATGGTGGTAATAAACGTAGTGTAACGGTCATAATGGCAGCAGTCGTGTAAGGTGGTAACGGAGCGCTGTGCTTTGTCTCAAGCTGGTCTTCCCGTGAAGACGGACATCACCCCCAGCCCATCCAGGCTGTGCTCCGGGGCCAGGCGCTCCTTCTTCTGCAGAATGAAGTGTAACAAACCCTCGGTTAAGGTGGAGGACAAAGAGTTCCCCTCCACCTGCTCCAAAAAGAAAGGTACCCCTCCCCCCATGCTGTCTATGCTGCTTGAACCTTGTCATAGGCTGGGGTTTATCCTACTGGAGACTTATTCCCGCAGCAGTGCATGTGCAATCCATCTACCTCCTTCCTAATGTGTGACACTAATGACTTCAGTAAAATAAGGCCATTTTGACACTGAGGGTGTGAACTCAACAGGGCCCCGTTTCCCAAAAGCATCTTAGAGTGTTTTGTGGTTGTGGTTTATTCATTTTATGATTAAAATTATTTGAATTTACTGATATTTCATTAAAAAGTTAATAAAAATATAGGGAGAATGACGAAAAGCAAACAAACAATGAAAGTAATATAAAAACAAAATAGTCTAAGATGATCTTTATCTAAGATCCTTTTGGGAAACAGGGCCCAGGTCATTAAAAGCAGCAGTCTAAGTCCATTCTAGTATGAATTTGAGTTCATACAAATGTCAATGCACATTTCGTTCATGTGATGACCTATGACCTACGAGGCTTAGTTTTACTTGGGGACTTGTGAAGTGTGCACATGTTTTTGAAAGGGTTAACAACTAATAGTTTTGTTTGGGAACTGAAATACACCAGAATATTGAACAGTGGTGGCGGACATTTTGATGCTCGAGGCCTCGTTCTGACAGAGGGGGAACGTGTGTGTGTTTTTTTTTTTCTTCCCCCAAATGGTAGCTGACCGCAAGAGCTTCTGCACCATCCACAGCACAGGATACCTGAAGAGCTGGCCGCCAACCAAGATGGGCCTGGACGAGGACAGCGAGCCCGACAACGAGGGCTGCAACCTCAGCTGCTTGGTGGCCATCGGCCGGCTCCACCCGCACATCCTCCCCCAGCCCACCCACGGCGACATCCGCGTCAAGCCCACCGAGTACGTCTCGCGGCACGCCATTGACGGCAAGTTCGTCTTCGTCGATCAGAGGTGAGGCGACTCCTCAAACATCACTTCTCTCTGAATTTATGGGAAGAAAAGACCCATTTTCCGGTGGGCTTTTTATTTTTATTTTTTTTGCACCTTCAGAGATCAGATGATGTATTGTCTTATAAACAGTGTGAAGGATTACATTTAAATGTGAAAAAGCAGTTTGTTGTTTTGTATTCGGCAGAGTTATCATATATCAAGTTAAGTAAGGAATGTACACCCTAAGCGATGAGCTGCATTACACCATTGGACTAAACGGACGAGGAAGCTTTGAGGAAGCACACTCTTAATTCCAAAGCTATAGATGGATTAGAAATCCAACATTTTTACAGGGATTGATTGTCAAGGACACATAAGTTCCAGAAATAGAAATTAAGGAAATCATAAGAGCTACATAAACTTAAGAATCAAGTAGCATGCATGTACTGTCTCTCTCTGATGCCCTGTGACCTAAGGCCTCCCTCCAGGTAAAGGTGGTTTGAGTCGTGGCCTCTCAGCAGAATTAACAGGCTTCATTTTGAGACTTGCGGATGAAGCGGTGCAAGTGGATAAGCCTGGAACCTGGAGCGAATTTAGGCCCCCGGGCACCATCCTCAGCCTCCTTAGCCGTCCAGCTTTGGAATTAGAGCCCCAGCTTGTGTGTGGGAGAGATCTTCCAATTTTAGCCGTGGCCCAGGCAGCTTTCTGTCCAGGGGCCAAGTGGAACCCCAGCGTGAGATGGATCGGGACACACACAGCGCACAGGCTAAAAATACCCCCCGCCCCCGGGTTATGAAAGCACTGTGCTCCCGTAACACCCCCCGGGATGTTCCTGTTAGTTCAGAAGGTGGATGGAAATTATTTTGTTCCTGATCTTCAGTGCTAATAGATTTCTGAGTCCGATGTAGTAGAACTCTCTGGTCCCCTCCAGACAGTCATCGCTCTCAGGCTCCATACCAAAACACCTGATTTTATTACCAGTATACAAGGACTTGATTGAAGACCATGATTAGTAGAGGGTTAATTTAACACCCTTTAGAGCCAGGAGAAGAATCGGTTGTCTGTCCAAGGGTCCTGAGGCTTAGAGTGCTGAGCTAATTGTTGTCAGGGAGCTGTTTCGTGAAGTCAGGGAGTACATTAATTGCACCAGCCAAAGCACGGAAAAATATAATGGCGGTGGTTGCCTTTGAAAATGTATTTCCAAACTGCTTGTATTTAATGCATGTATATGCGCTTGTCTCCACGTCCAGGGCTACTGCAATTCTGGCCTATCTACCCCAAGAGCTCCTGGGGACGTCATTCTATGAATATTTCCACCAGGATGACATCGGCCACCTGGCTGAATGCCACAGACAAGGTACAGGCCCAGAACTGAAAGCTGTTTATGGAATGGGAAGTGCCTTGTGCTGTTAGATAGGACAAATCAATTTCTGTTAAACAGCCTTGAATGGCATGTGTGACATTAGGCTGGGCCACAGGGTTACAGTCATGACTCGAACAAGAAGGGGTTTGGATAGGACAGGAGATAAATGTCAGTGGATCTAGCTGATGATATCCAAGTGTATTTGACACAACCAGTGAGAAAGTTACTTAAACCAGAGGAGAACGAGACCACAGCCTTTAATGTTTGCCTCATTTTTAAGTGGCAGATCTCTTCACTTGCAATACCAAGCAGTTCACCTGAACTCCTTCACATTTCAATCAGCTATAAAACGTGGACAGTTTGTAAAAATCTACGCTATTTATGCAGGTGGGCTAGTATGAGAGGGCATTCACTAGGAAAATAAATACATGCATAAATGTACAAATACATAAATAAAAATATGTATAGACACACACACACATACACACACACACGTTCACTGAGCTCACAGCCTGGCCATTCTCAGTTCTGCAGATGAGAGAGAAGATCAGCACCAGCTGTTACAAGTTCAAGGTGAAGGACGGCTCCTTCATCATCCTCAGGAGTCGCTGGTTCAGCTTCATGAACCCCTGGACTAAAGAGGTGGAGTACATCGTCTCCACCAACACCGTCGTCTCGTAAGTGTCCGTCCACCTCCCCGCCTCCCAGTGTGTTTCATAGACAAGCATCCTCTTTCTGCACCGAGCTGAAAACACGACTCCCGAGCACAGTAACAGGGACACTGTGCTGTAGGAGAGGATGTCTTTCGCATGAGCCACTAAACTGAGCGTCTGACTCGATGCGGTCGTTTCAGATCCCATAAGACCTGAACACTCTGGTGTACTGGCCAAATTTCTAACCTGGCTCGCTCAATCTCTTTCATCACATAATGGAGGCAGTAATCCTTCCTCTCCACCTCCACTCCATTGTGAAGAGCCAGCAGATCGTTTTTCCCAAAATTGTTCTTTTTTATTGCCAGTTACCAATTTCTCACAACCGTATTGCACTGGTGATGAGGGCTATAATTTTCTTTGGTGAGATTCAGTAGAAATACTGCAAACCTTTCATCGTGAACAAATTCCTCATCACTGTACAGCATCGATGATGATTATATGCTTGCTGCAGGGTTACAATATCAGTAAAAACAGTATGTAGTTTATTGCAGTTCATTTTTGTATTGGTTACCGGTGCATTGCCGATAGGAGGGCTCGGCGTTAACCGTGACCGCAGGGACATGGCTGAGTGGTTGTGTGCAGAATGCTTAATGAGGTGTGAACTGAAGGACACTTTCCTCTCCTCTCCTCTCTCTCTCTCCTGCAGAGGCAGTGTGCTTGACGGCACTGAGCCGGGCTATCCTCAGCTGACCGCGTCCCCCCAAAGCATGGACAGCGTGCTGACCGCGGGGGACAGTAAGTCCTCCCCCTAAAATCTGCGCAAGACTACTGCGCCTGATATTTGTGTGTTATGGTGCCGGTCGTCATTAATGTTTCATATAAAGATGTGAAAGATGGCGACAACCTGTACCTCAATGGCCTTCACATTAAACATTAATTACCACCAGCTGCATTAAGTCCAATAGGACTGTGGGGGTTTTTTGTGTACCGTCCAATTAAAAACCAGTTTCCGCTGAATTACCGTTCGACAGGAAGTGACGTCAAATGACCCACAGGACAAAGACTATCACAAGTATAGCTATGGTCCCGCGCTACAAAAAACAGTATCTTTTAAAGGAAGCACAAGGCGGCTATGTATGCTTTGTTGAACAGCATTTGCATATAAATGCATCTCATTAAAACAGCCAGCTTCCTGCAGTTAATTTATGCTCAGGGTAATGGACGTGCTTTTGGCCCAGGCACCGGGAAACGGGCTCTCCAGACTGTGCCAGGCATCCCAGGGGGCACACGGGCAGGAGCAGGCAAGATCGGCCGCATGATTGCTGAGGAAGTGATGGAGATCCAGAGGTACGAGGAGTATAATCCTGCATCCATCTTAATTACTCTGCTTATAGCATATTACCTTATTTATCTTTATTTAATCTCAATATTTCCCCTTTCTAATTCAATATTTTATTATTTGTTAGTGGGGCAATTACGTATTTGTTGTGAAATGTCTTCACATTATTGTAATTGGTTAAACTTAGAGATGGATGTTTTTACTTTTCTTGTTCCTCAGTGATGAGCTGTGTATTCATACTTGGCTAATAAATTGTGCTAGCTAGTAAGTCAACACTAATCCTGGCTTATATTTAAATAGTACGTACTAATTAAGTACAATGTGATAATAAAGCCAAATGTAAATTTATAAAATATAAAGTGTAATTGTTTTTAACGGGGTATCTATTTGGCAGGATTCGGGGTTCATCACCTTCTAGCTGTGGCTCTAGCCCCCTCAACATCACCAGCACCCCCCCACCGGACACGTCCTCCCCAGAGGGCAAGAAGGTGTCACATACACACACACACACACACACAGGCACATTCATTATTTGATGATTCAATGTTTTTGATATCCCTTGCTCAGCAGTTCCCTGTATTCCCTCTAATGTATTTATGCATTCCTTATGTAGAAGTTTTGGTAAATCATTAAGTCAGTCAATCTATCAACCCAGTCCAACATGTGTCATTTACTCATTATTCTTCGGTTTTATTTCGTACGAAATGTTACATCATAGTAAGGCTGTCTGTAGACTCATGTACATCACTGGTTTTGCACAAAACCCTCATAGCTGGAAAAAATAAATAAAGAGCCTTACAGTTAATCACATGAGGTTTTGAAATGGCTTTATTGAGTTCATAGACAGTTGCACTACATTGAGCGTTCATTTTATGTAAAACATAATGGAAAAGAAGATACTTACCCACAGTCCTGCTTGATTTCAGATTCAAAATGGTGGAACTCCAGACCTTCCATCTGCAGGGATGATCCCTGGGCCAGACTCCATCGGGTACCCGTACTCCAACAACTCCATGACCAGTAAGTCCACTATTTATAACACATCTAATGTCTGGTTTTTCACCCCACCTGCATTCCCATATAAATGTTTCCTATGCTGCAGGCGAGAACTCTCACCTGAGTATCAGCATCATGGACGAGCCCGGGTCCAGCAGCCCAAGTCACGACGAGGCGGCCATGGCGGTCATCATGAGCCTGCTGGAGGCTGACGCCGGGCTGGGGGGCCCCGTAGACTTTAGCGACCTGCCCTGGCCCCTGTGAGAACCCGCCGTGCTCTGCCTCGTCACCAGAGGGGGCACTACAGATATGGGACTCAATGGGGTGGAGTGGGGAGTCTTGGGATAGACTGGAGAAAAGACGGGATGCTCTTCTTGTGGGAATAAGCAGGACCTGGTCACAGCGGCACTGCCAGCCAAAATGAGGAAACAGATTAACTCGAAAAAAAGACTCGCAAAGGATTCTGGTATTGTTGGGCATTTACAGCCCTCTCACTGGCCGGGTGCAGACGAGTGCCACCGGTTCCTTTACTGATCCAGTTCTCTGGGTTCCCTGTGCAGTTAACATGCACCAACATCACCTGCAGGATGTCATTCTCTTTCACATGTGTGCGGTCTTAGTGTTCGAGTTTTTACACTACAGATGTTTCCATGTTGAATACTTGTATCATACATGTTTATTCAATCCTGTAAGAAATCTTTTCTCTAAATATATGGTTAAAAGTGTATTGTATCAGCATTGAGATATTTTTTAAATAAAATGTATGTTTATCGCTAATCTACTATAGTATGTAGTTTTCAGTGGATGATTTGGTTTGGTGAAAAGCACAAAAGACAAAAAAAAAAGAATTTTTTTATGGTTTAAGGAGAAAAGCACAGCTCCTTTCCATACATTAATTTAATTAGATTTGATTTATTTCCTTACACATATAGCTAATCTAATTAATGTATGGAAAGGAGCTACACTTTGCACCTTCAAATTTTAGATTTTTGTGTTCTACTGCCCTCCAGTGGCTGGTTTTGAGAAGTAAATGGGACACCAGGAAAATATTTTCAAACATAAGCAAAATGCACCATACATTCAAATTGCATCAAGTTTATAGCCTTTTAATAATTTTAGTACCCATCCTAGTTTGATTATTCAAACTAGGATGTATACTAAATATTTTTGGGAGAAACCAATTCAGGGTGTCTTTAAATGCATTGGTGTGAAAACCTATATAATTATCATGAAAATCCAACATACCGGTACCTAAAAACAGGAAATGAATAGACATGACTCCATCCAGCCCTTTTTTTGCACACTATCTGTAAAACGTACATTATTTCAGTACAATTGAATGGCTGATCCCTCTGTAATCTTCCTCCAAATGGAAAATTACAGAAGTACATTGCGATGTGTAGTATACTTCACACATGAACATGTTAAGTCTGCCTCATACCGTTTGCTGGCTCAGGTACCTAGCTTTACTACAAGGTCGGCCATAAAATCCCTGACTACTATCTGAGTACTATTTGTACTCTTGAACCAAAAGACATTGGTGTAGCCAGCAGCTAGTGTTTCATTAAAACAGCCAGCTAATTGGCTTCCTAGCTTCCGGTAGTGCATTTGAAGAATCCACAGGGCCACGATACTTGGAACAGATGTCAGAAAAGGCATTCTTTTGAAATATGGATTTTTATTTTGTTTCTGTGAATTCTGTAAAAAGTTCCTATAACTTTTTAATATCAGTTTGGTGTATGCAGTGTTTTCTGAATTTGTTTTTATGGATTAGTATATGCACATTGGAAGTATTTTTATTGAGATAAAAGCTTGTATCTGCAAGTATTATCCAGAATTTTTCATGTTCCTGAACATGGACAATGCTACAATGGCTCAAACACAGTTTAGAGGGGAGGAAAGCCCTCACTGAGCATTGTGGGAAGCCATTTCCTCTTATATTCCCACCCATTTCATCAGGAATGTTTTCTAATCTGCCCAATCCCTGGAGACCCACGGAAGCAGTGAGACGGAGGCGGCTTCCTGTACAGCGGTTGCTAGGAGACAGTGCAGTAGAAACACTCGGTCGTTTCATCTTCTGGGTGAAATCTCCCGACGCACTCAATCTGCCATCATGTTGGTCCTGCTTACAAAACAACAAAAACCTCCACACACAAGATGTCCAAACAGCAGTGGCTCGTCTCCTTGGTTACCCCCCCAAAATGTTGTGGCGAGAATGCAGCCACAGGTAAACCAGAGTGTCTCCATCTAATCCTCCTGGCCTAGGATCGGCTCAAAGGCTGCTTCCCAAGCTTTCAGACTAGTCCTGTGGCTGGCATTCCCCCTGGTCATCAGTGGGGCCCAAAGACACCAGAGACTCCACACACAGCTCCTCTCCACCACTCGACAGCCCATGGTGACTATTCTTTTAACAAGATATGAAGATGTGCCAGGAACACATTGACCTTTTTCTTGTACACGCACCATTACTGGTAGGACCATGTGGAGTAAAGAAAGCAGAACACAGCGGTTGTGATTTCAAAATCTTTATTAAAATAACGGTTCTCAAGCTTCGAACAAAACGGGTCGAGACGAGAGGAACTACAGCTGTCCCGTGTAAACAGGGCCGGCCAGAGAAAGCGCCATCGCCACAGACCGGACGGGGTACATTTTTTAAAGTGAAAGCAAAATGTAAAAAAATCTAAACACAGTCCCACTACACAGTGCAACAATCCAAACTCATCAAATGAGAAACAATGTAATAGTAGTAATAATAACAACAATAATAATACAAGCAATTTCAAAAAGAAGTGACTTCCCGAAAAAATTTTCCTTTTCAAATACCTGATAAAAAATAAATTTCCTTTGGTTAAGTAAAAAAAAAAAAAAAAAACAGCAAAAGGAAAAAAAGGGGGCATGTCCACCCTCGCCAGCGTCCTGCATCCCGCTTCAGGCCTTCAGCAGACCGGGTCCTTCAGATGGTCACAGTAGACCAGGTCTTTCAGGTGGTTACAGCGGACCAGGTTCTGGAGGCCGTTAGTAGGCTGGGTCTTTGTGGCTCTAAGGCAAGGAGGAGGGGCCAAGGCAATGCGGTCACGGTGCCGCTCTCGCTCCTAGATGCAGCATGCTGTGGGGGAAGGGGAGGAGGGGCGGCGACGTGGCCTGGTCTCAGATGGCTGGGGAAGGGGCGTCGGGGTCGGGCTCGTTGTTGCCGTTGTAGCTGTGGCCGGGCAGAGGGTGGTTGGGGAGGATGTCCAGCTCGTCCACCTGGGGGCCCGGGTGCAGCACTACCAGCTGGTCCTGAGGAATGTCAGCGGCAGCGGCCGCCAGGTTGGTGATGGACTTGCTCTTCACGCACTGGAAGTCCACGTGCCGGCTTTTGCCCTCCTCCTTCTCCCAGGACATGCGGATGAAGGGCCGCTGCACGTAGTTATAGATCACCTCCGGCCGGCCGCCTGGCCGCTTCTTCACCTTCTCCTTATACGTTGGGTAACCTGCAGGGGTCGATGGTGAGAGTGAGCCTGCCATCTGTCCAGTTGACTATGAGCTGAATGCCGAGTTTAAAGTACCGATGTGTTTTAAAGGGTTCATTTCAACATGCCAATTCTTAATCTATCTGAACTGGGGTGTAGAAACATAGCAATTTATTGAATAAAAAATTAGGCACTGCTGTACCAAATCAATTTATGTATCTTCTTCTTCTAGCGTTAGTCTTTAGACCTGCAGTGTGTATCTGGCGTGCTGGTAACTGATTTTGGGTTGAAAATCCAGTCTCACTTTTCTGACAATTCAATGCTTTACATTTAAACTCGGATCAAATTTTTTTAAACATTTTTTTTACATTTATTTTTTTAAGAGTGACGTGTATCAATGGTCCAGAATTATTTCATCAATGTATAAAAACAAAATAAGGATATACCATACATTTCATATCTGGCTTTGGAAAAAAGGTAAAATGTTTTTAAAAAAAACATCTTTCATACATGCTTTATAGTACATACATATTTAAAGAAAAAATGAGGTCAAGAATAACTTGCTTACCTTCAATACCTAATCTGATTTTCTTCAGACCCCTCTCCTTTAAAACCGATTTGGCGACATCTCGATTTTCGATGTACTTGAAGAAGCGGTATAATTTTGTGCTGTATATAACTGAACAGAAAACGAAGAAAATCAGTTAGACCAAAGAAATTAACAGTAAAATTCTACATTATAAAATGCCTATTTGAGTAAACCAAAAAAATGCATATTTAATTATTGTAATAAAAGCTGCCCCAGACTAAATTAAAGATAGAGAGATAAGGTGTTAATGTGGTTTGGTAGCGCGAAGGCCAGAGGGATTGTGCGCTCACTCTGCGAGTACTCCTCTCCCATCTGCGGCGGATACTCTTCGTCCCAGTCCACCACGTCATCGTCCGTCAGCACCACGATGTGGCACTCCCGCTCGCCGCTCTGCGCGCTCACCACCATCGGCGGCAGGATCATCTCCTCCAGGTAGAACTCGAACTGCCGACGCGCTCCGTCGTTGGAGAGCTCGTGCATGAGCGCGCCTGTCGGGCAGAGGGCAGAGCGGGGTCAGCGCGCTGGCGCCACTCACTGGACTCGTGCCATCGCTACGCCGGGCACTCGTTCGAAGCTCACGTCCTGCTCACTTCCAAACAGATTTTTAAGTCTGCAAGAAGGTTAACTGCAAGAAGTAATCTTTTAAAATAATAAAATAACAGACAGGCTTCCAGTGTTGTCAGTCTGGGTTAAACAAACAAATGTCTCAACATGTAAATGTACAGTGTGAAGATCAGAAACTCCCACCAAACACTAATATGTAGTGTACTTACACAGTCCACCAGGCTGAGAGTGTCAGAGGGGGCCATACTTACTGAGGTCCCTGCACTTGATGGTGCTGTAGTCGAAGGAGATGCAGAGATAGTCACACGCCTCTCTTAACTCTGGGATGGAGATACCATCAGGACAGCGGATTATCCCAGATTTGTAGTAATCCTGCCGGTCGGTTGAGAGGCACACAGAAGAGAATGCACCAGCCATTACGGATCACCCACAATCCCTCCCTCTACAAGCAAATGGCAGTTCTGTCAAAGATCCACTGATCTGTTCACATCCATCAAAACATGGTGTAGAAAGCAGGCTTTTATTTGAAACGGGCTGCACTTTCTAGTCACTGGATTCTGCTTTATATGACTGTTCTGTTATGGTCACAGTCATTCACCATATCCCCTGTGCTTATCACCTCCTCCACCCGCGGCACGAATGGATGAGGCTGTTTGTGCCTGGTTCCCTCCGTGTGGCTACACCTTTTTAATCCACGGTGGTATGTTTGTATCCCATTTTAGAAGTATTCATTCACACCTCCATTTCCTTCACTACAACAAACAGGCAGATGCTTTTAGGCCAGTCCTTAAAAGCACAGCCACATCCTGCCACAGTGGCAAAAAATATCCTTTCAACTAGTGTGCCGGGGATAAACCGATATTTGTAAAGCTGAAACACAACAAAGATCATTACCCTGTTATCTGTTTAGTCTCCATGGAGTACCATGTCCAAATGGCACATACTGAGGCAGAAATGAAAGCCTCGCCATATTATATTAAGTTACAGCATCTCCCAGTAGGTCTGTGTTACATTATAGCCACAGCGGAATGCCATGCAGATGGCTATATTGAAATCTTGCGTGCATTTGCAAAAATTAAACATTTAATTTAATAGTGAGATTCAGATGATTTATTCACTGGGATGCAGTATCCTATATAATAATAATGAATAAAAGGACGGTAAACACAATTTTCCAGCACCAAAACACACACTTGAATCAGGCAGACAAGTTTCAGTTCCTGAGATTACACTCGTACCGGAGCGTTTTCATAATGCCCCTAATGTTTGCACCCCACACACACAATTTAATACTGATGGGAAGTGCGTTATTACACAGTTTTAGTGCAGACATCTCCGTAATGAAAAAGGAGCCATGATCTACAGAGACATTTGCACAAGCTTCAAACAAGCGACGTTAAGACAGTATTGCAGTCAATTATCAATGTTTATTCATCAGTAAAAATATGATGCATGCATGTGTGATTCAATCTTACCACAAAGAATTTGATCTGAACAAATTTTAAGCACTTGCTTGACAGTTATTGAAAGATTTTTTTTGTTTTGTTTCAAGCAGAAACAATGAAAGACTAAAAGTAATGAAATACTGTAATTCTGCCTAAAACGTGTTACTTGAAGCAAGGCTAGAAACAAAGAAATCTAAAACAGCACCCAGAGGACAGAACAGGGTTAAAGATGCAGCGAGCTCAGCATGTGTGGAATGTCATGTTAATGCATATAAAACCGATAGTAACATTACCAGGATGGCTCTGAATACTGTAGAGCTGATTCCCTCTGCCACCTCAAATTCTCCTTTCTCATTGGGCCGTGTGAAATTGTGCTCCCTTCCAGACCCAAACATTCTGCAGGAAACCAGCAAAGGCTTAATGTCCCGTACACAACTCACAGTAAAACACAAGTTCAGACACAGACACACAAAGACACACAAACTGACAGACACACACAGGCGTGGTGCAGTACCTGCCCAGCATGGTGTTGGGCTGTGCAGTGAAGATGGAGGGGTCCACTATGAAGCGTGTGTTGTCCACAATGAGCGTCACCCTCTCTGAGGTCCTGAGGCTGCGGGCGCCCCCCTCCTTGGTCCCCTCGTAGACGAACACCATCTCCCCCACGGTCGCGGCCTTGCAGGGGCCCTCGCTGCTCGACAGGCTGCTGGTGCGACTGCTGGACATGCCGCTGCTGCTGGAGCCGCCGGGCCATGCCCTCTGGGGCCGGGGGCTGCCGGGCCGTGACGACGACGAGCTGGGCTCCCGCTCGCGGTCTGGGGGTGTCAGAGGGAGGGCGGCGAGAAAGCGGTCACCGGGCTACCCTGCGATCTCTCCGTTCTCCCTAAAGCAGCACCGCTATAAGTTTGAGCTATGGGAGGAAGAGCGCTCTTCTGTGCTGCTGTTCTTTTGCCCCTAAGACTGTAGAATGCACAACCAAGAGAAGTTTTGGACAGGTTTAAGGGTGCACTCAAAACCTTCTTTTTAAATAGGCCTATATTTATCTGTCTTAACATTGTTATTTAGCACTGATTGTATGACGTCATTGTTTTGGCTTATATGATGATCTATGTAGCTTTCACTGCCATTTTTAGTAGCTTTTATGATTATGTTTCTTTAATAATTCTGTATGACTTTGCACAGTGCTGCTGGTTATTACTCCAACTGAGAGGCATATTGTGAAGCTCCAGCTCCCAGAAGAGTGAACGCAAAGCAACAGTAATCACAATGTAAATGAGTAGCTCAGCACTGCTTATGAGCCCAAGCTAAAGCTTACAGCAGTGATCACTGCACACACAACAGCAAGACAGTGAAGGATGTGCAAAACCCATGCAGTCCTTGCTAGACAAATTGGTCTTTTTTTCAGAGCCTCATTCATAAACCTTATTGAAGGTGAAAGGAAACTGGTCAGGGCTCTGCCTTTGTTTTAAAAGCTGGGTTATGCAGTCTACGCCCTGATGACAGAAGCTCACACAGGCCAGTAACAGGGTGTGTGGAGTCATGTGACATGAGAACCCATCCTATGATAAGACCCAGAACCCCTCAGGGGGGATAAACATCACGCTGAAACATCCCTGCACTGCACCTGAGCTTGCTCAGTTACAAACTGTGGCTTATCTGGTAATGCCCTATTGGCTGTCTCTGGTCTCAGCTCCTACCTTCTGTATCTCCGCAAACCCTGAAGTTAACCTGCCTGGGCAGGAAAGACGAAACCTGAGCTTACAGATTCTTGGACTTTTTAGGACCATTACCTTCTCACCCCGGATTTACACCCAAGAGAGGCAGCTCCGTGCCATCTGGCGGAAGTCATTAAATTTCAATGGAGAGAGGATGACAAGGTGCGATTCTGCCGGTGCCGCTGGGAGCAGTATGAATCGTGAGTACCGCACTGTTCACGTAAGCTAAAAATATTTTTACTTCTGTGCAAATTCCTATGACCAGCCCGTGCACAAAGAATCATATGAAAGGAGGAGGACACTAGAACATCTCACTGGAACACGTCACTTCCCTTCAAACTGTCGTTCAGAGCTTTTGATAAGTGCTTCGGCTATCCTAACTAATGTGCTTAAGTTATGTTCCAGCTTTTATAGCTAGCTAACTAAACAAGCTAAAAACCTTTTTAACCCAGCTTGCCAACTGACTATGCTGTAGCTACAGAAAGCAAATGAAATCTGAAGCGAATCTCCTCCGAACCAGACTGACACCAAGAGGGAACACACACCTTACGAACTTAAACACTTTCTTTTTCAGTACAAGCGGCGCATACCTGCAATACTACACGGCAAAACGTTTGAGTTTGTATGCAAATACAATTTGTTTTCCCAAGTTCGTGCCAGACATCTTACCTTTCCCGGTATTCTTGGGGAAGGTGAAGATGGGAAGCATGTGCTTACGGCATTGAGCACTGCAAAGTGCCGGACTGTTACCGGAAGAAGTTATGCGGTTATTAAGCCATTATTGACCCCTTTCTGCCCATTTAATGTGGAGGTTCCATTACTGCATAATGTAAGACATCATTTACAAACTGACCCTCGCCCATAAAATCAAGCAAGACACTGACCAGGGGGATCATCTGAAGTGACCTTCAAAGACTGATCAATATCTTCATCGCAACAAATGTAGGTGCATTATTATCCAGAATTCAGTCATGTTTCTCCTGGCAGATGAGTCGCTGAGTCAATGTGCCAATAGCATAAGACATACGCAGCAGAGTCACTCCGCAAGATCTGCTCCTCGCTGGCCTAGCTAGCCAAACATGTGAATTTTGCTAGCCCTCACAATTTATGCACACATTAGGGAGCATGGCGCCTACTCATTTATGCAATGACACTGCACCAACTTTAGCCATCTAGTCATATAATGTAACACGTGGTATTCCCTCATGCTCATAAATCAGATATAAATAACTGCAGCCATTTCAAAACTGCAGTTACCACATCAGCATGAAATGTAAATGGCTCAGCGCTTACAAACCATTGGGTCTTATATAGATTAAGTGTCTCTATTAGCTTAATAACAAATGCCCTTTTCAAGCCATGTTCCAGTTATTGTGAGGCGCTCTTCTAAGCAATCTGCGAGTGAAGACTGGAACACGGCCAGTGTAGAAAGTAAAGCAGAACCTCCAAGATATGAACTCGTCAGGAACGGAGGTCATTCATCATGTGAGAACACACTGGCCTATACTTTCATTATGGTAGCAATAGGCTGCTCTCATTTGCTGGTTATAATCTTTAGTTTCAGTCAATGGCGCTAGCGAGTGGTTAACAACCAGTGAAAAATTGCTAATAAGTTTGGTCTATGTGGGATCTTGCTGTGTGTTGCACACCTAAAGCGCTTTGTTATGTTCACTAACCTTCACCGTGGATTAGGCAGGCATTACATGCAACCGTTTCAACACCAGCAGTCCTCAGGGCCTCATTAGAACATTAATTCATCATTTTCAATAATCGGTGACCCTCTATATTTGGCCTCCTATGCAAACAGTTTGATTTTGTTCACCATCTTTCTTTAAACAAGCTCTGTTGACCCTCACACACTGTATTCTTTAGCAATAGTGTTAAGACATATCCCCATTGTGAGATTTTGATAGGATTTAATTTTTATTTTTTAAATCAACTGAAGGTGTAACTCGTAATATTATGCTCACATTTTTGAATAAGAGATAAGGAGCTTGATAAGGCATAACGGCATAACTGTATACGTTCTTTCTGGTTTCATACCCCATTTAGTCATAAAGTCAGTCCATCATTCTGAGATTCTCATCTCTTAATTAATGTGTATTAATGTAGTCATAGTATTAATGTGGCCATACAATGCCTGTGTAGTAAAGACTGCTGTACATGTGGATATACGTAGAGCGCAGGTGCACACAGGGCCGTTCACACTCACCGCTGTGGTGCAGGCGGGTGGGAGACGTGAGGTTCCGGATGCAGGGGGTCAGCTGGCCCTCGGCGCGCTCGTGGGAGGAGTCTCGGGAGCGGTCGCTGGAGCGCCGGCGGTCTCGGGAGCGGTCAGCGCCTGCGTTCGCATTGTGCAGACTCATCGTAACCGGGTCTGCCGCCAACCGAGAGGCACGTGATTGGACACTGCGGGGGGGGAAAACGACCGGCGCAAAATAGTTAATAAATGAATAAATAAACAAACACTTCCTCCGCAGCTCTACAGCACAACACACACCAAGCCCTTCCAGCACATAAACGCTCAGCTCTACAGCACAACACACCGAGCCCTTCCAGCACATAAACGCTCAGCTCTACAGCACAACACACCGAGCCCTTCCAGCACATAAACGCTCAGCTCTACAGCACAACACACACCAAGCCCTTCCAGCACATAAACGCTCAGCTCTACAGCACAACACACCGAGCCCTTCCATCACATAAACGCTCAGCTCTACAGCACAACACACACCAAGCCCTTCCAGCACATAAACGCTCAGCTCTACAGCACAACACACCGAGCCCTTCCAGCACATAAACGCTCAGCTCTACAGCACAACACACCGAGCCCTTCCAGCACATAAACGCTCAGCTCTACAGCACAACACACACCAAGCCCTTCCAGCACATAAACGCTCAGCTCTACAGCACAACACACCGAGCCCTTCCAGCACATAAACGCTCTGCAGCTGAGCTCTAGCAAGGCACACATGCCTGCAGGGAACTCATTTGAACCCCTCTGGAAAAATAAAAAACGAAACAAAAAACTTTATTCATTGCGCTGCTGAGCACAGCTCAGCTCAAAGAATGCCAATAAAAAGCAACCACTTTCTGGCCTGTGGCTGGAAATGGGAGTAAAAATCAATGAAGCCCCATGAAAAACACGGCCTTGTGAATCTTTGCGAGGTCTAAATCAATGCGTACAACCTAAAGCGGAGACCTTAAAAATGGATCATCTGTGGAACAGCACTGGCACGGTAAATAATACATGCAAGGAGGAAGCAGCTTTTCCCAGAATAGCACAAATAGGAAACCTCTATATGCACCAGTTCCAGTAAACTACTTTAAAGACATTTGTCCTCTCAAGTTATAGCCTCATAGTATGGTACACTCAGCAACTGAACTAATTTCAGAAAAAGGTCTTCTTTTTTTTTTTAACCATGCAAGCAAGTACGTTTTTATTTTAGCAAAAACGCCAAGGCTAACCTGTGCCCACTGTAGCTGAACATTAGAACCTAAACCCTTTGAGCAGTCGGCTCCTTCGTTTGACACTGAGCGCAGTAGTGACGACAGTAGCACATGTTAATGACAGTGTTAATGTGCGACAGTGTTATGTTTTAGATAGTGTTAACAACAGTGTTATGAGTTAATGATGGAGGTGAGTGTTAAAGACAACAGCAAGTGTTTGACAGTGGCAAGTGTTAAGGACAGCAGTGAGTTTTAATGACAGTAACAGGAGTTCATGACAGAGGTGAGTGTAAAATTACGGTAATGATGGCAGTGAACGTTAATGACAGCAGCGAGTGTTAATGACAGCAGCGAGTGTTAATGACAGCAGCGAGTGTTAATGACAGAGGTGAGTGTAAAATTACGGTAATGGCAGTGAACGTTAATGGTAGTGAACGTTAATGACGGTGGTGAGTGTTAATGACAGTGCCAAATGCTAATGACAGAGGAGTATTATTGACAGCACCAAGTGTTAATGACAGAGGATCATTTTATTGATAACATTGAGTGTTAATGATAACAGCAAGAGTTAATGATAGTGCCAGGTGTTAATAACAACACTGGGTATTGGTCCAGATACTTCTTGTTAATGGAAAAGTGCCTTCCTCCCCAGACAGTGTGATTATGAATGATAATGCCAGTGTAAGCAGTAGGTACCCTTAGTGTGACAGAGCTGTATGGAGCTGTACATAACTGCCTTGGTGGCTCCGCCCCCGGCCGATGCCTGCACTGTTCACACCCTGCCATTGCTGTTGCCCCCACCCACCCCCATTCAGAGTACATCAGCAACGGTGAGATCAGCCATTTGAAATGCATTTGATTTTAATTAGAACATTCTCTGTATAATTCCTTATAGTCAGTACCTCACAAATATTTTAAACTTTAAAAAAATTAAATTCTCTTGCGTTGTTAACCAGCCCCACTAATTAGCGGCCGTGCGGTGGATATGGTTGACTTGATGGTAATGAGCGGTAACGGTGGCGGTTACATCGCTCCCTGTTCCGCTCGGGGGCCCCTCGCTTCATTGCTTCATTACTTCATTACTGTCCTAAAGCTGCACTCCGTTTGATTACAGGCATGCACATCAATTAAGTGCATTTAATGCACCACGGCATTCCCTGGCTGTGGTACAGAAGGCAGTGCCGTTTAGAAAGCGCTACCTTTATTGTCCTGTAGAAAGGAACCAGCGGAAGTGACAGGTGACGAATATTTCAGAATCTCTGAGCCAGCCGTGGGTCAGGCGTGCGCATGTGGTTCAGGCGTGCGCATGTGGTTCATGCATGTTGTTCACATGCCAACCCCAATCATGTGGTTTAGCTCTGCGGTTCATTCTCCAACCCCCCAGTGTCCGTGGTTCGGCTCTGCGGTTCACACACCACCCCCCAATGTCTGTGGTTCGGCTCTGCGGTTCACACACCACCCCCCAGTGTCTGTGGTTCGGCTCTGCGGTTCACACACCACCCCCCAGTGTCTGTGGTTCGGCTCTGTGGTTCGGCTCTGCGGTTCACACACCACCCCCCAGTGTCTGTGGTTTGGCTCTGCGGTTCACACACCACCCCCCAGTGTCTGTGGTTCGGCTCTGCGGTTCACACACCACCCCCCAGTGTCTGTGGTTCGGCTCTGCGGTTCACACACCACCCCCCAATGTCTGTGGTTCCGCTCTGCGGTTCACACACCACCCCCCAGTGTCTGTGGTTCGGCTCTGCGGTTCACACACCACCCCCCAGTGTCTGGTTCGGCTCTGCGGTTCACACACCACCCCCCACTGTCTGTGGTTCGGCTCTGCGGTTCACACACCACCCCCCAGTGTCTGGTTCGGCTCTGCGGTTCACACACCACCCCCCAGTGTCTGTGGTTCGGCTCTGCGGTTCACACACCACCCCCCAACGTCTGTGGTTCGGCTCTGCGGTTCACACACCACCCCCCAGTGTCTGTGGTTCGGCTCTGCGGTTCACACACTACCACCCAGTGTCTGTGGTTCGGCTCTGCGGTTCACACACCACCCCCCAGTGTCTGTGGTTCGGCTCTGCGGTTCACACACCACCCCCCAGTGTTTGCGGTTCGACTCTGCGGTTCACACACCACCCCCCAGTGTCCGTGGTTCAGCCGTTGGGTCACAGCCTTATGTGCCACTGAGGTGAAACTCAAGTCCTCCCCACGGCTGCCGTAACCAGAGAAACCCACTAAACCGGGCCGATAACACTGCACTCTGGCAGAGCCCTTCCATCTCAAACCAATTAACACAGCACAGGACATTCGGTTGGCTACTCGAAATAATTGGGACAGCGGCAGGGTCCAAAGATGTCATTCTCTTTATAAAACCTAGCCGACAAGTTATGGTTTCATACGTTTTTTAATATATTTATTATTCAAATATACAGCCCGCATTAGTATTTGTAGCACTACGTTGAATGAAGGTGCAGCCCTGCTAATTTTCACAGTAGAGGTTTGACGAGAAATTCACAAACAACCTGTGACGGTCGAATATTGCATTGGCTTGTCATCAGGCCCATTTGCACTTAACAGCACCGACAATGGCACTAGCGAGTGGTTAATAATCAGTAAAAAATTGCTCATAAGTTTGGTCCATGTGGGACGTTCCTGCGCATTGCACGCCCAAAGCGCTTTATGTTCACTAACCTTCACCATGGATTAGTCAGGCATGGCACGCACCCGTCTCAATGCTGCCATGTGTAAGAAGGTTGGGAGTTGTGACTGGTCAGATTATTTTACAGGCTGAGAGAAAGAGGGTTAACACTAGCCGCCATCTCCCTGCAGTCTAGTCTGTTCATGTGGTGATAACAATGGCAACATATCGACTGTTTGAATGCAGTAATCTTGTACATATTTTATATGTAAACTTTCTCATTTATAAATGTGCAAATCATGCTTTCCCACAGGTGGCGCGACGGGGTGTGTACACTGCGTTTCCGCGTGCGACCTGGCCGTGTCCTCACGCGCTCGGTGCGTGCCGTCGCCCGCGGGCAGCCAGACGCATCTAAAGACAGCACAGCGGGGAACTGGGAGACGCATGAGCAGAGACCCCGTCACCCTGGCTGACTCCGACACTCCCTCCCCCTCCCCCTCCCCGAGCACACGCCAACCAAAGGAGAGGCGCATTCTAATTCTACACAAAGGACAGGAAGAGGAAGGAAGAACGATTCCCCCACACCACCGCCCACCCCCGGATTAGAAACTGAGGGAGCGTGAAGAATCAAGCTGCAGTGGAGGCAGAAGCTGTAAAACCACAGCCTTTATTTAAGAAAGCCCCATATCGCTCCAGTTCTGCGAGCCGCATTTATTTCCCCCCCCCCCGATACAGCAACCCATTGATACAGTCTACAGACATATCCAGTACACTAGGCAATTTGCCACCATACGTTTGTTCATTGTAACTCCACAGATATTATGAAGCCTTGCACGGTCACATTGCTAAACAAGCCTTAAATATAGCCCGCTTTCACTTTAAATTTAAAACCTGCTGAAGTGGACATAGGAAACCAATGACAGAACAAATGTAGCAAAAAATAATAAGACGCGGCTTGGTGAAATGTTTCATCAATAATTCATAGTGCTGACACCATTGTTCTGGCTTTAAACAATAAAGGTAGGGAAAGGATGCAGAGGCTGATTTCTTTTTTTGGTTCAAATATATATTCCTGATAAAAGACCGCTTTTCCCAAAGCGAGCCATACATTTCTGGAGAGGCATGGTTAAGCACTTCTTTAAACTTTCACATTACAATAGTAGCAAACACAAAGGCAATATATCATCCACACATCAACGAAATGGCAAACATCCACAAATTAATCGGACGGTGTGAAACATAAGCAAGCACGAGAGGTACCTACCCGCCTGCCTCTTGCGGTAAGTTAAAGACAAAGCAGCACGGGAAGAACCGGAGAATGAAAGCGATGAACACTCGTGCTCCTCCGAACAATGAAGCTGTACCCGTCCGCTTAGCATCCTGGGGCATTACTTTCTAAGTCCAGCATATTTCGCGGACTCCACTAATCATATTGACTGCGTTCACCTCAAGTTCCATTGCTAGAACGGTATCACCACAGCAGTCAAATGGAAAAGCAGAAAAGAGGGAGGCGGCGAAGGAAGGGCCATTCAAGTTCAGACAGGGAAAGCCATAGCAGTGAATGGCGTGAGCGCGTTTTTACCCACGGCCACGAGACAGACACGCAGAGTGCAGCACTGCTGACTTAAGCAGCTCGTTGCTTTTCTCTTCGCGCAACATGTGGGATAATCTGTGACTGGCTCCCACGCATTCCGCGGAGCTTTTAAGCCAATTAGAGGTGTGCCGTTTGTCAGCGCTAAGAAAAACAACCACCTCGCAACATAAACGTAGCCTTTTTCCAACACCAAACTGTCTTGGTGAACGGCGCTACAATAAACACTAGACAAGAGTGTCAAATATGGGCCGAAAAAACCGGATGCGGGTCTGGGTATTTGTTCCAGCACAGTAACGTCATAAAAAATGACTTAATTCAGGTCTTTATTGAAAATTGCTTACATGCACAGCGCGCTATGCACAGCCTACGCTATGACCTACGGGTGTGTGTGTGTGTGTGTGTGTAGGGAGCTCACGCAAATGACAAAATAACGTAAACTGATTTCTAACGTTAGCTAACCAGTGTTTCCCATAGCCTACAATAAATCAGGTCTACAGAGCTTGCGGCCCGTCATTTAAGTAATTTAGGCTACTATCATTTAAAAATCAATAGAAAATGTGTTCGAGTATGCTCTCCATTTTGTGATTCGTGTTCGGAAATTACTAACTATAGCCTATTCAACAGATTTGTGGAGTGTGTGGACTTCCCTCGGTCGCCTATGAACCAAATCCAAGCGTACAACTACAGTTTTGATTGGTGGTAGACTATTCTCACAACTTGGCTGCTTGGCCACGCACAGATAAGTAGATTTGCAAAGCGAATACCTAAACTAATCTCCCACTGCATGCACAACGGGACTGGACACCCTTAAAATAATGCAAGGGGATCCACGACGCAAAGACAGGTCAATAAAATAGCTTCTTGACCTGCACTTTGGTTACGCCATGCAGCGAATATTTTAATTCAATTAAACATTAACGGGGCGCTTCACTCTCACAATACTTCGTAGAAAACTCGGAGATCTGAAAGAGGACAAACGACATTTTGGTTGCCACTCACCCATTCAAGGAATTTAAATACTGCTATGTTTAGTTAGGAAACCCAATTTATTCGCGGTTCATATATTAATCAGGTTTCTGTGTAATTTAATGCGCCATTTAGCTCTAGACAGTTACATTTTTTAAACGGGCAAGATAACTGGTAACTTGTTTGAGGAATGCATTCATGGACAATCTGACTGAATGCCTGGCACTTTCCAATTGATCAACAAAAAATAGGCCACAGTGGTGGCCAAGTGAAGAATGAAGATGCACAAAACGAGGACTCGTGTTCTATAACCATCATTTCCTACAAGACCTGGTTGTCAATCACCGACTACCAACAGCTCCAGAAATAGTTGGACTAGTTGAAGTATTCAAGTAAATATGCTCAACCTAAAATAAAATTAGCTTCAATAATCAAATATTTATCCCATAATAAACTATCTGAAAAGTATATATTTGAAAGTAAACAGAAAAATAAGCTGAACATCAAACATTTTTTATTTAAATTAACTATTTTTGAAAGTTTTTGATACATGCAATTGTTATGAGACTTGCAATTCTTACATGATGGTTGAGGATGGATCCAAACGAGGAGCAGTAAGGTTAAAAAAAAATAGACATAAGATTAACTTTGTTTGAATTCAGGATAATAATTAAGCAGCTGTATGCCAAAATGTTAAAATTCAAGTTTATAGTAGCCAAATGTAATTCAATTATGTTATAAAATATTCATACACTTTGCAAATACAATTAATATGGTATGGTATTGGCATTCATTAGTTGTAGTGTCCCAAAAGTGTAGCGCACACAGAAAATTGCAATAATGACGCAAGTGCTTTTCTTGAAGTTGTTTGAATATAAACATCGAACAAAAAGTTCGGAAATTTGTGTTTGGTAGATTATTTCTCTGTTGTAACAATGCTTCTTGGCAATACATTTTATACCGTTGGAAAGCCTGTTTATTTCCCTTTTAAAAGGTGCCCCATTTGTAAGGAACATGCATTTGTGGGATGAGCAGCACAGCTGAGTATGTGGGTTGCACCCATGTAAAATTTGCCAAATTTTCTCTGCCAATGCCAAACAGCTTACACCTGCACTGGAACCTGAACATGTGGAGGAACGTTATGTTCAGCGATGAGTCCAGATTCTGCCTACGGAAGTTGGATCGTAGGGTCAAAGTGTGGAGAAGACGGGGAGAACGCTATGCTGATTGCTGCACCGATAGAGTAACACCTTTTGGTGGAGGCAGTGTGATGGTGTGGGGCGGCATCTCCATCACTGGAAAAACGAGGCTTGTCATCATTGGAGGCAATCTCAATGCAGAGAGATATCGAGATGAAATTCAGCAACCAGTGGCAATCCCATATCTCCACAGTCTGGGACCGAACTCCATCCTCCAAGATGACAACGCTCGCCCCCACAGAGTGGGGTTTATCAGAGGCTACCTCCAGAATTTGGGAGTAGAGAGAATGGAATGGCCTGCCAACAGTCCTGACCTCAACCCAATTGAACACTTGTGGGATCAGCTTGGGCGTGCTGTTCATGCTAGAGTGACCAACACAACCACGTTGGCTGACTTGCGACAAATCCTGGTTGAGGAGTGGAATGCCATCCCACAGCAGTGTGTGACCACGCTGGTGACCAGCATGAGGAGGAGGTGCCAGGCTGTTGTGGCTGTGTATGGTTCTTCCACACGCTACTGAGGCTCCTGACTGTTTGTTAAATTAATAAATTGTAAAATTGCCAATATGTCTTGTTTCTTCCTTGTTACTGATAGACTTCAATCATCCAATCCACCAAACAAGAGTCACTAGCAACAGCAGAATAAGCTGTTTGGCATTGGCAGAGAAGATTTGGCAAATTTTACATGGGCGCAACCCACATACTCAGCTGTGCTGCTCATCCCACAAATGCATGTTCCTTACAAATGGGGCACCATTTAAAAGGGAAATAAACAGGCTTTCCAACGGTATAAAAAGTATTGCCAAGAAGCATTGTTACAACAGAGAAATAATCTACCAAACACAAATTTCCGAACTTTTTGTTCGATGTTTATATATATATATACACACACACACCGGAAAGTCTGAATACCCGTTTCACCTTCGCCACGTTTTATTACATTACAGGCATATTCTACAATAGATTGAGTTAATTTTTTGTCTCAAAAAATTGTTTTTAGAAATTTTTGCAAATGTATTCAAAATCGAAAACTGAAATCTTTAATTTACATAAGTATTCATTCCTTTTGCTTTAACATATTTTTAAAGTATCATATTTAATATTTGGTCGCATATCCTCTGTTACTTCCTGAAGTCTGTGACCCATCAACATCAAGACTCTCGATATCATATTTTCAGGTACTGTTACAAGCGATACTATAACCTCTCTGCATTTGAACTGATCTCTATGAAAATTGGGGGGTGAGACTAGATTCAGCTGTAAATTACACTGGTACAGTATGGACCACATGACTGGCGAAATGGCTGTACGTCATCAAGGGTCTAAGGCAGGGGTGTCAAACTCCAGTCCTGGAGGGCCGCAGTCTCTACAGGTATTTGTGGTTTCCTTTCAATCAGCACCCAGTTAAAGGATTGAGAACAAGGTGTGTGGGCTTCTTAGCCAATCAGTGACTTAAATTAATCACTTGTGCTGAAACTCGCCAAAAACCAGCAGACATTGCGGCCCTCCAGGACCGGAGTTTGACACCCCTGGTCTAAGGTATCAAACGAGCCCCAAACCATCACTCTGATCCCTTTAAGGGTCGTTTCTCCTGACTTTTTTCCCCCCATAGAGTTCTATAGGAAAATGAGTCAGGAGAAATAACCCTTGCAGTGATCCATCCACATCTACTCCATATCTGGCAACAGTGATGGTTTGGGGTTCGTTCGATAGCTCAGACCCTTGATGACTTACAGCCATTTAGCCAGCCATGTGTTCCATACTGTACCAGTGTAATTTACAGCTGAATCTAGTCTCACCCCCCAATTCCCATAGAGATACATTCAAATGCAGAGAGCTTATAGTATCGCTTGTAACAGTACCTGGAAATAAGATATCAAGAGTCTTTTGATGTTGATGGGTCACAGACTTCAGGAAGTAACATCATGCAAAGGATACGCGACCAAATATTAAATATGATACTTTAAAAATATGTTAAAGCAAAAGGTATGAATACTTATGTAAATTAAAGATTTCCATTTTTGATTTTTAATACATTTGCAAAAATTTCTAAAAACATGTTTTCACTTTGTCATTATGGGCTATTTTGTGTAGAATTTTGAGACAAAAAATAAACTCAATCTATTGTAGAATATGTCTGTCATGTAATAAAACGTGGAGAAGGTTAAAGGGGTATTCAGACTTTCCGGCTTGACTGTATATATATTTTAATCTTATGATTACAACACGTTATTTGAACTGCTGCTTACACTTTGAATAGAATTCAAGGTTTCCACCCAGCCAAAGTTTACCGTCCCAGTCTGAAGTATCAAGACTTTACAACACTAGTTTCCTACTCCAACATAATCTGCCAACTTAAAAAAGAAACTGCCACTGACCTTGAGTGTTTGCAGAGTTTGCGAGGCCGACTGCTTGTCTTTTGTTCCCAGTTCTCTGTATCACTGGAGTTGCTGTCATATGATTGTGGACGTGCTGCCATTACACGTATACCAATTTCAACACTACTTATTTTTCAGCTCTCATAACCTAGAGCAGATAAAAGAACAGTAAAGCTTCCGCTTGATTATGTCCAAGAAAGACATCTCTGAACTAACGTTAATTGACTACGAGAGGTGTTTAAAAGTGTACGTCAGGGACTTGATGGCTTCGGTCTTCTGAAAGCGTCCTGCACTAGTGGTTCCAAAGCTCTGCCCTGGGGGACCACCGTGTATGCTGGTTTCCGTTCCAACCAGTCCCAATCCCAGAATTTTAACAAGCTGTTAAGTTCTTAATTAGGTGCTTTTCATGTTCAGAGGGATTATTTACCCTCTTAACCACATTGTCAGAAATAGCTATGCATGCCATGAAGAATATTTGTGTATTCAAGCAGCCAGCTCGGGAGGATCTTGCACGCGTGACATTTGCGGTGACAATGGTCCCATTCGTTACGAAAAAAGTGTTCAAATGCTCAGCGGCAAAAAAAAAACACGGACGCCCGCAGAAAGCTGATGCTTGTTCGGCTGGCATCTGAGCAGCATTTGCAGTTCCTAAGGTTTTACATCATCATTAATTTTGCCTGACACCCCTTCCCGGAGTATAGGCCATCGACAAGGGACCTCCAGAGTTCTCGTCATTTGCCTTCTTTTCTATCTGGTACCAGGTGTATCCCCGTCTCTTGATGTCTGCCTGGAGATCCCATCGCCAGGTGTTCTTTGGCCTGCCTCTTTTCCTCTTCCCTTGAGGCTTCCAAGTCAAAGCTTGTCTGGTGATGCTTGACACTGGTTTTTGTAGTGTGCCGTTTCTATCTCCATCTTCTTCTTCCAATTTCATCTGCTATTGGTAGTCGTTTTGTCCTAGTCCACAGATCGTTATTGCTGATCTTGTCTGGCCAGTGGATATTCAGAATGGTTTTACATGGCGTATGAGAAAACGATTGAATATGACAACAAACGCAGAAGGTGAAAGACTACCTACGCCACGCAATGAGTCTCTCTAGATCACCCCATGTTTACAGATGCTCCGCTGTTTACCTTTGATCTCTGACGCATTTTTCATCACCTCGGTCATCTCATGAAGTGCCCGAGTTGAATGTCGGATTTCTGAGATCGTTGTCATCAGCTCGTCACCGGGGTGTCACGTTCAAATCGTTTTTTCTTCTCGGAAGTGGAAAATATTCCGACTACCGAGATAATTTGAATACACCATAAAAGTCCCATGTTCATGTTGTGCTATATCCCAAACAATTACATAAAAAGATGCAACACATTTTTTTTAAAACTGTCGGGTGAATCAATAGGTCATAATTGGTGAAAGTGTGAACACGTGGCCATGAAAACCAACCACTTGATAATGAAGAATTCAAAGACAAAGCAAATGACCAAACCTCCATTGCGTTAAGTTTAAGGAAAAATTATGAAAACTTTAAACACATGTATTTAATAACCTAATTAGGAGCCTATCTATTAATCGTAGTCTTCAATTTGATCGGTTAAAACATGTTGTTACCTCTTATGTCGGCCTAATTGTTTGCAATATAGCAGAATAAGTAGCTACAATGTGAACATGGAACTTTTATTTTTCATGGCGTGCATAGCTATTTCTGACAATGTATCGGTAAATAATCCCTCTAAACATAAAAAGTGCCTAATTACGAAAAACTTGCATCTAGTTAAAATTCTGGGATTGCAATTGTGATTCGAACGAAAACCGACATACACAATGAACCCCATGACGTACTTCAATCGTGGACCACTGTCTACGGGTAGTACCAACATGCTACTACTTAAACGAACCAGCCCTACAATCACTTTACTAGTAGTTTAAATAATCATGATAACAGTCCTTCATCCTCTTTTTGGTGGAGCTCCACGAGATTAAGGTTTACATTTTATAGCTAACGCTTGCTATCCACTGCAGCCTGAGAGTTAGCAGCGTAATAATATTTAATAGAAACGGCGAGGCATTAACTACGTTATAAGTCAACTCGAGCAACCACAAACCCATTTTCATAAAGCTTCATGTTAGCAAGTAGTTCACTACTTGGGGTTGCTAACGTTGATGTAAGATGTTAAGTGTCGCTAGCTCATCTAACGTTAGCAAATGTAACGTTAACTGAGAATGTTCATGACGTTAGCTAACCAACAAGCTAATCTTAATTAGCCTAGTACAAGTACATAATCTTGCTAGCTGTAACGTTAACTAAATAAAGACCATTCTTACATTAGTTTGTTATTAAACATTTCAAAAACAGTAAAAAACGGACAAAATCACAAATATAACGTTCATAGCAAGCTACAGCGACTATTCACGTTAAACTTCAGACTGGGACCACCTAACGTTCACAACGTTAACGTTAGTTGGTTATTCATGTTAACGTTAGCTGGCTAGCTACTTAGCGTTACCGTAGGCAGGGCAAATACACACAACGTTACTAAGAACACAGCACGGTACCTTACCCACCGAATTATTGCAGCAATCAAAATACGTGGCAGTAACGTTAGCTTCTCCTAGCTAAGGTAAGCTAACCAAATATCTGCTAACTAGCCGTTTGTAAAGAAAAAATTTACCTCTACGACGGTTAGTACATATGCTTGGAGTGTAGGCTAAAGCCACCAAATACTACGGACAATATCTAGAGGCGAATAAAATACAGCATTCTTTCCATTTCCTTTTTAATGCTAGAGGGAGAAACCCGGTCCCCCTCGTTTACACTAGAAATTACAAGTTAAGTTAGGCCTAAGTACTCGCGAGACGTGGATGATGGCGTCGCGAGAACACCAAAGATCCTCTATATTAAACAGATAAGGCTCTACAGTAGATTGAATAATCATTTCCCTGCATAGCATAGTTTGTCTAATTATTTCACAGCACAGCACAATACTGCTTGTATGGTCAGTGAAAATACTTGTTCAATGCATTGCCTACCTTTACAAATAAAATAAGCCCTGCTGGTTTGAAAAGTTGGCTCTGAACGGAAATATCCAAATCTTTAACAAGTATCTTAGTATAAGCGTTGCACCAAACATGTCTAAGCTGCAGGCTATACAAATATATCGTCTAAATATGAAACAATATTTTAATTGAAAAGTGTTTTCCAAAAACTCACTCATCCCACTTTTACCAATTTAGAGAAAATCAATATGTTTGTTTATTTAAAATTGGTGTAGTTTTTTGCATGAAAAATCACATTTTTATACTTAAATCCATAAGAATGATAGTCTTACATTAACACTATCTACCCATTTTTAGAAAATGTATTCCCACCTAGGTTTATCAAAACTGGGCTTTGTGAGGTTTGGAAAAATACTCTTCAATTGTATCAACTTTGTTCACAATTTCTATTCAATGTAAGCTTTGATAATTTTAACATTACTGTTCGGTTACTGTAGATGTAACAACAGCTGCAATACAAATCGGATGTGTGCTATTTTACAGAATGAAATAGAAATTCGACTCAAAATTGGCCTTTGTTTATTCTACTAATTTTCTGACACATCCAGTAGAAGTTCGATGCTCATTTCAACAGTGAGTACTGAGTAGCCTATAAATGTGCGGATTCTATATGGATCAAAGTTAAAGTGCGCGATTTCCCCCCTATAAATAATATAAACTCAAACACAACATTTAATGTGATTTAAATATTTACTGATGTTGTTCTAAACAATATTTTGTGCAGTACCAAAAAATATATTACGTAAAAACATGTAAAATGCAGTAGTAGTTATACATAAAAATAATAAAGATTAAGGCCTACAATGTTGACACAATTATACATTATCAAACACAAAACAAAAATATTTAATAATAATATAATATAATAATAATAATAAATGCGTTTTGGTCCTATATTATTCATACATGTATTTTTTTTTTATTCGGTTACAAATAAATATTGCTGAGAATAAATAAGCTCAAATGGTCACATCCGTCATTCAAAATTTCAGGAATAAATAAAGTGCTTTTGCAGTTGTATAAATGGCTTATCGTTTGTAATGCACGCCTTTCTTTCAATTCATTTCAAATCTCCTCTGTGGACAAAATAAACACCACAGATTTGAATACAAAAAATAAAGTAGGCCATCATTTTAGGCCATCGTTTTCTCGTTGCCGTTAGATACACAAACATTCAATTTTGCTGAGAATTCAGATGCTTTTCCAGAAAGTTCAATATATATTCGATTTCACTGGGTGTTAACTTGTCCAGTCCCGGAAAATCTTCAGGAAGAAGCCTCCTTGCTCTAACTCTTTCTCCCCTGTCAGAATTCCTCAGCGACGCTGTGTGGATGTCCTTCAACTTCATCTGAAGCCAGTCCTGTCTCAGTTGCACATGTTTGTGTTCTCCAAGGTTGTGCATCAACTGTACTTCACTTACGGACCGCTTTCTGATGAAACCAAAATTAATCAATTTTGGTAATCAATAGTCAATTTGAACAAAACAGATTTAAATGTAAACGGCTATTGAGAAAGCACTCGTGAACACTTAATACACGCGATCGAGTTTTAGGCTTATTATTATTTATTTTAATATAAATGCAAATATCATCGATGTATAAATTGAAATGTCAAAACGTACAAATTAGAAAAGAATACACGTACCCCAGTGGTTTTGCTTCAGACTTCAAAAAATAGAATGAAATGGAAAATAAAATTATTACAATTAATTTGTCCAAGTTTCTCGTAGAAAACATTTTGATGACCTGTCAAATTGATAAGAAAAAATAAAGTTTAGTACGTGTTTCTAAACATGGTGACCATTGCTAATTTGTTTAAAGCTTTATTTTTGTTTGTTTTATCTACAACGTGAACATCGAAAACGTAGTCATCTTTCATTATTATTATTATTATTATTTATTTATTTTGTAACTTAATTTTACTGTTAAACTAATGTATAATAATGTTCATATAAAATAATCATGGTTCACGGTATCCAGATCAATTTAAACAAACTGAACAAGTGTGTTGATAAGTACTTACCACTTCTTGACAGTCTTGTCTTATTAAACTTGTGATGTGTTATTTAACTGCGCAGGAGTGTGAACGCAGTTTGTAGATCAGCCTATCAGTTGAGATTAGAGTAACACTCCAGACTTCCTTTTATAGCTCTCATGGTCATTGATGAGGCGCCTTCATTATTGGTGTTGATGTCACCCCCCAACTTGATGAATACAGGCGTGCGCATGACAGCGCTACCAGCGTTGCCTAAATTCAGCTTTCACCACCCTTGCGAAGCAGCCTGCTAATTGCCTTGCGTGTGAACTGTCCGTTTCCCCCCGTGTGCCAAATAATTGAGAACATCAATTATTTTAAAAAAATATTATTGATACTGTAAGTAGATGTGTCATATTTAGTGTAACAATTTAAATTTCGGTCTACATAAACGTTAGTCCCAGAAAGAACACATCTATGTTCAAAAATAAAAGGTGAGGGTCCGAACTGCTCAAGGTCAAAATAAATGTATTCAAGCGAAACTGTGAAATTTCGGGGATGATTGGGCTAAAGTGAATATTAGCAGGCTATCTGTGCAGCCTATCTGTGATAAAGATTTTCGTTTTTTAAAGGAAGATGTAGCCTACATCTGTTTTTAGATGTAGAATCCCCGAAGGCTTAATTCCTGCATTTCTGTTATTGTTGACGATTTAACTGGAGACTGCACTTAAATGCGTAATTGGTACAAAGAGACAGACACAATGCGACCCATCTACCGAGATTTATGACTGGCTTTAGCTAAGACAAGTTTCCCTGGAGATCGACAACAATCTTTTACACTTACGAATGACGTTGCGCAATTGTCAGAATCGTTTAACAAAAAAGGCTTCCCCAATGACGTCAAAGCCGTATCTCTTCAGGCGCAAATGTTAATCGATGGGGGAAAAAAGTGAATCAATGGAGGCGTACCTACATGATTTCGTCACTTCCCGATGCCCATTTTGAGGTTGGTGTATTTTAAGTGAAATTTTCTGTATTTATAACACAGCGGAGGCAACAGGAGGAGGAAATGCGGCAGGAATCCATCACTTTTATCTTCACTTGGACGATGGGAACCCGTGACATTTCACACCATTAAAGGTTATTTGTTCTTGCGCATTTCGGTTACAATGAAGGAAAACACAAATACACGAACAAACCCCTTTTTAAATGGGCATGCGTTTGAAATGTAGAAATTCGAGGATGCGTGTAAAATCTACTTTTTTAGTTTTAAAGAGAAGTTGGTATTAAAAGAGGAGTCGGTATTAATAGGGTCAAAAGTGATGTCACGACAATTTAAATGGACACAAATCCCTTGGAAGCTTTTTCACTTAAATTATTTTCTTGTATGTGCTAAGTTTTGCATTAGCAACATGATATCTTGAAACACCCCTAAAAGGTAAAAAAAAAAAAACATAACTCGTCAAAGGTTTAGTTTAGAATAAGTATTACTAACCCTCTCAAGCATTTCAGGAGGAGCTCCCCACCCCCATC
This sequence comes from Ilyophis sp. 1 JC-2022, assembly GCA_022702515.1. NCBI lineage: Eukaryota > Metazoa > Chordata > Actinopteri > Anguilliformes > Synaphobranchidae > Ilyophis > Ilyophis sp. 1 JC-2022. The sequence goes on along the minus strand of CM040400.1, from coordinate 58,845,320 downwards.
CAAAATCAATAATTTATGTGCAGTGACAACCTCAGGGCAGTGGTATTACAGCCATCTGAGCAGAGCGAATACGTCAACACTCAGCCCGTGAACAGCGTGCAACTCTTCATAATCAAACAAACCCATCACCCTCCATGTTGGATTATGACCCAGATTCCAATCCATTTTTTTCTGGCCATTTCTCCAGATGGGGTTTACCTGCATACCTCATGATCCATGGCAGGTGGTCAATCGTGTTATACTTTTATGGGTCCAAGATGACACATTAGGTAACCATGAGAGACGTTTTCTAAATGTGGAAGAGGAATGGCTATGTCATGACACAGGAAAGAAGGTCTGCGAGAGGACCCAAACAGCTCCAGCCTATAGATCTTCCTCCACAGAGCGGTTAGGGTTTCTGTCAGGGCAGTGAGCATGCCCTCTGCCACTCACATGAGGAAAAAAGAGCATGATGGCAGGTGGCAGGCTGTCCAAGGCACTGTATGAGGAAACCAGGAACCCAGTGCCTGGGGGGGGGTTACAAAAGACCAGGGATAGGGGGAGTGAATGTCCAATTCTTTTTTTTCCCATTGGCTGAACGTCCAGCTGAAGCCATCATCAAATTACATTTGATGCTTAATATGCTCAACACATATTTTGTTTAAATTATACCAGTGAGTTTTACCAGCAGGGAAGGGTATTCACAGGTTATATACAGTTGCTTTAAAAACACACACACACACACACAACAAGTTATAACTTTCTACATAGCACATTATGGGATTTATACATTTATCTGCATTAACACTGTGCTGCTCCAACTTTCACGTGACACGGTTATAATATTCAGTAGGCGTCGCCTGTTTAGATGAAACCCACCAAACAAATCAACCTTTGCCCTTTGCATGAGATCCTGACCCCCATCTGTACAATTCCAAGCAGTTTATAGCAGCTTGGGTGCAGAGGACCTTTCAACCCCAAAACTGTCCTTCTCATTACCTCATGCCTGGGCAATGCTAGGCATCTCACCAATGCTATGCAGCAGAGATGGTGTGCAGAGGAAGTCAACATGGATTGAGGTGAAGTGTTGTTTGCAAAAAAGAAGATGAGGTTACCCCCATATCACAACAGCTATGGTAGCACAGAAAAAAAAAATTAAATATCAAGTTGTCTTTTCCCTAAATTTATACATGTGGGCTGGGTGATTAGTGTAGATAGAATGTGTGATGTCAATATGCAATTAAATATCATAAACTTCAGCATCCAGGTTAACAAAAAATAATATACCATTGTTTTCACAGGTGTAAAACACCTTTTGTGACCATACGATTTGAAATCTGACTATCTTAAAAATAAATGAGAAATAGAGAAAATAGAGAATCCTTGCAGAGCTTTCAGCTAATGTTGTATGAATGTTTCAAAAGCAATGGGGTACATGTGGTTTGATTTCTGTTTTGTTAAGAGATTAATTTTATAACAAGACAGCTTCTAAAATAGTCTTAGATCAATGTCTGTCAAGTTCACATTAAAAAATGTTACACATTGCATACATACTTCCTGCACTACAATCAGCAGTTGTTATCAGGTCCATGTCACAAAGAAATAAAAAAGATGAAGCAGTCTTAAAAATTAATTTGCAATATTTGGTTAATAAAAAAAACATTTGAGGCAGATGCAATCACATATTCAAACAAATAAAATGGTAATATGAAATAGGTATCACATTTTTAATTCACTAATGAACAATTATTAATTTTTCCTTAGCCCCCATATGTTAATAATAATAATAATAATAATAATAATAATAATAGCTTTATACCTTTCATACATTTAAAATGCTGCTCAAAATGATTTCCAAATAAAATAAAATAAGAACATAATGAGCAAAATTACATTTGTAAAAACCTTCATAAAAGCGATAAAATAATTTAAATAAATAAATACATTTACAGTAAGAGAAACAATGACATTACAAAATATAAAATAACATTAAAACACAGGATTAGCGAGTAGAATAAAATATAAATAAAGTAATAATAATAATACTAATAAAAAAATAAATTATAATTATAATAAAAAGAGATAAAACATAAAATAAATACATATAAAATAAATAAATAAAAATCAGTCTTAACTATGCCTGGCAGTAAATGACCACAATGTGACCCCTAAGTGTTATAAACTGTCCTCTGTTTCAAAGCATGCAGAGCAGCTCCCATGGCTTACCCCTCACCCATACATCAATGGATACTCATCCAGCCGCACTATCCATGGACCTGTCCAGGTACTTCACACTGAGCACAAACATGTCTGGATCATGGCCCACCTGTTTTGATTTGGAGATATTTTAATCTCCTCTAAAGTGGCTGGGTCTGGGAAATGATGCCACATGAATTTCAGCCTGATGGCTCCAAGAACAAAGACAAACTGGCACAAAGGTAAATCATGCAGTGTCACAGAACAGAATTACAGAACAGAGCCACCTCTTCCATATAAGACATTAGGCCTGCTCCACGCCTCAGCTATCATGCTGAGACCCAAGAAAATGTTTCTTTCTGCACAGCATGAACAATTGGGTGGGTGGGGGAGATCATACAGGAACCGAAATACCCCAGACTTTCCGCAATGAAGCGCACAGATAGGAAAACAGAAGCACACTGTGCAAATATTGAGGTGACGGTGTGTCCTCCAAGCTGCTCAGCGTGATACATGCCTGGGGGAGCAAAGAAAATATTGCCCTTACCAGAAAGCCACACAGACCCATTTCCTTTGATTGCATATATTTAAGTGCAGGCACTAGTGAAACGTAACCGTTCTTCTAGTTACTACACTTACATGCAACCATGAATTTAAGAGCAACGAGAACACAAGGGAACTGGAAATCTTTATGCTTGCTGGCATTAAAAATGAGCATCCTCTACTTATGTCCTTCTAACAATAGTAGAATTCAAATTAATGCATTGACAATTTTGTATCACTTTTTACTTTTAGGAGGATATTCTTTGAGAGGATTGTGCTATTTATTTGATGGGTCCAAACAGTGATTGGAAATTGTTGAACAGCATGTTTCAATGGGTTGCAGCCTGTTTCTTTATCTGTATCTGAAACATTAAAACATTTCAAACTTCAAAAATTGTGTGTTTGTGAACAGGAAGAAAATTAAGACAACTATATGGATCATTTCAATATCTGAACTTCCTTTGAGAGTTACCCATACAAGTGCATGTAATTAAAACGTGTTATCATTCTACAGTAGAGGAACTTCAATGGAAACTTGCGCATTTGGAGACTGACGGAATGACATTTAATGAAAGCCGTTTTAAAGCATGACCTTTCCCTGGTTTGGGGACCTTTAAAAGAGCTGCTTGTGGACACCACCTTGGGAAAGGGGAATGGATGTAATGGTGCGTGAAAGCCTGCTAACCTGAGAACAAAGAGGAGGTATGCTGTTGCAGCATTAACATTTGCAATAGCTTTAACAGTAGAGCAGATTTGCATGTCCAACCCCCTACCAGTGTGAAACTATAACCACCATTGTCTATGATCTCATTCATTTCAGCTAATGAACATCTAATTGGTGGCATTTTATTTTCGATTTAAATATCTTCCATTCATCGCTTCCCTTTCCAATATGCCTCAATGTGATTTGTACATACAGATGATAGAAAGCCACATTGCATCGTTTTTGTCCTACAGTGCCTTGGAGATTTTTTAAAATGGAGTTTAGGTACAATGGTCCAGATCCCCAACACTGAGTCTAACCTCAGTGACCTATATCTTTCATCATAAAAAGGTTATCAGGTTAATACTTTTTTCTTTCTTTCTAATGACACAGTAGAAAAAAAAAAGCTTTTTGCAGTTAATTATTAAAGACTCATCAGATTATTTTTCATGAGTTAGGGTTAGGGTTCGTTTTTAGAAGTGCATGCATAATGTACCCATACATGGATTTAAAGGCACCTCTGACCAAAGACTTATTGGTTTGCTGTTGGAAAATGAAACCTATTACATGTAAAAAAAATTCCAATACCAACATAAATGACAATTGATTTGTTTTGCCAATTTTATTGTTTTGCCAGTATTGGACTGTATTTCAATGAAATTACACTGGAGTAAGAAAAATAAAGAGATCTCACCAACAACTCCATCCCTCCTCCTTCATCACTCATGGTGAAATAGATTTTTAAAATATACACCTTTTTCCAGACAGGCTCTAGACAATTTAACATGTGCAACACAGTGTAGGTGTGTCTCTGTCTGTGTATAGATTACTCAAAGGGACAGTTTATTTTCACAGTCCAATATTCTCAGCATGAGGCTAGGTGAGCCATGTCTTTGTCACATTGCGTTCACTGGCTGTCACTATCCAGCTTCTGGGAGATGACTAGAATATACTTTTTTCCCACAGTAGAAAGAGTGATAAAATTCTCTTTGAAGTGTGAAGAGGCATTTCCTTTGCAGCCAGCTGACAGCAACTACGTGGAAATATAGTCATCACATAGTCATTGCAGGATTCCGTGTGAGCTAAACAGATTGTTCACAGTTTGAATGAGTGCAATAAGTTTACATTCTGGGTCACAAGGCCAATTCCATGGTTAGCACACAAAGATTTAAACACAGAAATAGCCTAGTCACTTCCCACTTGCAATAATCAGGCTACATCAGATGTTTTCATTGCAGCTGGCTAGCTGTAAAACACAGACCCCCCACTTAAACTTAAGACTGTGTTGATACTAAATGGAACATAGTGAAATGTATATTTTGTGGCCTTTAAGCCATGTAAACGTGTATTACTTTTATTATAAAAGTCATCTTCTTTTTCCAGTTGCGTAGATCTACATGATAAAAATGAAAGGACTTTCTGCTGTTAAAAACGTAGCCTATTTATGCTAAGTTTGCTGACAAGGTAGGCTATAGGCAAACAAGCAAACGCATTCGATATGACATCATGATAATGTAAACTAGCTTTGCTTTTGTAAGTACACACGTTCGCTCTGATAGCTTACTAAAATGGTCGGCGCATTACGTTCTTATACCATTTTAGTTTCTCAACAAATATTATGCAGTCAATGCTGACAAAGGGCCACTGTCCACGTCTATGAAGCTCCTATTCGGAGTTGGATATCAAAATGGGCATGCGCTTGGCATCGGAGGTGATCGGCGCGCTCTGAAGAGAGGGATTCTTCAGCATAGTTAACGGACATTGCCAGTACAGGTGAAGGTATACCAATTCTGCTTTTTAAATTAGTTTTAATTACATTCGTTGAATTCCATTGAGTTGTCGAATATTCATCCAGTAATTCATCGAGCAGTTGGGCCCTCTGGTGATCAACGTTTATTTGCTAGCAAACTAGGCAGCTACTTAGCCATAGGCTACATGTAGGCTACCAACGTCAGCGATAAGATGCCGTAGCCCTAGTGGTATTTGTTTTAAACACGGTGTATTTCCCTTACCTCATGACGGTATAATTAATGGAACACAATTGCTCATTTAGATCTACTGTGCAAATTTTGTTTTTATAAAGTAGGGATTCAAAGCCCGCGTAGCTAATGATTAACGTGACTGCTGATATCAGGCTTTAATCGTCTATCATGTATAATTGAGTTGTTACCAGTAAACGGAGGAAGAAGATACATTTTGTCGCGGCCTAGCTGTGGCGAGTAAAAAGTTACTTTGTTTAAAAACGGATTGTCCTAGTCAAATCAAATACATTTTCGTTTTTTAAACTACGAACTTCTCATAAGTAATTTGAGTATTCTCTTTAAAAAGGTGATCACAATGCCATTGAACATTATTCATTGAAATAGCCTGGAATTTTGCCACTTTAGTTCAAACCACATTGTCGTATCTTACGGGGGTAAAGTTGGGAATATAAATTGTAAGTAGTGTGTTGTTTACAAGCAAATAATGTATGTTGCTCATGAAACCATTATATAATAGGCTACATGTTCCTGCTTAGATCACATGGTTTCCACGAAGAAGATCACAACTAAATGCTCATCAACTTTGGAGGAACAGTGAGAAGAGTATCTGGTAGGCCAAATGTTTTTCATACCATTATATTTATTCAGCATAGAAATTTATCTCAATTACAACTCGGAAGAATTGGATTCACTTGTTTTCCTCTCAAAACTATGCTACTAGTAACATAAAATTACAATAGAAATTATTTAAATTATTAAAAAGTTTCAATCAAATTACAGAGGACAATGTCTACATCTCAGAGAGTGGAGACGGACGTCTGCTGTGCAAGTGAGACCCTTCATGGGGATTCGGTGAAAAGAAATAAGAATAAATCAAAGAAACTCAAAAGTAAAGAGAAGGGGAGGCATACAAACAGGAAAGCAAAGGCGCACTTGTGTAGTGATGATGGTTTTGAGGCGAGTGTGACAAAAAAGGCAAAAAAGTTACGAAAAAACAAAGACAAGCTTCATAAACAAAAGAAGAATAAGGACAAATCAGAATTACAAGACTTTTGTCTCATCCCATTACCTGTGAAACAAAAGAAATACAAGAAAAGTAAGAGTTTGGGTGGTTCAGACCAGCGCAAAGTCAACCTCTTAGATCAGCATGCAGAAACCTTAGCATCTCAGGAGATCTGGATTTCTCATAGTGGAAGTCATGCGTATGGATCATTCAGGAGCCAACATCCAGTTTCTGAGGGTTCTCACCTTCTGAAACAAGAGCCAGTGCAAGCCCAAAGTCACAATCACATAAAGTCAAAGAATGGTGTCCCACATAGAAAAAGTGTTGTTCTTGACCATTTGCCATGTTCCCTTGAATACGTCAGTAGTCAAGTAAAAAAACAGAAAGAAAGAATAAAGCACATGGAAGCACCAGAGCCTAGTCCCCCAGGTCACTGTGGTAAAGTAATGTTACTCAATTCGATTCTTGAGCCCAGAAAGGCATGCTTAACCTCTGAATTTGATGACAAAGTTCTTGACCCGCTGAGGGAAAATGACTGTAAAACATCTCAGGTGACAGACGAAAACTACAACAGCGAGGAGCTTTTCATCACTCAGAAGACCTTCCAACCTGCAGAGAGCTCAAGCGAGGAGAGCATTGGTGCGATTGCCTCTTTCACCGAGCCCAGGGATGGGCAGTGTGGCGGAGTATGCTCTCAGCTATCACCAGAGCTCTTCATCTCCAAGTCAACCACTGAGAAGGCCACGCAAACCGATGATTTCTTTAGCTCGCCAGTGCTTTCGACGTCTTTCGGATTTTACAAGTTGCGTCAGAAACAAGAGTGCACAGAACAGGCACTTGACCTGACAATGCCCAAGAGACCCCACAGGGAGCCCAGCTCAGGATCTGCAGACTGGCAGGTCATACAGGAATGTGAGGAGACCAGCTGTGACCCTGTGTATCCCAAGCTCACGAGCACAGTTTCAAATGAGCAATACAGAATGCCTGCTCTGAGCAAGGCTGGCAATGCTCAACTGAAGGTGGTTCAGACGCGGCTAAACGAGTCATTTTTCTTCAGGATGAAGGGGGATGGTGAGCCCCCCAAGCCCCAGTCTCCCCTTTTGGATATCGAAATGAGCAAATCAAAGACACTGCAGAAGAAAACATACATGAAAGCCAGACGCCCTTCAGATCTGAATCCCTAATACACATGTTTTTATTAAATAACATATGCATGTTGTAAAAGCAATTCTATGGGAAGTGTAATACACAAAAACATGCAACTCTGCTGAATAGTTTACGCCAGTGGATAGTCATTATGACAACATTGAGACAATCCTAATATTCACAAAAAATTATGTATATGCATGTATTTTCAATTCCCCCTTTGTATAAGATTGGTAATGAAGTTGCTGAATTTGTTTTGGGTTTTGAGTAACCTTATGAGGCATTACCATTCTGCATATAGCCTAATGTATTAAGAAACCAGCTAAATCTGTTTTTTTTCTGATCTTGAAAGATATTAATGGATTTCATGAGGTTGTTTTCCCCTAAAATGTGCCCTTTCAAATTGTATTTACACTACTTAAAACGTTATGTTAAAAAATAGCAAGTTCAGCTATATTGACTGATCGTCTGATGTACGGCCATTTTGAATATGTTTATTATGCTTGAGCTTGCTTTTACTCAGCATTGTGTGTTCTGGATTTGTACAATTTTTGTTGTTTCATAACAGCTGATCGGGCTACTCAGGCCTACCCTTGGCGCAGATTCTTGCTGCATTACTTGTTCTGCAGCTTTTTTGCCTTACACACAAAATCCACGTAATGAATGGTCTTCTCTGTCCCTACTGGTAGAATTAACTTATGGCCAACATTAGAACTAGTATTTAATTACTTTGTGCCACTGAAAAACCCAATTTAACCACTTGGGTCTTCCATCTAGGCATATCCATCCTGCCGTCTCTGGCTTATCTGCTTTCTCAAGCAACCTGATTTATTTTTCCATTGTATTTATAGTACCAATCAGCTTTGTAAATTGTATTTCACTTCAAATGCATCTACTTACATTTTTTTTATTTCAGGTGTATATATTTGGTTCCTGTAATTATCGCATGTGTTATGACTTGCAGCAATGCACTTTTAAGAATAGAAATGTGAAATTAAACAATGTATACACTTCTCAATACGCATGTATTGTCATAAACAAAACTTTATTTCACATCCACACCGTACAGCTTTTCGCTTTTCATTCTTAACAGCACTAATTGTGTCTGAATAACTTAATTCCCATCCACTTACACAAGTGGAAGAACACGTAGACTGGGATAGTGACGGGTAATAGCAGGCTGTAGAAGCACACACTGCTTGTGCTGGTGCACCCCTGTGGAAAACTCTCGTCCACACTCGCAGAATAGAAAAGTCCCAACAGAGAGACGATTGGGATCAGTACAGTCACGGTGGACAGTGAAAATACCATTGCAGTGTTTGGTGATTAAAATGTAGAGTCCAATAATAATGTTGTTACAATATTTCAGAGCGCTGTGTAGTTCGTTCTCTTGATTATTCCTTGGTCGGATCTGCCTTTTCTTCCGGATCTTTTTGAAGCAGTCTGGCGTCCTGCGGTACCATGTTGGGAATGCCACCGATTACAGGATAAGCTATGCCAAGCTCATCGTTTATAAGTTCATTCGTCGTCTCGTCGTACCTAGACAGGTAAATACATCAGCATTAGCCAACAGAACGCAGTAGATTTTCAACAATAATTTAGCTACGCTGTCCGCAGGAACGCTAACTTAGATGTGTGAACCTGTGTAACGTTATGTTAATTACGGAAGGGTAGCTAATGTTTATCGTTAATTTATGGGTTTCCAAAACGCGTGCATATTTGAACGTTAGCCAGTAATCGGCCTACAACAATGACGCAAACTTGAAAGTTCAAGATCACCTAACTATATATCGATATCAGTAATGCTAAATTGCAAGCTACTTCCTTTGTAACGTTAGCTAGCCAACTAAACATTTTGTTTGGACAAATTAATATTGGCTAAACCGACATAACTTACTAACGTTAATTAGGCAACATTAGTTAGCCTTAGAACACAAACAGTAAGAAGACCCAATTAACTCAACGTGGAGAGAATAAAAAACATCTTTAATTACCAGCTAATTTAAGTCTTAACGTTAACTTTACCTCAATGTTTTTTTGGAGAGTGGACAGACAAGGAATTCCAATAAGGAAATATCAAACTGGGGTTTGTTCTTTGCGTTGTCCTTCACACCGTCAGTGAAAGTCCTGGCAAAAGATATTTGCAATGGCCTTGCTGCATGTAACAAAGATCCATAATTACTGGCTTTATGAAGATTGCGACTTACTAAACCCAACCTTCTGCTGGCATTCTGGAACATTATCTGAAATCGAGTAACGTTGATGCCGACGCCGCCTGACATCAACCAGTGAGCTTCCTGGTCAAAAAGATTTGTACGACGTGTTAAAACGTCCCCCTTCTCGATACTTCTAATGAAGGTAGGTTCCAAGCAACCACTTGCAATGGGCTCTTAACAATTATGAATTGCGTTAAGCTCCAACGCATATTTTATTTTCTACTGGTTAAGTGTAACTTGAAATGGAATGCTGCTTAAACGTATTTGCAATATTGAAGTTATTTCTATTAATTTTCCAAATGTAACCTTTTTTGTTATAAATTTGCCGTTACGATGTGTGCACAGAAGATGGCAGTATAGTCATACATCCGTCAGACTTTCTTTTTCAAAGTTTCATACATTTAATCACGGATACATTTATGCTATCACATGAATTGTTAAAACACCCTTCCAGTGCTGTTGCAAGTTTATTTGAATCATTTCATATTGTTGGTCTAGTGCTATTGTCAATGGTTTCCTACGTGACACTACTTTGCTCAGTTTTCCAGATAGTCCTTTAGCTGATGTACAGGATCAAGGCAGTGGCTAATTCTGGTAAACGTTACAATTGAGGCATTTATGATGTTTCCATTTTGGTTGGTTTGCATTTGTATTTCATATATTCATGGATAATTAATAATTAGGCTACAGGTGATTTAAAGTCAGTGAAATCGGTAATGTATTTCTTCTGAAACATTAATTCTGTTACAGTTCAGATCTGTGAGTAGCTAATACAGTCTCTGTTGTTTACAGCTGGATAACTAACTGAATGCCACTCGATCCAAAATCTAGTCTGTGTGACTAGATTTAAGTAGCTAACCTGATGGGCAGAAATTATTAATAGCATAATAAGCATCTAAACCAGGTTTCTTTAGACTTAGAGAAAAACATGTACTCTTTAGTTCGCCATTCAGTGCAAAACATGACTGGGACATATGTTGCAAAGCAGCCATGAATGGGTTTCCATAGAAACTAAGCTTTCTGGGATTTCTGTGGCAGGTTCCTTGTACCAGTTAATTGCAATATTTTTCCCAAGATGAAACAAACAATGGATACATTATGTTCACATAGTGGCTTTACTGAATGCACTTGTTATTCACCCACAATTTAATCTGAAGAATGAAACCATAATTACAAAATGCACACAATTTCACAAAGTTATTTTGGAAGAATGGCCGCACAACTTTGGTGTGGGCATTTACATTCTACAATGGAATATTGGAGATGGAGATTTTTTAAGTTAAAAAACATTTTTGAATCTATTTTTCCAAAGTCAGCAGGGGATTGTGGGATTTAGCCTCAACTGTTCTCAGTAAAGCAGGGTCTAGTTCAGTGGTGTCAAACTCATTTTCACCCCGGGCCACATCAGCATTATGGTTGCCCTCAAAGGGCCCTTCGCAGACCTCGATTGTAATTGTTGACGGGGGGGGGGGGGGGGGGAGGTGCAATCAAGAATTTTTGTTGGCGGGGGGGGGGTGGGTGCAATCACCTTTTCTTTTTTACAAACTTCATTTAACGTTTTATTTAACGTATGTACCGTATGAAACCTTTTCGCACACGCAAAACCAATAACATGACCAACGATTGGTTATGGTATATGTTTTGCACCAATCATTGGTTGTGTTATTAGATTTGCGTGTGCTTAAAGGTTTTGCATCCACTAAAGATCTTAGTAAATCGGGCCCTTAGACACGCAACCCATACAAAAGTCCTCTATAAGCACAACGGGGTGACAATGACGTCGATTAGATGACTATTCCTTGGTACTGACCAAAATGAGATGCAATATAGTCTCCATAGTGCAAAATACTCCATGCTCTGTGGTCTGTATGGTGCATGTTGAAGACACGCTGCATTTAGGTCAACAGGTTCTCGTTGTGCTAAGTATAATACAAGTCTGATATCTATTGGCCAGTGGTGATAATGAAACTGGATTTCAGAAGGTTAACCCAAAGTATCTGCTTTACAGAGAAAATCTTATCAAAGCTCCAAATTCAGAATTTTTCTTGAGTGATGTGCTTCAGATTCAAGAAAGTACAATACTTCACATAGATACAGCCCAGTGCATTTTATTTCAGGAGATGTGAAGGAATTGGCTCTTTTCCTGCAGTCCAACAACAAAACGCACACAGAACCTTAGGGAAGAGTTGAATGATGCATGTTATAGGCTTCCAGCTGTCTCTGAGTTCAGTCAATATTCCCCACCTTCACCCATTGCTGTCTTCTGGGTACTCCTGGGTAAATGAGGGGAAAATAGGCCTTTAAAATGACATTTTAAAAATGTAATTTAAATTTAATCAGATGACTTAAACTCAATTCAGTCACATTAAAAAGAGAAGCAATTCCAAGTCATTAATATGTTGAGGCTGTAAATGACTGTAATGTAATTAAGGTGTGGTGGCCAGGAATCTGTGGGTGTGAACAGTCATTTAATAAGTGTCAGGTGTGTTTTCCAATTTCTTTGCCTGCCTAGATCATCACCTCCTCATGAAGACACCAACACTGAGAACAAAACATGATGGGAGGCATATAATGACATCCTTTCAAACTTGGAAAAGAAACACAAACTCTTCACCGCATTGAACTATATATTTAAATTGATGAATAATTCTATTCTATCATGTCGATTTCTTCAGAATCCAATATCTTTTGTCATGCTGCCTATATGAGTAATTGGTTTGCTGAATACACTAACATAAAAATGACAACATCAAAGTTGTAGCCTGGAGGCTTGTGTTAAATCTTAGTTTCTGTATTAGTACTGATTCTCACTTGAGGCTTTGTAGTGGCCCTTACTTCCCTGTCTCTGTACCATGAAGGTAGAGTGTTCGTAGCACCTCAGGACCATGAAGCCCAGAGGAGTTCTCGAGTCTCTCTCTCTCTCTCTCTCTCTCTCTCTCTCTCTCTCTCTCTCTCTCTCTCTCTCTCTCTCTCTCTCTCCCTCTCCCTCTCCCTCTCCCTCTCTCTCAATCAATTTTTTAATACATATAATGCTTCTTTATTGTAAGGGTTTACTCACTGTCCCTCAGGTTTTGGCAGCCTGAGACATATTGAGCTGTGAGTGAGGCAGTTGGTCCTTCCCCTAAAAGGACTTGCAGCTTTTGTTCTTTTGTCCGGGAGGAAAATGATGTGGTGTATTGGGGAGGCTGTTTGTGTGGTAAACGAAGATGAGATGGAGACGTGTTTAAGTTGAGTGTGGGAGTTGAGTATGATTGGTGTTTTTTTTCTTCTTTTTTCGTATTTTGGGGAGGGAGGGTGGGGGGGGGTTTTTTTTGGCTTTGTAAATAGCGGAGTGGGATAGGTTTTAGGGTGATTGTGGGGCAAGGTTTTGTGTTTCAGTAAAGGAACATCAAAAGTCTCCCTCTTTTCTTTCTTTCTTTCTCTCTCTCTCATTGCTCCCCTTCCCAATAAACAAACATATAGTACTGCAGGTGGTATAATTTTACAAAAAGCTCCTCTCAATGAGTCCTGGGTTTGAATTCTGCCTGGGAACCATCTTCACTTCATTTACGCAAGCCCAGGAACAGCACTGCATATCATGTAATACCATATAGAGTTGAGTGTACTATATGGTTGATAGCATTGAAAAAGAAGATTTCCTTGCTAAATGAATAATGTTTCACTTAAGAAAACAGTGCCTGAGAGCAGCCATCCTACTTGATGCAGTATCTTTATTTCCAGTGGTAGAATTATGACAGTTATATAGATAGTCTTAAAATGATATTTTGTTGGTCGCATGTTGAATCCATAGGTCATGGAGATATCCCCTTGAGTTTTGGTGTTGTGTCAGATTGTTGTTGACTGGTCGTGGTTAGCCCAGTAATTCCAGTGCTGCTCAGAGAAGTAAGTTACTGACATTGTGGATATATATGTTCATTCATCACAGGCCCCAGGCTCTGCAATAGAGCAGCAGAATTAGATTGTGTTTCTTCCTGATACTGCCTGTCCTGGGGAACCACACAAGCCCCCAGCAGCCAGGGGTAACAGGATGAATTCACTCAAAAAAAAAATGTTTAAACCTGTTTTTGTTCTTTTTGTAGACGTTTAGCATTTAGAGGTTTCTACCTCCTCCCCTCTGTCACTATTGTATTCTTGTAAAGTAAAACAAGACTGGAATTATCAGCTGCATTTTGTATTTAAATATATTGTTCCAATTTAATTTATTTATTTTATAAACCAAGAATAGGATTGTTTCCAAGATACATTAATGCTGCAATTTTTAAAATGTACATTTTTATATCCACTAGATGTGAAACGTTATGATGAGTGAATGACAAATATTTGTAATGTCAAAAACACTTATAACGGATGCAACCCGTGGGGCAGTTTGAGAAATCGCTTGCATGCAAATGAAGTACTTCTGACACTACTGAAGCTTTGCTCCGATATTACCCATTATAATAATATCTCTTAAGCCATCAGTGCACTTTTTCAGCTTAAACACCATTGGTTTTTAATGCAGGGAGGCCCTATCTCACTTCAGATAATGCCTGAAACCTAAATAGCAAAATGACACTGCCTCAGAGGCTGGAGGTGGGTACGTACCACTCGTTTAAATATAAAGGCTGAAACAGCAGTGTCCATCACCCTTTAGTGATGTTGCATATATATACTCGCTGATCTGGGAATGTTGCTAGCCAGGTCTGGCACCTTTATAAAATGACAAAGCAACTTATGTTTTCCAAGTAGGCCTCTGATCCAACCACCAATGTTAACCACCAAGCTCATACCTGCTTAGCTTCAGCCAATCAGCAAGAGTAAGGTATATAGTGCTACACAGTAAAATGTCCATTGTTAATTAAACTCTGACAGAGTACATATGAGCATAATCTATGAGCCTAACACTGTTGAACATGACATTTTACTGTGCCACATAGTATTCATAAACCATACTATAAATTACGCCTACACCTCAAACCAAATGGTTTATTGAAAGATCCAGTCCAGTACCTTTTTCTTATGTCATTTTTGTCTAAATGCTGGTTAGGGACTAATATGAACTGTTTTTCATGAATAGCCTGATACGATGCTGTTGAGTGTGGGCCTAAATCCTTCATCCTGTTCTGTAAATAACAACTTGTTTGAATAAAAAAAAATTCAACGACAAATATTTTCTCTTAACTTTGACTTACACATAAAAGTGAGTGCTATTGTTTAATAGCAATTGTTTTGGTGAATATGCTAAGCTATGTTTTAGATGGAAAAACTAAATTGCTATACAATAGCATCCAATCTGCACTTAATATATCCGAACAAGACCCTTATTCTATAATGCATCCTGTCGTTGCATTTTTATAAGGTCCATTATTGTATAAATTCCACCTCCCATGTGTTTTGTTGTTATAGTGCAGCAGACAGTTCCACACAGTGCTAACTGTGATGTAATTCTACATTAAACACACAGGAGAGCTATAGCTATTATGTACTCAGCAGTTCTCATCATTTGACTTCTCAGGCTGCACAGTGCTGACTCAAGTGAAAAGCTCTACTGCCATATATCACTGCCTGCCATCAACAAGTTACTTAGAAAGTACATCTTGCTTTTGTTAATTTGTGAGTTTAGCGTTTTGTCTGTTTTGTTAAACACAATGAATGCACTGGCCCTTTCTTTGCTGTATGGCAGTGTTATCAATCTTCTACAAGTATAATGACAGTGAATATAC
The DNA here is from genome assembly GCA_022702515.1 of Ilyophis sp. 1 JC-2022. Taxonomy (NCBI): domain Eukaryota; kingdom Metazoa; phylum Chordata; class Actinopteri; order Anguilliformes; family Synaphobranchidae; genus Ilyophis; species Ilyophis sp. 1 JC-2022. Next base: position 58,829,850 of record CM040400.1, on the reverse strand, counting down.
AATTAATGAGAAATAAAATGCAATTAACAGTGGAATTTACATTTGCTTTGTATGGTAATATGATTTATCTTCATGTCAAGGTAAAATTTTTGACCAATAGCAAATACAAGCTGAAAGTCAAATTCAACCAAGATTAAATATTTCTCAGTCTTTCACATTTAAGACATTTTGGCCCTTTATTTCTGTCCAACTTGATGACAAGCTTCAATCTTGCTGTCAGCCATTTTCAACAGTGGTGTGAAGTCAATTTCTTGGACTTGAATGTGGAGAAGACTAAAGAAATTGCCATCGACTTTCAGCGTGAGCCGTCCCCGCTGAGGCCCTTTACCATCGGAGCCAAAACAGATATTTGGAGGAGTACAGATATTTGGGTACCATCATTGATAATAAACTGACCTTTGAGGCAAACTGTCAAACTGTATTTCCTCTGGAAACTCAGGAATTTGGATGTGAGCCATTCGGTACTACAAGCATTTTACACTTGCTTTCTTGAGTCAGTGCTGACCTTTAGCCTAACAGCTTGTTTTGGCTCATTAAGTGAAATCAGGCCACTGAAGCTGGAGAGGGTGAGAGTACAGGCTACTAAAATTATAGGGAACCAACAAAAACCGCTGAAACATCTGTATGAGGAGCGTACAATTAAAAAACGAAAAAGAATTACGGCCCTTCCATCACATCCTCTGAACTTTCTCTTTGAGACTCTTCCATCAGGTCGAAGATTAAGGTTCTTGCCCTTGAAGCAAAAAGACCCCGAAACAGCTTTGTCCCTACAACTGTTAGACTGCTTAATGACATTGGACATCTCAAGACAGTAAAGGCAGATGAGGAACTGTTATTGCTTTTGATGCTCAATTTTTCATCATAATTAATATTTAATTAATTTAATATAATATAATTTTGATCATAATACTAATAGTAATAGTAATTTTAATCATGATCATAATCGCACATACCTTACTATAATGTGAAACTTCTGATTCAATTGAATGTATGTTTGTTTGTGTTTGTGGGTCTGCCCCACTGTCTATGTCTTTTTTACTGCTGGAAACTACAACTGAAGTTCCCTAATGGGAAAATAAAAGTTCTATTCTAATTTGGAAATGTATTTGAAGACCTATCCCCTGCAGCCGATTTGGAAGAAGACAGAAAGCATACATCTCTTCTTTATGTGCCATAAACAGATTTTTTTCTCAACCAGCTGAACTGAGGAGGCATTGCGGGAGCACACATTGTACACTTTCCATGGCACTGGTAGACCACAGGCACTCCGGTCCTGCCATCTGAATGCTTCCTTCGCTCATGGGTAATGATATGGTCAATTCTGACACACCCTACAGGGCTGATGGTCGCAGTTGGCACTGGCATGGTCAGGATTTGGTACCAAAATGCAGGGGACGTCAGACACAGAGAACCACTGCTTTAACGGGAAGTACTGATTTGCTGTTGTCATTATTTCCGTGTTGGTCAATACAATACGGCATGTTTTATAGATACCTATGAAAGATTATCATGCAATGTAATGTCAGATTGAAAATGGATACATGGAAAGGCTATAGATTGCAATTGATTTTAGTGTGGTTGATAGTATTTTGCGACGCACAGTGTAAAGTTGCACAATGGTCCAGTAAGACACTAATACATTTTGGTTTTTCGGCTGAAGTTGTGTCCTGCCTTTCTGTGCACAGAGGTGCTTTGATCCTCTAAGGTGAGGCATTTTTTGGGAGATTTTCCAAAGGTTCTCAGAAATGCTAAACAATAAATGACCAAAAGATGGCAGTGTTTTCTCTCCTGAAAAGTAAAATCTGTCATTTCATTTGACACCAAACCTCCACTCTATTATAAGGAAGCTTCATTACTGTTATAGCATACGATGGATATCTATGAAAGTTAAGATGCCTAAGAAATGTGGAAATAATTTTTCTTTTTAAGTGGCTTTTGGCTGCCTGATATGTGCATCTACAGCAGTACACCACACCTTTAAAAAGACCAGAGCTTTTCCAGTTCTATTTGTGTTGACTTTGTTCTCTGCGTGTATTGTGTATTCACTAAGATGAGCAACCACTGATCTTGCTTAGTGTTGAAAAAAAAAATGAAACATATGAGTGGAACTTTGATGTTGTTTTCCTGCAAAACATGCAAGATATTGTATTTTTCTCCTACATTACATAGACATCACATCTATGCAATCTTCAAAAGGCCACCAGGAAAAGAGAAGAAAATGCGGGGGAGGAGGAAGGCGGCGACTGGGAAGGTGAGCTCCGTTTCGACAGTGGACAGAGACCGTGACACTGCGTGTAGCCTAAGGAGGAAAGTCGTGTAGCCTATGGAGGAAAGTTGTGTTTGTGTGTTGGACTGGTTGATGACATTGGACATCTCGGGACAGCGGGGGCTATTTTTAATCATGACGTTTGGCTGTATTATTTGATATGTTTGTTTGTGTGTTGTGGGTCTGCCCCACTGTCTTTGTCTTTTTTGTCGTTGCTGGTGTCTACAACTGAAGTTCCCTATCTGGAAAATAAAAGTTATTCTATTCTATAGTCACATCATTACATACTGTAAGTCACTAATAGGGCATAATTAGCTCTGCTAATTAAGGGCTCATTATCTCTGTCTCTGTCTGAACATTTGTTCTTATGTATAAAGGTGTGTGGCATGAGTAAAGTAGATAATATTCTCCTCTATTGTGTTTGAATCATTTCAGTTAATGTGATTTAATCATTTAAAATATCGGTAATGATAAAATAACCAAAAGCATTGTACATACACATGCAAAATCCATCGGGAATGCTTCTGATGATATTCCCTGTCTGGAATTTGTGACGATGTGTTGTATTGCAGACAAAGTGTATCCTGATAAAGGTAATGATATCATCCCAGAGTGTGGAATTATCTGAAAAAAATTAACTTGTAAAAACAAACAAAAAACAGCTAGGCAGTGATGGTCAGCGCAGCATAGTCTCTAAGGCAGTGATCTTCAACAGGGGGTCCGCGACCCCTAGGGGGTCCGCGGAGGTACTGCAGGGGCTCTGTTTCTATCGGCCAAGGGGGTCCTTAGGCTGAAAAAGGTTGAAGACCCCTGCTCTAAGGCAAAGACAAGGGGCACAGACCTGATTTAGTGACTTTGTGTCCCATAGGTCTGATCCCAGTGAACATTTTTGTGATGAAAAGTCAGTGAAACGCTATCTAGGCATTCAGTTGAAAATCTGGCTACATTTGCTTGAAAAATTCAAATTTCCTAGCCGACTAGGACGTACCAAAGGTTATATCCAGATAAAGCTTAAGCTATAGGCTATTGGAGTTAACTAGTCTGTTTATGTCAAAACGTGTCAAAATATCTTTCAACCTAGATTTACACCCCTCTAGATGTCTGGATTCTGGCTTTTGCTCACCGAGATCCATATTGATATAATTTAAACAATGTTCCAAAAGAAAAAGCAAAGTACATATACTGTGTACCGTAATTAGGTCTTTGTCACCCATGTCAGACATCATTGCTTGAGCTGTCTCCTGTGTGGCTTCAGTTCACCTCAGACGAGAAGGTACTAAATGAGAATAACATTGTCAATGTAATGAGAGACAGAGGCATCACTAGATTTTGCTAGGTGATGGCTCATAGCCATATTATCTCAATCCCTGAAGTGTCATGTACAATGTCTTCAAACTTGAGCAGTAGCAATCTGTCACTTTAATTATTCTTCAAGACTGGAGCTGTTGTGCATTAAAAAAAAGCACATTACATTGTCATCCTAGATGTTTGGTGAAAAAGAAGCCTTGGATGATTTACATCATTTTCATTCACAAAATGGGTCCCCGTAGCACAAGCTATATTTCAGATTTGCTGTGTTTGTCGGTGTGTTTCTAGATGTTAGTAAGTACAAAGTGCTGCTCCCATGTATTGCTTTTCAGTACAGTTTGACCTCTCTGGTGAGTCAACACGTTCACCATGTAAAAGGAACCCTAAGGATAATAAAGGATGACGAAAATCATATCATGCAGGTGACTGGTAATTATTTGAAATTGAGGACCCATTCTTGGGGACCCAGTAGAATCCATACTTGAGAAAATTGTATTGTTGACTGTTTATTTGTAATAATCTGGTTGTCAAAGAGAAGACCTGCTTTCCAGTAATGTAATCATCTCTGAGTTGATTGGCTATCCCTGGAGTCACAAGGTGAGGGGCCCAGACAAGCATAATAACCCATCTCCATCAGAACCATATGGCATGCTGTCACATGATGTTTAATCCATAACCACAGAATACTTTTGGACCATTAACTTTTGCTACTCACACACACCACAAAAACAGAATGCCGAATGTGGGTCATTAGATCATACACGGTCTGTCTGCTATGTTTTTATGTCTGTTTTCCCCTTGTTTTTATGTATTTTTTGTTCGTTTTTTTTAATCAACTTTTCACATTTAATTTTTAAATGCTTTTTAAACAATTTCACTGCTTGCTGTTTGTGAAGGATTTTGCAGTCTGGAGAGACTTAGTTTCACTATTTAAAAAAAAGAAAGAAAAGTGTTTGGAAAGGACATCCACCCAGATGTAGAAGCTATATTTGATGATGATCAATTTTCAAAAATGCTATTGGAGGTTTTGCTCCAGGTCACTCTTGGCTCCATTACTGTGCGTCCTTGTATTACTGCTGAGTGAAACAATCCTGTTCACTCGTAGGTGTGAGCAGATGCGCTCCTGTATAAACAGCACTTACCTCAGTTCATTTGATTTAATGGCCATTTACAAATTAGGGCCATATCCATGTCCTGACATCTTTGTTAGGCCAATGATGGGTTTCAGATGGAAGGCTGGGAATATAGATTAATACTGAAGCTGTCGGGGACCGGAGCAGTGTCCTCTAGGGGAGGTGGATGATGTAAGGGAATGATGTGTGGAGCAGAATTCCAATGAGTCTTCTGTGTGACAGCACCAATTTTCGGATGGAGAGGACAGGCTCCCTGGAGCTGCCAGTGAACTTGGTTCTGCAGTGCCGTGGGACTAGTTTCTCAGTGTGAATAGCTGGGGAGAAGTTGGCTCTACTGCTCTGCGTTACTTTTTATGAGTGAGGCACCGAGAACTGAATTTAAATTGAATTTCAGCAGATTTCCATGTGGTGTGGTCTATAAGGTACCTGGTTTTTGACCCATATACGGACCCTATTGTGTGTGTGGTCAGAGAGTTTAATTCTCTACCATGGCATTATCTGTACTGCGATCTACTTTTTCCCCTGAATAAAGTCGAATAACAAAAAATAACTGTCTAGTTTTCTTTAGAAATGACTTCCCATAATGCTATTTCAGCTTTTTTACTGCATGTGAGGATGAAGCCAGGCTGTATTTTTGAATGATAAATGCTTTAACTTGGCATTATTTTTTTTCTTCCATTTACAACATACAAAGCACAAAATGACAAACCAGTTAATTTTTTAATAAATCCAGTGCTAGTGTATTTCATATGTTTATGTAGATGTGTTTTTTAAAAACATATTGTGAGCAAAGATTTGTCTCTCAGGTCTGTGTAGAGATCGGTTTTTGGAAGTAGTTCTTAAGCTGAAACAGTTGAAATAAAATTTAAAAATTGGATTATCCTGTTAAATACTGAAGCCAAAAACAAATATGATTTATCAAAAATAATTGGGAAAGTAAGTGAAACATACCTGATATAGTATATGCAGTCTAACGTTTTACAGATTTTTATTTGAAAGATCCGGTCAAAAAATGAACAAGCAAAATATTGCTGTTCCCGTTGTTTGTTTTTCAGAGCTCTTTCATGGCAGAATGATACATGGACAGGCTAAGAGGGCCTGTCAGGAACGACTGGCCAGGTAAGCATTTGAAGCATCCCCTCCTTAATACTGAAAGATAAATGAAAAGAAAACCAATCTCACAGAGCGCTGAGAAGAAATCAAACCGTAAACGTCAACATATCACACCTGCACCACATATCAAAGAAGGACTATAAGCAGAAAGTATCAAGAGTGCAGACCAGACCTTTGAAGGCTAATATTTTAGAATCACTGGATTCAAAAAAAAAGTTGTAAGGTGGAGTGTCAGGTTCGGAGAACCAAGCATGACAGCTAAGAAATCTAAAAGTTTACACCATAGTGAACACCAGTAAACCGGACAGGTCCGCACCAGGAGCCACATGTATAAAAATCGGAGTAAAAGAACGCTCAAGTTGGAAATCTGTTTTAAAAAAAGTTTAGCATTTTCTACCAGTGCTTTTCTGTCACAGTGTCTCTACATGTTCTCCAGCTATATCACACTGACTCCAAACATTACGTACATATGGCGTCCATTGTGTGCAGAGGTATGCAGATTCTCACAGCACGCGTTATATTATACATCTGAATCTCTGCGTGGAAACTCGCCTACGTGGCTTTGAGGGCATTTTTCTGCTCAGCAGGGTTTATAAATGTGGCCCCAGGAGAGAAATATAAAAAACAAAAATAGAGAATGGAAAATAATCCAGGCATAAACCAAATCAAAACAACCCAAAAAACAGGGCGAACTCGATATCCGAGTGAACAGAGAATACCTCTCGCTCACAATACGATAAAGCGATATAAACAAAAAAAGAAAGAAATATCACTGTCCATATGGGAGAGCACGAGAGATAAGCAAAGGAAGAAAATAAATCTGTCTAACGAGAACAGAAGTGAAAACCAAAACGAGGGACAGAAAGCACAGAAGAGAAAATGTTATGGTTTAGAAGCGGGCAATGCCCTACTCCAGATCAGATTTTTATTACAGAATCCACCACTCCACAAGCAGTACACGAGGCAGTTGTAAAAGGCAAAAAATTTTATTTTATTTGATACAAAGTTTATAAAAATTTCTTACACAGCACGATCTGGCAGAGCAATGCCGTCTGTGGGACTCTTATCCTCCCCCACTCTGTTTCTCTCTGTCTTGCCGGATGCAACCGGCCCTACCCGCAGGTAACACACGGTGCTTTTGTCACGCTTTGTTATGTCGTGAAAATAAAGCCACGTGCTCATACACTCGTGGTCACCCCTTCAGTAGCCCACCTCGGGCTGCCGGCCACACAATACTTCCGGGGGAGAAAGCCACACAGACACGGCGGTATTCTCACTCATATAATAACAAAACATAAGCTAACATTCCACGTCACAAACAAATAACATTAAACACAAAAATAAAGGTTGTGGAGTTTTACCCACACTGCAATCCTGGAAGGACTACCACAATTTAAAAAATATAAAAATAAAACATTAAACATGAGGCGTCCGGCCAAAATAATCCACACACAAATACGTAACAGGACAGCTTGTTGTCGTCCTTGGTGATTGCTAACGAGAATTCAGACTGTCCATCCCTCAGGGACACAGGTCTTTTCCGTACCCCGTCGCCCTCGTCACACTCGCCGGATAAAGCGTGAGACACCAACTCTGACAGGGGAGACAAAACACACCCGCTGCCGTTCAGTTCCCCCGCTCGCCCAGGCTGAAACCCACGCACCCACTGCAGCTTATTTTATACGGCTCACACACGCTCCTTACGGACTGGGGAAGTCAATTCCCCCAGCAACAGCTCATCACCAGATTCCCCTGGTACACCGGCTCTCACGCCCCGATCAGCTCTAAACTCAGCCGTCGTTGTTAGTCGCCGGTTCCCGGTGTGGCGCTGCTGATTTGTTTGTTCTTCTGTCCTCCGTTTCTGGCTGCTCCCGTTCACTCATGCTGTTTGTCACACTTAAGTAAGTTCCGCCATACATAAACACACTAACTGCACATTCATACAAATAAATGAAACTAAGGAAAAGGAAAAGGAAAAGGGGAATCATCGCCAACACAAAGAGCTTAGAGGCAATCTGCCCTCTCATGCTCGTACCTTCATCAGATCGCGTTGTCTACTCCAGGTGCGCTCATTATATAGCCCCAGGGAACCCAGCCCCCACGTTCCCCATACAATCATCCAATTTCCCAATGAGTACCCATCCTCCATTCACTCCTACATCCATCCAATCATTCAATCAACTCCCGCAATTATTGAATCCGGTTCCGCAATTATCTCATCAATCACCGTCAGAACCCATGCATTCCCAATCTCACTTGAAGAAGATCGTGAATATGTTACAAAAACAAAGTCCAACTAAAGAAAACTCTAATGCAGATAATAAGCAAGTCCCACGTAACTCTATACCAAGCTTAAAATTGAAGTCGTCCCTTGAATACCTACACCTTACCTGTAGTGGTTCGTGGCTATTTGTTTTCTTTTTTTTGCGGCTCTCATCCTGCTTTCATGATTGTGAATCAATTGGATTTTTTCCACGTTCCGTTTCGTGGTTTGCCAGCCTCATTATTGTTTCCAGCTGTGCTTCTACCTGCAGGGTATTTAAGTTCCTTACTTCTGCTTCTCCGGTGCTTGATTGTCTTATGACATTGCATTCGAGCCAGGTATAGCCAGGTACTAGCGACCTCCTGATATTAAACTTTGTTTATGTTCAGGGGGGACTTACTATAGCTACTTAATTGAGTATAAGAGTGTTTTCCGCCTGGTATCGTTTGGTGCTATCTATTTTGTACTTTGCTGTTCTCTAGGAGACAGTTTTTCTTTGTACTTTCATTTTGGTTTTTACACTCTACCGGCTTTGAGCTAAGGTAGCAAAGAGTGTTCTTTTGTTTGCTAAGTTTTCCGTTTTAGTTCATTACGTGAGCTTGGGAGATTTAGTTTGTATTCTATTAGTTTTCTAGTTTGCCCGTTTTAGTGGGTTGATTTTTAGTTTTGGCTGTTAGTCTTAAGGAATTAGTTCCGGTCTTTTTTTTCTTTTTAAAATTATTTTCTCTCCCTGTTATTGCTCCTCACGGTTGTGAGCTGACTTGCTCTGATTCCCCCACCTATGCGTTTGAATCTCAGAAACATTTAAAAACCCATTACATTACCGGCTTTTGTGTCAAGTGGCAATGACAATATCGAAGCACCGGAAAGCAGAAACCCTGGGCTAAATATAGCCTGCAGGAAGCCCAAAACAGGCGCGAGGGATAATGGCTAAGCGAGAAAAAAATACCGGAACGGAAGACGTAAAATCCAACAGAGTGCCCTGACACCGCTAAAAGAAAAAATGAACCACAGAAATAAATGAAGGCTGCCAAAAACTATGACAAAAGTATGCTAATGAACAAGTGCCAAAATCATAATGGCCATAATAAAATTGGTTCTGCATTCACATTTTAAATCATTAACAAGTATCAGAGTAAAGGAGAGACAGTTTAGGATAAGGGTCGCAATCTCATATAGAGAGGATGAGATTCTTTACTACAATTTCTCACCTGTCTGCACACACCGGTCTGGGTGCCTTTGAGATTACTATAATTTAGCCATTAAAAATATTGGTGATTGGTGAATTAATCATTGCATTTTGTCAATAGTTCAAGTAAATGCATTATTTCTCTATCCTGCTTGCCCCAATATTTACTGAATTTAAAGGAGGGGGTGTAATTTGCTTGCCAAGCATCTTGCTCATGATATCTTGGGACACCCTTAAAATCTTTATTCCTTTATTCTTTATGACCTTAAACTTCTGCCAACATCTCCGTCTTTTCATGCCCCATCTATGAGTGCGATGGGATTATTCCTGTCTGTAATGTAATTGACTTCAGGCTCCTGGGAGTAAAATATTGCTATCCTAAGTGGTTCTTGGTGCACTTTAAGCTTTAATGTTGACTTTTTAAAGTCTTAGTTTTTTACTTTAGGCGTTTGTCAAAAAAAACAACTTTTCTCTTAGTTTTATATAGTTCAGATGACTCTACATGGCTTGAATATTATCACTGACTCCTGAAGTCAAATCGATGAGAAGAACTCTCAGATCTTGTTTGTGTGTGTGTGTGTGTGTGTGCGTGTGTGTGTGTGTGTGTGTGCGCGCGTGTGTGATTCTCGTTATGTACATGTTCTCCAGCTTACATCAGTTATCAATATTATGTGACTGACACCTCTTTTTGTTCACACCTAATTCATATAGGAAATGTGCGGTGCCTTATGATTCCATCATGCTGAAATGAGACATTCTGGTCACAGAGGCAGACTATTGAAATGAGGTCTGGGCCAGCTCAGATCCCAAAACATTAAAGTTAATGTGGGACCCAGAGACCCGGGATGTAGCAGAATAAGCAACATATAACAGACTTTACTTATGTTTGCCATTACTGGACATATGAAAGAGAAACATCTGGCTGCAAGTGACATCACTTGTCATAAGTCTGTCTGGTCGAGGTATGTCACTCTTCAGGAGGGAGGCTGACCTGACATAATCATGTCTTTTTTAAACAATATAATTTAGACAGGAGCCAGTAGACTTGACTTATTGATACTGCCGTAAACTGCAGATTCTATCTGATAGTTCAATCAAAAAATCTGGACCATCTGTGTGTCCTGAGATCTCCTCATTATTGGATGGTTCTGCTGTACCACAAACGCAGAATCTGCTGAAGGCAGATGATTTGTGGACACTTCAGTTCAAATCCAAACATCAACCAGACAACCTCAGTGCCCTGTAATCATGTTATAATGAATCTTACAATGAAGCTGGTTATCAAATGAAAATGTCTAATGAAAATGAACCTCATCTAAAATCCGATATAGTGTAGTCACTGGGATTGTGTGATTATGACGAAATAACTGTCTCCCCATTCCTTATCTTTTTTCCCCGTTTGGGTGATTGTTATTGGTCGGAAGGCAAAATTGCCTTTGACCTTGCTGTCAAGTAATCACTGGGGAGAATTTGGGTATGCAAAATGAACAAACAGGTTTAATGAATTCTATTGCAGACACCTGGCGCCTCACAATGATTTCCTCCTGCTCCCAGCTCACACCCTCTGAATACCTTATTTAACATTCTGTAAAGATTCATTTACTTTTCTAGCGGAAATAACAGGACTCGTTTAAATAATTCATTTTTTCCTCTGCGATGGTATAGCAGACAGAACCACATTCAGCTCAACCATTTCACCTCTGACAGTCCTGGAAAATGTGTCTGCAATTATTCAAATCTCAGAGACTTGCGAATCCTGAGAGTTCTGATTTACATATTATTTGCATATTTCTTTCATCTGTTGTTTTGAGAAATATTCAGAGCGATATGTGGAAAAAGTTGAATTGTATAGGCATTGACAAAAAAACGCACAAATTAGTAGTAGACAATGTTTCCAGCATGGTGGGAGATTTAAGTGAAAGTGCAGAAACTTAGATTAATGACTCGGCTCACAAAGACTGACTTGGATGGATCGGATCTTTACTGTCAATACGACCTCTTGAAATGAAAATGATTTACTCTCTTTCTGCTTCTGCATCACAGGATGTGAAGCTTGTCTGATCTAATGCAGAAAGCAAGAGAAGGCTGTACATATTGCGACTGGTGGCAGTATAGACAGTCTCTAGATCCCACGGTAAGGAAGTCAATGCTCCTCTATACAAACTATACAAACAAGCCACATTCCTTGCAACCTTCTTCTTACACTCACTGAGCTAAGCCACAGATGTTAAATCTGAGGTCCTTGTTCAGATGTGCTGTGGGTGAGACAAGTCAAAGCCGCATGATACTATATTTTGTAGGCCATGGGTTAAATGCAGTATTTACAAAAAATAGTATTATAATCTCATATTCATTATTTCTTTCTCTGATCCTTTACCAACCTCAGAAAGTACTGTTTGCAGTTAGGAAAACAAAATTGAGGGAATATTTTGGTTCTGAAAGTGAACTTCTTAGAAGTCTAAAGCTTGATAGCAATAGGGTCTTGCAATAAATCATACCTTGATATTACGCCTCTTTTTTGTGGATTACCATCTTAAAACAGAAAAGGGCAAGCAATGCTGTTATAAAGAAAGAAAGAGAGAGAGAAAGAGAGAACTTCTCATGCGTCTGTACAACGTTTGCCAGCAGCTTATAAATTGCTTTCCTATAATTGTGCATTTATTCATAACATAGTCCAGTAATAACAATAAGTAGGCTACTTTTAGTTGTTTGTGTCTCTGTTGAGAGAGTGCCTACTCTGTTTGTAAAGATTTAATCCAAAATATTGCCCCTATTTAAGCCTAAGGTGTTTCTCACATGCTGAGTAAAAAATATGCGGTTGATGTGTGGGTTGCTTTTGCCAGCAGCTTATGGTTTTCTATAATTGTGACTTTAATTGGCTAATGAATCATCGTGTAATGTTGAATGTGAACAGCATGTGATCAGAGACAAGGGAACACATAATACCAAGCCTCCCTACACTTTTACATTCAGGCGTTGTTGCCTACCCTCTGGTACAGTGTTTCATACCAGTTATTGATGGAGATGTGGGCTCGCCAGGAATATTTAAGATTTCTTTAGTTTCATAGAATGTCATTGACATCAAAGCAAATTACGTTTTTGCTGACAAGTGACTTCCTCTCAAAGACAACACAAAGGCAGAAATCAGCCCCCGAAGAGATAAACATGAAACCCCGCTTGTGCCTACTGACGTTTAGGATATACAAATAAACAGAGAACAGATTAAATCTAAAAACAGCAACAACAAAAAATAGTGTGAAGATAGATTTCTTTTTTCGATGAAGTAAAATGAATGTTTCTGCAGGAGGCTGAGCAATCGCCCTTTCTGAAATTGCAATTCATTGCTTAGTCCGGTAATAACGGTGATTTGTGTTGTCCGTCCCTCTGTTGAGAAAATGCCTACTCTGATGAGGGCTTCTCCAAGTCAAGCCTGTTTGTAAAGATTGAACCCAAAATGTGTTTTCTGCCCCTATTGCCTAGGGTGTTTCTCACATGCTGAGTGAAAAAAATAAGTGGTTGACGTGTGGGCTGTGTTCTGAAAGAATCAGTTATTCTTTTTTATAAAAATCATACAAAAGAAATATAAAGTAGAATTGTGTTCTGTGACTTTAAAAAAAAAAATTTTGTTGTAATTTTATGGTGCTTCTCATAGATGAAATGGGCACATCTTTCAACTGATTCAAGCTGTAAGCCAAAGTGATGAAAGCGTTGGTGTCTATGCAAGCTTAACTAGCGGACTAGTGTGTAATGAAAAAAAGCAGCACGCGACATCACATATTGTCCGGGAATGCGTGTGCTTGTCTCCTCTCTTCAAATTGACAGAGGCAGTTGCAGTGGTGAGCACAAACACACAAATACACTTGGACATTCAAAATAGGGATAACATAGCAATGCAGTGGGTAGCACTGTAGCCTCACAGCAAGAAGGTACAGAGTTCGAATCCTGGCCGAGGGCCTTTCTGTGTGGAGTTTGCATGTTCTCCCCGTGTCCATATGGGTTTCCTCCGGGTACTCCGGTTTCCTCCCACAGTCCAAAGACATGCTGGTTAGATAAATTGAAGACTCTAAATTGCCCATACATGACCTGTCCAGGGTGTATTCCTGCCTCTCACCCAATGCATGCTGGAATAGGCTCCAGCCCCCTCACGAACCTGACCAGGAAGAAGCGGGTAAGATAATAGATGGATGGATGGAGGGCATGATTATTCTGTTTGAAATATATGACAATTATTATTTTAAAACATTACAATTATGGTTTTTATGTATTGTTTCACATTGAGTGGGTGGAGGTCAGTTAATTAACTGCCAATGTGATACACAGCTGCAAATCATAATGACTAAGTATATTTCTAAACTTTAGAAACTTCTAAACCTTCAATGCACAAGCATTCATTAATTATATTAAATCAGACCGTTAATTCTAATGGCCTGTAATGTGTAATTAAGAATACCACTAACTGCTGTTCCATGTTACCTGCATTGGAGGCACTCAGTAATAACCTCTTGTTACCAAATTGGTTACAATTTAACTACACAGGTATAGGTGCAACTTAATGTAAAGTGTTACCAATGTGTTTACTATAGTAAATAAATACATTATGCCTTAATTTATGACCAGTTTATAGTCCAGTGACAGAGTGTCGCTGAGACTGACGACATGTAATGGATGAAGCTGGCCTTTAGAGCAAAAGTTCACAATGACCGCTCAGTACCTGACAGTCTAATAGAGTTTGGTTCAGTGAGTCTGTATGTAATATCAGACTATACACCTGTGCATGAACGAAGGACTCTTTCACATTGTGTACCTACACACATAAAAGATTTGTATCAAAGCAAAACGCTGCTTTGCAATGCGCGTCCTGGCTTTCGGGGCTGTCAAGCTGTCTGCATTTTCCGCTGAGAAAAATGTTCTTTCACACTTCATGTGGAATTAAAGTAATAAAGAAAGAGTGTGAATGTCTCTCTGTTCTCCCTGGAGGGGGAGAGAGGTGTTGTGATGCTCGGGGAAAACGTGGGGCCAGAGTCAGGCGGTGGGTCTCAGGATGCAAGATGAGGGTCTCTTTTCCGAGCGGGAAAGTAACCCCACTTTCTGATCAGCAATCATCATGCACAACATGCTGCATGAATGTGTGAAATTGCCCATGCATGCTGAAAAATAACCACAGAGAAATTCAATCATTTCAATTATTCTTTCAATTAAACCATTTTGTCTGGATGTGTAGAAGTTGCATGTTTTCTTGGTGGACACCAATAATTAATTCTTCAGACTATAATTGTAATGAATAATGAAGGTACAGTGCAGTTGTTGATATTGAGAATGGAAAAGGAGTTTAATGGTTTCACAGAAGTGTTTGTAGCTTGCTTCTCTCATGCTTAGCTCACAGGTTACATAATTTCTCTCATGCTTAGCTCACAGGTTACATCATTTCTCTCATGCTTAGCTCTCAGGTGACATAATGCCAGCTCCATGTTTCCATTTCTGTTTTGTTCCATTTCCCCCTGTTGCCTATACATGGTAACATTTCCAGTGTTAATTCAACTCTATCAGAGTCTATATGAGTCAAATAGGCACCACATCTACAGTACACTGTAAGAGTTCATTTAACACTGAACATTTTACTGTGTAGGATACCAAAAATCAGTGATGACTAATTCCCTTTGCCTAATTGGAAATGTTACTCTTACCTTTGTTTGTCTGTTCAAAACATATTAGTCCACATAATTACCGTTCTTGATCTCGAGCGATGCAAAATAGCTATTGCTTAACCAAACACCAAGCAACAAGCAACAAGCCTTCACTCTTAGAACACCTATAGTTTTACATTCCTGTCATGGTTATGACCTTGTGATATTAAATGCTGTTTATGTTCACGAGGGACTTGCTATTTAGCTATTTTCAAGTATAAGATTTTTTTCTCCTGTAAGCGTTCTGCGCTATTTATTTTGTCCGTTGCTGTTCTCACGGAGGCAGTTTTTCTTTTTTCGTTTGTTTTGGTTTTACCAAAGGCGTAGATTTAGGGGGGCGGGGGGGGTCCTGTCCCCCCCAATGTTTGGAAAGAGTCAAATTGTCCCCCCCAACCATAACTTATCCCTCTCCCATGTAAAACTTACATTCAATAAAGGCTGCAACAATGGTAAAAAATTACTTTAAATTATGCCGAAAGATATAACGCCCATAAACACAATAGTATGTGCCTGCAATCCCGGAGCAGTGCAGTGTCAGGGACAGTCTCAGGGCCGGGACAGTCTAATGAATTATTGATGACCCTCTTGCTACTTCAAACAGCAGCAATGGCTTATCCCATGGCCATGACAAGTTTGAGTTTACAAAAGCACAAATGGGATATCTAGTGAACAATTAGAGGTGATTGCTCAGGCTGATAATACTATGGACTTCAATTCCCATAACACAGTGTTTTAGCCAGTGTTTTGTGTAACGTTTGTTTGGTGCATAGACAGCCTTTGCTACGTTTTATTTGTCTCACCTGAAACAGTCCTCTCAACTGAAAATCAAAATCCCCACAGTGAATACAACTTTTATTAAAAGAAACGCCAACCCAGTAGTTTCCCCATCCATCTAGGCTATGTAGGCGCTGTTCCTAACTTAAGCTATTTTAGTGATGACACTATCTTTAACTAGCCTACAACTTATTTTTCTACAGTCTATGCCTTATACGTAAAAAAGTAGCCTATATATTTTCATAACAACAAGATAGCTATTAGAGCTGCGAGTGCGATAACGTTAGGTAGCGCTGTGGAAATGTCGAAGTTGCTGGACAATTGAATAGAAAATTTCTTCAGGGTTAATCAGAAAACAGTTGTCATTTCTTAAAGATAGGCTATTTGGTTCCTTAAACTGTTTATTTTGTTTATTTTATTTCCCTGTGCAGTGCAACTTGAGAGGTCGATGTATTCACAAGTGGCGACACTAACAATCCTGCATCGGATTTATGAGGCTTTTCTTAAAGTAGCCTAATTATAATTTCAGAGAAATGTGAATACCATAAGTGGGATGTCGACGACTACCACTAGGGCAGTGGCTCTTAAACTCCGTCCTGGGGGCCCCTGCATATGCTGGTTTTCGTTCCAACCCAATCCCAGAATTTTAACAAAGTGTTGAAATTTAAACCACAGAGTTTAAAATGTTATAAACCTATCTTATCCACGAATGTACTAATTAGCCTGCCATGGCCTCGGCTAGGGCTTTTAAAAAAAAAAAAATCAATAAATAAAAATTTTTATTTTAGAAAATACCCTGTGTGAGGTTGTGTATAAATGTAGGAAATTAGTTTTAAAAGGGTCAAATGTTTCTGGGGGAGGACCCCCAAACCACCCAATACTTCGTTCCCACCTTGTGCCCCACCAACATTTCTTGATTTCCCCCCAAATCAAATCAGTCTAGAAACAGCCCTGACCAACAGTAATTTCTCAATTATGTTATTTTTCATAGAAATTTTTCTTGTTTTCCTTGTTTTAAAGCTTCAAGTGTAGTAAACAATGTTGGCAATGTAGGAGACACAATGCACTAGGCTACAATGTGTATTGCTTTGCTCATGGGAATAGTTGAGGGCCTGGGTCCAATAGTCATGGTTCGCTACTGTTGGATGGTATATTATTAGTGTCCCCCTCCATTATCATCACAAAGAAAATTTACTGTTTGTGGTCCCCCCGAATTTTAAAATGAAACCTACGCCCCTGGGTTTTACACTCTTCCGGCTCTGAGCTTATGTAGCCGAAGGTGTTCTTTTCTTTGCTAGATTTCCCGTTTTAGCTCCGGTATTGAGCTTGGGAGATTTAGTTGGTATTGCACTCGTTCTCGAGTTTACCCTATTTTAGTGAGTGGATTTAGTTTTAGCTGTTTAGCCACAAGGAATTAGTTTCCTGTTTTTTCTTTCTTTTCTTTTATTGTTTTTCTTCCCTATATTGGTCCTGATGTGAGCTGACTTGTTCTGATTCCCCCACCTTCGCGTTTGCATCTCCGCCACATAAAAAACCCATTACACATTTTACTTTCTTAAAAAATAAAAACTACTCCTTGGCTCCTCCACCCCAATGCTTTCTACCACTGTTACCTAGTCCACACAATTCATAAGATGGAACTTAATTTTCTGTTTTCCGAGACTGTGGTTCTTTAGTCTATAGCCAAGCTTAATGCTCCCAATAATAGTTTTGTTGTTGTTTGTATAACTTGCATATATCTAGTTCAATGTTAAATAAGGTAGTTGACAAGTTGTCAATGAAAGCACTTGAAATCTCTCTTGGGACTATACATTCCCCATTTAGAGAATTACTGCATTTTCATCCCTGATGTTTGCACTTGTGATTGCACTGTAAGTCACTCTAGATAAGAGTGTCTGCTAATGTGTGTCAGCAATGCAATGCACATGAGTATGATAGACCCACTGCGCTGTCTGTGAAGCTGGTGTTACCTTTTGGATGACCTTCAATTACTCTGCTGGTGACACATTGAAATATGAGGATAGGAAATGCCCAGCGTTGTGCATTAAGTCATTTTCGAAGCAGAGAGAATATAAATACACTTGTTTACTGGGGACATTTCGTAATTACGCTGCATTTAGTTTATTATCAAAAAAAATACCCTTTTCAGTGAGCAGTAATTTCCATAATTAAAAATATAATTCACATATTTAACTTATTTACATTATACATATGTTGCGTCACTGCACTGACATGGGAGTTTTAAATGAATGCACCACCCATGAGGCCCATTTTCTTTTCTTTTTCGCTTTGGAATCGAGGAAAAGATTTCAAATTTGTCCCTTTCCCCATTCTTAGCACTGCTCCGCTCAACGTGCCTTATTGATTTTGCTTCCAAATGACGAACAATGATTGGCACTATGGCTAGACTGAAATGAAATTCAAATGAAGAAGTGTGGAAAGTTTGCAGGCTTCGTCCCCAGAGTGCCCTGCCTTTCGCATTCCGTGTGCCTCTGTGCAGTCACTGTATAATTAATTTCACCCAGCCCGCTCGCCTTAGGAAACAATTTCCTGTGGCTTAGATTTTCTTTCTCCCAAACTATAGTAACTGTCCCCATGTTATCAAGGCCATAATGGAAACTATGTTGAAGAGCCTCTGAAAAGAAGGAATGTATCCATAATGTGGATTCCATTTGTTTGACAGAAATTGAACAAAAACAAATTACCCACATATGAGCAGTGGGAATAGGAATGAGCTTGTCATTCACGCAGTGGGGATGAAAGGGTTTTCGTGAGCGAGGGAGGTATTGGTTCAGTCTGGTGGTTTTGTTGCGTTGTACACAATTAAAGATTGGATACTGAGTGAATTACTATGAATTCACAGTACAATGGCTCTGATCGATGAGGACATCAGCAAGGCCCAAAAGGCTCAGTAAGTAAAGGCGCTCGCTACAAGCACAGACTGGGTCCTAAAGAGTAGCTAGGTAGGTACAAGCTCTCACTGTGATTTTTGGTATTCTCACAGTTTTTCTTCTGCATTTGAATCTGGGTTATTATCATATTAACTAACTAATGTTTTACCTTGCCAGGTGTAGGTTTGGTTAGTTAGTTATGGTTCCTAGTTTTGTTAATTTAACTATAGCAGAGTTGTTATGAGTCCAAGAGGGTTCAAATGTACTCTCTCAGGGTAAAAACTGCTGAATCAGAGTTGATTTAACACTAAACATTGTATTGTGTTAGTTCCTCCCTACGGAGGACTAGACTCCAATAGGCTACCAGATGTCATCAGTGACAGATACCTGTGTGCCTCTCCTCCAATCAGCATTAATTTCCTGTGATGTTGTGTGAAATGCACTGCTTCAAGTAGTTTTTGGCTTACAAGTACACAAGTGCGTACATTGAGTGCAAAACTTCAGCAACAGTTCTCCAGGTGTGTGTGTGGGTGTGTGTGTGGGTGGGTGCGTAGGTGGCCGCAGTGACTTAATTGCTGATTACAAATTGAATTATGTTTCTCATGAAATATGATCCACAACCTCCGATACTTACAAGCAGGTGAATTACACAATTGTATTGAATTTTACTTACATTTGTATAGGTAATAATAAAAATGTACTTTTATAAGTAATCGTAAAAATAAACCTTAACTGTTTTTATGGTATAATGCTGGACACAAAATGCAGTTGAGTTACCTCTGCAGTCAAACACAATAGACAGGGGCAGTAATTTCAAAGAATTGTGTATAAACTGCAGTATTCAACTCTCTGCTTATTAACCCTTTAATATTCACTCCAAGAAAAAAACAACGTAAAAATTTTTTTTTGGTATTTTTTATGTTATTGGGGCACTAATAACAAGAATCCCCCCCCAAAAGTTTTACAGACCCCCCAGTTTTTTTAATATAGGCCTCTACCAAATGGTTGAGATGCCGCTTGATGGTAAAAGTACCTAATACATAATGATAAATGTATAATAACAATTATATGATAATTTAATACCTACAAATACAAAAAAAGTAGAAAAAGTTAAATTACAGGAAAACAAGTCATGTCAAGTAAATTTTATTAGATCAAAAGCTTCACTCCCATTTTTTACATAAAAATCAATCACTTTGAATGATACATGTATGTTGTCAAAAACGTATGGGGACTTTATTTATTTAGCCCTCTCAAATTCACAAAAAAGGACCCATGGGAACATGTCCAACTTCTCAACTGTGCTGTGTAAAATCTCAAAATAACTTCACTTCTGTTCTTGCATTGAACAAATTCAAAAACTTGTTTTCTCTCAAACGAAATGCACAAACAAAAAAAGGACCTATGGGAACCATGTCCACTTCATTTTTGATGGTATGCTGCAAAGCATTCCCTCTCTCCGATCAAGCACAGGAAAACATTGCACTTCCCACATTTCCATCTTGACACACCCTTTGGGCAGAGGGTGCACCGCCCCCGGTTGTCAGTGTGAAGTGGCCAATGTCCATAGTTGTCGTAGCGCACATCTGGTTGTGGTCGTGGGGGTCTTGGGGGGAGGCGCTTCTTCTCACAGGACATCTGTGGTGGAGAGGCAGAGGATGGTCGGCCAACTCTGGGTGCTGGTTTGTTGATTTGTTTCAAACTGTGGGCCACAGCCAGGCGAAACCTTTTGAGAGGCATTGGTTTTTCATTCAGTAGGCCACAGTCTCTCTTGTAGACCAGCCAGGAATTGGAGACGCACAGGTCAAGGGCGTATCCAAACAGGGGGAAGTACCATCGTCGTGACTTGGCTGGGGTCTTGTACAGGTGAACCAGCATGTCAGAAAGATCAATGCCACCCATATGCTGATTGTAGGCAGGAATGAGTGATGGGCATGGGACGGCAATCTTCGCTTTGTCGTCTTTGCTCCACCGTTGGACACTTGAAAGAGGCATGATCCCACAGGCATTGCTCAGGAGGGTGACACATTTGTTGTCATACCATTTGACTGCAAGTACCCCTTCAGCAGACTTGTAATCAAGAGCTCCACGTCCTCTCACCATCAGCTGTTTGTCTTCTATCAAGCGAGCTCCACCGATGCGGTTTGATCGGACAGTGCCGATGCACTTGATACCCAGATTTGCGTGCAGGCTCAGGACCAGGTCGAAACTAGTGAAGTAGTTGTCACAGAACAAGTTAAAAACTAGATACAGCTATTCATCTGCAGAAAGGTAAGAAATGGGTTTCATTTGACTGACTTGAGCATTGAGGGGACACATTATGTGTTTTATATTATTTTTCTGTACTGTTCTCCACTTTCTGAGTGTTTACAAAAGTCGCGATTTTTAAAATTTGGTTATTTCTCAAAAACGGAAGGTCAGATCGATTCGGGGATGGTTGCAAACGATTCCTTGTGCAATTTTACTTTAAGAAAAGTTGGTTTTAGGGACTTTTTGAAGGATTTTTGAGGGAAATCAATCAACTGACATTGTCTGCAGAGTAACTCCTCTGTTAGCTCCTGTAGCCAGGCGCGATTTGCAGGGAGTGTGTGGGAAGTTGGAAGACTGCACGCGGTGAAAATGGTATGGTCCAGTGCAGGGGTGTAGGAATTTTCTGAAAACAAGTTAAGGGATATCTAACAAATAATCTAAGTGATTAGAGCCTCTGTGCTGTTATAAAAGCCTGTTTTGGTGAGGTGGTTATCATTCATGATATTTTTTGGGGGGGGGAAATTCATCTCTTATAAATATTGGAGGGGACAAGTCCCCCCTGACCCCCCCTAAATCTACGCCCTTGATCACCAGTGTAACGTTTTGTACTATCGCGAAAATTGCAGTAGCTGTGGCAACAAGAGTCTCGACTGCCCACCAGTTTGCGCACGCAAACAATGAAATTGGTCTATACAAACATCACACATATGAAACCATTTCAGTATAATAACACTATAAATGTAACATAACAACAATGCATGAACAGAAGTGTTTTTATTCCATAGAAAATTGTCAATTTTAATGATATTAGCATAACTTCACCAAACTGTTACCAAACGGTTGACTTGTCACTCCATGCCAAGGTTTACCATAAAGCGACAACTCAACCGTTTGGTAAAGCATGTTTTAAAAAAATTATTTGACCCTTGTAAGACGTTTTTGTGTTGCATCAAGTTACATAATTCTGTTAAGTAACGTGTTCGATGATATAATATGTTGAAAAACTAAGCTTACCATTGAAAATTCAGCCAAAAATAGTCCACATGTCGGGAGTGATTTTCAGTTTCCAACTTCCTGGTAGCAGACTGAGTGAGGCGGCTTACTGTGGCAGCTTAGAGTGACCTATAGTGGATGTTTTGTGCATGGCATACCTCAACCGAATGGAAGAAATGGCTCAATCAGGCTGAGTTAAGTTCAACTAATTTTTCAATGAGAGATAGTGACTC
The DNA here is from genome assembly GCA_022702515.1 of Ilyophis sp. 1 JC-2022. NCBI lineage: Eukaryota > Metazoa > Chordata > Actinopteri > Anguilliformes > Synaphobranchidae > Ilyophis > Ilyophis sp. 1 JC-2022. The sequence continues at coordinate 58,807,753 of CM040400.1, read as the reverse complement.
AAAATGTGCTCTACCAAATGGTTGAGCAGACTATTAAAGGGTTAAACCGTATAATGGCACCAGGACCCCACCCAGCTGGTCTGAAATTCCCAGACATCCCCTGACGCTGTTACTTTCACTTTCTGATTTCAGCTGTTACGCATATCCCCTCTCCACCTCTTTCATTCCATCAAATTTTTTTTTCTTTATTGTCGACAGGGCGGTCACTAACTTTATGACTGTTCTACCCCATTCCTGGACTCATGTGGCAGTTAGAATGTACAAAATATAATTTGCAGGAATGTAAATATAAAAATGTATCACTATTTCTGTGATTACAAAATAAAACAACAATAGCAAAAAGATAAATACAGATCGAGTCCATGTTTAGATTTTTTGTGCTCCAGTATGAAGAAATGGGTTTTGATGAAAATGTCTCATTGGTGTAGATGCAGTACTGGGGTTTGAAGGTAGGGGGCGCAGTCTGCCTGTAAGTTAACCTTTCTTAGACAAACAAATCTTACAGTAGGTTATTTCCAGTAGATTGCATGTGTTATGTATATAGTTATTCAAAAATACAGTCAGTATTACCAAGCATGGGTGTATGTGACATTTAGAACTGACAATTTAATCAACTCAAATCAAACAGTCCTATTACCAATAGAAAAAAAAACTATTTTAATTTGGTAAGACTTGATATTTATGTATTACATGCCTCTCCTGAAGATTCAGAGCTGTTTCATTTAGTAATGGTTTTTGTGATGGAGCCTTCATACTAAAATTGAATAGATTTTTGCCTGTGCTCTCCGGGGTTAGTTAAATATGATTTTCATCTTCATCGCCAGTTTTTGAGGCTGATAGACCCAGTGGTATTCAGAAAGGCAGAGGCAGTGGCAGGCCCTGAGTCGGCAGAGAGGAGTACTGATTGATATATCCGCAGATCGATTGATACCCTTAACCACAGACCTCTATAACAGCAGAAAGATCAGGGCTCAGGAAACCTCCATCACATTTCAGGCTCTTGTATTTCCTGTCAGACAGAAACAGAAGAGGCATGGATAACAGAGTAATCCGTTTATAGTAAGTCAATCTTATTGGCAAGCTATCCAATGCTCAAAGCACAATACAGTCAACTGCATGAGATGGATATTCACAGATGATGTTGACTATGACGATGATGACCGTGATGATTATCATTATTCTTATTGTTGTCATGGTTTCTCATTAAATAATGCAAGACCGCACCATAAAGGATGTGAAGTGTGTTCAGTATACCATCTGCTATTTTAAAATTCTGTACAAGGCAGGAAAGCAGGAGAGTTAAATCATATCAGCTTTAAAAGTGGCAAAGGTGAACCCCGGAGCTCTGTGCTGGCTTTACATTACAGAACATGTTTCAGAGCTGGCCTTTCCCAGCCCATGTCCCAGTGTGACCCAATGTTTACCTCATATCCCACCCGGGTCCTCCCATGGAGGCTGACTGTTTACCCCTCACTGGTCTACCAAGGCCCTTTTTAAGCCAAACTTAATTTTCTCAGGAGATGTCCCAACCAAGCACTATCCAAGCCCAGTTCTGCTTAGCGTCAGCTGTTAGTTGTGAGAAGGCTAAAGGTGGTATGGCTACAGACTAGTAATAATTTGACATGGCCCATGGGTAATTAACATAAATAGTGATTTGTTTTGTTCTAAGGCAGGATGATGTTAACTTTGTGCTGTTTTTTATGAGAAAGACAGCTTAAAATATTGAGAAGGAATATTAAACAGCGACAGTGTAGGACAAAGGGTCCTATGAGAAATGATGTGCTTTTATAAGAGAATAATCAACAGACGCACAGTAAGACACTAATGAACTATGAAGTGTGCCATTAGCACTTTGCAGTGTAGACCAGAGTTGTGCCTTTTTTGTCATCTAATTGGCTGCTTTTACCCTGATTAAACAGTTTTTGGAAGAGCATCATCCTCAACAGAAACAATGCACACGATTATCTGCTTATTCATAATGGAGATGAAATGCTAACATTGCTTTGGGACAGAAGGCCTGTCTCAGTATCTCCGCTTGTCTCAGGTGTTTTTGTCTGCAGAAAACAGGGCTTAACCTTTGTATATAAATACATGTGGTACTTAGTTAAATATGTCAAATTGTAGAGTCATAGATGCGTGGACTGTCAAGCACTGAGTTCCTTCATGGTGATCCACCAAAGAGCCTTACAATTATGACTACTGTACATTGTCCTACAACTGCTGCTCTTCTTGTATTTGCATAATTAAGTGAATGGTGATAGTCATATTTTACGATGAGTAGTGTTTTTGCAACATGAAAAAAATAATCTAAGCTGCTCCATAATGACTTTAAAATACTGTAGCCTATTTATTGTATAATAGCTACAACAGAGTAAGTATTGCTTTAGCCTGTTTTGTGCATTAGACGGTGGACCCCACTCTTGAGTTCTAAGCAGGTTATCTAATGTTTTGTTTTTCTTACATGGGAAATTTGGTAGAATACTTGATGACAAAGTCAGTTAGCAGATACCAGTAGTTTGCTATTCTAGACAGCTTGCTACCCAAACAATTAACATTAGTCTCCACCTCAGATCTTTTTCCATCAGTGGTGGCAGCATGCACATTTCTATCACTGGAATGGACTATTGGCTCATACGTGGTTCAGATTTCAGTTGTCATCAATGTCAGAGTCATTTTCTATATAGTTCTCCATGTTCTGCTAGCTAGCTAATTAGGGCTAGTGGGAGTCCATTTAGTGGGCTGTCTATCAAAAGTGAACTTGTGAATAAGCTATTCATTAACCTCCAATCAGTCCTCCAGGTCTCCTGTTCAGAAATATCTAACTTCAAAAGAATTAAAAAAATATATTTTCTCATTTGTATATATTTAAAATACACATAAATGAGAAAATATTCTTGAAGTCTTCTGGAAGTTAGATGTGCAATCATTTCCTACATATAAATAGTTCATTGTCTTTAAATCATTTAGGCAGATAAAAGAGCAAAAAGAAAAAAAGAGAAATATGGCTATAGTATGTTCTTTCTCTGCGGTGCTGTTGAAGCAGTGTGGTGCTATTTAGTGCAGCAGTATTGATCAGAGAAGCACAGGCAACATTTGTGTTTGATAAATCCCACAGCGTTACACACGGACCGCTGAATCATCTTCTTCTGCACCTGAGAGTTTCAGCTTTTTGTCACTTTTATCAATAACCCCTCCCCCTAGGGTAAACACTTCAAATGCCAGATATTATTGCATGTCTGTTGGCCTTTTATTGCAAAAGATAGCCTCAGATTTTTGATTTTCTGTTTTGACGATTTTTGCCTCTTGATTCAATAATGTTTCATCTCAAGTTTATTGATTTTATTCACTCTAAGTTTAATTTAAAAACTAAATTCAATTTGAATCCAGTGATTCCAGAGATAATTATGAGTACGATAACCCCACAGTCCAGACTGAAGCTCAACAAAATGGATCACTTAAAACTATTTTTATAATATTTTGGCAATTTCTCACACAAACAATCTAGGGGTCAAGCGAAAACACCCAGCCAAAAAAATAAATAAATATAGCCAAATCTTCTGCCGCTACACAGTGTGTCAGTAAAGACCTTGTATTTCTGTGCACAGTGTGTGTAATGGCCTTGTTTTTCTCTAAAGTTTCACAGCAGTGTGAATGATCTCGTATTTCTCTATCCTGCGCAGGGTACCCTTTTAAGAGTAAAGCAATATTTCACAAGCAGTTATGAGGTAACCACGCAATTGGTGGACTGTAGATTGAAAAGAAGCAGTTTCTGGCTTCATACATTTTATAAAATACTTGTGTTTCTTGCACTCTCCCAAATTGATGGAGGACATTGCAGTGATGGTATAGGCATACGGTTACATTTGGATGTTCAAAATATTACGGGAGGGGGGTTAATGAAATGGAATAAAAAGTTGTTAAAAAACCAAGGCAAAAGGTTATTCATCAAAGCAGCATAATGTAGTCATTTAATGAAGGCGGAAATAATGACCTGCCTGACCGCGTGAGAGGGGCGGTGCTCGTGCTGCATCTTGTTTGTCAGATTGTTTCAGACGAGCTGTGAAAGTGCCCTGCTTAATGTTGTCCACTTCATTACCCATAATGCTGCCTGGTGGACAGTCTGTCACGGAGTGAAATTGCTGCTTTAATTTAAAATCAGTTTTTTTTTCTTTTTCTGGTATCAGCAGGGCTTTCACTTCATCAAACAAGGACCATACTTTTTCATCTCTCTTCACAAAGCCAACGATGACAGGAGGGATTCTGCTCCGGCTGTTCGGATGAGAAGTGCTGAACGTACGTCCTTCTGTGCTCCATTCCAACAGGTATATCATCATGTAATTATGAAGAACTCTTAATTTAGAGGCACTTACAGTAGGATCACCCCTGCCATCTGTAAAGAAGAAAGAGAGGTGGTGCATGAGGACTAAGAGAGGCGGGTGATTGATCCTGATCTCAAAGGCAGAGCCTCTTTACATGGTATGTTTAAAAAAAAAAAATCCATCAAATATAATTAGGAAAGAACTGCATTTACTGGGGAGTAGCTTTAAAGTTCACAGGGACCAATTATGTAAAGAAGGAGGTTCTACATTTCTATGAACGGGTGAGTGAGAGGCCATTGTAAAGCGCTTTGGATAAAGGCGCTATATAAGTGCAGTCCATTTTACCATTTTTTTTACAGTGTTCATGCAGGGCAGCTGTGTATGAACGGGCCTCATTCAGCCGCACTAACACTGTTCAACCCGAGGCAGAGATGTTTCCTTTACTGCAGGGCAGCTGTGTATGAACGGGCCTCGTTCAGCCGCACTAACACTGTCCAACCCGAGGCAGAGATGTTTCCTTTGCTGTAGTGGCATATTTAGCAGTTTGATATTTACTGAACTGTACCAGCACGTAGAGTACTGCCAAGTGAGAATGAGCAATGTTTGAGCTGTAATCAACCAGCAAATACCATGAGGGAAAGCAAACAAATTTGTACACAGTACAAAGTGTGTTTGAAAATGTCCTGCGTTTGCCAAAGCTACATGTTCCTAGTCCTCACTGAAACATAAAGCGAGCTGGCTCAGTGCAGGTGGAACAAGCAGTTTCCTTATTAAATTAAAGGTGGGCGAGGTGGTGGTGGGTGGTGGTGGGGGGGCTTTTAGGTGCACTGATGTCTATTTTGGTGCCACACAGTATAAGAGGATCATAGTGTGATTACACTGAATGAGACACTCAGGGGCTTATTGAGTAATTCAGTGTGTTTATCTCTGCTGATTACACTGGCCACACCTAATAAAGTTGAGACTTGGAGAGAAGTGATTTCTCTGTAAATAAAATCTAGGATTCATTACACGGTAGCTTAAAAATCCCCAAAACAAACAACTACATCAAAAACTACCCAATAAATAGCTCGATTGATGCACTTTGCCTTGCCCATTTAATAATTATATAATGGAAATCTATGCTTTGCATTAATCTTTCTCATTATGTTTTTCTGTCTGTCTCGGATTATTGCTTGCGCAAATGTTTATGCATAAATATAATTATTCTAATGAATTGCATCTTACTTTATGAGGAAAGTAATGAATTATTTTTCCAATTATTTAAATCTCTCTCTAAAGGATGAAAAGCTCATTTTGGAAATGAAAGGCTTCATTTGAAACATTTTATTTTCGGTTGCAGGACTACTTAATGAGGGAAGTACAAGGGTGAGTTTAATTGTGTTTAATTAACTGTTTTACATCCTTCTACTCTATGCTGGCAACATAACCTGAACCTACCTTTCAGTACGAACCTTCAAAAATAAATCAATAAGCCATGTTAACATGAGAAAGCATATATTTTAAATAGTTCTGTTTTGTGAAGCTGTGCAAATTAGCATGAGATCACTGCCCCATCTGAAAAGCAGGGGAGAATACAGGGGTGACGTTTCATGTGAAAATCTGTACATTTAAAAAGCAGGGGTTGGACATCAATTCCAATCTTTAGAAAAATAACTGCATTTTTTCTCATCTGGCAAGTGTCAGGGCCAGCCATTGCATTCTATAATACAATCACTTGGCAGATACTCTTACCCAGAGCAACATACAGTAGTGAAGAGCATCGGTGTTACTTTCAGCAATACAAAAATGCGGTATCAATCAGTCATCAGATGAAAACAGTCGTGTTTTTGGGCCGGATTCAGAGATGGCCAACTTAAGTCATGTGCTTAAGTGCTTCTCCTGTGCGAGCTGACTTACGTCGTATTCTAACTTGTGTTGCGCAGGTGCTTATCTCAACTCTGAATCTGGCATTAAGTCCTTTCAGTGTGCGTTGATTACAGTTTCAATGCTGGCTGTATATATCTGAAGGATATCAAAAGGAATGGTATGTATGAAATAACTTCAAAAACAGTTAGTGAATAAATTTCATTAGGATGCAAGAGCGAGACAGTAATAAATGCAGATGTATGGTGTGCAGAATGATAATGAGAGCGGAGAGAGAACGAAGAGAGAGAGCGAAGAGAAAGCGGAGAGAGAGCTCGGGGGAAGCATACAGCTCAGGGCTGGCCAGTTACTGAGGCAAGCAAAATGCTAAAATAATTACAATTAGAAAATATAGGATAAGCATATAGGCAGCAGACACTGGCTGCTGTCAATGTATTTCCTGTGCTTATTAACGAATAACACTACATTGAGGTTCAATTCATTGGACTGTATTCACTGAAAATGGTCAAATTGAAAGCGTTTTTTTTTTTTTTTTTACTTTTAGGTGGCTAATTTATTATGTTTTTACTTTAAGTGGATTTGGGGGAGCTATGATAAAATGAATAACCAGAGGCATGATTGGTCAACCTGTAAGTGGCCAGGTGATTTAGCAGGTCTTAATTAAAGAGCTAACCCTCTGTGCAAGACACACGGGCAAGAACACGGTGTGTGATTCTCCATCCATCATGGTGCAGAATCAAAAACGTAGAAAAATATATAATATTCAAGCTTGCTGTGCTGTTCAGGCTAGGAATGGGACGAGAAGTTTGTACATAGTCAATTGTGTAGACTAATATTGTTGCAGATGTGAGGTTTATTCTGAGTTGGTTGTGTACATTTTTTGATTGGGATTTAGTTGGGACTAGTTTATGGGCAGAGCGTAGGGATATCTGGGCTGTAATTGGGTAAATGCATAAACAGGAAGAGCCGTGAGCGTGTGATTTGTGTGTGATGGAAGACGAGCTGGATGCCACGGTATGTGATTCTGTGCGATTGTGTATAATTATTAGTTTGTGCGTAGAGTTAGGCTTAATGCTGATGTATGTTTGTATTTTCTGTTCCAGGTTAAATAACCTGATCCATTTTTTGATAAAACTACCAAAAGGATTTGAGTTGTCCGCGTCCAGTTTGTCCTTAATGCGCCAAACGGCTGCACAGTTATTTAACCACGGCCGGGTTAAGAAGAAAACTCTTTTAAAAATACCCGTCGCGGTGTGGTGAAGAAGGAGAGAGAGGTTTTTCTCCGTGAGAGGCTAGGACGGCGTGTCAAAAGGACTCGAAAAAAGCGCTGGCTGGAAGCTAACGTGTGCTAGCTACAAGTGAACTGCAACGTGTGTCCCTGATCTGATAGCTAACCGAAGTGGCCGATTGAACTGTGTAAAGTAAGCGGCTGTGAACGAGACCGACGAAAGCAAGGCTCTCTCGGGTAAGCGCTGGCTGGAAGCTAACGTGTGCTAGCTACAAGGGAACTGCAACGTGTGTCCCTGATCTGATAGCCAACTGAAGTGGCCGATTGAACTGTGTAAAGTAAGCGGCTGTGAACGAGACCGACGAAAGCAACGCTGCTCAAAAATAAAATTAAAACAACAACAAAACGAGCAGTAGTCAAGTTAAAAGGACTGCACTCTACACAGACTGCTGCTATACTGTAAGTTATAAAGACTGCACTCTACACAGACTGCTGCTATACTGTAAATTATAAAGACTGCACACTACAGACTGCTGCTCTACTGTAAGTTATAAGGACTGCACTCTACACAGACTGCTGCTATACTGTAAATTATAAAGACTGCACTCTACACAGACTGCTGCTATACTGTAAATTATAAAGACTGCACGCTACAGACTGCTGCTCTACTGTAAGTTATAAGGACTGCACTCTACACAGACTGCTGCTATACTGTAAATTATAAAGACTGCACGCTACAGACTGCTGCTCTACTGTAAGTTATAAGGACTGCACTCTACACAGACTGCTGCTATACTGTAAGTTAAAAGGACTTCTTATCTATTGAAGAAAAAGAGAGAGACAAAAATGTCTACTGAGGAAAAGTCTGTGGCTCAACTGAAGAAGGAGCGAGGTTCAGCTAAATCCAGCTTCAATAAGAAGTTTGCCTTCATGCTCCGCCTCGTTCCTACCTTGGTCGAAAGTGAACTAAAGGACCATTGGAAGACCTTCTCTGCCGACGCTGAGAATCTCCTAGCAGCTAATAGTAGCTATGAAGAGGGACTGCTCGCAGAAGCGGAAGAAAACTCCACCGGAATATCAGAACAACAAGCTAAAGATATTGAGAAGGTGAGCGAAGAATGTATGACTAAACTCTCTGAGGTCGGTGATCTTGTGAAATCCCATCTGTGGTCAAGATATGGTGAGAAGAGAGCACTGTTCGCCATCGGAGAAGCCGAGCAAGCCAAAGAGGAGACGGAGGGCGTCCCGCTGGACCAGTTGGACCTTGACTGCCATGAAAGACAGCTGGCCCACCTGGAGGAGCTTGCTACAGAAGCGGAGAAAGTGCTCTCAGCTTGGAGAGAATGGGCCCCTGTCGCTGCTGTAGAAGACACGGAAAGGCGGGTGCAGAAGCTAATGTCCTCAAAAAACAAACTCAGGCGGAACAGAGAAGCTGAAATCGGCAGAGCTCGAAAAGCAACTGAGGAAGAGGAACGCGCCCACAGAGCAAAGGTCGAGGACGAAGATCGCGCTCGCCGTGTAAAGGCTGAGGAAGTGGAGCACATGCAGCGCATCAAAGTGGAGAACGAACGCTTCAAGGCTGAAGATGAAGAACGCGCTCAGCGCGCCCAGCTGATCCTGGCGCAACAGGTGGAGACCGAGGCACGGGCAGAGCTTGTTAAAGCCCAACAGAAGGCTTTGGAGGAGGCGCGCGCTACTGATGGGGCAGGCGCCCAGACTAGAGGAGCAGCCCTGGGAGCCGTTCCAAAAGTAAAGCTCAAGCCTACGAGTCTCCCTAAATTCAGCGGTAGTATGAGAGAGTTCTACCGCTGGAAAAAAGATTGGGAGAGCCTCCAGAGACAAGGCGATCCCTCCGGTTCACCTGAAGTGAAAAAGTTTCATCTTCTAGAGAGTATAGAGGAGAAGATAGTCAAAGATCTCAGGCTCACAAGCCACAACACTGCTGAGGACATCTTCAGAGTGATGCAAAACCGCTTTGGAAACAAAAACTCAATCACCAACCAGATTGTAGCGGAGCTGCAGAAGATTCCTCCAGTAAAGGGGCACCAATTCAGGAAAGTGATTGACCTCATCAGAATCGTTGAAAAGGCTCTAGCAGATCTTATAGACCTTGACAACGTGGGCGCTATCAAGAACCCAATGGTGACCGGAGCGATAGAGACAAGGCTGCCGTTCACTTTAAAAGAGAAGTGGCTTACCTTTAAAGAGGACCCCGAAAACGATGTCACACCAGATAACCATTTTGACACTCTCTTGGACTTCCTGCAAAAGCAAGAAAGAATCCTCGAGCAGCTGGATCAAATGGAAATCACAGAAGCACCTGAGAAGAAGACTGAAAAGAGGTTTGCTTCCACAAGAGCTGCCGAGAGAGGCAGCACTGAAGATGAGTGCATTGTGTGCGGTGACAAGAAGCACAGGAGTAGACTATTCTCCTGCAAGAAGTTCAGAGGCCTCGACTTGGCTGCAAGAAAGGCCGCGGCGAAGAAGTCAAGAGCCTGCCAGCTGTGCCTCGAGTCACATGGCACCAATGGGGAATGCAGCGATAAATTCCTCTGCAACAAGAAAAGCTGCCAAAAGGGGGCGTCCTCGGACCACCACTACCTTCTCTGCCCCAGAAGAGATGCTGGGAAGGACAGTAGAGATGAGAGAGAGAGGCCTGGTAGCAGCAGTGGGAGAGCGGGGAGCTTGACGGTCGAGCAGGAGCAGTTCTTGTCCCAGCTTTCTCCAGAGGTGGCACAGCAGGCTAGGAGAGTCTTCACAAATAAAGCAGCAGTTACGAGCTGTACTGAGGCAAGTGGAGGGAAGCTCCTAGAAGTAAACGGAGTTAAGGAACATCCGGTCATCATGATGTTGTTGGAGGTCAGTGCTAACGACGGGCAACGAATCGGTGCTTTGATAGACCTAGCATCAGACACCAACTATATCACCCACGCGGCTGCTAGTAGGCTCAGGCTGAAGAGTGAGAAGATCACCTTGGTCGTGCAGGGAGTGGGAGGGATGACCGTGACGGCCAACACCAGAAGGTACCTACTGAAGGTGAGGATCAGAACTCCGGAAGGTAATCAAGCCCACCAGCTGGTCTGCTACGGCTTGGATGACATAGCTAAGGTGCATCGGGCTGTCAAACCGCAGCAGCTGAGAAAATTCTTCCCCGAGGTCAAGACTAAGGAGTTAGTCCGGCCGAAAATAATTGAGCTCCTCATCAGTCACAGGGAGGGGAGGCTCGTCCCCCGGCCCGTGAAGATGGTAGGAGACCTTGTCCTGTGGGAGGGCCCACTTGGGAAAACCGTGGGTGGGGCGCACCCCGATTTGTTTGAGGGTGTGGAAGTGGCGACCTACGAGTCCAAGACGCACTTCGCCCGGTCGATGAGGACAGCGGTGGCCAGGTACGAGGAGATCGTCAAGAGCGCCGGGTGCTTCAAGGAGACCGAGGGAAGTGGTCTGAGGCAGGAGGGCGACTCAGGGGTCAGGAGTACGACGGCGACCAACAGGGATGTCCTCGAATGGTGGAAGTGGGAGAGCATTGGCGCAGCCTGTGAACCCAAATGCGGGGGGTGTCGATGTGGAGGGTGCCAGCCGGGTGGAAAGGAGATGACTCTGGCGGAGGAAAGGGAGCTGGAGAAGATAAAGGAGGGTCTCTTCTATGTCACGGGCGACCACCACAGCGATGCTCCACATTGGGACGCTGGCTACCCTTGGACGGAGGATCCGGTCACTCTCCCGAACAACAGAAGGGGTGTAGAGGCGACTTTCCTGAAGACGGAGAAGCGCCTCCTAAACCAGCCGGAGTGGCGGGCTGCCTACGGAGAGCAAGTCCATGAGATGGTCAGGAGGGGTGCGGCTGTGAGGCTCACACCGGAGATGATCCAAGAGTGGAGGGGTCCGGTGTGGTACGTGAGTCACCTGGTCGCTCCCAACCCCCACTCAGTAACGACACCCGTCCGGCTGGTGTGGAACAGTAGCCAAACGTTCAAGGATATCAGCATGAACGACCTTCTGTTAAAGGGCCCAGACGTGCTGAACCCCATCAGAGCTGTCCTCCTCCGGTTCCGGTCGGGAGAGCATGCAGCCCTAGGCGACATCACCAAAATGTATAACTCGGTGTGGCTGAAGGAGCGAGAAGTGCACCTCCACAGATTTCTCTGGAGAGACGATCCCGAAGGGAGGATTGAGGAGTACGCCATCACCAGGGTCAACATTGGTGATCGCCCAGCCGGGTGCATTGCTCAACTGGCCATGAGGGAGACCGCGAGGCTACCCCAGTTCATCGCAAGGGAAGAGGAGCGTCGCGTCTTGGAGGAAGACAGCTATGTCGATGACATCCTGACTTCCCACGACGACCTGGAGAAGCTCGATGCCATCACGAGGGGAGTGGAGGAGATCTTGAGGTCCGGGGGCTTCTCTCTCAAGCCATGGGTCCGGTCTGGTCAAGGTGGGAGGAGAGAAGACCGAGCCGAAACCTGTGAAGGAGGGAGGCCAGAGGGGGTACCCAAGGCCCTGGTGCTGCCCAACCAGCTGAGGGATGAGGATAATAAGGCCCTAGGTATTGGGTACCTCGTGGACGCAGACCAGCTCTACGTGATGACGTCGGTTAACTTCTCCAAAAGGAAAGGAAAAATGAGGACAGGCCTCAACCTTAAGGAAGAAGAAGTCCGGGAATGTACGCCCAAAGGCTTGTCAAGGAGGGAGCTGTTGAGCCAAGTCGCTGGGCTTTACGATCCAATTGGCCTGGTCACCCCGGCAAAACAAAAGGGAAACATCCTCGTCAGGAAAGCTTTCCAGGAGACAAGAGGCGGGAGCTCATCCAAAGAAACATGGGACGACCCACTCTCAGCTGGTCTCCGTGAAGAAGCCGTAAAGCTATTTGAGGAGTATGTGAGACTGGGTCATGTCAAGTTTCACAGGAGTCTCACGCCGTCCAGCTGGAAAGGCAGACCATGGGGAATTACTTTCTCAGACGGGAGCGATAACGCCTATGGAGCGGTGTTATACCTGAGGTGGGAGACTCAGCAAGGAGTTGAAGTCAGGCTGGTGGAGTCTAAGGCCAAGCTGGCGCCACTCGATCAGAAGGGAGACGCTGTGAGAGCTGAAGTTTGCGGCGCGGTCTTCGCCATCAGGCTGAGGAAGTATCTGGAGAAGCATGGTCGACTGCAAGCTGAGCGCTGGATCCACCTCGTAGACAGCCGGACAGTACTAGGAGCCATCCAGCGGGAGAGTTATGGCTATCAGTCATTCTTCGCGAACAGGATAGGTGAAATTCAGAAGGCGGGGCCACCAACCGAGTGGTGGTGGGTTCCGGGCGAGTACAACGTGGCCGACATCGTGACGAGAGGTGCAGCTCCTGAGGACCTGGGTGAAGACTCTGCGTGGCAGAAAGGGCCATGGTTCCTGGAGAAGCCTTTTGAAGAGTGGCCCGTGAAGTCGGCTGCAGAAGTGGCGGCTGATGCCAGAGAAAGTGTGAGTAAGCTTCAGAGGAAGGCCTTCTCAGCGGTTCTCACCAGGGCCCAAGCAGGAAAGACTGTAGGCGGGGGTCAAGACAGTGCAACCGCAGAAACTGGAGAAGTCAGAGTGGACCGGACCGGGCCCGTGCGGGATCCGGAGGCTCCGAAAGAAAGCCAGCCGCCGGAAGGTGGGTCTGGGAGAAGACCCAGTCGCGCAGCTATTACGGACCTTGTCGACCCAGAGAGGTTCAGTAGTCTTTCAAAATTGTGCCGAGTTATTGCCTGGGTTTGGCGTGCCGCCCAGAGGTGGTTAGAGAAGAGGGGCCATGCCACCACCCGGGTAGGAAAGAGAGTGGCGCATCTAGACGGGCAATCTGAAGAGGCTGTGCTGTCACCGGAAGAACGCGAAAATGCCCTCCGGGACCTTTTCCTGGCCGTCCAAAAGGATATGACCCTCCCCGTAACAACGGTGAACAGGTTGGTGGTATACCAACACGAAGACTCTGGACTCCTGATATGCAGAGGGAGAGTACGGGTCTGGGACGGTGAAGAAACAGCGGTTCCGGTTTTACCCCACAGGTCATGGGTAAGCACCCTTCTCGCTCGTGAGGCTCACGGGAGAAGCCACGAAGGAGTCGCTGGAACACTACTCCGAATGAGGAAAAAGGCTTGGGTGCTCCAGGGCAGGCGGGTCGCAAAGAAGGTTGTGGATAGTTGTGTCTTCTGCAGAAAGGAAAGAGCTAGGAGATGTCAGCAGGTCATGAGCGACCTTCCTCCAGAGAGAACCACACCAGCCGCCCCCTTTGCCGACACTTCGCTGGACCTCTTTGGCCCGTTTGAAGTCAGGGACGGGAAAAGAAGAAGAGTGTCGATGAAGGCGTGGGGAGTCGTGTTCTGCTGCATGGCATCGAGGGCAGTGCATGCCGATGTGGTGGAAGATCAGTCGACAGAGGGGCTCTTAACAACGTACATGCGGTTCACGGCCCTCCGTGGACACCCCCGCCGACTCTGGTCTGACCCCGGCACCAACTTCGTCGGAGCAAGGCCAGCCCTGGAGGAGTTATATGGCTTTCTTAGTAGGGTGGACAAAGTCAAGCTGAAAGAGGAGGCTGCCAATCACGGAACGGAGTGGTCATGGAAGTTTCATCCTGCAGACTCCCCCCACAGAAATGGGGCTGCAGAGGCTGCTGTCAGAATAGTGAAGAGGGCTTTGAGAGCCATCGACAAGAAAGGGCCCTTCACTCTGGTGGAGTTCCAGACCCTCCTGTATCTGGCTGCCAACCTGGCCAATGAGAGACCCATCGAGGCAAGAATCCAGGCCCAAGAAGACATGATCGAGTACCTGAGTCCTAACTCCCTCCTGCTAGGGCGGTCCGGGCCGAAGGGGGACTCAGGGGGGTTCACGTGGGACTACCCCCTCGAGCGGTTTCGAGCCATCCAGGGGGCGGTGAGTGAGTTTTGGAGGAGATGGTCCCAGCTAGCGGGACCAAACCTGTTCACTCGCCCCAAGTGGCACACCCGGGAGAGGAACGTTGCTGTGGGTGACCTGGTTTGGCTGGCTGACCAGAATGCGCTAAGAGGTCAGTACAAGCTTGGCCGGGTCATCCAGGCGGCGTCGGATCCAGCAGGGGTCGTCAGGGACGTCCAGGTCAGGACAGCTCCTGGCCGCCCTGCCTCTCCTGAAGGCGTGGCAAGACAGAAGAAGAGCTCTCGAAAGCTGCCCGGAGTTGTCCTCCACCGGGACGTTAGGAGGATAGTGGTCCTCCTCCCCGTCGAGGAACAAGAGATCAAGCGAAGATCTTGTGATACTGGTGGAGGGTTGGCAAAGAAAGCTGACTCACTAGGGACATAGGAGTGCCTAAAGCGGAGTGTCCTTGTCCCAAGAGGAGCAACGCGAGGCCACTCTGGAGCCCGAGACCTCGGTCAAGGCATGGTGGGAGGCAGTGTGGCGATCACTTTGCCTGCCCTCAGGAGGGCTGAACGTCCCTACCGGGGCAAGAAAGTCAGGCTGGACAGACTGATGAGTGTTTGTGGCCTCCCTAGACAGGTAGCTAGGGCCGGCCAGGTGGGAGGTGTGCTGTTCAGGCTAGGAATGGGACGAGAAGTTTGTACATAGTCAATTGTGTAGACTAATATTGTTGCAGATGTGAGGTTTATTCTGAGTTGGTTGTGTACATTTTTTGATTGGGATTTAGTTGGGACTAGTTTATGGGCAGAGCGTAGGGATATCTGGGCTGTAATTGGGTAAATGCATAAACAGGAAGAGCCGTGAGCGTGTGATTTGTGTGTGATGGAAGACGAGCTGGATGCCACGGTATGTGATTCTGTGCGATTGTGTATAATTATTAGTTTGTGCGTAGAGTTAGGCTTAATGCTGATGTATGTTTGTATTTTCTGTTCCAGGTTAAATAACCTGATCCATTTTTTGATAAAACTACCAAAAGGATTTGAGTTGTCCGCGTCCAGTTTGTCCTTAATGCGCCAAACGGCTGCACACTTGCTTCTCTCTGTCTGCTGGCGAGGTGTGTAGTTGTGCCTGTGTTTGAGTGAGTTGGTGCTGTAGGTGTGTATATGTTGTAGGTGTGTAGTTGTGTCTGTGTTGGAGTGTGTTGGTGCTGTAGGTGTGTATATGTTGTAGGTGTATAGTTGTGTCTGTGTTGGAGTGTGTTGGTGCTGCAGGTGTGTAGATGTTGTAGGTATATAGTGTGTCTGTGTTTGAGTGAGTTGGTGCTGTAGGTGTGTTGTCATTGTGGGTGTGTAGTTGTTGATGTTGTGCTTGCTGATTTAGTCCCACAGTAAACATGCAGCACTGGTGGTGACATGAGCCAGAGAAGGAGACGGTATTGAGACACACATTACATTACATTACATTACATTCATTTAGCAGACGCTTTTATCCAAAGCGACGTACAGTAAGTGCATACAGAAAGGTCATCGAAGTAACTACAGAACAGATAAGAAAGCACATTCTTCCCATACAGTAGCAGCTATCCCTAGTAATGAACACAATGCAGTTCAAAGTGAACTGGGTAAATCAGCTCTAATACAATTCTATTCTAACTATTATAAACTTGACTATCTTGAGTACACAGTTCAACAAGAGCACAAACCATGAGGTCCTAGATAAGTATTAGTCCAGGTGGAGTCTGAAAAGGTGCGTTTTCAGGCCACGACGGAAAGTAGGCAGGGTTGGCATGGAACGTAGGGGAATGGGAAGTTCGTTCCACCACTGGGGAGCTAGGGTGGAAAAGCTCCGCAGTCGGGACGAGCGAGTGCCATTTACACGGAGGGGGGGAAGTGCAAGTCGCCCTGCAGTAGATGAGCGAAGCGGTCGAGCAGGAACATAGTTCTGGATCAAGTCCTGCAGGTAGACAGGGCCTGTCCTATTGGCTGCAGTGTAGGCCAGGGTCAGAACTTTGAACCTGATCCTGGCTGCAACTGGCAGCCAGTGGAGTGACCTCAACAGGGGGGTGACATGTGAAAATTTCGGGAGGTTGAACACAAGCCGGGCAGCTGCGTTCTGGATCAGTTGGAGAGGCAGGATGGCGCAGGCCGGTAGGCTTGCGAGCAGGGAGTTACAGTAGTCCAGGCGTGAGGTGACCATGGTCTGGACCAAAAGCTGGGTGGAATAGGTGGTCAGGTACGGTCGAATCCTCCTGATGTTGTACAGGAGGAACCTGCAGGACCGTGCCGTCGCCCTGATCTGGTCTTTGAAGTTCAGCTGGTCGTCCAGGACCACCCCCAGGTTCTTTGCAGAGCGGGAGGCAGCCACCACGGTCCCGTCAACGGTGATGGAGAGGTCAAGTAGCGGGGAGGTTTTGTGTGGCATGAAGAGGAGCTCTGTCTTGTCGAGGTTGAGCTTCAGGTGATGGGTAGTCATCCACTCAGAGATGTCGGCCAGACAAGCAGATATCCTCTCCTTCACCTGTTGGGTAGAGGGAGGGAAAGAGAGGAAGAGTTGAGTATCGTCAGCATAACTATGGTATGAGAAGCCATGTGAATTGATTACTGAACCAAGGGATTTTGTATAGATGGAGAACAGCAGAGGACCCAGTACAGATCCCTGCGGGACTCCTGTAGACAGGGGATGGGGTGCAGACACAGAACCCTTCCAAGAAACTTGGTAGGATCTATCAGTGAGGTACGATACAAACCAGGAGAGGGCAGTCCCAGAAATGCCCATCTCAGAAAGTGTGGAAATCAGGAGTTTGTGGTTGACCGTGTCGAACGCTGCAGACAGGTCAAGTAGAATCAGGACAGAGGAGAGGGATGAGGCTCTGGCAGCGGAGAGCGCCTCAGTCACGGCCAGGAGAGCAGTTTCTGTGGAATGTCCGGTTCTGAAGCCGGACTGATGGGGGTCAAGCAGGTTGTTCTGGTGGAGAAAAACAGACAGTTGGTTATGGACAGCTCGTTCCAGAGTTTTGGACAGGAAGGGCAAAAGAGATACAGGACAGTAGTTCCTGACATCAGAGGGGTCTAAACTAGGTTTTTTTAGGAGTGGGGATACACGGGCAGTCTTAAAAACAGCAGGGACATGGCCACAGGCTAGGGAGGTGTTGATAATAGTGGACAGATATGGAACGAGCTCAGCAGATATTGACTGGAGGACTGCTGACGGGATGGGGTCCAGCGGACAGGTGGTCGCGCAATGGTGCGTCACAAGTTGGAGCACATCTGCGTCCTCCAGAGTCTTGAAGGACGACAGCGTGGCGATAGGTTCGGTACGGGGGATGTGGGGTGTCACCTGAGGTGTGAAGGAATTGCGAATCATGGCCACCTTCCCCTCAAAGTGGGTCAGGAAGTCATCTGCAGAGAGGGAGGAGGGTGAAGGGGGTGGAGGGGGGGTAAGGAGGGAGGAGAAGGTGGAAAAGAGTTTCCGTGGATTAGACACACATGCATTAATTTTAGTCTGAAAAAAAGAAGTCTTAGCCGATGTAGTTGCAGCTGTGAAGGCTGCCAGCAGAGTGTGATAGGAGGCCAGGTCATCTGGGGATCTGGATTTCCTCCACTTTCTCTCAGCGCCTCGCAGTATGGTTCTGTTGGATCTGAGAGAATCTGTCAGCCACGGGGAAGGGGGTGATGGTCGAGCTGGTTTGGAGACAAGCGGACAAAGTGAGTTGAGAGACTGAGAGAGGCAGGAGTTAAACATAGAGGTGGCAACATCAACATGCATATTAGCAAAAGACGCAGGAGGAGGAAGTATAGAGAGAGCGGAAGTAGTGAGAGAGGAGTACGAGAGGGTGCGGAGATTTCTCCTGAACATAACAGTGGGTGGGTCGTTAGTAGGGTTGAGGGAGAGTGGGAGGGAAAGAGAGAATGAAATAAAGAAATGGTCCGATACGTGGAGCGGGGTCACCGTGAGTTCAGATGTGGCGCAGCTCCTGGTGAGTACAAGGTCAAGTTGGTTACCAGCCTTGTGGGTGGCAGGTGATGGGGATTGAGTGAGAGCGAAGGACTGGAGGAGTGAGGCGACACTGGATAGCTGGGAACTCTCTGGATGGAGGTTGAAGTCTCCCAGTAGGATTACAGGGGTGCCATCCTCAGGGAAGGAGCTCAGGAGAGTGTCCAGTTCATCCAGGAAAGCGCCGAGCGGACCTGGGGGGTGATAGAGAACAACAATGTTAAGTGTAGACGGGTGGGTTACAGTGACTGCATGAAACTCAAAAGAGGAGAAATTCAGGCAGCGTGCAGTGGGAATAGAGAATTTCCAGGATGTGGAAATCATCAGACCAGTACCCCCGCCTCGGCCAGAGGCCCTGGGGGTGTGGGAGAAGGAATAGCCGGCAGACAGAGCAGCAGGAGTGGCTGTGTTATCTGGAGTGATCCAGGTCTCAGTGAGAGCCAGGAAGTGGAGGGACTTCACCTTAGCATAGGCAGTGATGAAGTCAGTTTTCTGGACAGCAGAGCGGCAGTTCCATAGTCCACCCACCACTGAGAGTTCCTTATGAAGGGACAGGGGTGGGCAGACCAGGTTAGCCGGGCAGCGCCTGCGGTGGTTGGACCTCCAGGCTCGAGGTATATAGCACAGAGGAATGGGGGTTAAACACATGGTAGGTGGTGAAAAGGCAAGAACAAACAGACAAGGCGTACAAATTGCTGATGAGGCTGCCGTACTTATGGCAGCCTCGGCTTTACTTTATGCACTATTTGCTAATTGCCGATTGCATTCAGCTGCTTGCAGGGCTAATTCGCTCCTGTGAAACCAGTTAATATTAGCAACACAAAAGCGCAGATTGTAGGCTTAATGATGGCTACAATCGACTTTAAACAAATCGCTAACTATTGCTATTTACTTCAACTACACAAATCACTACATCTGCTCGGTGTCTGTCTCCTCAGATCCACAGGAACAGGCAGAGGGTGGAGCGTCTACACCTGCATGAGCTCAGCTGGATGGTGTTCAATAACTGATTTACTGAGATGGATGGAGTTCAATAACCGATTTACTGGGGAGCACTTTGAGAAATGAGCTCTGTCAGGGATTAAAACTCGCCTGAGATCAGATTCTCATTTTGGGTCCCTGTTACTGCTCACATCCAGGAGAAGTACAGTTTCACTTATTCTCTCTGCAAAGGAGAACTGATTGTAGGCACAAAGTAACTGCAACAGCAAGGCTATAATGGACATTTGGACCTGGAGGCTGGACGACTGGGCCTGTCTAATATATTAAGAGGAGGGTTAAACGCCCGTGTTTTTCTGCTGTGGACTGCAGGGAGCTGCCTGTCTCTCCCTCACTATCACTGAAATTGTTGTGGCAAATGATGAGCAGGACAAGACCTGGGGAAAATGCACAGTACCCTCCAGAATTATTCACATACCATGATATAGATGAGCAAAGGAGGCTGTATTAATCAAGCAATACAGGTAATGAGCTATATTGTATGCCCCAAAATTGGGAATTGATATTGCTTATTGTAATACAGATACTGAAAAAAAAATTTAACAATATTTTTGTAACAAAATGATAGGTGTCAGAATTCACACACCTCAATTCAACACATACTCACACTGTTTCCGCAATCCCTCTGTACCACCCACCAATACACACTCTCAGCCTTCTCACAATCTCTCAACACAATATCCAACCACAGATATTACTATAAACTAACCAAATAGACGACTCACGTGCTCCTTCCACGTTTTGTTTTTCATATTCATTGAAATGCTTTCATAGGTTTAAATGGCAGAGATATCTATTACTCTGAATAATCTGAAAGAGGCCATGGAACGGTGATAAAAGCTTGCTCTTCGCACAGAAACATAGATGTTGGAACATTAGTATATGATTCAGCACATTCAGGATGAGGTTTTATGTACAAAACCCAGACAGCCATATTCTACTGTTTTACACTGGATATATTTGGATTCTGGTCTGCTCACAGCATCTGTGTGTGATATAAAAAGGTCAGAAATGAATCTGTAATCAAATGAAAATCAGTTTTGGCAGACTGGTTGAGAATTTCCTTTAAAGTCCCAGAAATCATTGTAACTCCTTGATGGAACATGCCCATGGAAACATTTGTGCCTGCCTCTCCTGTCCGTGAGAGTTTAGATTAGTGCATCATATGCCAAGGTTGCTGTCACACAGAGCCGTGAGTACAACCTACAGCCGGTCTAGAGGTTTATTTCTATACCAGACCGTTTCCGCTTCGATTCGGGAATAATAACTGTCAGTGGTTTTAGTGGTAAAACCAATTTGTGATAACATTATTTAAATAACTGTAATTGTTTATGTCTAACATTGTAGGGGTTCTCTGTGCCAGAGACACAGAGGAAATATTGGAGGTCCAGTTGCGACAGATACGGAATCTTTAAATGTTCAACGAACACCACTGAAACAGACAATAATCCGTAGTGGAGAGGGAGAATAATGAGAACACAAATAACCTCACAAAAAAGGCGAGGAACTCGATATGCAAGCAAAACAACTGAAATAAGCAGACACGCTTATTTAACTCCGTTTGTGGAGCGAACGAACAAAGACAAATAAAACTATTAAGATCCCTTTCCCTGGGACCAAAGCAGTTAGAGCGCTCGTAGAAGAACAAAGGAAATAAGCGGACACGCTTATCTAACAACGTTTGTGGAGCGAACGAACAAAGAAAATAAAACTATTAAGATCCCTTTAACTGGGATCAGAGCAGTTAGAGCGCTCGTAAAAGAACAAAGGAAATAAGCGGACACGCTTATCTAACAACGTTTGTGGAGCGAACGAACAAAGAAAATAAAACTATTAAGATCCCTTTAACTGGGATCAGAGCAGTTAAAGCGCTCGTAGATAAGAGTGGTAAAACAAAGGAAATAAGCAGACACGCTTATCTTACTCCCGTTTGTGGAGCGAAACTAAAGGAAACCGAGAATTCAAAAGACCCTAACGTTTTGGGTAAGAGCACTTGTAAGTCAGAGTGTAAAACGAAAGAAACGAGAAAGCCTCTGCTCTGAAATGAGAGCGAAAAGAAACTTGCTTTCTTTCTAAACCCTTTCTTTCTAAACCCTTTCTTTCTAAACCCTTTCTTTTTAAACTAGCTTTCTAACTAATTCCCTATACCTTTTTACCGGCTCGAATGTTAAGTGGAATAACATGGAAGCAACGAGAGAGGCAGGAAGCGGGGTATAAATAGTGAGCGGAAATAAATGACAGGTGAACTCACTAATGATGAGGCGAAAGCAAAACCCGTAGTGGAACACAGGAAAATCCGATAGATTACCGGTAAACGACAAAAAAGAATAACAAGAACGTGGAGATAAGGGAAGGAAGGCAAGATCCATGACAAACATATAATCAAGGTTTATTTTAGTGACATCCATGATAAATCCAGAAGATGCAGTAATAGTTACACTAATGATTAAGGTAAAAAAAACTTGAGATTCTTAAACTTAAACTTAAATTCTACTGTTCATTTATTCATCCTCTATAACAAGACGGTCTAATACGCGTGTCTGGGCACATTGACCCACGAAGAATAACAGATAGCCTATCCCACAATGAAGACAAATGCACAGAGAAACTCATTCCTGCCTTTTTGAGTTGACAAGCAGAATGATATGCTCCTTGACAGGCTGGTGTAATCTGTCTAATAAATGTCTTACTCCTGAAATGTTATGAAATATGACACTCAAGAAAAGCTTTGCCGGAAAGGTCATGCTGACATGACAATATGAGAATGTAATCTCTGATTCACAGCATCGTGAATGCAGACAGTGGCTACATTTAGCATACACACAGAACTCTTTACAATAGGTAAGCTAGATGCTGTGGTAAATATATCCATTTAGATGCGCAATTTGTAGTAGAATAATACTAATCCCAACCACTCATGTTATCATGTGAGACTTGGAGTGAAAGAGTGCAGGGAATTCCTTTTCCTATGTAACTGTAAATGCCTTGGCAGGAATATAGATATTTTTCATTCCGAGCTTCCAGTCTGGCAGTGAGCTGGTGGAGACATAAGAAAGAAAGATATGTTTCATGCTGTGCCGGTATTATTACCAGCTTTCTATACAGCTGTGTTCTGCAGTTTTTTGTTTCCTCATCACAATTAGAATCTTCCCCATGCCTAACTGACCATTAAATAGCATTTCATGTCAACATGTATTGTTTTTTTTGTCATGTATTTTAGACCTGAAATAGAGCACAATATGAGCACTGTCAACAAGTAGCTTGTATTTGCATCATTTCCTTATTTTTCTCTTTGATGTAGCTAATACATTATGTTGCTGGAGTCCCTCGAGGTATGTTAATCTGCTTGTTTTTACCTGTTTCTTCCACAAGTAGATTTTTGATCTTATTTTTATTCCACTGCCTTCAGAGCAGCATGAGGAGAGTGGGAGCTAAACATTGATGTTCATAAACATATCAAATACAAGGGCTGCCTTTTCCCCTGTGATGCTCAGCAACTCAACATGCACAGCATGAGCTGTCAATCTAACTCAGAAGTTTCACTCTGTAAGATATGCCTTGCATCTCTGAGCTAGCATTTCTAGGTCAGGCTTTGGTCTTTTTATATTGATTATCAGCAACTAGAAAAAGGTCATTGATAACCCTTACACTTCATTTCAGCAATTAAATTAAAGCAATTTAAATTAACACATTTTCATTTTCATTTACTGAATGTATCAGTTTGAGCTAAAGCATACTATTCTTGAGAGCACAGAACAAAAATGTGATGCTTTAAAGTATGTTTAATGCACCTTTATTCTGTCTAAACAGTGTAGTATAGTCGTTTTATATTTAATATCTTATGATTTCAGGTACAATAGTTTTTATTTTTTCTGGGCATATATTGTCAAATAACACCATTAGATATGCCACTTGAAAATATATTACAGATCATTGCACTTAAACATGCAGTATATTGCAAATTCATGGCCATTTGGTAGGTCATAACATGAGGCACAAATAAATAATGAACAATTATTTTCAATTAACAACAGATACATGCCCGCATTAAAGAGGCATTTCTCTGTACATATTCCAGAGTGGAGATATACATGTACATATTCTGTACAGAGGTGCTTTTCAAATTGAAAGATTGTTGTGCATTATGGGAGATTTCTGTTGCTGTCAGATAGAGGGATTGTGGTGCATTATTGGAGATGCCTGTTGCTTTCAGATGGAGGGATTATGGTGCATTATGGGAGAGATTTTTGATTCTGTAATATGAAGGGATCCTAGCAGATTATGGGATAGATTCCTGTTGCTAGCTGATGGAGGGAGATGTCTGAGATGCAACTGAAAGGACAGTGAATTTCCAGAACAGTTAACAGTTAGGACAGCAAGTTAGATTAGGCGTGTTTGAAACTGAAAACGTTTTATTTCCCTGTTAAAAAAATATTAGCTCCCTGTAACTTTTTTGTGCCAAGCAGGTGAAGATGAACAGGATTGGGTGTTGCTAGTTCATGCTTGTCAGACCTCATGTCATGAGAAGTGGAGGTTTCTTTTCAAAGTAGCACTGGGTATCCAGTAGGGGCCACTGTTTCCTTTAAGTATATCTAATGCTTCAGTGTGGTGACTGGGGAACTGGAAATAAGTCTTTTTGTTGCCCATTTTGTGTGGTTTATTTCCAGCTTAATATGACTTAATTAGCTTTTATTCTTCTCATTTGTTTGTGGTCCACCATAAAAATCCACATGAGTTCAGTTCCAAATTGTCCATGACCACTGCTCTCTAGTAAAAATGAGTAGTATGCTTAGCTTAAATGCATCAGTGCCATTGGTTTCACAACCCAATGTAAATTGTTATAAAATTTATGAAACTGCTTACTACATGATGTGCACAATGATGCTTAAAACTTTTTTAATTTAATGGGCTGATACCCATAAACACAACATGCCAACTCCTTATCTTTCAGGTAACAGAAGGAGCAAACACAGCTATGTCTGTTTTGCATGAATCATATTTCCTCATTTGGTTTATGAGTGCCAGCAGGTTCCATAATATATTCATTTTCGGCTCAGCTTACATCCTCTGCCACATATAATTTCATCTGTATGCACAATTAACATGCTCTGATGTTCCACCACCTATGGACAGAGCTTATCAACAGGACCATTGTATATTTGCTCAAGCAATAGGGAATTGTAAAAGAGAGATTTAAGAGAAGACCATTGGTTATTGTGATAAACAACATTCACTGCGGTGTTTCCTTGAACAAATTCAGCCGAAAGACATCATGTTACACTGTATAGATGGAAAGAACAAATGATGGTTATAGACAAGATTTTTACAAGATAAAATTATTATATTAAGAGAAAAAAGTGAGAGAGGCTATTTGATAAAAAAAAGGGGATAGTCTCCCATGCTTTCCGTAAATCTGAATGCTCAGTACAGAAAATACCTCAAGGCCAGTATGTTTAGATTCATTCTCATTCTCGTAAAGTATTTATAGTGTCTTTCATCTCAACTAGCAAAGATAGACAATATACCCTTCGCCATTGCTACTGGACACATTCACCAAATGGAAATCAGTGATATATTACATGACAACAGGCCATTCAACTCGTCTAAGCCTGACATTCACCTACAAGCTAGAGACTATCCAGTACTCTGACAAGCCTTGTGAGGGCACTTGTCTCTGCCTCTAATACATGACCTTGGCAAACTAGTTAATGTATTGATAACTTCTATATTGACAACTTAAATATTCTTATCTAATTTCCACCAGTTGGTAATGCCCAGTAGATTCTGGAATGTTATGGAAATGGTGTGCATGATTTGTCACAAACCTACCCTGTATAAATAAAGGTTAAATAAATAATATTGGGACACAATCGTATTTTGTGAGGTATACCCAAATGATAATAAGATCTTATCAAAAATCAAACAACACAAACCATCTCATATAAGCAGAACCCTATCTGACATCCGTGGAATTGTTCTTATGACTATATTCACAGCATTTCTATGGTCATGTTTAAATCCAGTTTTCTGGAGTTCCCTTGAATGCTATTTTTGCTATATTGAATGCTAAGTCACATGGAACCCTACAGGAATGGGCTTAGAGCATGATTCAGTTTTGTTATGCAAGATTTGAAAAAATTTAATCGTAGATTTGTTATTTTTATCAGGAATATTGGCAAAGTTATCAAATGTTTTTCTCTGACTAAATCCATATGGCTAATGCAGAATGCAGCCAACTTGTCTACAATCTTGTCAGGCCTGCTGATGTCACGCCCTCCTCATCTCCCTTCATTGGCTGCCAGTTACTATCCTCATAAAGCTTGAAACCTTGGTACAAGCCTACAGGGTAGCTAATGGAACAGCTCCACCATCTTCAAACCCTACACCATGGCCAGATCTCTCCACACCGCAACCTTAGAGCTACCCCCTCCCTCCATCATCACTCCTGCTGGTCACACTAACTGTCTGTACACACCCTCCAATGGTGGGGTGAACGTACCCCAGTGGTCAGAACAACATAATCGTTGTCCATTGTCCACCAGACTGCATCTTTGGTCATGCTCTTTCATCCCACCCCCTAACATTTATAATTTTTTTTTCTTCAACTATTTATTGATGCAATCTGTATAGGTTCTGGGTTTGTATTTTGGTTATTGATTAGCATTAGTTAATTTGTATTAGAACTTAACAATGTTACATGTTAATAGTCATTTGCCAGAGAATGTCGTTAGCCAAGCCTGGCACTATTACTGATGTAAATCATGTGAATCCATTTGCGCTTCCCTACATTGAAAGTTGCTCTGGGTAAGATGATGCAATGCAATGTAACTTGTTGGAATAAAATGTTCTAAAAATGTTTGTGGAATGTTATCATCATAACATGTAATTGTAGTTTTCATTGTAAGTTGCTGTGGATAAAGGTGCCTACTAAATTATGAATGTTATGTAATGCAATGTAGTAAAGGCAATATAATCTGCACACCGCATTAGTGGCTCCTAAATAACCAAGAATTTAAATGTGAATTCTTGGTTATTAAGATAAGACATGCTGCATAACTTCTTCAGGATGAGATCATTGAGGTCACTGTCATTGGTCACTGGTCATTATTTTATAATTCTGTCTTTCCTTTCATTGAAACTAAAGTACAGATGGTGCCTGCCCTGGGTGACCCTTCCCTTAGAAGTGGATGTGAAACTGTTTCAAAGCCTCTGAAGGCATTATTTGGTGAGTAATATACACATGTTTCATTTGTCAATTTCAGTGGAGTGAACCTTTTTTTGCCCTGAAATTGTTGTAAATGCTTACTGTGAAAGTGAAGGGTCTGACATTTGCATGCGAAATGTGCACCCCTGTGCGTCACTGCTGAAGTAGGGTGCTGTGTACTGTAATTATCAGTATATACTGTATACAATTATAATGTGTGACAGGCTCTTTTTAGAGGTCGTCTCACTGAGGATCTTTGTATTGTGTGGTTATGGTAACAGTAACTTTGTCTGGATCTTTCAAACTGCGTTCCAAAGGCCTGTCCTTGAAGTTCGAAAGAAAATATAACAGGTGAAATGGAAAACAAACAATGCCGTCTGACAGCAAACGTGTTATTGATTTGATAAGAAAAGAGAGTTTGGAATATATCTCTCCATTTCTGTTTCCTTTTAATTTATTTGCCATAATAATGAACTGAGGTGTTCAGCATATAAACAGTTGGCAAATAAGCCTTAGGCATTTCACAAGAATGTGAAGTCTCACTGAGGTAATTCATGTGAATATATGTTCACCATTGTCAGAAAAAATAAAACAATCAAAAAGAGAGTGGCTATAGGATGTGAGCTCTCTTTAAAACCATTTTTAAATTAGCTTTGTATTTGGACTGTAGATAATGTGAGACTATAGGAAAGTTAATTCTGAAAACATTTTCAGTTCAGACTTTCCGGTGACTGAGCAGTATAAATCTGGTATAAATGAGTGGTATAAATTCAAATGTAACGACACGCAACCCTTAGCAATGCATAGATTAGACACTAATGTGAGCTGATGTGTGGAAAACTGAATATGTTTCTTGCTTCCCACCCCAGTATGCTCTCAGGTGGAAAATATTTTAAGTGTTTCTCAGTTAGGCACACAGAAAATGTCCTCTATGTTTGGACAAGGGAGAGGACTTCTAAACATTAGCTGTATGTCTATGTCTGTGCAAGGTACATATGTGTGTATGTACAGTGCCCACTGGAATTATTGGCAACCTAAATTAAAAAATTATATAATTTCATTGTGACACCATTGATCAGAGGAAATACAAATCTTTAATGCAAAATATATATATATTTTTAAGAAGTTGTGTCACAATTATTGGCATCCCTGTATTTAGTACTTTGTGTGAGTCTTGTAATGCTTGATGAGGTTGGAGAACACATAGCAAGTGTTTTGACACTTCTCCATACATAATCTCTCCAGAGTCTTTGCTCCTTGCTTGTGGACTCTCTTCAGCTCACCCTATATGTTTTCAATGGGGTTCAGGCCAGGGGACTGGGAGGGCCATTGCAAAACTTTGATTCTGTGGTCAATGAACCATTTCTGTGGAGATTTTGAGGTATGTGGTGATGGATCTGTGATGTTGTGGGGCTGTTTTTTCTCCAAAGGCCCTATGAACCATGTTAGAATACATTGCATCATGGACCCTGTCAAGCAGGAGACCCTCCTCACTGTGTATGCGGACAAACTACACTTGCATCCTCTTCCAGGCAGGTTCATCTCACAGCTCCAATTTATTTAAACTTCTGAATTATTGCCCTCAAGGTGAAAATAGGTAGGTTTTTTCCTGATCTATGAAGGTCAACAACCTTTTGTCTCATTTAATTTGTGTGTTCTCTGATGTGGATGGATGACTAAGGGGTTTTGGCCTGTGTCCACTCATATTTATACCCCAGTGAAACAGGAAGCTGAGAATGACCATATAATAGTTCCTAAAGGTGTGCTTAAAAAAAGTTAAATCTGAATATAAAAATCTGGGAATATACTTAAATTAGGTTTAGCTTGTAACTACTTCTAGCATTGCCAATGTGATGTTTCTTTAATAGAAAATATTTATTTTCTTTATTTTTTAATATTAAAGAATTTTCTTCTTTCAATAATTTTACTTAAATTAAAGATGGGTTGTTCTAAATAGATGTTTCTCATATTTTGAGTGTAAGCATGCTAATAAACAACAAAAATTTCTAATAGCCTTTTTTGCTCATATTTTCCAGGATTGCCAATAATTCTGGTGGGCACTGTATGTGCACAAGGGATGTGTGTGTGTGTTTGTTAGTGCTTGTGCGTGCTCATGCACATGTGTGTTTACATGTGTGGACTAGTGTGCTAGTTTTTTGTATTCTAGTTTTTGTCAAAGCGGTCACTGCATTTTCCCATGTGTGGCAAATCTTTGAGAAACTGGTCACATTTTACAAATGATTGATTAACAGTCATAGGTGAAATCAGTGGCATATTTAACAGTGAGGCTTGCACCATGTATGTAATTTCTAAAACCATGCGGACCATGTCCAAGCTAATGAAATAGCGATATGACTTGCAGTGATTTGTATTTTTCCATTTCAGTGTCTCCAAGCATCTTCTGGTTATTAAAACAGACTCCATGTGCTCAAATTGCATTGTGCAGTTTCTCCAATTTAATAATCTCAATTGGTTGCTCACATTCAAGAGTTGCTACACTGGCAGAGTTCAAACTCCTGATATATTCCTGGCTGAAAGGTAACACAAAGAAATTATGGGCTACGCCCCTATGGTCAATGTGGAATATATGGAATATATATTTTTTTGAAGAATACTGTATTTTTTTACTTCAGAATTAAATTCCAGAGTAGTGTGCTGTGATTGAAAAATACATCTCCATCCACTGTGTATCTCAATCCATTCCAGTGTTTTACAACTTATCACTGAAAGAGATGACAGCAAGCACACTGTTGACGTCAACACCTGGCCATAGTATATTCATATGAAAATGATCCTCTGGAAGCAGTCACTTTTGGTAGTGAATAGATCATTATAATTAATAACACATTGTTAATTCAAGGCTAATAGGCAACAATTAACTGGTGATTAATGGACATTTGGGGAAATCTGTGGCTTGTCTTTCTCTCATTAACATGTGTCACATGGAATTTCACCCAGACATTAAAAAACATCATGATTCACTGGACTCTCTCATTAAATATTCCACATTTCTCAAACCCATTTAGATTTGACTGATGAACAAAAAGCTAATGATTTCTCTGTCTGCATTACTGTACTGCCATAGCAAAAAAAGTGTTTTTTAAAAAAGTATAATGAAATCTGTTTCCAATCATTTCTCTGGCACAGGCAGCTGTGTACAAATAGCCAGGCAGCAAGTACAAAAACAGAGCCAACCAAAAAAACTTTAGTGTCATGAATAAGATATGATCGAATGTCTGCCAACCAAGACTGAAGTTCATGAACAGCGTTTTCGGCTTTGTTTAACACAGGCAGGACAAAGCGTCGTGCTTGTTGTCCCTCGCTGTATGCTTGTGCTTTGTGATCCATTGGACACAGAATTCTTTAGGAGATGTGTTGTCTCAGTTTTTTAGAAAACAGCTCATTTTAAACCAGGACAAAATATCTTATGAAAAAAGACGGGGGCGTGAAAATGTCATTTCAGTCTGGTGCAGGAGCCTGTGTTCTATTACACCTGTGTTATCACGCATGGGGTAGGCAGTAATAAACACAAAGTGACACACGGGGCAATTAACGCAGTAAACTACATGCTGTGACTGCACTGTATATGGATACAATAATATACACCTTAATGCATTATATAACAGGCACTTCCAGTAAGCCCAGCGTTCAGTTTTCACGCTTAGCAACTAACACTGTCTGCACTTCTTGCCACATTGAGGGTTTTCACACATAGCAGCTTACAGTATTTTCACACAAAGAAACTTGTAATATTTTCAAATATAGTATCTTATGGCACATTTGCATGTCAGCCTGGAGCTTTTTCCACACATGCAACGCACACTCCCTTGGATTTTTCCCAGTTCTGAAGTTTTACTATTAAATGTTGTGTAGCAATTGCTTGAATCCATTTAAGTACGCTGTGGATTTTATTTTTTGTTATTATTAAACAATTAATAGAAAATATCAGAGGAATTTAAGGAGGCTTCATAGTGCTTATATTTCCATTTTATTCCAGTAAAGAATACAGAGTGAAGATTTGATATAAAACAACAGGAGCCACTTTAATGTGTTTCATTGAAAGATCTGTTTATCATTCTAATTATATGAATATATATCATGGGTTTTCACCTATATAATTTATAATTAAATGAATATGTACAAAGATTCTCGCATAACAGCATGCTTCTTAATAATGAGGGAGATGCAACTGAAAGGAGGAAGAAAAAAGGCATGCTAAAATGATCATCCTGTAGCTCATAAAATATTTATCTCACTTCATCGTTCACTTTGTTTCCCAGACATTTTTTCCCAGCATCCAATACAGGCTGCAATGCCTATTTACCACAACCATACATATCTAAATTATGCTAACATTTTATAGATCTATGTAAGACATCTTGCAATTAAGTTAAATAAATATTACAATTTTTACAATTACCAAAAATGCACACGAGTAATGGCAATGCTAAGGATGCAAAATATGGCACACTTTACTAAGGTATAAAATATGTAATTTATACAATATGGAAATATTAGCAAAATATTATTTGGAACAAATCCCATTGGCTGAGGACCCCCTGGGACACCATCAAGGGGCCCCAGGAGTCCCAGGCTGTCTAAATGAGCATGCTTCCATTATATTAAGTATGCTTGTTGAGTAGACAGGACGAAAAAGTGGTTAAGTAAGCAAAATTTTCTCAAAATGTAGTATACTTCGCTGAGTATATTCAGGAGCATACTTTTTCAAGAAGTATGCAAACATCTTGGTTGCATAAATATGATGTGTAGCTTCGTTTTAAAAATGAGGCACAGCTTCGCCGATGTTTTCCTTCAATAACAACAAAAACAACATGGCCGCACAAGGGTGGGATGTCTTACGACATTTTCACATTACGGTTGGAAAAGATATTTCTTAGCAAACCGCACATCACGTACTAAACAGTACACAGGAGATAGGACGCAGTAGATAGGGCTTTGATTCTGATGCAGCCCCAGTGAATACTTCTTCTAACCGGAATATTATAGGCTTAAATGTTGGATAACATAAAGTCATTGCACCCTCGAGCACAGACACTATTTACCATGTATTGCTCTAGAAGGCAAACAGAATGAATTGTGAATAAGCACAAAACAAACTATAACAATCACCTCGGATAAGAGTTCCTGATTAGCTCATAGATAACATCATGACTCAATGTAGAGAAAGGAAATTGGGATTTAACCTTTGCAGAGAAGTTAGGAGCTCTAAATTATAGATAATTGATCTGTTGGAGAGATGAAATGTCATTCACCGTAAGGGATAGAATGTGTGTTGAGAAAGCAAGAATGGATGGGACTTAACACGTGGAGATCCAGGGGTAAAATTTTCCTGTTATTAACATTCTTAATTATGCAATCTTCTTTATTTTAGTGAAATCTCAAAGCATAAGATTCTTCTGATTCCATCGTCTCAATAATTACACAGTGCAAATGGCACCTCCAAGCACAGTGAAAACTGTTCAAATGAAACTGTTAAATACAACTGTTAGTTGATTCCAGATTTTTTAAGTTGGCATATTTCTCAAGTGAAATAAATCTCTAAGCCACACATCTGCTTTGAGGGTTTCCTGGATGTGAGGCTTTGCTTTCTTTTCTGTTTTAGCTGAGTTTAAATGGCAGCTCATTTGCAGTGGAGGCATGCAATGCGATGATGTAATGCCATGTGAAAGAAACATAACTAATTCACACTTGAATGGCGGATAATTAAGTAACATGTAAACCTGGAAGACGGAAGAGGGCTACACAGTTGTGTGGAGACTCACACACAGATGCATTCTTGCAGACGCACATACACACAGACACACACAGACACACACACACACACACACACACACACATTCATGTATGACTGTTTCAGTGCCAAACTAATCTTACTGTGACAGAGTGTTATTGTAATAACAGGAGGTACACTCAGGAGATACATCTCCAGGTTTTTTTGGTAGTACCTCATCCTGCTAAAGCCTTTGTGATGCAGATGGATTTGGTAGATGGGTCCTAGTGGGAGACTATCCAGTTCATTAAAAGAGTGCAATCTCTTGAATCTCAGTGATGGAAGGAAACAGCAGGAAGCAAATAGATGACACCATTAGCAAACGGTGTTAGCTGTAGATATGAGGCTGTTGACTTGCTGACGTCTGCTCCTGGAATCCATGAGTATGTCCATTAGTTCTAGTGTGCACACTCACAGGTAACATTAACCATATATTTGTTAGGTGATTTTTTCAGGTTGGTTGTTCTAACATTGTGGTATAGAACCCCAGATAACTAACTCAGCATCAGGCAACCTGTAGTAATTGTGTGAGGTAGAAATTATAATTTAGGTTTTTCTAGTACATGTATATCTCCACTGAAGCCCAGTGTCTCACTAGTCTCCCCTGCATCTTTCTCCAGTCTCATGAAGTCTCATAAAGCATGGCAACCAGGTGAAATGGGTTCATGCCACTCCAATAAACAGAGCGAACACAGAGGTTCCCAGAGCCTGAGAGGAATTTAGCTTCACCCCATGAGCAGTCAGAGCAAGAGAGAAGGGAAGTGAGTGACAGACTGCAAAACAGTGGATCCGATTTGTGCAGTACTGAGAGAGAGAGAAAGAGAAAGAGAGAAAAAGAGAGAGAGAGAGAGAGAGAGAGAGAGAGAGATAGAGTGGAGAGGGGGAGAGGGAGGAGTGAGGGGGTGGGGTGGCTATGTTTTTTTAGTTTTTTTTTAAAGCTAG
Source organism: Ilyophis sp. 1 JC-2022 (assembly GCA_022702515.1). Taxonomy (NCBI): domain Eukaryota; kingdom Metazoa; phylum Chordata; class Actinopteri; order Anguilliformes; family Synaphobranchidae; genus Ilyophis; species Ilyophis sp. 1 JC-2022. The sequence continues at coordinate 58,774,562 of CM040400.1, read as the reverse complement.
TTATCTGTGTCCAGCACATCATTTGTGGTGCTGTACACCGCTGCATGAGCTCATTGTCTCACATATTGATACCATTAGGCCATGTATGGCATCGTAATTACAGCACCATGGTACTCCTACTGAGAAGAAAATCAAGTTTAATGGCTTGTGAATTGTTGTTTTATGCAAAGTTTACAGGCCCGTCTCTGTATGTCGGCATAGCTGGGAGTCCACTTGCTGGAGTGTAAGTTCATTAGTGCAGGGGAGAGCAGAGCAGCTGCATGTTGTTACACCATTAACCTCTGTGGATTTGAGATGCTCCTCCATTACAGAGGAGAGCTGGGGCTCAGACATACAGAAGCACATTTCCCTCCTTGCCTGCACTTCTAGGCTGTGTTTCATTATGCATTCTTGTGCACTAGTTAGTATGCATAGCAAGTAGGGGTGTGCAGCGATGCCACTATCTGTATCTGTATCTGTTCAACCATCAACATTATCTGTATCTATATTTGTATTCTGATTAGAAACCGGAAGTGGGCTGGCTTCAAACGGAAGTTGTGTTACATATAGGAAATGTCATATTTTGTAGTCTAAAATTAATTTTTATTGCAATTCATGAGTATTCACTACCCCCTACTTGTTTTTTTGTTTTCTTCAAAACTTTTTATAAAAACGATATTCTCTATTTTATACTTATTTATCTATTGTTTTGTTTTGTTTAAGGTTGTTTTTGTTAACCAATTTGAATGCCCCACCTCCTAACTGGGGGACACTGAACAATAATCTTGGATAAGAACTGTAAAAAATCTGAGGTAGTTACAATATATAATCAACTCAGAATGAAAAGGCAGTTTTATAAAAACATCAAACCATTCCATTATACATTTGAATGTAAACTGTTTCCACAATAACAACCCTTTCTGCCTGTTGTGGTTTCATATTGTACTTTTTTGGTTAGTTTTTTATATTACTATATGAACTTGGATTTGTTTTTTAAAGATCGGCTGATACCGATCCCAATTTTTTAAAATTAGAAATACATTATTATTATTATTATTATTATTATTATTATTATTATCATTAGGCTACTATTATTATTATTATTATTATTATTATTATTATTATGCTTTATAAAATGCAAGGGGAAGACTTAAGGATTAAAGGCTAATAATTTCTTGAGAAAACCACTCAGTAAGTAAGTAAAATGAACAGTTCAACAAGATGCATTTCTATGCTAGCAATAACAACACCTGAAGAGCTTTTAATTCAAGATAATTAACACAAAGTCTGGCTGTGGCTGCATTTCAACAGCTTTAAATATGCTTTTAGTATACCATTGGTTAAACCGATCACCGCGACAAGCTAAAATATATTTTTCTGCAGTGTAAAATGTCAGATTTTCGTTTTATTAATTGCATTGCAAGTTTAGGCTCGGAATTGATTACGCAGCAATGCGGAGGCATAACAGACGGTCAGTCTATAAGACTACAGTTTAAAAATACAAACAATAGGCTACAACTAGCATAAATACAATAAGAATTTTGATAGCCAGTACGTGACATTTCAAAATGGGACATATAGGCTACAATGATTCTAGCTGTTCCTTTGCTTTTTTTTGTTTTTTACGTTCTGAAAAAATTGTGAGATTAGGCGCAGGCAGCTAAATTAAAGCGAGCAGCATTAAAGAGATTGTATCACTTTGCACGCAAGTTGAGATTTTTCATTTAACGTTTTTTATTTTTTTATTTTGTTCTCACATAGATCTGCCGTCTGCCGATTGAGTCACATGGCCGATAGCCTATCGAACCGTTGAACGGCTCCATCCCTAATTATATATGTTTTTAATAACCAAATAAACAATCCAATGCTTAATTCCGTAATGTTCAGAAGAGTCATACAGACAGGTGGGTACTGAATCAAAGATTCCTCTGCTGTAATTAAATTATTTCCCGCATCCGAATATGAACGGGCAACTTCGGATAGGAAAATATTAGTTTCCAACCCACTATACATGCACTTCCGGATTTTGGCTTCGGCTTCGGACACACCCCCTAATAGCAAGTATGGTCACCATATTGTTTGTAATAAGTACGTTCCAAACAGCAAGTATGAAAACATCACGTACACACTAAAATTCCCACATTCCGATACTTCCATACTGTCATGGATCTTGCCTTTCTTCCCTTATCTCCGCGTCGCTTTATTCGTTTTTGTCGTTTACCGGTAATCTATCGGATTTTCCTGTGTTCCTCTATGGGTTTTGCTTTCGCCTCGTCATTAGTGAGTTCACCTGTCATTTATTTCCGCTCACTATTTATACCCCGCTTCCAGCCTCTCTCGTTGCTTCCATGTTATTTCACGTAACATTCGAGCCGGTAAAAAGGGTATAGGAAGTTGTATTGCTATCGACCGCTTTGCTTATCAACGCGGGACTTGTTAGCAGTACAACCTTAGAAAGAAAGCAGTTCTCTTTAAACGCTCTTATTTCAGAGCAGAGGTTTTCGTTTTCTTTTGTTTTCTACTCGAACCTACGAGTGTCTCACCCAAAGTTTCTGGGGTCTTTTCAGTTCTCTGTTTCTTTTGTTTCACTCCACAAACGGGAGTTAGATAAGCACTATTGCTTATTTCTTTGTTTTGCTCGGTTATCGAGCTCCTCGTTTTTATTGCGAGGTTTGTGTTCTTTTATTTTATTTTTTCTCCACTACGGATCATTGTCCGTTCCAGGAACACTTTAAGATTTCCCAGCTATCGCATCTGGACCTCCAATATTCCCTCCATGTCTCTGACATAGAGATCCATTACACATACTTTACAGGATCAATAATTTCAAGTATGCATCGACGGTCCCAGAGATCATTGAGCTAAACAGAGCAACTGTACCTTTGCTCATTTTAGCTTAAAATGTAATGCACCACGACTACAATTGCTGCGGCAACTACCGACTTCAGATTTTTTTCTGAGAAAACTGGACTGTTAACCGAAGGTCAGCTTGTCACAGGATGACCTAAGCAGTGGCGGAATCAGGTTAGATCATCTGACACCACCAGTAAAACAGAATAATAATATGCCTTAAATATGATACGACCTTAAATAAGAACACATATGCATCTTCACCGATTAATGTTTTGGCAATTTTCCGCGTTGGCGCTGTGTGTGAACAGAGCCGGAGTTTATTTTCAGTGAAAGACATCCCTCCAATTTGGCGGGTCAGGATCTAGCAAAGCCCCTTTCACACATGGAACCCGCAACATTGCCGGGTTCAATTATCCCTAATTATTATTAACTAGTGGTTTTCCCCATTCACACTTAGGTCTCCTATATGGCGAAATTCTGGGTTGAGTCATGACTGTTCAACAATATTTTGCTGAATAATAGTTTTAGCAGCGATGTAAGTCCTAACAACACAACACAGTTGAAGATGGTAACATCTTTAGCCAATATAGCTGTTATATGATAGCAGTGAAAGTGAGTTTAGGTACCATTTGCCTTCAGAACTGCTCTGATCAGACAATGACAATCACTCACCTGCTGACTGGCACCTCTTTGTGATCAGATCTGAACACCTGCTCGTGTATAACACTGTAACAGATAAAGCCGTCAGACTGAAGGGGCACTTTTAATATTCTGTTTTTACTTTTTCAAAGGAAATCTCATGAAGCACAAAACATCAGTGGCAATGCTTCAAGTGGTTTCTTGTGAACTTTCTTTTACCATAAAACATTTTTCGGTAGGTATGCTTATGAATAAGCTTTCGTGAAAAATATTTTTGAGTCTACTTTGGAGAGCAGGGTTCAGCTTCTATGAACCACGTATTAGCACAAACATTGTGTCCTGCAGTGTTGTTTTCTCATCTCAGGCCTTTGTTAAATCTATAATGAAATTGCGCTGGTATCAGACTGAAGATGGCAAGGTATTTTCTAAACTTAAATGGTGAAAACGAAAGCTCCTGAACTGATAATGAAACTGGCATGTAAGAACACGCTGTGCCGTACGTAAGATAATGGACTGAAAAGGTCTGCAGCCGGCTGTAGCAGTGCTGTGCAGAGATAATGTATCAGTTTACCGTCTCGATTGTTAATGTTCCACAGCCCTCACAGGGATGATTGCCTTTTCATTAAGTGGGGGAGAATGTAACATGGAAGCAGGAGAACAAATCTGTTATTTGATTATACACTTTTCAGAATGCTGAGCTTCTACAGGGAACGTGCACGTTTTTTCCATTTTCCATTGGGGAGAAAGAGGGCTTCTTTCTGTGTTTGACAACTGCAAAGAGTAATTGAGCAATTAAGTACAAATAATATTCTGCTCCCTACTTGGAGAAATGTCATGCGGATGCCTGTGACATAGTTTTTTATAATTTAATGTGCTTACATTGTAATCTCCACAAAATCCTTTCCTAAGCATGCTTTGTGTGCATTAATCTTTAGCACACAGGGACAATTATTTTCCACCTACCTTCTTCCTGAGGTACCTGTCACCACAAAAACAGACTGCTGATTCATGTGACATATCATCAGGCCTCTGAACCCAAGCGACCTCAAGAGGTCTGCTTGAAGCACTTACTCCATCAGTGATAGCCTCATAGGCATGCCAGAGATGTGCCAGCGTAGACCAAGGTCGGATTCTCAAAAGCATCGTGTGACCTATGGAACACATGCCTCTTCATGTTCAACCTCTTCCCTGGGTTGTTTGACTGGCTGGTGTGAATGGTCACCTTCACCTTAGATCTGTTTTTATTGAGCTGATATGTATGCTTAGAAAATATTGATTGAAAATGGGTGAGTTTATTGTTCTGAATTGCACGGCTTTCTTTAAGGCTTAAAGTAGAGAGGTATAAAGACAGCACACAGGGCAAAGATCTCAGTTTAACATCTCATCCAATAGGGATCCTAGATCATTGCCTCTCACAGAAAGTCCGGGGGCCTCTGTGTGTGTTGGTTTTTGCTCCAGACAATCATATGTTCAATGAAAGTGTTGAAATAAAACACATGTTTAAAATGGTTCCAGAATTTTTTTTCCTTAAATTGATTTCTGCACACTTTATGTTCTTCTATATCACACCTCCTGAGAAGATGCTTTCAATGTTTGAGGAAATGTTTGTCTCACACAGAACATACATGTCAAGGTCTGGGTTTATAAATGACAACACTGTTGTGAATCTCAGGATTTTCACAATTTATGATTAAATTTGTCCATGCAAACATTTTATAAATGGACTCCATGGTTGACCCTGTATGTCCTAGCAACAGATCCCAGTCTGTACTCCCGGATCTGCCTTTACAGACTGAACCACTCTGGTGCTCAAATTCTTTAAAGTCATTCATTTTATTTTGTATTTTCCCCCCACATTTTAGCTCAATGCTCCAGTCTGTTTTGAAGCTATTATTGATCAAGAACATGTGTTCATACACATTCCACATGGCTATATTTTTGTAAGCTTAGCTGGTTTGAGTCTTACTGTGTGGAATTTTAATGAACGTTCATTGTAGCATATCACTAGCAATGTGCTAACAGGTTAAAGGATAGATCAGCTTTACAGTGAATTCGGAGTAGCCTAATGGAGACACAGGAATTAACTGATATGTAACATGATGGTCTGTAACTGAAGATGCAGAGAAATATCAATATTTCAATAAACACACTGGTGGAAATGGCTTGAAGGCGTTAGAGCGAGGGAATTTAGCATATTGATGTTAGAGACATTCTTGTGGGAGGAAATGGGGGTTTTATCCTCTTCATAACTGCTTCTCTGTCTTCTCAATAAGCATCCACAATAAACTGCATGTCAAAAACAACTCATTAAATTGGATACTTCACCCTTAAAAAACATTCAAGACACTGGTCTAGTTATTTATTTAAAATTAAGCTTCAGATAAGAGCTGCCCTGCAAGCCTAGTTCTTCACCTTTCATATCAACCAATGATAAATGATGAATGCGTGTGACAGTTTAAAGCCTGCCTTTCTCAGTGCTGTTCAGAAAGCTCAGTGTTCCATATAATAATTTTTGAGATCCATCAAAATGTGTGTGTGACAGCCAGTGTTATGACTAAGGCAACCCAGGCAGCTTGACTACAATGACCCTCATAACACTCCATAATACAAGCCTCCACAACCCAATAACAGCCACAAATTTTATTGCAAATTCTAAATAACAGGTCAATCTGCCAGAAGGTCATTCCACATTTATGATGTTACTGAGTTCATAAAGAGTTTTTTAACATCAATTTTTTTTGTGTGAGCACATTTAAAGTCTGCTCAAGGTCGCAAAGAAGATGCTGAACTAAGATTTTGCACAGATGGGTGCTGGTAAAAAGGTGCCATATGATAAACAAGATTTTAAGTTATAAATCATACCTTTTAGAAAATGTTTGGCTCAGAAATACTGGTCTTCTAATTTGCCAGTGGAATAAAATTCCCCTCAAACATTTCACCTGCATCTTACAGACATCATAGGCAGTGACCTTGCAATGAACTATGGAAGCTTGATGCAAGTCTAAAAGATAGGGACATCATATTGGCACACCAAATTGCTAGCAGAGGACAAGTGCCGCACATGTACTCATTATTTATTCTTAAATCGTAACCTTAATGACAAGTAGCCAAGAGCATGAATGCCAATGTGAATATACTTTTCATAATGGAGCAGAGTTCTTCCAACCTCTGTCATCTTGAGCTGTCTTTACACTGCTGTCCCGGTAAAGAATGCCGGACCTGAGCCAGAAAAAATTAAAGAATGACTAATTTACGCAGACGTTTTTTAACCGCCTTTTACCCGGTATTTGCTCTTTCCACTGCATAAGAACCGGCATATGATTCCAAAATTATCCTAATAGGCCAGCATCGGAAATACTCTGGGCAAAGAGCAAAAATGCCCCCAATAAAAAACATTTTGCCCCTGAAAACACAATTGCCATCCACGCACCGATGCACGCATGTAGCCTAGTCTACACAGTCGGCGTCTCCCTCCTCTGCTGCTCGCCCGCCGTTCGTATCTTACAGAGACACACTAGCTGCTGTGGGTTGCGCTGCCGGCCGCTACAATGTGGACATTTTCGCTGCGGTTGCTCCCAATTTATTATGACAACATTTTATATATAATGTAGCTAGAGTAATACGATAGTAGATAATTGAATCCCACAGCATATTCTGTAGTCATACTATACCTTTTCTTTTGCCTACTGTAGCCTAGTTCATTTCCTTATGGGTGATGAGCTCCTCGGGTTTTTAGCTTAGATAGTTGCCAACTCCAGCTATTTTAACCAGTTATCTTGCTGTGATCACAGTTCATATGAAAACAAGATAACAAGCCAGCGGCGATTAACACACAAACACACGATACCTAGACCTATTTATTAGTAGGAAACTTAAGGCAGGGTCGTTTGCTTTGGTGAGAACTAGGATGAAAGCTATTAATAGTTCAGTAGGCTATATGTTGTTGTAGTCTAATTGTTTTTATCATAATGTGGCTAACCAAGCTTCCCCTCTCAGGGACAAATTAAGTTTATTAATTTATGAATCAAGATTGAGATATTGTTGCGTGAATGTTTGCCTTAAGTTTGGGCCAGATATAGCCCTGGTACGTGTCATCTGTGGGCATAACAGATGGAAACGGGCTGACCAGGGACAGGCACCATGTATAGTTTGGTGCGGACGGCCACCATGGGAGGAGGGGAAGTGATGTTTTAGCTGTCACATAGTTGTCTGTGAATGCGTGGCAAATGAAAGATTTAGGCTATAGCTAAAGTAAAAAATTTAATAAAAAACAAATTCCGACTGTAAGGATTTCCTGATCACTGGTAGCTTATATAATAACGAGGAAAACAGTCTGCCTACTATCAGTGACAGTTGTATAGTCAGAGCACTTCAGCATGAGAATAGCTTATGGACAACAATTGGGCTTGTGTTGCTGACTTGCTTCTGCTACGGTAATAAAGCCATACACAAGACCCAACTAAAGCGCATTTGTTTTTCTCTCGACGGTGGCCTCCTAGTGGTAGGTCATTAACGTACCAATTATACACTGCCTGGCCAAAAAAAAAGTCGCCGTTGCACCCGTCATGCATAGTGCCCACTGTACAAGCCTCTGGAGGTAGTGTTATGTTCTGGGGTTGCTTCAATTGGTCAGGTCTAGGCTCAGCAACGTTATGCAGCAATACAACAAAGTCAGCTGAGTACCTGAATGTACTGAATGACTAGGTTATCCCATCAATGGGCGTATTCCAGGACGACAATGCCAAGATTTATCGGGCTCAAATTGTAAAAGAGTGGTTCAGGGAGCATGAGGAATCATTTTCACACATGAATTGGCCACCAGAGTCCTGACCTTAACCCCATTGAAAGTTTTTGGGATGCGCTGGAGAAGACTTTACGGAGTGGTTCGACTCTCCCATCGTCAATACAAGATCTCAGCCAAAAATAAATGCAACTCTGGACGGAAATAAACGTTGTGACGTTGCATAAGGTTGTCGAAACAATGCCACAACGAATGCGCGCCATAATCAAAGTTAAGTCCAACAAAATGTTAGAATGTGCGCCTTTTTTTTGTTGCCAGGCAGTGTAGTAGTCTATTCATATTTCACTGAAATTATAAATTAAAATTAATTCATTAAGAACACCCCAAATTTACGACGCAGGAAAAGTGTCACTGCTTGTGAAACCATTAGGCTAGTGTAGCCTAGCCTATATCAGCCTCTCAGTTGTCCATTCAAGTTATTATTCTCTGCACGATTAGTTTGTTCCTTTGCGGACATTTGTTGTCACAACTGTAACCCCAGTCAACCACACGACAGCCTATTATAATCATGAGGAACATTTTCTACCACTAAGCTGCTAAAGCAGGTGGTGCTTTCTTATGAACAGGTGTTGTGTGTTTCACAAAAGAGCTACAGTGTAGCTACTATGCTTGTATCTTATCATTGAGGACTTAAAGAAGTTATGGAATAATTTGAGAAAGAAGGAGGTGCAGGACTGGCCAGGCAGGTTTTACTGCGCAAAAGCAGGACCAGATCATCATCACTTCATGTCAAATGGCCCCCTTAAAAATATATTTTTTACACCGCAATAAGCTATATATAGCTATAGGCCGATATAAATAGGCTATATATTTTTCTCACTGAAGCGCACTCTTTTTACATAGTTCTAGACGGCAATATTTTAGGTTACATTTAGCCCATCTAGAACAACTGACCACCTAAACTAGATCGGGGCATGGGAATAGTGTGTCCTGATCAATTTGTACCAACAAGTCTCTGCGTCAGTGACCAATAATATAAAGACATTTAATACAATCAAGACAAACAAGCTACTGCTAGGCCACTGTCTCAGCGGTGTGATAAAATTTACAAACACACTCAATCACTGCATCTCTTCTTCTTTTTTTCTTCTTTTTCGTTTTTTTTTTTTTTTTTGTTGTTTCATTTCATTCCCTAGCTTTCATTTGCTCCACGATCAGTAAGCGTTTGAGTTGAGTCACTGTCATCATCATTCTATTTTTTTTTTTTTTTTTTTTTCTCCTGCCTTATAATAATAATATTAATTCTCTATTGTCTGTCAGTTATTTTTTTTTATTTACCTCCTCTCCCAGTTTTGTTTTTTTTGTTTTTTTTTTTTTTTTTTTAGTTCCACACCATTTTTTTTTTATTTTTTTTTTTTTTAGGATATATTTTTTTTTTTTGTTGTTGAATAAAAAAACTCATGTGGACAGCTGACAGCTGATGGAATGTTTACGTGGCACGTTACCATGGCAATTACTCAGGCTTTACTGTACACAGAAGAAATGCCGGTTCAGGTCGGGCTTTTTTTCTTAGGTCCTGAGGTGGGTCAGTGCCATCCGGGTTGCTTTAACCCGCCTTTGGTACGGCTTGACGTCTTTACACAGACATCGATACTGGGTCGGCTCCGCCAAATAACCGGGGTGCGTCCCAATACTCGAAAAAATGCACCCTCCTTTTCTCCACTACCACCTCATCTCCTCTGTGCCTCGGAAACGGATCTTTGTGTTTTAATCTAATAATCTAATAATAAGTAATCGCTGATTACATCTTAATTACGTTTTAATGGTTACATATGAATTAATGTCTGGACACAAACCGCAATGTCACATACATTGTATACTGTACATGCAAATACTTGTACCCGAAAACTTTCAGGCAGTTTTGCATACTTCCGGGTAGGAGAAGAGTGGTAGTGGAGGAAAAGACGTGGGGAGTGAAGAATATTGGGACGCAACCCCCGGTATTTATTCTTTGTGTAAAGACGGCTTAGAGTTACTGGTCTAAATTTTAGGAAAAGTATGTTTTCGATCAGGGTATTGTGCAATCTGTGTTCACATTATTGTCTGCAGATAATAAAAATGGCTTTTTGGTGTTCTTGAGATTTTTACTTTATTGCTGAGTGTTTACTGCTGAGAGGCATTAAACAATCTGCTTCTATATCCACTGTAGCTACTGCAACAGGAGTACCGGAGGGCGGGGGCTTAATATAATATCCCCTTGCTTCTCAGTGTGCTTTTAAGCACATAATACCTAATAGTTCCGACCACGCTTTGTGTTTGGCCGCGAGACACATTCCATGAGTGCTGGTATACATAACATCCCTCGGACCTCGTCATTCCCGGCCGGGATCAATCCACATGGTTTAGATTGATACATCACTCAAATTGAAAAATGTTACTTTGTTAGCTAGATACATTTCAATTTCAACATTTCCTTCCACCCGATGACAACAAAAAAATATTTGGACGGCCTGCAGTTCTTATGCCATGATACTATCTTGCAGTCACTTTAAAATGGTGGCTAGATTTGTGAGTTAGCTAGTCTTTGCATTTTTTGATAGTGTTGCCTGGCAACATTGACAGTTGTCAATGAGGGTTGCCGTGCTGATATACACCATAACATAATCCATAAACGTGTGATATTGCTTAAATATCATTCTAAAATAGTAATGAATTGCCTTTATTTAGCACTTTTTATGGCATGATTTAAAATCGCTTCACAGCAAAGAGGGAAATCTCCACCAACTGTACTACCGCCAATGTGTGGCACCCACTTCAGTGATGCATGGCAGGCATTTTAAACCAGACCACTCATTGCACATCAACGGAGTAGAGAGAGAATGCCATCCAATTAAACTCCAAGATGATTAGGTGGCAGGTTGACAGAACCAGGATGGAAAATTATTGTAGACATCAAAACCCCATACTCTTTCAAAGTGTGTATTGCATTTATTTTTGGCAGATTTAATCTTCCATGGTGCCATGTTTCTAATGTAGCTATTATTGAAACAAAGTAAGAACAAGTTATAATTATAAGTTGTCACCCTTAATAAAATCTGAGGTTTGAAATGCATGCTGGTTGTATTGGATGTACGTATATTTCTGCTGTACGAAGTTGATTACAAATAATTTGTCTCCAGGTATAACAAGATTTTTTGACGATCTTTGCATGACCTTTTCTTGTTTCAGAAATGATTACTTTAGCTGAGCGCATTGTGCTAGAACATTCCATGAATAAAGCAACCAATCAGAGAACAAGCATTGTATTCAAATAAACACCTGGTGCAATGGTGCTCAAGTGATATTAATTAAATACATTATTAAGCTGATTCAGTTCAACAGAAATGTGGTGATTTGTAATTATTACAAAAAAAGATGTCCAAATTAGGAGATTGTATCAGCATCTATCTTCCTGCTGGAGAACAGAAAATTAGGTTGCAGAAATGGGCTTTTGTACATTTGGCCTTTTAAAATGCTGTAAGCAGATGGGTGAAGTCTGCATAAATGTTATGTGAAATGATTGGCCTTTCCTATCTTGGTGAACTGTCCCGTTCCCCTCAAGTGAATTGAGAATGAAAGCAAAAATTCTACCCCTGACATTAAAGGCACAATATACCCTCCTCCTACATTTCAGAACCTTTAATCTTACACGTCCAAGTGCAATCTCCGTTCCCCTGTCCCAGGTCATCCAGCCATCCCATGACATGCACCACTCACAATTCATACACAACACAGAGCTTTTTTCAGCACTGAACTGAATTTCCCTGGATATCACAGATGCCAGTTCCTGTGACCCGGTTTTAAAATTAAATTTGTGACGCATATCTGCTTAAAGTGCCTCTATTTTTGAAGCTTTTAATTGTTACATTTATAGGGGAACGCAACAGTCCTCTTTGCGAATAATGGTATCCTAGTAACTAATTATTTAATTGTACTGGACATATTATGGTAATGATGGTGTTGATGATGATGATGATGATGATAATGATGATGGTATTTTATTGTTATATATTAAAATAATCAGCCATATGCTGGAATTTAATTCTTGTGGTTTGGTTATTAATTAATAATTTAATTATTGGCATAATCTGGCATCCCAGAGGATCATTTTAAATGTAATTGAGTTTCTATAGGTCATTCTCATTTGGCAATGAAAAATTTCCAGCAAGACTGAACGAAGCAGCATTTTGTTTCTCCAATTGGGGGCACTAATAGAAGTATATGCAGAGCCATAAAGATAGGACCTCTGTCTTGGGTGATAATTGAGTCAGAAAAATCTTTGACTTGAAGACTTTTGACAGCTTGAAGTCCCACAGTTGAAGAATTTCCTCTCTGCTCGTTAGGTAACACATAGTCTCTCTCTGCTCCAAGTCCCAGGGGTGGGCGGGAGAGATGCCATGGTGATTAGCAACTGTTACCGTTAGGTGTGGCACACCTGTCTCCCCTCATTATTTACACGGTCTCCCTTAGAGCGTTCCCAAGGAAACTGATTAAGAGGTCAGAATAGCACTGACACAGTTGCAAAAACCAATCCGGCACTTTCTTTAACTGGTACACTTTACTAGATTGCTTGAGATACAGAAGTATAACAGACAACATTCATGCATCACCTAGTAATAACTCACAAGGGACCATGGGCGGATATGAATTAAAGGCCAATTTCACACTGATCAGTGTGAAGTCTTTTTTTCCCCACATACGTGTCTAAAACTCCTATTATGTTCAGGGCCAATTTCACCCGTTTCAGTGTTTGACTGCTCTTAAAAACCAATGCATCTTAATTTTTTCATTTTGTATGACTTTTCCAAATTTGGTGGGATTAAGTAAACATTCTGTGGGATTATGTTGACTCAGGCTTTGTAGCTGTATAACATATAATACTTATCTAATTTTTTTATCTCAAATAGTTTTGTGTGTGGTTCTGGGTAGTTTCCCATATAGGTTTTAAACTTCACGAACAGTTCACTTACCTTACTCGCTCTAAAATTTCACCCCAAACATAAAAGGTGATGTATAATGTCAACATGATTGAAGGGTTAATACAATAAAATGGTTGAATTGCCTCTTTCTGCAATAAAAAGTGTCACTAATAAACTGGTTTCATCTGTTATTATTAGAATTTGATATGATTTCAGTGCTGATCCATTTAAAAAAAAAATATATATATATATATATATGTATTTTTACCACACAGAACTACAACACTGAGTGAAGAGCAGATGAACTGTGTGATCGGGACATTTGCTGTTAAATGTTGTATGCAATGAAAAATGTAAGATGCTTCAAATCCCTTTAGTGGTTTGGAAAAGTAGAGCTACTCTGATTTTCCTGCCAAGGTTAGAAAGAGGAAATGTTCAAAGCAGCCAGATTGGAGAGAACTCCAGGGACACTGTTTGTTGCTGAAAAGAACAAGAAAAACTCTAAAACCTAACAGTGTTTCTGTAATATTACATTTTTGCTCATCTTTAGCTGCTAACCATTGAGTGGGATGGTTCGTAGTTTTGATAAAAACAAATCAGAATGTACCATCAAATCACGAATGTAATTTAAAAAATAAAACTGTCAATGTCCATGCAATTACATTACAGGCATTTAGCAGACGCTCTTATCCAGAGCGACTTACACAACTTCTTATTAAATTTTATTACATTTATCCATTCCTATACAGCTGGATATATACTGAAGCAATTCAGGTTAAGTACCTTGCTCAAGGGTACAACAGCAGTGTCCTACCTTACGTTTACAAGTCCACATGCAATCATCATTATATTGTCAATGGCATCCATAAATAACAAAATGGACAATCAACAATTATGACAACCATTTTTTGTTAATTATTCAGGCAGTAATCATATTGACTGACTCAATCACATCTCTCAAAAGCAGAACCAGATATACAGTATTCTGATGTGCTGAGCCATTGTCATTGTCAATAAAGTTTTCAAACTTCATTAAGTTTGGAGATTCCATAGGCACGAATGGGACATGACATTGCCAGTACAGTCTTTTCCATTGTAGACAACACAACATCTTGACCATTTACAACATCTCCACCACGTTCTCATATAAACATCCTAGGGTGTTAAATGTACAACACGTTTGCCGTGCAGCTTTCCCACAAACCACAAATACTGACCCAAAACACACCAATGCTCCTAAACGTCTCACTACAAAGAACGACAGCACTGCTCAGCGAGCCTGCTTCCAAAACACAGTGCGCCTGGCTGCTACAGAGAACAGATGTGATCACGGCTTAGATCATCGAACACACCCTTCTCACAGTCACAGGTCTTGAGGGCTCCCTAGTGCTGTCATTCCTGTTTGTACCTTCACTGCCATGATTAATCGTGCAGCTCCCCAGACCTTACATTCCAGATAGCATCCACGTTATGTTAGCATGGGAGTACTGTATGAATGTGGGGTATTGTTGCCAATCAGCTAATACATGGAGATGGGCTGGATTTGGTTTATGGCTGTTATTCATTTATGTACTGTAGTGAATGTCGATGATGTCAGCACTTGGTTGCGTGGCCTAGGCGCAGCTTAATTACGATGAACTTACGTCACCCGTGGGGCCCGGGAGGTACTTGATAAAACCAAAAGATGGCTCGGCTGGGATGCGACTTTTTTTTTTTTTTTTTTTTGGTGATCCAGCTGTGTTGCTGGAGGCGTGTCGGTTCGTTTGGGCGAGCCTACTTTGTGATAAGTGTTTTTGATTCCCTCTCCTGCTCTCCCTTTTAGAAATGTGTTTTTAATAATCTGTTATTCAGGCGTTTCTCTGTCTGATCTGGGGCTATACTGCGTAGGCTTCTCCCCCGGCTGGTCTATAGTCTGTTCACGTGTGCTGCTATGCGCTGCATTTAGTGTAGTGCCTTAATCCTCACTTGTAGTGCACTCAGCTGTATGTATAGCAGCTATTTCTTATTGTAGTGTCATAAGCCTCACTTGTGTATTTGTTGTGCAATCTCAGTTGTGCGTGTATCGGACATAGTGATTTATTTAGGTACTGTAGTGAATGCATTCCACTATATCCTGTGAACATCTCTTTTTAATAGTCAATAAAATATATTCTTTGCCTGCATGCAGTTTCTTCAGTGATTGTTCATCACTTACCAGATAAACAAAGGTGGTGGCAGCAAGCATTACCTGGGTTATATGTTGTAAATAGGACCGCTACTGTACCATCCACTCCTTCTCAAATGCCAGCTCATTAGGCATAAATACATGTTGGTATTATGATTCATTTAACAGCACGGTATGTGTAACGTATAGTTTTCTGCTCATCATTCTTTTTCCCTCCAAAACAGTATGTACATGCATTATGTAATACTTGCAGCGTTACATTAGCTGACAGGAAGTGTGGATATAGGTTAGGGAGTGGAGTTTAATATAGATAATAGATAATACAGGGGTTTAAAATTCAAAAGAGAGAAAAAGAGAGAGGGAGAGAGAGAGAGTGAGAGAGAGAGAGAGAGATAGAGAGAGCGAGAGAGAAAGAGAAAGAGAGAGAGAGAGAGAGAGAGAGAGAGAGAGAGAGAGAGAGAGAGAGAGAGAGAGAGAGAGAGATTAACTCTAGAGGTAGATTTTTGACTCTGCCTTTCTTTTTGATAGAATAGGGATCTTAACCAGAAATTTTCCATTTTTAAATACTGGACGGGTGCTGCTGTACTTTGAGCAAAGTACATCACTCACAAAGTGCATTTTTGATGGAGTCTGTCTGTATTTTTTCTGTGTGTATGTTCCTGTGTGTGTGCGTGTGTGTGTGTGTGTGTGTGCGTGTGTGTGATATTTCTCTGGTTCTGTTAGTGTTTCTGTGAAGTACTGTTGGTGTTGCTGTAAAGCAGTGAAAGGCTGAGGGATCCGAGCAGTTATTTATCCGTGTGCCATTCTCTTAATAAGTTCAGACCTAACCGTGTCTGCAGCATGATTAATACGGACTGACTCCACTCAGTGCTGAGTGATCCCTCTTCCTTTGACGGCCCACTGCCATGACAGCCACATCTGACCGATTAGCAACCGCAACACAACGATGTTCAGGACAGAGAAGGTGAGGGATGCTTATAATCTGCCCCACAGTTGTGTCTTATACTGTGTGGGTGCATCCATGGAGTCATCTCTACGAGTAAGGCATTTTTATAAGTTGTACATATTAAGAATATATAATATTTATTATATATATATAATAATATTTGTTTACATACACTGTTCCCTAATGGTTTCATTGCTGTGTTTATGCAGGGGGGAATTATTGAGGAATTTCTTCATTGTGAAGGTTATTGCCAAGGTCGATTTTCTGCATCAGCCTATCTGTATCTAAGCCTCTGCATTTATCAACATGCAACACCCCTGCCATGAGCTACCTCCTCCCTTCACAGCTCTGGATATTTGAGGAAAAAAAACAGTCAATGATGTACTAGCTAAGCTTTGGCTTTTCTCATCTTTACAGGTGATTTCCATTCGATCCCATATGTAATTCATACATTTAACCAGAAAGAGTGTTTTTCACATTTAAATATTTCATGGCCATCAATAATACCCTCTCTCCATCCCTTCAGTATTTCCAAAGCAAATATATTAGAGCAAATATATGGGAGTCTTGAGTATTAATGGCAGGTAGCAATCATTTGTAGTGTTGTTTAGGATAGTGTGCTAAATCATGAGTGGTATGTGTTTCAATTCTGGTACAATGTCCTGGAAGAAGGTAATTCACTAGCTGGTGGGTCCTGGGGAATATAAAATATAATATAATTGTAATAATATAATAGCAATACTGGAGCTTAAATGTCAGAAATAAATTACTTCCAAATCAATACTAATCTATTGCATACAGCAGGACTAAACTGGCAGTTTCAATATGGCTTTGCGGTAAATTTTGTGCAATATAAACAGACATGTATCGTGATAGTGTGGCTTGTTTGTTTGTTCATGCATTCTCAGGAGGAGATAATTATCCATTTCTCAACACAAAGTCTTACAGATACACATTTTTAAGCAGGTTTTCAATTAAGCTAAATACACTGCTCAAAGAAATTAAGGGAACACTTAATCAACACAGCATAACACCAAGTCAATTAAACTTCTGGGATATCGATCTGTCCAGTTAGGAAGCGTAAACGATTGTGAATCAATTTCACCTGCTTTGGTGCAAATGAAAGTGACAGCAGATGGACAGGAGAGGCAACAACAAGACAACCCCCAAAAAGTAAATGGTTTTGCAGGTGGTGGCCACAGACCATTTATCTCTCCTTATCCTTCCTGACTGATTTTTCTCTAGTTTTGCATTTTGCTAGTGCCCTTGTCACCACTGGGAGCATGAGGCGGTACCTGCAGCCCATTCAGGTTGCACAGGTAGTCCAGCTCCTCCAGGATGGCACATCTATACGTGCCATCACAAGAAGGTTTGTTGTGTCTCCCAGCACAGTCTCAAGAGAGTGGAGAAGATACCGGGAGACGGGCCATTACACGAGGAGAGCTGGACAGGGCCGTAGAAGGGCCACAACCCAGCAGCAGGACCGGTATCTGCTCTTTTGTGCAAGGAGGAACAGGAGGAGCACTGCCAGAGCCCTACAAAATGACCTCCAGCGGGCTACTCCTGCGCATGTTTCTGACCGAACTGTCCATGAGGGTGGCATGAGGGCCCGACGTCCTGTAGTGGGACCTGTGCTCAAAGCCCAGCACCGTGCAGCTCAGTTGGCATTTGCCAGAGAACACCAGAATTGGCAGGTTCACCATTGGCGCCCTGTTCTCTTCACAGATGAGAGCAGGTTCACACTGAGCACATGTGACAGACGTGAAAAAGTCTGGAGACGCCGTGGCGAATGTTATGCTGCCTGCAACATCATCCAGCATGATCGGTTTGGTTTAATTGTGATGATTAAGTGTTCCCTTCATTTTTTTGAGCAGTATATTACCTGCCTATTCTCATATGAGGTGATTATGAATTATTCTAAGCATGTTTGATAATTCCGCATGACTCCTGCGCATTCATTAAAATAAATAAACAAATAAGTAAACAAGTCACATTTGCTTAAATACCTTCAGTTCGGTTGACAGTCCCTGAAAGCAATGCTGTCTGGATGTGATTCATGCTCCCACCCCCACAGTAAACAGGATGGGACGTGACTGTAATTTATTGGGACCTTTACTTTTTATTAATCTCAGATGTAACCACCTAGATTATTTTTAAACTAGCTGTGCTTAATATTAATCTCAGATGTAACCACCTACATTATTTCTAAACTAGCTGTGCTTTAAAAAGTTTGTTTAAAAAAAAAAATATATATATTTTTAAAATACATTTTATAACATACAAAATACAATAAAAAAATTATTCCTAAAAAAAAGTGTTGTGAAAATGTTTGTTACATTTGTGACAGTTGTAAGATTTAAAAAAAAAGGTAACACTTTATTTTGATTGTCCCATGTTGACACTGATATCAATTGAATATCAGTTCAGTGTTAATTTAAAGTCAATTGCATGGCAGGTGATTGTCCACAAACTCCACAAAGAAGTGAGTGTCAAGAAACACTGTATTGATGCTGAACACTCTTTTCAAGAAACACTCTATTGACACTCAGCAAAGTATAAACTGACTGTTTGTTGTATCTCAACATTCAGTTGACATCAAGTTGAGATCAACATGGGACACTCAAAATAAAGTGTCACCAAAAATGTTTTTTATTTTTTATTAAAAGTGCAAAGGTCAACATGAATCTATTAATTTCTTACAAGTCTAGAAATGTGCGACTCTGTACACTGTGCTGGAAAAATCCCCTCCTGATGTGCAGACTGGTGTCCCTGTAGGTGTCATGTTGGTTTCAGCAGTGGCGGAGTGACGCAGATACAGACTGCAGATCTATTCTACGGTTCCTGTAAGTGTTACAGGAACTGTTTCTGGTGTCAGTGCTGGTGGGAGGGGCTCTCCTGGAGTGTAGTTGCAGCAGTTGGGCAATTGGAGTTCATTGCTGTATGGTGAGTGTCTGCACCATGAAGTGCACATAACATGTGAGAGTGTTATTATCAGCTTTCTCCAGAGAGAACCACACTGTTCCAGCACTTTCTCGGGCCCATCTGTTCCACTGATAGGTCTGCCTACATACAGAGTAGAGTAGAACAGAAAATATTACAACTATTCGATACAATCACTTCTTTTTGGTGCCTAGCTCAGGGTTACTAAAGTAAACGCCATTGTTCATAGTCAAGCATTCAGCATGCTGGCAACAAGTGCAAAAACTATTCCACACTACTGCCCTGTAAAAACATAAACTATACCACACTGCCACCCAGTAAACTATACTACACTGCTGTTCTGTAACACATAAACTATACCACACTGTTGCCCTCTAACACATAAACTATACCACACTGTTGCCCTGTAACACATAGACTACACCACACTTCCACTTTGTAACACATAGACTATACCGCACTTCCACTCTGTAACACAAAAACTATACCACTAGTGATCGGTCGTTTGCGAACGAATGGCTCTTTTTGAATGGCTCTCTTTGGTGAACGTAGGGAGCCGATTCCTTTTGGTGAACGAGCCATTTAGTTTGGTTCTTTTTTTCTTTGTTAGCCAACGTTATGTGACCAGACAGAAAGCGCCGCTCGGCTGTCGAATCGGCTGTAAAATAGGCATTCTGTAACCTTAGACTACCTTCATACTACCAACATGTTTCTATTTATAGTTCTTAATTATCAATCAAGAAGTTAATTAACTGAATAACAAATATCAATGGATATAGCAAGTTTTTCTGTGCTAGCATTTTTCTTTGTGTCGTACAATGTCATATACAAGTGAATGAAGAGCCAGATGAGAGCCAAACGAACGGCTCTTTTTAGTGAACGGAGCCAAAAGATCCGGCTCCTCGAAAAGACTCGGAATGCCCATCACTATATACCACACTTCCACTCTGTAACACATAAACTAAACCACATTGCCACTCTGTGAAATATAAACTATACCACATTGCCATTGCCACAACACATAAAACAAGGAGCAGAGCTCTAATTATCACCAAGAGATTGCATGTTTGTGGCTGCTGAATGCTTCAACAAAAAGGTCACAACCCTCATTGGTCAGATGAAAGACTTTCCAAGTATTTCCAGTGGTATTTTTTACTTTTCAATTTTTTAAAGATTTGCACTTGTGTTTTTGTTTTGAAAATGGCTTTTTGGCAAAGTTGCTGTCCATATGTATCCGGTACACTGTGTTTGGCAGCTGTGTGGAGACATTTAAATAAAAGCAGGGCTAACGACTACCTTAGGGAGCCTGATGTAAAAAAAAAAGGGGGACATACAAACCGGTGGGTCGATTTTTAAACCGAGATCTGTGATTCTGGGACCCCATTCCCTACAAGGTATGAACCATGCCTTTAGTGCAGACACATATGCTATAAACAATGCCATTGGTGTAGGTAAAGGCACTATAATTCCTGCCTCTGGCTTTTTGTATTCATTTGTGCTCTGGGCACCAAATTCTTTGACATAAGCAGCAAAGGATTTGAAGGAGAGCATGTACGTCATATCACACACAGTCCCACAGTGCACGTTTCCTCAGGACTATTTTCTGGTGGGTAAAATGGTAGTCCAGACTTTGGCTTCAACACTGCAGTCTCCAGCTCCAGCTAAGCTTTTTGCCACACGAGCATTGTGACAGCAGTGCAGTTGCACACTTTGGCCCTTTATGTGATAATAGAGCTGATTTTCATCTAGCGGAAGATAAATCACATTGTCTTGAGAACCACACAACTCATTGATCAATGTAATTTACATACAACCTCAATGGTCAATTGTCTGGATAATTGAAATGTAAAACGCAGTGTTTTGATGAATACAGAGGGAAGCCCTCCTCTGATATCAAATAATGGTAATCTCTGTGTCATTCAGAAGTACCACCCCCTGCTGTTAGGTGTTTTGTTTTCCTGCAATCCCAAGTGGATTAAAGCATACACTTATTACACTTAAGTTTTTCTCGGTCTTTGAAACATTTGGGTCATGTTGTTGAAGTAAGAATAAGAGACATGTAAAGGAATGGACCTCAAGGAATTATGGGTCATCTTGACAACAAATATTGGCTGCAATACAACATACAATAAAATACAACACAACAACAACTATGACTCTTTCCAATGCCCAACTGTGAAGGAAGTCCAATCACCTGAGCCCTGTGTTTTTATTTATTTTTTAGATGTTACTTTATTTTTACTTTGTTTAAAATCCCAGATGTGATAAAAAATAAATCAGCCTCCAGCTACTGAACTCTCTGTTCTTGTTCTTGTTGAGCCACAGCCCTGAACAGTGGGTCCCTCTGACATTACGCTACAGGTGTGTTGTGTTAAAATCATTCTTAAGACCCAGAGCTTCTTTAAATGCAAATTACTTTCTGGAGTGACGGGCCCACTGTTCCCAGCTTAACGTCAACTGTTTACCTGTGTTGAGTGCCTTTCGATGGGCACGGTGCCTTTCTATTCTCTCAAATTTTGGAAAGAATCCCCATATTAAAATATCAACCTGAATTATTGAACCAAAAACTTCCGCCTGTGTTTTTTTTTTTTAATTAACAGCACCAAAAAGACTTAATTCCATAAAAATTCTACTGCTTTTGCACCTTGACCAATGTACTTAACATTAATGGTTTTCTAAATATTAAACTGGGTAAAATTATATTTTACAAAAATGTAAGTTATGTATATGAATTCTTAGACCTCCACAAAGAAAATATCTAATAGATGAAGAGAAATTTTAAATGAATTTACTGTGAAAAATGACCTGGAAAAGCAGGTCACTGTGAAAGTCTTTGGCAAGAGAAATGAAAAGAAAGAGAGTTAAATCATCAATTTTGCAGAGAACATTTTTCTCTTGTTGACTCGGGTTCGGTTCACCTTACATCCATCCCAAATGCATTTATGGCTTTTGGTGAAGCCTCCTTAGGCCTCATTAATCAACAGAGCACACATACAAAATACTGCCTAATATATATGGCCAATCTGTTTTTTATTGAGATGTGGTGCCAACATGGGGCAGATTTTTGTGGCCAGAAGACCCCGTGCCCAAAGCCTTATTGAACCTACCTTGATATGATATGATTGTTGAAATTGATGTAATTTGGCTGCCTGCCTGATAGTTTTGTTAATATTTGTAATACCATGGCCTAGACTGCTGGAAAGCCAGGCACACAATTATTTCCAGCTAAGACGCAGAAAGACAAATTTTCTTTTTATTTCATCCCCCATATTTCATGAAAGAAAGAACTAAAGCGCAAATATTTCATTTTAAAAGGATATATTTACCTACCTGCCTGTATAAGGCTATCCTCGTGAGCATACAATACACCTTGTGAAGAATGCCAACTTAGAATACTTCACTGCCATGACTGATATGTCCGGCCCCAACATTTTTTTCTGCCAGCTGCTACTGAGGTCTCACCAGGCGACATCATTGCCGGTAAGTGGTTTCATGACTTCCCCAAAGCCTCATCTGACATCTGTTTGTTTTCCAATCGACAAACAGTCACGGTCGTTTGCCACCACTTTTGACCAGATGGGAGGAATTCCAGGAAGGGAGGCATGAAGCACTGGTTTTGCACATTATCTTCAGACTGCAGCTGAGGGAACAAACAAACAAAGGAGGAAGTAGAAAGGAAAAACAATGACTAATTACACTGCATGCTCCACCCTGGAGAAGCCTCCGTGTGCCAGAGCACAGCGGTTCTCATTCACTCACACGGATCCACAGTGATCTGTCACTCCCAGCCTTTGCAGATTAATGTCATCTTTTCAGATGGGACAAGTTACATGTTACAAGTTACATGCCCCATGCTGAAGACAGATACAAAGTGAAACAGGTACAAAGTGAAAGAAGCTGCTCAGAGCATCAGCGGTACGAGCCAAGGCCGCTGTTTCTTACTGATGTTGGCCACTGTAGCATGTGATGCTGCCATGGGTGTGGTGATGATGCTTTTGCCGTACCAATTTTCACAGTGGTATGGTAGACAGCTTTGGTAGGTAGCTGAGGCTACATACGTAACTAATAGCCTGTAGCTAGCTAATGCTCTGTCACTATGATGAGGTACTTGGCAAGTTTGTTAGCTTGCACAGTTAGATCATTAGTGCTAGCTACAGTAGCTAGCAGGAGCTCTACATTTTTGTATCTTGTCCTTGATTTATAATATAATAAACTGAAGTTAAGTTTATATGTACTTTTGATGTCTTTTCAATTTTACTGAAGTACATGTCAGTTTCAAAAATATTATTATTTTGTTCTTGTTGTACACCTGCCCCTTGTACGTGCATTGACATGCACATTTAAGTGAACAGGGAGGCACGCTCTTAGCGAACCTAAGCTGTGATGCCCCGGAAGTAAGCCTGTACTGCGCATGTTGACTGCATTGGAGCTCCCATGAAATTGATCAGTCCTTTGAAGGCAAAATTAAACTCCCCCCGATGGTATTTTGATACTTGATTAACAATCATTACATTTCATATGAAAAGCAGATTGTGAAAATGCATGAAATTTTTAGGAAAAATGTACAGTAAATACATTTTCATACATATTTTCCCAAATCCTATGAACCAAAACAATCTTTGTTTCACAAACTGCTACACCTAATGACATTTATGACAAACAAAAAATTGACCAATGAGGTTTTCTTAGGTTTGGTCATTAAATCACCTTGGTTTTCTACATTGAATTCAATTAGCAGCAAGCTCTTTTGCACTCAACATGCGCAATAGAGGTTGTTTGCCATTACTTCCTAGGGTTCACTGCCTGGCCCCTCCTACCCTCTCCAGTTCATATGTATGCTCTATGATCCAGACAGGAAGTGGCTATACATTTGTACTCATTGAGTATATGAGGATGGCAGCTTTCATATGCCTCCCATCTCCATTGTAACGTGCATAGATTATGTTCAGTATAAATCAGGCCTTAGTCACATCTCACTAGTGTTTAATTATTATGCGTTCATTTATGGTAGAAACTCAATTGTCTAAGCACAGATTTTTTTCTTCAGTAATCACACAATCAAGTAGTGATTGCATGTAACATAGCGATCAATGGGTCACAGATTTTCTGCCATACCACTGCACTACAATTTCCTGGCCTCATTTGTGGGGGTTATAGCTACACAGGTCGAGTGGAATAACGCTTCATACAGTTGTCTTTTGACGATTTATTTTCTCTGGGATTCATCAGACAGCGTGAAAACTATGACAGAAATAAAACAAACGTTTGAGCCTTCACAGTCTCTCAATCATTGTGTGCATTGTTGAACAGGGCTTCACATGTGCGTTCATGAGAAATGTTATAAACCAAAAAGATTGCTCACACAAACTACGCAATATAAATACAGAAAGGCTTACACAATATAAAAAGAAACAAAGGACAATTACCGTTTGCGCCTCTTAGACCATGTGTAGGTAAGTTATTTCTCTGCAGGACGACTATTTCTCTGGTACTCTGCATGGACATAACTTTCTTTTCTCTGCGTCCCAACTAGTCATCCTACCCACAATGCCGCTCCGTTAAAGTCACATGACCACTCTCCGTACAATCAACTTATTAGATGGCACATTTTAACGTAAATATTTTAACTTGTGCATTTTAGCACGACATCTTTTATCCAATGTAGCCCCTTTTAACATATGTATCACACATTTACAATCACAAGCCCATTCCAATCATGTTCAACACAGTTTTATAAACTCAAAATAATCATGGAAAGAAAATAAAGACCATGTCTTCTTCAGAGACTGTTACACTCCCACCAAATTACTATGATTGTATGACCAATGTACAAGAAATATTGACCATACCTCTCACTTTGAATTAATAAATCAATAGTAATTTCCCTTCAATTAACTTAAAAGTATCTAACTTGAGAGGCAAGCATTTTAGCTCCCTTCTAGCAGAATAACTAATTTCTGGATGGGACGTTCAACCACGGATGGCTTGCTGAGGCGTTCACCTCCTTTCGCTAAGTTTCGTTCACCTATTTGAATTTTAACTCTCCGGACCAATCCGTCATCATCTTTCCATACTTCTAGGACCCTGGCGAGTTTCCAGTCATTCCGAGGGACTTCTTCTTCCTTGAGGATAACAATGTCACCTTCCTGAATGTTTCGCCTTGGAGCATGCCATCTCTGCCTAAGCGTGTTGTTGGCAAGATATTCTTTTCTCCACCTGCTCCAAAACTGTTCAGTTAGATACTGCACTCTTCTCCATCGCTTTTTGGCATACAAGTCCTCTTTAACGAAATTACCAGGTGGGGGCAGTGGGACAGAGGATTTCATGGTAATTAGATGATTGGGCGTCAGCGGCTCCAGACTTGTGGGATCACTGATACTACTAACGGTAAGTGGACGGTTATTCACGATGGACATAGCTTCGTAGAATAATGTCCTTAAAGAGGTATCGTCCAATCTTCCGGCACTGTGAGCAACGACTGAGCCTAGCACGCTTCTCACAGTTCTGATCTGTCGCTCCCATATGCCTCCCACGTGACTTGAACCTGGTGCATTCATGACGAAATCACACTGCCTATCCGCTAGATATGTAGTGACTCTTTCTTTGTCCAATTCCTTTAGGGCTCTTTGCATCTCATTTCTTGCCCCGACAAAGTTGGACCCTTGATCTGATCTGATATGCCGAACCGCTCCGCGGATGGCAATGAAACACCGTAAGGCATTTATGAATGCGTCGGTCGTCATGTCTTCCAACACCTCTAAGTGGACTGCTCTGGAGCATAGGCAGGTGATAAGGAGGCCGTAGCGTTTGTGTTCCTTGCGACCTTGCTTAATATGAAATGGACCAAAGCAGTCCATGCCGCAGTAGGTAAACGGTGGGGAGGGTTCAATACGGTCACTAGGCAGATCAGCCATCCGTTGTTCCTCTGGTGGCCTACGAGCTCTCCTGCAGGGGACACATTGCCTTATGTACTGAGCCACTGCTTTGCTGCCGCCTAGTGTCCAGTAGCCATTCGCCCTCAACTCATTTAAGGTTTGTCCTCTGCCTTGATGTTGCGTTTTTTGGTGATGGTGTGTGAGGATAAGACGTGTGACTACACCATCTCTTGGGAGGATCATTGGGTGTCTCAGATCAAGAGGTTCGAAGGCTCTCCTCAGTCTTCCTCCCACCCTCAATATGCCATCTTGGAGGAGTGGGTCTAATTGGTACAGTGGGTGGCTGCAAGGCAGCTTTCCAGATGTTTGGCTGAGTATGTGCATCTCCTCCTTGAAGGCATCTTGTTGAGCAAGCTTGACAAGAGTGAGTGTGGCTTTCCTTCTTTCTTCGACATTTGGGGGTTCAGTGTTCTTAATCATTTTAGCTAATCTCTGAATCCTTGCAATGACGTTCACCAGTGTGGTCCATTTTGAAAACCGTGCCAGTCTCTCTTGAAAGTCATCTTGCCTTGTAGCCTCAATTTTCAGCACTTGGATAGCCTTAACTTCAGGGTCTCCCACCAGCAGATCTGAAGTTCCTTGGTTTGGAACTATTTCTCTCTCCCATAGGAATGCTGGTCCTGTGAGCCAGTTTGAACTAATCAGCTCCGCTACCTTGAGGCCCCTGGAGGCATGATCAGCGGGGTTCTCTGCTGTGTCGACATGGTACCACTCCCCTGGATCGGTGGTTTCACGAATTCTCTGGACACGGTTCGCAACGAAGACATGAAACCGTCGAGCTTCGTTATTAATATAACCTAGGACCACTTGAGAATCCGTCCAGAAGTACTCTCTGTTGACCTTGAGTTCCAGCTCCTCCTTCAGCATGTTGCTCACTGCAGCAGAGATCACAGCTGCCGTTAGCTCTAGTCGGGGTATGGTAACTATCTTTGTGGGCGCAACCCTTGCTTTGCCCATGATCAAAGCACAGTGTACATTACTTTCGCCAACTAATCTAATATATGAACACTGGCCATAACCCTGACTGCTAGCATCCGAAAAGTGGTGCAGTTCCACTCTCAGGACCTTTCCGAAATGCTCAGGGGTGAAACATCTGGGGATCTGGATCTTTTCAAGATTTTCTAGATCTGCCAACCAACTCTCCCACCTTGGCTTCAACTCGCTCGGCAGTGGTTCATCCCAACCGACACCCTTCTGACACATCTCTTGTAGCACCTTCTTTCCTGCTAGGATGAATGGGGCCAGGAATCCTAATGGATCATATATCGAAGCAACGACTGAGAGGATTCCACGTCTCGTAGTTGGTTTCTCATCTAGAGCGACCTTGAAGGAGAAGACATCACTTTCTACGTTCCACCTTATTCCTAGCACTCTCTGCTCTGGAAGATCGTCATAGTTGAGATCCACGTTCTTCACCTCAGCTGCACGTTCAGTGACAGGGATGGACTCTAGTACCTTTCGATTGTTGGAAAGGAATTTGTGGAGGCGTAACTTACTTTCTGCACACACCGCTTGGGCTTCTTTCACCACCTGAACTGCTGCATCCACCGTTTCCAGGCTGACGAGACCATCATCAACGTAGAAATGCTTCTTGATGAAGCTAGCTGCGGATGGGTACTCTTTCTCGTGCTGGCTGGCGAGATGCTTCATGCCATAATTGGCGCAGCCGGGAGATGATGACGCTCTGAAGAGGTGAACCTTCATACGATACTCTGTAGGCTCCAAATCTGTATCTCCACCTTCCCACCACAAGAACCGCAGATAGTCACGGTCTTCTTCACTGACATGGAATCTGTGGAACATCTTTTCCACGTCGCACATAACTGCAACAGGATGCTGTCGGAAGCGGCAGAGCACACCAGTCAGGCCGTTTGTTAGATCAGGTCCTGTTAGAAGATGGTCATTTAAGGCTGTGCCTTTGTACTTCGCAGAGCAGTCAAAAAACGACCCTGATCTTCTCGGGTTTCTTAGGGTGATAAACCCCTTGGTGTGGGATGTACCATACCGTTCCTGGTTCTGGATGTTTGTCTGCCTTTTCCGCGTCACCATCCTTGAAGACACGCTCCATAAATGTCACATAGTCCTTCTTGAAATTAGGTTGTCTATCCATTTTCCTTTTAAGATGATTCAGCCGGACTAAGGCTAGCTTCTTATTGTCTGGGAGGTGTGGACGTGCCTTGAAAGGAAGTGGCATTTCCAGGTGGCCACACTCGTTCTCTCTGATGTTTTCCTTTAAGACCTGCAGGAACTGAATATCATCTTGAGATATGCTACCTTGTTCTGGTCTGGTGTCCGCGAAGTCAGCCTCAAGTGCTCTGATGACAGCAGCCGGTGTTACCGGTGGCAGCTCCCTGATAGATATGCGATGACACAGACCAGTCACATCCGTCGAGTTCACATGCTGTGGTGTGCCTCCAACAATGCTCCAACCTAGGTCGGTCTTGATTGCGTAGGGCTCGTAGTCACCTCCAGCGATGACCTTTCGTGGAGCTAGGGCTTTAGAGCAGTCATAGCCAATCAGCAGTCCTACCCCACAGTCCATTAATGGAGGCATGTCGTGGGCTATGACTGCGAGATGTTTCCATTTATTGGCTGTCTCGGTGGTGGGAATGTGAGCACGTTCCAGTGGGATGAAATCCCTTGTGTATGCAGGAGGCAAGTCAATAAAACTATCTGAGGTGAACCCTCTGACTCTTAGTCCACCAACTCTCTGACTCTTCACGATTGAGTCCTTTCCCATCATCGTGGAGAGCTTTAGTTTTACTGGCGCCTTTACTGCCTGCAATTTTTCGCACACCACTTGGTCAACGAACGTATGACTGCTCTGAGTATCCAATAAGGCATACACCAGGATTTCAGTATCAGGGGTGTTAGGCCTAGGTGCTGAAATCCAAACTGGAACGACCATTGATGTGCTCTCACCTTCACCTCCATTCACAAAGCAGGATAACGAGGAAGTATTTTCTTCACCTTGCTGAACGTTTTGCGAATGAGATTTGTCTGCTGGAGGGCGGTCTTCATGCAATGGAGTAGGATGGTGCCTTTTGCATATGCCACATGTGGCTTTCTTTTTGCACTCTTTGGAGTAATGTCCTTTCCTCAGGCACCCGAAACATAGCTTGTTATCTTGAATGAACTTTCGCTTTTCCCCCTTTGACATCTCCGTTAGCTTTTGACACTTGTGTAAGGAGTGATTTTCTTCACAACACACACACCTCACCGGGCCCGCACTGTACGCCGAGGCACTCCACTCCCCCCGTCCATTGGAGTCCCCCAGCTTGTTCTCATCCGCCCCACCGACCTTGGCCGTGTTGTTTGCTGCGTCTGAAGCCTTCGCGTTGGTAACAAAGGTGTTTGCCTTTGGACGCCTTGTTTCTCTAGACGACTTCTCGTCTGAGGGCTTTAGTGCATGCAATGATGATACTGGATTGCAAGCAATGCATGCTTCTTGTGCGATGAATGACGCAAACTCTTTAAAGCTTGGATAATCTTCAGCTTGATCAAGCTGCCTTGTAACGTTACGATTCCACCTGGACGTTATCCAGTCTGGGAGCTTGACTAGCATCTTCGCATTCTCCTCGCAGTCATTCAGCACTTGCAGTCCCTTGATGTGAGGCATAGCATCGCTACACGCTTGCAGGAAGTCACTGTATTCTCTTAGCTTAACATACTCTCTAGCTCCAATCTTTGGCCACTGGTTAAGCTTCTCTCTGAAGGCACGTTGCACTACGAAGGAGTGGCCGTACCTGGCATTCAGTTTCTCCCATGCTTGTTTGTAAGCCTGTTGGTCTTTTCTATAGAAGCTGCCTTCCAGAGCAGACCTTGCCTCACCACCAATGTACTTTTGTAAGTAGAACAGCCTGTCTGCGGGATTTGAGCATCGTCTCTCAATAAGAGCCTTGAAGCTTGTGCTCCATTCCGTGAATTTTAATGGGTCACCAGAAAATATGGAAGGCTCTGGGACTGGAAGTCGAGTGAGGGCCATTGAATCTTGTAGTGCCTGCACTAAAGATGCTTCATTTTTTGGTACTTGCTGTTCTTCTAGTTTTACACGAGAAGGGAGTAGGTTAGCATCTTTCTCTTCGCTGTGTGCAGGGCTAGATCTCTCACTCTTTCCTTTTGACTCCTCCTCAGCGTACGCTTTGAGCCTTGCCTCGATGACTTCGAGATCTCTTATATTTTCTAGTTTTCTCAGTTCCTGACGTTGCGCATCAATGGCAGCTTCCCTTTCAATTTCAGCTCTTTTTGCAGCTAATTCTGCAGCTGCGTCTGCTCTCTTAGCTGCAATACTTGGTGACTCTGAGTTGTGGTTGGACCATTGACTGTGTACTGACTTGGCTCTGGACACTGTAGATCCGTATATGGACTTGGCATATTGATTGTCAAGAAGTAAGCGTAACCTTGATTTTTCTGCCTCAGCATCAAACTCTTCACCTTCTTCTACCAGGCGTAATCTCATTATGCCCATTAAGTCTGCCGTTAGAGCGACGCATGCATCTATTTTTCTCCGTATTTCTTGGCTTGGTAGCGTTTGGAGTCGCATGCTGTCATATAACCCTGTCAGTTCAGACTCAAGTTTCTCTACGGCATCCATCATGTTATATAGTTCACTCTGTGGGCACTCTTGCTTTAAATTTGTGCGAACTTCCCTAACAAGGGTTCTCCATTTTTCATGTGCTGACCTGAACTTCCTTTCATTTTGAGCATATTCTTGTTCTCTAAGCTCCTGCATTTTAGGTGTTAAACGTTTGACGCGAGAGGATCTTCTTAAATCAGTCTCTGTTGCCTCAGCCTCAAATAGGCAAATCTTATCAATTGCTGATTCACTTTGTGACAGATTCACTAGATTCAAATGTGACATTTTTATCATTCATGAACTGTTGTCTAATGTGTTGCACGATCACCCAGTTATTGCAACGTGTAGTTAAACCAAATTACAACTAGGCTAAAATATGCAGTAGGCTACCTATTTGCTCAAATAAACCTTATAGATTTTTTGATTTGCATCAACTCTAAATTATCAACACATATATAGATCATTCAAAACAATTCAGCTTCAGTAAAGCAAGAATATAAACCTTAATGTCAATAGATTAAACTTAAACTTTTCCAAACTCAATGTCCATAAATGTAGCCTATAGCCATTTCACAGTCAAACCTGAGGCAGAATGTCGCCCTCTTCTCCTCTGAAGACAGCGATGATATGGATCAGTCTTTTTGGTAAACGCTAAACTCTCCGTGAACCGCAGCACTGCCTTTTAATCCAACGTGCACAGACGCCTCTCACGCAGACAGCACGACTCTTCTCTTCGCAGCCCATTCGCGATCTCCGTGGACAGGCACGATGGCGGTACGTTTTCACTATAGCTACACAGGTCGAGTGGAATAACGCTTCATACAGTTGTCTTTTGACGATTTATTTTCTCTGGGATTCATCAGACAGCGTGAAAACTATGACAGAAATAAAACAAACGTTTGAGCCTTCACAGTCTCTCAATCATTGTGTGCATTGTTGAACAGGGCTTCACATGTGCGTTCATGAGAAATGTTATAAACCAAAAAGATTGCTCACACAAACTACGCAATATAAATACAGAAAGGCTTACACAATATAAAAAGAAACAAAGGACAATTACCGTTTGCGCCTCTTAGACCATGTGTAGGTAAGTTATTTCTCTGCAGGACGACTATTTCTCTGGTACTCTGCATGGACATAACTTTCTTTTCTCTGCGTCCCAACTAGTCATTCCTACCCACAATGCCGCTCCGTTAAAGTCACATGACCACTCTCCGTACAATCAACTTATTAGATGGCACATTTTAACGTAAATATTTTAACTTGTGCATTTTAGCACGACATCTTTTATCCAATGTAGCCCCTTTTAACATATGTATCACACATTTACAATCACAAGCCCATTCCAATCATGTTCAACACAGTTTTATAAACTCAAAATAATCATGGAAAGAAAATAAAGACCATGTCTTCTTCAGAGACTGTTACAGGGGTGTGGCTTTGATTCTGAAACCCAGGATACGACACAAGAAGGTTGTTTTCTCTTCATGTTGGATTCTTCACAAAATGTAGCTTCAAATCCTCATCCTGTAGACCAAAAACACTGAACATGTGATAATGTTTTATATAACCGACGAATAGCTAGGGTAAACAGGATATCCTTTCTGTGGAGTGCCTCTCCTTTGTGGAAACCTGGAAACAAACAAGATGCCCTGTGCAATCCTGATAATGCCTCTCATTTCCAGTTAGTTCTTACCACTTCCCCATTTCAAGAAGAGCCCTCACTGTCTAGCAGTTCACACCAGTGACCACATGTCACGTGTTCATGACTTCAGCTCCACAGACTTTGATCAAGTGCATCTACTGTGGTCAACAATTTAAACCAATGAAATACAAACCTTACTCTAATCCTATTAGTGAGGACCTGAAGATGGTGGTTCCTGCAGTGCATCGGAATCAAAAAATAATATATATAGTATATTGGAAACAAAGCCATTGGATTGAAACCCCTCCCCAAGCAATACTTAACACTCAAAATAAAACAAAACATAGAACAGTCGTAGAACATGGTTTCTTTTCTTTTCATACCTTAATTTTTTTAAAAATTAAACTTCCTAAGTTCCTTTCCAACTTCAAGTTAGAGCACCTACGAGTGGCACCTCTAAATGAAACTTTAATTTACTTTAAAACATGCACACGGTAAATGTGTTTACATTCATTACAGCAGGCTTCTGTAATGCGCCCAGGACACAGGGATGTAAGATTTGTCTGTGAGGAAAGGGCATCCCTCACTGATCATTGAGAATGTTACATTGTACATCTGTTCTAGAATACCATGCTGATGTGAAATAGCAGTACATGGTACTAGCTGTCTACAGATTACATTAATATACCCATAAAAATTATTTGACGAGCTTTGTGATTAGATTTTGACTTACACAATTGAATCAGTGCTATGATTAATGAGACGGATAAAATCTGTGACCTAATGCTTCCAAATTTATAATCCTGCCAGACCCTTAGATTTGATCCATTTCTCTCAAATACAGTTGACACTGTATGGATACACGCTGATGAATTTCCATGGCTTATATTTGTTTCATGCTTTTATGGAATTTCTAATCAGATGGTTGAGATGAATGAGTATTGATTGGGGATAAAAATTATGAATGTTAACAGGTTACAATGAATCACTGTACCCCCTTTGGTGTTACAGGTCTATTAATGCCAAGGGGATAAAGAACATTGACCCAGACTATAAACTAAAAAGCAAACATAAGTAACCATTACTATGATATTGATATCTGTTATGACATAGACCAATGTGCATATCATAAAATCCAAAACATGAAGTAAGAAGTGTCAAAGAGTTGAAATATTGGATATTGAGGAATCTGAGGAATGTGCTGTATTAAGATGGATTAAGAACTCTTCAGGTTCAGAAGCATAAACCTTGTATCTCCAAACAATGGAGTTCTTAGAAACAGCAAAAAAAAAACTGATTCTGTTTTCTGTGGTTTTTATCATTTTGGGGTTTCTATGTGTTAAAAAACCAATATCACAAAAAAAAAATTAGCCATGAGATTTTTTGCACGACGACAACAAAATGCGGCTTAATAACGGGCACGCTTCAAGACGGTACGTATTTCTCACTGTCTCATTTATCGAACAATTTTCTCACCTTTTCTCTTGTGTTGCTGGTATGACACCCACACCTGCACACCAGGAGCACAGCAGCTGTAGCACATGTGCTCTACTGGCCTGCGAGTCACTAACTATACTTTACAGGCCATACAGCACTACAGTAGAGAGTAAGCGTCTGCTGAAGGAAAGGCTTATCTCGCAATGATGGCAACTGGTATCCTGTATACCTAATAACCCAAAGAACCCAGGCTGATTTAAACCCACCCTATCACTGGTGATATGAAACCAACTGTATGCCACCATAAGCAATTTCTGGTCATAGTCGTCTAATGACATACGTAGTCCAAGCTGTGATTCAAGAGAGAAGGGTCCTCTATCACCACATGTAGCTAGGAATGTGTATTCATTATGAGCATTGCATTGCATTG
This sequence comes from Ilyophis sp. 1 JC-2022, assembly GCA_022702515.1. NCBI lineage: Eukaryota > Metazoa > Chordata > Actinopteri > Anguilliformes > Synaphobranchidae > Ilyophis > Ilyophis sp. 1 JC-2022. Next base: position 58,740,319 of record CM040400.1, on the reverse strand, counting down.
AAGATGCAGTTGGTCATAATATGGTAGCAATGGTAGCTCGCAATTATCTGAAAAAAACTTTTTTTTGACTCTGCTTGGATTGTTCAGTCAGTCGGCCGTTAAATTCGTACTAATTTAATTTGCCGCTGTCAGAGCTAATGAACTATGGGACTAATTTTCTGAATTCCAGAAACCTGCTTTAGTCCACCAATATAGAATGCTAATGCATCAGGTTACTGCATTTCACAACATAGAGCTGAGCTGAAATGCCTGTTTATATGCAGTAAGTGCCTTTCTGCATGTAGATGTTTCTACGATGATAAAAGCAGAGGTCTGTGCCAGTGTTGTTGTTGTATTCATAAAACAATGCGTAGCAAAGAATTCAGTTCCTTGCTCAAGGGTACAATGGTAGTGTCCTACTTTCCGCAACTTGAACTCATAAAATCCTCGTAACTAACTAAATTCCCAAAGCACTATGCCACACTAGCAGCAGTGTTGAGAGACAACAGGAAACAAGAATTTATCTCACAGAAACATGATGTTGAAATAATTGTAATAAAAAATAACTGGATATGAGAATCTTTGTATCCTTGCCATCAACATATTTCTTGCATATCTCTTGCACCCACCCCTTAGTTTCTGATGCAGTTTGTGTAATTTTTGATTGAATTGTCAGAGCTGGCGATTATGTCAATTCTATTGATTTCAAGGTGTTCCAGCACTGTAACATTGTGAGAGAACTGATGCAATGTTATGCTTTGTTTCAGCACTGAAGACGGCTGGTGCAGAGGGAGGTTAAATGGCCCTCTTTATTCCCACTTGAGCCAGATGGATTTGTTGACTTTTTGTTGTACAAAGCATAAAATAATGAATCTTATGGAAGCCAGGCAGATGCAAAACTGGGGCACTGGTTTCTTGACTCTGCCGTTTATCAAAGCGTTACATTAAGTTGGTACACAATATACAAGATAGCTCATTCACCCACTGTGATTCAGCCTGAATCTAGACATAATGAAGAAACGAAAGAATGTTTAAGGACTTAAAAGCTCTTTTGGTGCCATTTGAGCTGTCTGTTGGATCTGCCACTGGTGAATAAAAACACTATAGCAATTTAAACAGGACCTCTTTCACTCCAGCGTATAAAATGATAAAAACAGAGTCATTGCACTTGTTGAGAATGAACAGATGACCAGGATGCTAAAATGGAGATGTGTGTTTCAACAAGGGTTTGTTGGAAAAGGAATAGAACACACCTATCAAATTCAGTGGGTGTTATCCAGAGAGACACTGACATGCAATAGAAACATGGGCCAAACATGTAACAGTGTTTTCATGTGAACCAGTGGAGTTCTGCCTTGATTCAACCAATATCCATCCTATATTTATATACAAATATAATTTCTTATCATAAATCACATCTTATCTTATTCCTCTTTAATGTAAGTACATTAAACAATGCATTAATGGTGTTGAATGCCAAACTCATCAAGCTCTCGATGTAGAACAAAAGTATAACCCTCATATTATCTTTGGGGTCAATTTGACCTGATTCAGTGTTTGATGTCTCTTAAAAACCAGTTAACCTTATTTTTCATCTTGACACTATAAGCTACGGTTACACTAGTCACTTCTATGCAACTTCTGGCATCCGATATCGCTAGGCTGCATTAAGTGACAGGTCTGGACATGCACAAATTGGATTTTGTCCTCATTGGGATTGGATCTGCCAAACCACTTGGCGAGGTGGCCTAGCACACTTTAAGATTGGAATTGCTTGTAGTCTGGACGTAATCAGACTTCTCCAAATGCATTCACCGGAAAAACAATGTTAAACACGCCCATATATAGGCTTGGAGTAGTACGCTGCACATAACTTATGTGGTACACTGACGGTAAAGATGAGGCGGTAGCTGTTCACAAATGTGTTTGAATGTGTGCTTTCGCATGCGGAAATTGAGCACCCAGTCGGAATCTGTGAAATCATGCACAATTTGGTTCCACCAGTGCTGGCTACGTTCCCTCCTCTCCACCGAAACAGCTGTTGCACCCAAAAACGCAATGCTTGCATTAATAGCACACCTCCGCAGCTCCGCTGTTGCCTCCTGATCAGTGCACGTCTTGTGCAGCACTACTTTGACTACGCAATCTGAACAAAATGAAAAAAAAGTACAACCTCACAAACACCAAACGCCATTTTACATGAAGTGTATAGCTAGTAGGCCTATTTAAATATTGCGTGGGGGAATCAAATCAGAACTGCGATCTGATCACAGGAGGTCGCATTGAACTGTCAAGTATGGACGCAACTCAATCTGAACTGATGTGATCGGATGTTGGAATTCCGATTCCAGAAATTGGAATACACTAGTGACTAGTGTAACCGTAGCCTATATGACTTTTCCTAATTTTCTGGGATTAAACAGTAAACATAATGCTTAATGTTTTCAAAGGTCCTGTATCAACTTTATCTAGGCCTACAAATGTGTTTTATGGGGTCATTTGTGGGGTAGCTGTTAGCTGTTATGCTCACATGTGCTGTGAGTTAAAGGCATACTGAACTTATGGCCCCGATATGAGTCGTAATATTCGAGCTCACCTTCATGACTTGCTCCAGTGGTCAGTGAAGTCATGAAGGTGAGCTTGAATATTACGACTCATATTGGCCAGGTAGCTATACAACATTATGTTCTAACAAAGTTCAGTATGCCTTTAAAGATCATCCATCATCATGCAATAAGCACAAATAACGTAGGAAATGGACACACAGGCGTGCAATATCTAAACTAATCACACAACTCTTCCACTCAAACTTGCAAATCGAAACGCTGTAAAACAGTCGTAGGTCAAAACAGCTATTGTTATTCTGCTGTATTTTTTCTGTTGCCATCTAACATGAATGTACTGCTGTGTTCCTGAATCAGATTTGGCAGCAGGAGAGTTGTTCACTTTCCCCATCCTGAGTGTTATTGACAATGCATACAGCAGTGTGATATCCTTAGTGTGATCATTCAAAAAGAGCAAACACTATCTTCATAGTCCAGATGCAAACATGGCACTTATTCTTGGGAAAACATGGAGGGCAGCAGAGTTATCCAAACCAAACAGAAAGAACATAGATTGAATACTACAGCCTCCACAAATCAGCTCAGATGTAAATGTCCCACATTTCTCCAGAGTAAAGCAGCAGTAGTATCAGCATGCTGATAAGATGTGTCAGCTGTTTAGTGGATTACATTTTTGAACGTGGCACTGTTATAAACACATATATTTTTGACTGAGTGTAGTGAATTTTTAGTCCAACATTAATGCACATAATTACAATGAAGGCCAGGATTTACATATTGAGACATACGGTCTGTTGCTAATATTGTAACATGCACTCCCATCTCAACAGTGAACCTTGGTTCATCTTCAAAATATGCGTAAAGTACAATAGCAAAGCCTAGAAATGTAGTTCTGCTACAGCCACAAAAGTAACTGTCTTAACTTGGTGTACATGTTGTGAGTGTGACAATGGGCAAACCAAAATGAAAGGGGCAAAGTCAACTCCGCCATCCAAAACAGTAATTAAATGAATTCACCCACCCTTAGGAAGCTAATCTTCAGGCCAAATGACCCAGCACTATGTTGGCGCCTTTCATTTCCATTTGGTGAGGTAGGGTTTGTTTACTGTCTGTCAGGGTCAAATGACAATACTGAAACACAGCGATGACAAATGTCTGTGGACCTTTGCAGTTACTCTCAAAACAAACACGTGGAAGTGTTTACCGCACAACAATACAGCATGACATCACAAGATGTCAGATTCACCCTTCAATGCCACAACTCACAACAAACACATTTCAATGTATAAATATCCACAGCATTATAAAACCCTCGATCTCAAACTTAACACTGAGACACTTAGTTGGTCACTTTCTTCTTCTTTGTGATTTCCTCTCTTGTAGATGATCCCACACCTTTACTCCTTTTGGAGAGTTTACTGTGTAATCATGCTGCAGTATATGCTATATTTGTATGATCCTAATCCAAATTATATTTATATTGGCTGTGTGTTATATTCCCAAGTGTTCTCAGCGACAAAAATAATATTCTTTTTGAAGTCTTGGAAAAGGACAAGTTTTTTTTTCTTTTTTGTGTGTATTGATTTTTATATTGAAAAACAACAGCAGACTCGTTTTTAAAGTGCTCTGCGCACAGCTGTGGTATTTGTGGGAGCACAGCCGTGTCTCGGCCTTGGGTAGATTAATGCTGTAGTCAAAGTTGACCTCGATGATGAGGCATCTGACTGGTCCACAGATTTTTTTTAAAAAGATGAAAAATTGGTGCAACAGCAAGCCTCTCTTCTCAAACTGTAGACGAGGTCAGCCAAATTACTGTCAATGTTTGTTGCACAAGGTAGCTTCTCCAGTCCAGTAGTACCCAGTACCAACAATGTCTCCATTTTGCAACTAAAACACATTTTTAATACTTGCCAAAAGATGTTGGGTTTATTTATAATCATGTTATTATTATAATAACTAGCATTTTATTTTAGTTAGTGTATTTATTCATTCATTTTTTATTCTCTCTTTAAAATAATGCAGTAGATTTTTATTTTCATACTCCGACAATTAATGTGATTAATTTGATATTATTGATATTATTTGATTTATATGACATCACTCAACCAAGTACAGAGATGAACAATATTACTGTGTATTAGAAAAATACACTTAAAAGTGTAATCCATAATTGTTCAGTTTTGGTGGATTTGGCAACATGTGTGGTGACTGGTGGTCACAACAGTTTGTTTTTATACTACAAATCCCAGAGTTCCATTCGAAACAAAGCTACAACCCCAAACAAAGCGGCATGGTTAGTGAATTTTGGTGAAAGAAGACTGCCTAGAAACGATCAACAATGTCTTCCAACGCGACAATATTCAAACATATCAAACCTAATTTTAGGCGCTTGCTGTTCCGCATTCAACGAGTTCCTGTGTGTGTGTCATCAGTTGAATACTTGGCGGGATTGGAAAGTAGCATATAGAGAAAAAATTACAGAACGCAAATAAATTGAATGGATATTTCTGCTAAAATTCCATTGTGAAAATATATCAAATATCACATTTTTTAACATGAAGAAATTACGAATTGCAGATTTAAGTATTTAGAAAGAAAGGGGGCTTTATTAAAAGGTGGACAGAAGAGTTTAAAATGAAAAAGTTATCTTTTGAAAGGGTGTAACATTGAAAAATGTCACCACACCAGCAGTGAATAGTTGCAACAACCTGAAGAACCTGAAATTGAGACGTGTATGCCGGTATACTGTCCAAATGTGAAACAGCCTTGATTGGTACGTAATGGAACGTACTGGCTTGTGTTTGGTCATTAACAATGTGTGTGTCCAGCCACCAAGCAGTCTGTGCAGAACGGTGAGATGTGTGAAAAATAATTAAGATAGGACAAATGTTAAGATAGGTCACACCATTAACAGCAGCCCTGCGGGAAAAGACAGAGACTTGGCTGCAGAACACAGGTGTCTCGTTTTCCCAAAATCAACCACCATAAAATGACTATTATGCTTTTCCTATGTACATGGTGTGCTGGCAGCCACCAACACAAATGTATAAATATAAATACCATATCACTTTGAATAATGTGAAAGCCTATTTAGGACTACTGATTATTTGCAGCAATATTGTATGTAGCTTTAGCAAAAACCCAGTGCATGGAAGGCATGACATCCTGATTTTGGTCTCTGAGTCGTGTGGTATAAGCTACGATGCAGCCTTAAGCAGCTCTCTCCTCTTTCTTACAGGGACAGAGGTTATGCATTTTCAGAGGAAGAAAGTATTTCTGCCCTTGATTGGAAATTCTGGTAATTAAGCAAGGAAAAGGATAAAGTCTTAAAATCCCTTCACCGCTCAGTAATTGTGGCCTCAGGCGCCTTTCAGTGAACCAAATGCACTGGTTATTAATTTGCTGGACTTGACTTCTGCAGTGCCGTTGAACAACACTGAGAGGGTCGCACGATGTTTTGTAGGTAGGATAACCTTGGCAGCCCACAGAGATGCTCGTCGCCCGAAGGCCTACATGTGCAAGTATTACATTTTCACTTCTTCAACAGAATTTAATTCAGTTAAAAAAATGGCTGCTTTTCTGCTGTGGATATTTGAGTGCATCTATTGAAAAGTAAAAACAGCACAGCAGTGTCGCAAAAATAGTTGTATTGAAATAGTTGTAAGATGTATTGAAACAGTAAAAAAAAATAACTGCGCTGACACATATTCATATACCGATTTATATATTATTTTTAAATAGAATCATTTTTACAGAATAAATGTCACGTAAAATGTAATATTTTTTCCTCCCACTGATCAGGGATCAGGCAGGTGCTGACCTGAGGCGGTTCTTATGGCTGTAGTTTGAGCCCTCAGGCAGCGTCACATCTCTTTATTTCACATCACCTCAGGGAAATGCCAGATTACTGTGTGACAGTCCCCCTGACTCCATGTTCCAGTGACACACGCTGGCGTGGGCTGTAACACACATCCAGGCGAGTCACACCGGGCAGGTTGTCATGTCAACATGCCTCTAAGGTGCAAGAGATCAAATAAATAGATAAAGTTATATCTCTGTAAAAGAAACTGCACCACCTTGACTGCAATACTGTCTATGTTCTTAAAAAACATCACCTGCTCCTATTGGCAAAGTCTCTCTCCTCTCTCTTTGGCATTTATGATCCTCTATAGCAGCGGTCCCCAACCACCGGTCCGTGGGTCATTTGGTACCGAGCCGCACAGAAAGACTGATGATCAATAAATTATTTTTTTATTCAGAATCTGAAAGATGTTTTATTTTGAAAAATGACCGGAACCATCCATCTGTGCGTCTGTGTCTCTTGAGATGGTGAGTTGTATTTTTTATGCACTTTATATTTGTTTTTATGCCAGTTGTATCATTTTATTTCGTCATATTTATCCCCCCACACCTTGAAGGCCGGCCCATGAAAATATTGTCTTACGTGAAACCGGTCCGTGGCCCAAAAAAGGTTGGGGACCGCTGCTCTACAGCATTGATGGTCTCTTGTTCTTCAAGCCTCACACAGTTTAAACAATGGAGAGTCTTGCCTGACAAGCTCAACACAGTCTAGTTCAGATGCTCCTGTCTCACTCCTACATAAATAAACCACTCAGACACTGCAGACTGTGAAAAGAGCATTAGACACAGCGTCTCTGTAAAGATGCTTTCCCTAAGCACATAATGGAAAAAATGCCCTGGGACTGGGTGCAACAGTCCACAAAACTCACGGTTTGGTTCACAGTTTTGGTGTCATGGTTTCGGTTCAGTTCGGTTCCGTAAATTTTCGGTAAAGCAGAGAACAAAGTACCATTGCCAATGGCAATTTAATTAAAATGTATTTGACAAAATATTATTAAAAATGCAATCAAATCATTATCAAAAGCTTGAGAACAAACAGGTGTTAATAGGTTTTATTTCAAAAAGAAAAGTGCCACGTTGTTATTTACAAATAGAAAATAATACCCTTTTCGTCTATTCCCATCAACATAAAATGCAGCATAAACTCAACCTGAATTATACTATGTAAACAAGATAAGAAAGAGTACATTCATTCATTTGAATCTCAGAGAAAAAATTGTCCATTCTTGAAAGTTTTTCCAAGAAATTTAAATGCAGCATTTTACTGTATCGAAATTAATATAATATGTTTGCAACTTAAGTTTTTTCTCAAAAGGTAAAGCACCATTTAAAAAATACATTTTGTGCTTCTTGTGCTTATTTTGGTCACACCAGAGTGATCACGGACCATCATGCTCAATGTGTTTTATTAGCATACAGCACACTTAGCAAACACATTGTTTTATCCAAAATAATGCTCCCAAACAACAGACATAAAGGTTTTTGGATTGATTATCCTCTGTGGTTTTTCTGGCACACTTGTCGTTTTGCAAACTGACTGACTGACTGCTTCAGCAATAAGCTTCACCTGTGCAAATAGCTCCTTTTTGATTTAGCTAAAAGCAATGTAAGTCAACTTATCGTTGTGTCCCTTATCCTTATTTCCTGTGTTGTATGAATTCAAATAGAAAGTGCCAACATAACGTTTACATGACAAATAAAAAAAGCACAAAATTGTGATTGCTCTAGCAATAGCTAGACTTAACATAGCTAGGCTTAAAAGGGGATTTTTGAAGCAAGTGGACCGAACTGAATATGTCAGAACAGAACCTTGGGAGGCAAAAGGTTTTTATTTTAATTTTTTTAACATGAGCCATTGAATCTCTACCAGATACCCAAACTCTTACTAATCCTTACAAGCCAGCAGTCTTCTGTCTTGGAATTAATTCAGGACCCATAGCCCTACACAGTGGAATGTCCTGTAAAAACGAACTCAATTGCAATGGTAACAGAAGTGAGGTTGTCAGCCAGGATGAATTTTGAGAGGGGGGGGGGGTGTGCAGTTTTGTTGAGAGGCTGGGGTGGTTGGTGATTAGAGACAAGCGGTAGCAGGGTTTTTTGTGCACTGTGTACGAGTGGGACCATTTAAATGGAATGTAAATACATGGCAATGAGCCAAAGCTGCATTCTGAGCATGTAAATACATGTTCTTCATTACCTAAACTAATTAGCAGATTGGCTGGAACAAACAAAAAAACAACAGTGCCAGGACTGAGTGTCCCTCAAAGACAAATAATTGCATTTATTAATCTTATTCAGTACTCGCTTATACACGGTACTGTAATGGATTTTAGTGGCGGATAATCAGATGCGAAGGTAGAGGGATCAGAACAAGTCACTCACGTAGTGAGGACCAATAAAGAGAGTAATAAAAAAAGATAGGAAAGTACTTCCTAGTAGCTAAACAGCCAAACGAAAATCAACCCACTAAAATAGGGCGAACTCGAATATATTATCTTAATAGTTCACTTCACTGTTATTGTACGGTATGACAGTATGAGGAAGCCAGAGGTTCTGTCCAAAGAATATTATTCTGCACTGACTGGTTCACACCATGAGTTGTGTCTGATTGTTTACGCAGTAGTAAAAATGTCTGCCTTTTCGCTCCATAGCACTGCAGTTAAGATTGTTCAGATACTGCGTTAGAGGACGCCATGGTAGCTTGCGCAGGCACACTGCTGACCATAGAGAGTCACCGGTTCTGCTGTCTGAAATCTCTCCCGTCCTGCGGGACACTACAGGCAGTTATGTGCCACTCTGTGGGGAAGCTTGCTACAGTGCAGCTGGCACTGGTAACATCAAGCTTTAATACCAGACCGTGAGATTCACCCACACACTACAATTTGTCCTTGAGCCATCAAGGAGTAAGAATGCAAGGCAAAAAGTTTTGTCCATGTATTTTGTTTTGATCAATTGCAGGTGCAATAATTGTCTACGGTGGATTCATATGTGTCGTGTTAGTATGCCAATATTTCAATATTGGAGCATATTCAATATCTCGCTTGCACTATGTCTTTTTTATGATGCAAATACTGAGCTGAAGAATATATAATAGGGCAATACATATGCAGGTATTAAATGTCCTTTTCTATAGTAAATGTTCTATAATGGATTATCAATCTGATGGTATTAAGAGTCAACATTGTTTGTTTCATCATTGTTTTGTAGTGGTTATCAACATGTGCATGTATTGGACCATGGCAGAACATCGGGACCCATCTCCACAAGCGTGTTACTGTTATCAGGGGGTACATTATTGAAGAGGAGGGGTATTTTTACTCTCTATCTACAGTCAAATGTCAGCTAACTTTATTTCTGCAGGCTGTGTTCACATATTCAGTCTATGGTTTGTTCATAGTGATCCTTGATATTCCTGTGTCCCAGTCCTTTTACTGGGTCTGTTGAAATTCCCACTCAATTTTCCGACTAAATTGCATTTCTCAGTGTCAAGTAATACCCACACTAAGATGGAAGGACAGTGCTCAAAGGTTCTGTATAAATCAGCAAACTTCATAATAACTGTTCATAACATGTACCGCATTTAATCTTTTTAAGAAGCCATTTCAAAGCAGAACAATGTTGAAGGGGTGATAAAATATGCAGAACTTCCACATCTCTCTGTTTTATAATGGATTTAAATCTTTCACTAAAGATAGGCAACAGGGTGGAGCTGTCGGTTGGTTATAGCCCTTTGTTGCAAATGACATGCCTTTACAAAAAAGAGAAGCATTAACTATATTGAGTGTTATGCATTATATTGCTTGTTTTTAGTAAGACGTATAGCCACACATTCAGTCATTATAGTTATTACATTCTTAATGACAGATATAGATATGAATATTTTTTGAATACACGTGGGTATTTGTTTTAGAACGTTATCAACCAATGTAATATTATGGCTGGTACTTCTATGACAACAACAACCCATACTGCACTGAAAGGAATATTTAGGCGGTTTTGAAAGTCAAAAAGGCTGCCATAACATAGGGGTGGACATGTGGAGACTTTCTTTCGCTGTTGTGCCTTTCATTTAAAAACACTATACGTTTCTTTGCAACTGACACCTGAATTACTCCCAGTCATTCTGATCAGAGCCTGTTAGTTTTGTCTGAGAGTTTTTACTCAGCGAAGACTTGTTAAAAGCCTTCTCTTCTTCACCATTCTCTCCGAGGCCAATTATGCCCCAGTTGGAGGGCAGTGCACTCTGACGAGCATGACATCTGTTCTGTCCAGGTGATGCACGAATCTGGTCCTGCACTCAGGAGGAGGAGACGCCGTGGTGGCTCGGTAGTGTAGCCTGTAAAAGCACCGTCCTCATGCACATTGCGAGCTGTGATGTCAGCGGTTCGAATCCGGCCGCACAACCTTTGTTGCATGTCTGTCCCTCTCCCTCTCTCCCATTCTTCCTGTCTCTCTACACTACGCTGTTGAATAAAACTGAAAAGCCCTAAAAATATACTTCAAAAAAATGATAAAAAACAGGCAATGCCACCTTTAATGTATTTAAATGGACCTTCATGGACAGGCACTTTTTTACAGATGAATTCAGTTATTTGTGTGGGTTCATGGGGATGATTTTTAAAAGTATTATAGGAACTACGTGATTAATTTTAAAGGTGACGTGTACTGCACTGCAAGGTGAACATGCTCTTATGCGCTTGGTGCCGAAAAACGTTTTCCTGTTGAGAGTAAGGGTTCTCAAATTGGTGTCCTTCATTCAACAAAATGTAATTTGTCCCAAAATGCACTGTGAATTTTTCAAATGTTTCTAATGAAAAAAAAGAGTAAAATGTTAATATGTGCCACACACAGTGCTTTTCCGTACATTTGGAAAAATGGATGTTATTTGGCTGGAATCGTAGGGCAGAACAGGACATCACTCTGTGCTGGAAAGGTATGGCAAGTTTCCCCAGCCTATACAAGCTATTATATCCAGGAAACCTTTTGGTTTGGTGGTGGTGATCAATTATAATAAATTATTGACATTGCGATTTTTAAGGTCTTTCTGCAAGAGCACTGTTAGAAATGTGTTTCACATCTTTCAGTAACTGAAGGTTTCACTGCTGCTTGAAGCAAGGGAGCTATGCCCTGTTCCTGTGCATTAAGCTTACAGCTCGCTCATATTTAACATGCTTCTAACATGTTGGCTGTATTACATGTGCTGTACCGTGAGAGCATGATGCCAACATATAAGCAGGGTGATTTATCTGATGGTTTTCAGATTTATACTCCTCTCTTCATATTAAACTATGTCTCTTCACTCTTGACCCTCGCAAAGAATTTGATACACACAGGAAAAGGTTCCTTTCTACCCTGAACCGTCTGTCTGGTGGCCATGAAGAAGAGTAATGACCAGAGGTAGACTTATTTATGAGATTAATAAGTCTCAATTTCTCAACTCAAGCCGAGCTTAACTCATCTATTACAGGCCCTGAACCAGACCTATGAGTTTTGTCCTAATGTCCTACATTATGTGTGTGTGTGTGCCTTATGCAGAACGAATCAGTGTCCAGCACCTCAGCCCCTCCCCTTTGTTGTGGTTGCCATGACCCCAGAATTCCGGTGATTTTTTTTGATCTGATCTATTCTGTGATCCCAGTCTTACTATGAGACCGAATGAAATATGTTCTGCGCTCGCGCGCCTATCTCTCCACACGCAGGTCCAGAGGCCGTTACATGTGTGTGTGCATGTGTCCTTGTGTATGCGAGTGTGCACCCGTAGGGGAATAAAGTCTATCCAGCCTATTTTCAGACCTACACTTTCCTTTGCTGTTCATTAGCCTGGACACGAAAGTGACAATGACTTAATTTGAAAAATATCTCTGAATTCTTCTGAAGGTCAATGCCAGCACACAGAATTTTAATCAGTTAGAATGGCACGCTGTGAACTTATGAAGCATATTGAAGCCAGGAAGGCGCTAGGCCCCACAGCTGGCACAATAAAGCATTCCAATAACTGCCGTCTCCAAATTCACTGAGAATTCTGGCCAGTCTCATAATCAGCCCGGGCATCTCTCCCATAGTAGCTTCAAAGCTCATTCTCATTATTGCGTTAAGGAAGGAAGGATGTTCATTCAACACTTGATAAATGAACATCTGATTGTGCCCTGAAGATGACTCAGAATTTCCTTATAGATAATGTAATTAAGAAAACAATGCCATCGTAGCATAGCAATTAGCGGGAATAAAATGCATAGTGAACCCCTTCTTTTCATTGTAGCATCTACTTTTCCAGGTGATCTCTTTGTAACCCTCTGCTAAGACTATTTTAACATTGAAGTAACAGGGCCCACACTGAAGTAGCTACTTCATTCATTATGTTATTTAACTGCTTTTTTATGTTTTTGGGAAGCGAAATTGATGCGACATTATCATCATCATCAAACAACTTAATTTATTTTTATAAATTATATATATATATACTCTTCAAAAAAAGTTAGGAAATTTGTGTTTGGTCGATCATATCTCTGTTGTCACTGTATTATTAGCATTGTATCTTATATCATTGGAAAGCCTGTTCACTTCCCTTTACAACGATGTCCCATTTGTAAGGATCATGCATTTGTGAGATGAGCAGCACAGCTGATTATGTGGGTGGGGTCCCAAGTGAAATGTGCCAAATTTCCCTGCCAATGTCAAACAGTGTGTTCTCCTGTTGGTATTGACTCTATTTTTTTGAGTTGTTTGGGGGATTGGATCCCACCCCACAGCAACCCGTGACCAGGCTGGTGACCAGCATGAGGAGGAGGTGCCAGGCTGTTGTGGCTGCGTATAATTCTTCCACCCGCTACTGAGGCTCCTGACTGTGTATTCAATGAATAAAGCGTAAAATTACCAATATGTCTTGTTTGTTCCTTGTTACTGATAGAGAATTTAATTATCCAATCCCATCATTGTAAAGGGAAATGAACAGGCTTTCCAATGATATAAGATACAATGCTAATAATACAGTGACTGACGAAATGATTGACCAAACACAAATTTCCATTGAGGAGTTTATATATATATATTATACTGTATATATTTTATAATGTATATAATTATTATTATTTAAAAAAAAAAATATCCAATTCCCACCCTAATTTGAACTGTTCGAACTGCAACAGCTGAGGCCCCAATGCCGATTTGGGAGATGCAAACTGCAAACTGCTTTCACATGCAGTCCATAGGAGCCCGATTTACCAGCGGGGGTCGCTATAGAGTGATGAAACACGGGCCCCTACACCACTGAACCCTCCCATTCCCTGAGCGATGCAAACCACAATTGCGCATTGCCCTGTGGAGCTACCGGCCACGGTCGACTCTGGCCCGGTCCGGATTTGATCCAAGGCCATGAGGCTCATCCATGCACCACAGCACGGTGCCTTAATCAACTTTATTTTAAAAATCTTGGTAGAAGAGAGAACTGGTAGGACACAATTATCAAATTCTATTACTGGTTTATTATGGTTTATAATGAAACAGATAAAACATGGATACAATTTTTTTTAACCCACACACCACAAATACTGCTCCCTAAATAAATGGTTATTACTCACCATAACAAGACTATCAAGGTTTCAGTCTGCACAGGGCCTTTGTCAGGACCTAGATTTAAACCTAATGTTTAAAAAGAATACATGTATGCACATTCTGAATCACTAACTACATTACTTTCTTGAGTCATGGCTATGATAATGTATCTCTCATTTCCCTTTGAAACACTAGGTCAGTAATGATTATGGATGTAACTTGTAAAAATGCCAGTGTGAATACATGGTATTTCTTTCACCCTAAATTAAATTACAGCATTTATTTACAGAATGCATACGTAGTGCATATACTACATGAACACAGTCTGACTCAATAAGATACATGCTAACAGTTCCTGGGCTATGTGTATGAGATCAGGTTGCTTCATGCAAATGTTCACTCCCCAACAAAGCAACTCCATTTGATGTAGTGTGGCTTGAATTCATCAACAAACATTCATCTTCAACTGATAAGTTTGAATACAGTCCAAAAATAGTTGCATTGCAACATGTAAGACATTACTAATGGAACAGTGAGGATCTTCCAATGAGTCATATATTTTTGGGTGACCCAAATGTCCTGGTCCTTGTAAAACATCAGCGAGTATCATCATCATCAATGACAACAGCCCGTTGCTCCTGCCAGTCTGCTTTAGGAATACTGCTACAGAATTCACAAAACTTTAAGTAATTACATTTCCATTTTTGTACATAGATAAGTCAACCGTCGATGCAAAACATAGATTTTTATATTATGTGCATTTTTCCTGAACACAACAGGTTTTCAATGTCTTACTAACGTAGGCCTGCATGGAACTAATTGAATTACATGAATATGTATGAATAATTTAATGAAAAAGATACTCTGGTTATCAATGTGACACACATGCCATTGAAATACACATGAGAGTCAACTTTTTACATTTGGTAGATGCCTTTAAACAAACAGACAATGTTGAGGATCACTACCACTGTCAGGTGGCTGAAAAAACTTGTTTTGTTAAGGCATAGATGAAATGCTTGTTTTGCATTCCCTTTTGCTAAAGCATATAGTATTTTAACAGAAGACAAATGGAAAACAGTGGGTCTGAAGTTTTAAAAAGAAAGTATCGCAGTTAAACAGGCTTTCACTTTGAAAACATTTTTTTTTATTACTGTTGTTTCCATACTGGGGTATGGCGCAATATCGAGCTGCAGCTCTGAAAAATTCAAGGAAAATTTTTATTTATAATTAATACAATTTTTCTCAATGATATACGTGCCAGAGAATGAGATATCCTATAAATGTCTACATGCTATGACAAATAATGGTCATTTTTGTTTTTAATTCATTTAGCGGTTAGAACACATTTCACAACAAAAAGACTATAATACTGTATGCTGCTATATACTGTTCCAGGATTCTTGTGTAGTTTATGAGGCATATCAAAGTGCTAAGAAGCAGAAATACAAATGAACAGATTTTCTCATTCAGGCAACAAGCTCATTTATAATAATTTCACACTAAATTATATATATTCGTGTATGGCATTGCTTCTCTCATGCAAAACTACAAGCCGTTGAATGTTTGCTGCCAGTGCACCAAATACACTTTTGCATTCCTCACATATACGTGGCTGCCAGTTCAGGCATTATATAATCACCAAAACATTAAACACACTAATTAGCTTGTTTAATTAGCTAGTTGTTAATTTCCTTTCCCTGTACACCAATCACAGAGCTCTGGGTCTCCACCCTTTTTTTCTACTTGTGTTCCATTCTGCAGTGAAAGCAGTGACTTGGCGTAGTGCACAGAAAAATATTTTAATTATTTGGTAACAGTTTAACACACCCATGTGTTTGGCAGTTTTATCTCCTTCACCATTAGCATTAGCAATAGTTTCTAACAGTTTCTGTTAATTGTGCAAAAAAACTCTGTGTTTATTAATTCAATGTGTTTTTTTAAATTATTGGATAGTGAAAAAGGCACTAACAACCTCACAATATAATATTTTGTAATCATGAAGAACGTAGAGAAAAACAAGTTTTTTTCACATTGGAAGGTGGGTTTATTAGTCTGTGAGTGGTGCAAATTAATATGTAGTGAAATAGCCCTGCTAGCCTAGGGTTAATTCATATCTTCGCACACAAACTTTTGTGTGTTTACATTTAGCTTTTTTAGCGGATATATAATCAACACAGTCTAACTTTTAGCAAGCTATTCATACTAAATCACTTGTCCCTGGTGCCAGGCCACCAGGCCAACAGATTCATCATCAGCCTCAGGCTCAGCACCGCAGTCACTCAATACCCCACCCAATGAACCAGCCTGAAGGACGTGAGCAGCATTGTCTTGAATGTCAATCAGTTAGCCTAACTATAAGACGGTGTCTTCCATATGTCTCTAATTTGTTCTGTGGTTTGACTGAACTCAGCATCTTTCAGTTTTTCCAGCTACAGCATTAATATTTTGATGATTTCTGTCATCCATGTATTGCACAATGTTTATTTCTTCTAATACAGAAATTAAGATTTCTGTCTCCTCGTTGGACCAGAAGTGAGGGTCGCGTGCTTGCCGCAACATTTAATTTTTTTACCGCATAAAAGGGCTAACTTCAACACCAAAGATACCTTGCGAATCTGTACATGCACGGACCATGCAAATGGGATAATGTTTTTACATGCTTTTCATTTTAGGATTCATTATTGGCATACCTATGTATATATACAGAGAGGAGCTTCTTCATCTTTTTTGGTAAAGTTGGTAGATACTGTGACTTAGTCGAAGATGAATAGAGCGCTGATGCATGCAGACTGCTCAGTCCCATGACCTGTGAAAATGATCTGTTCATTTTTCAGGCTTTTTAAAGTGTAACGTGATCCACTCCCATGACTGATTGTCTGCTTTATCAGGGGGAGTCGTTAGCCACAAGTCACCTGACGTTCGGTCATTTTTCTTGCCTCCTTAAACCCATGCCATTATCTCTTTGCATCACTCAGCTGAGGAAATCAAGTCAAAGGCTGCACAGTCTGTTACTAAAGGCCAACGCAGCAGCTGCTGGACAGATGGAGAGCAGCCCAATGACAACAGCCCATTTCTCCCGCCAGTCAGACTCTACAAGACCAAAGCACAGCAAGGACCCAGTATTCTACTCTTTGTGCAAATTTCCCAAGATGAAGTGTGAATATTTTCTGGCTTTGCAGGTTTCTACTGATAAAAATCAAGGCTGGATCATGCATGAATATGCAATAATGCCCCACACAGGCTCCCATCCCCGGTGTATGTCTACTGAGACAAGCCGCTCTGACAGAGGAAGTCCTTATCAGACGGGAAGAAATAGTGTGACAGCACAACACTGTCTGCTTCTGCATAATCCGGCCTCCAAATCTGTGTGGGTTTGAAAAGCTCGGTCATGGCTGCTAGCGGAAAGAATCTGTCTCTGTCCCTCAGATGTCCACCAGTACAAATGCCAGAATTTTTTTGTTTGGACCTATTTCTATCCATGATTTGTTACTTGCAATTTAGTTTGCATTTGCAAAAACAGCACAACAAAAATGCTATACTGCAAAAAATTCACATCAAAAAAATAAAATAGCAAAATCAAATATAAATACCTTTGTCTTCAAATTTAAAAATAGCATGCAAAATATAAATAAGAACATTGGATTTCAGGAATATATGTTCATGTTTAAATATTCGGTACATTCAATAATTAATATATAAAAATTTATAATTTTGCATCAAAAAAGACTATGCAAGGGTACAAATCATCTATAAGCAAATGGTGAATCACAGCAAGCATTCAGCAAGTTGTATGCAGCGCATATATTATATATATATTATATATATTATATATATATATATATATATATATATATATATTATATATATATATATATATATATATATAATAACATAATATATACTGTATATTAGTTTATTTAGTTTAAATGAAAAAATATCATAAAAAAGTTAAAATACAGTAATAAAGTACAGTAAAATCAAAAAAACAAAAAACAAAAAAACAAAAAATAAAAAAGCAAAAACACAAAAAAAAAAAAAAAAAACAAAAAAAAAAAAAAAAAATAAAAAAAAAAAAAAAAGCAAATTGCAAAAAACTTTACAGTAAAAAAAATAAAATTGCATTTTTGCATCTGATGTATCATCTTCGTTGGCATGATTGGTTTTTTGCAAGGCAGCGTTTTGCAATATCCACCTCTGGCTTATGGCCTCTGTGTCTGCTGGGCTCTAATGCTGGCCTCAAGGAGTGTCGCCGGCTCATGCATGATGGGACGGTCGCCATACACCTGAGACCTCCAGATCAAAAAAACTCTACACCAAGAAAGAAAAAAGGGGGGGGTGGATGGAGGGAAAAAAGGAAAGGGGGGGATGGGGGATCGGAACTGGACTCTGGAATCTCTGTAAGAACGTCGGCTTTTACCCCCACCCAGAGACGTTTATACACACCATCTGAATGATGAACTGTTCTGAGCATTTGGCTGTACGAGACGATTGTACAGCCAGCCCAGAAAATGTAATCCCCCAATGGAGGTTGTATGCCCAGAGCAGAGGGTCGGGCCCATTGCGGGACTCGGGAAATGACAGCACGAGATTGAGATGTTGGTTTGCTTCACGTGGTGGCTTTTTGTGTAGTTTATGAAAGTGGTCTTGTGTTTGCAATACTGCACACTCCTACTGGCAAGTGTGTTGGAAGGACTGTGAGACATGACAAACACATGTTGATGAATTTTAGTGATTGTCGGCATTTGTATTTACAGTTTTTATTTTTTATGTCAGCATAGGATAAGTTCTTTAAGGTAAGAAATCTGCAAGTCGTTTAGCACTTTGCAGTTAACACTTTTTATTTTTTGTGTGTGTGCATAGGGTGTAGTGTCTTAGAGTATGAATTTTGAAAGTCAGTTTGGCACTTTGCATTTTGAGTTTCGTACATTGAAATTCTGCTGTGCAAAATGAGTCAAAGCAATCATAAAAAACTGTAATACACTGCAAGGCTAATGAGACCAAAGTCACAGCATTTTTTAGTGTTATGCTTAAAAGAAGCATAAAAGAAATAGGCTGTCAGTCCTCAGTTGAGGGTGTTAGTGTCTATGCATTGTTACATTAGCACAATTACTGGGAATGCAATATTAGCATCACACATTAATTCATAACCTCTTGACACAGCTAAGCGTCGGGACTCCAGCACCCTGATAGATATTGGCTAACAAACATTTTTGCATTTCAGCGCAAAGCATCTTCAACCGTAAAAGTCCCTTTTCGCTTGGATCCGAGCAGCAAAAATTTGAGCCACCAAGCCGCTGATGCAATAAAAGTGCAATTTCAAAGTGCAACAGCGGGGGGAAAAGCCCAGAAAAAATAACATCTTGCACAGGCAAGTCTGCTCTGAATAATGTTATTCATAAACATGAAATAAATAGGCATCTGTGCCCAAGGTCTCCACGGTCACAATGATTGCTGTCCACTTTCAATGTTGCCTCAATAAAATAATTTTGACATCTGGAATCAAGTATTCTAATTCCAGCGCTGAGCTGTCTGGTTTGGCTAACCATCATGCATCAACCTGACTGTTACTGTGACTTTGTTTGGCCTTTCCTGCAAACCATAACACAGGAGAAGCGCAGTAACCAGTCCTCAAACAGTTCAAAATTATTAGAAGGGTTGAATGTGGGGGATGCAGGGGAAGCGGAGTTGTGTTTGTGTGCGCGTGTGTACATGTGTGTGTGTGTGTGTGTGCGTGCGAGTGTGTCTGTATGTGTATGTGAGTGTGTGTGTACATGTGTGTGTGTGTGTGTGTGAGTGTGTCTGTATGTGTATGTGAGTGTGTGTACGCATGTGTGGGTAGTCATAGGAGAGGGTGTGTGTGTGTGTGTGTGTACATGTGTGCGTGTGTACATGTGTGTGTGTGTGTGCGTGTGTGTGTGTGTGTGTGTGTGTGTGTGTCTGTATGTGTATGTGAGTGTGTGTACGCATGTGTGGGTAGTCATAGGAGAGGGTGTGTGTGTGTGTACATGTGTGTGCGTGTGTACGTGTGTGTATGTGTGTGCAAGTGTGTCTGTATGTGTATGTGAGTGTGTGTACGCACGCATGTGTGGGTAGTCATAGGAGAGGATGTGTGTGTGTGTACATGTGTGTGTGTGTGTGTACGTGTGTGTGTGTGTGTGTGTGTGTGCGAGTGTGTTTGTATGTGTATGTGAGTGTGTGTACGCATGTGTGGGTAGTCATAGGAGAGGGTGTGTGTGTGTGTACATGTGTGTGTGTGTGTACGTGTGTGTGTGTGTGTGTGTGTGTGTGTGTGTGCGAGTGTGTCTGTATGTGTATGTGAGTGTGTGTACGCATGTGTGGGTAGTCATAGGAGAGGGTGTGTGTGTGTGTGTGTGTGTGTGTGTGTGTGTGTGCGAGTGTGTTTGTATGTGTATGTGAGTGTGTGTACGCATGTGTGGGTAGTCATAGGAGAGGGTGTGTGTGTGTGTACATGTGTGTGTGTGTGTGTACGTGTGTGTGTGTGTGTGTGTGTGTGTGTGCGAGTGTGTTTGTATGTGTATGTGAGTGTGTGTACGCATGTGTGGGTAGTCATAGGAGAGGGTGTGTGTGTGTGTGTGTGTGTGTGTGTGTGTGTGCGTGTGTGTTTGTATGTGTATGTGAGTGTGTGTACGCATGTGTGGTTTGTCATTTGAGAGGTTGTGTGTGTGTGTACGTGTGTGTGTGTGTGTGTGTGTGTGCGAGTGTGTTTGTATGTGTATGTGAGTGTGTGTACGCATGTGTGGGTAGTCATAGGAGTGGGTGTGTGTGTGTGTACATGTGTGTGTGTGTGTGTACGTGTGTGTGTGTGTGTGTGTGTGTGTGTGTGTGTGTGTGCGAGTGTGTTTGTATGTGTATGTGAGTGTGTGTACGCATGTGTGGGTAGTCATAGGAGTGGGTGTGTGTGTGTATACATAGGTAATCAGCGGTAGGATCTGCAGAAACCTGTGCTGGCAGGTTGCTGGAACAAAACTTAATGAAATGCCGATGATTTGTTAGCTCCTAAACTCACTCAGAAGCTTGCATTCTCTTGCACAAACTGTCCCAGGAGAGTGTTCCTCTGACGTAATCACTGCGCAGGCTTAGCTGGTGGACTGAGGGGAGGAAAAATAAGCTTTGGGTGGAAAATTTTATTTCAGCCATTACTACCTGCATAATTTATGGGGGCACCTGTGTGCTACCTTCTCAAATAGAAAAATCCAGCATCAAATAAAAATATTTATTTAAATACACGTACATTCACATAAAAAAAATTAAATGGACACACAAAAATAAATAATATGTATATATGTTTCTTTGTACATAACCCTCCTATTATGTTTTGGTTCATTTTGACCCCAGGCCCTGTAGCTGTATAAAACATAAGATAATATACAATTATCTACAGTGCCCTCCACAATTATTGGCACCCCTGGTAAAGATGAGTAAAAAGGTGTTTTGGTGAATTTGCTTAATTTCACACTGAAAAAATTTAAAAAATCCAACCTTTAATTGAAGTAAATTTATTCTGAGAAAGAAAAGTCCCTCATCAAGAAATAATTATTTTTAACAAAACCACGTGTGCCACAATTATTGGCACCCCTAGAAATTTGTATGAACACACAAATCAAATGAGGAAAAAGTGTGTTGAGCTTCATAAGTCAGGGAATGGCTATAAAAAATAGCTACTCACTTGAAAATGCTCTTATCTAGCGTTAGGGAAATACTTAAAAAGTTCAAAGGAACTGAAACTGTTACAAACTTGCCTGGAAGAGGACCCAAGTTTATTTTGCCCCCACGCACAGTGAGGAGGATGGTAAGAGAGGCATACAAATTCCCAAAAATCATTGTTGGAGAATTACAGTAGAAAGTAGCATCTTGGGGTCAACAAGTGTCCAAAACTACCATTAGACGTCACCTCCATACCAACACATTATTTGGAAGGCATGCCAGAAAAAAGCCTTTCCTGTCATTTCACCACAAACGTAAGCCCCTGGAGTTTGTTAAATGCTATTGGAACTTTGCCTGGAACCGTGTTCTATGGCCAGATGAAATGAAAATTTCGGCAACCAACACTCACCGTGATGTTGTTGAGGCTGTTTTTCCTCCAAAGGCCCTGAGAACCTTGTTAGGGTACATGGTGTCATAAACTTCATAAAATACCAGGACATTTTAAATCTGAATCTGGCTGCCTCGGCCAGAAAACTAAAACTGGGTCGTCGATCTTCCAGCAGGACAGTGATCCAAAACATACGTCCAAATCAACACAAAAATGGTTAACTGAACACAAAATCAAGCTCCTGCCATGGCCATCTTTGTCCCCTAACCTAAACCCCATTGAAAACCTGTGGGCTGAGCTGAAGAGGAGAGTGCACAAGAGAAGACCTAGAACTCTGGATGGTCTGGAGAGATTTTGTAAAGAGGAATGGTTTCAAATTTCTTGCTCTGTATTCTCCAACCTTATTAGATGTTACGGGAGAAGACTCAGTGCTGTTTTATTGGCAAAGGAAGGTTGTACAAAGTATTAAATGCAGGGGTGCCAATAATTGTGGCACATGGGGTTTTGTTAAAAATTATTATTTCTTGATGAGGGATTTTTTTTTTCAGAATAAATTTACTTCAATTAAAGGTTGACATTAAGCTAATTCACCAAACGGTGATTTTTTTATAACCATTTTTACTCATCTTTACCAGGGATACCAATAATTGTGGAGGGCACTGTATATGATATTATATTATTTTTTATCTCAGATTTTTATGTGGGTGATTAATGCGGCACTTTCCCATATAGGTTTTAAACTTCACAAACATTTTCACAGAGATTTTTAATATTTAGCGATAACAGGCTAGCCAATTGAGAGACATTAAGAAGGCTACATACAGTGTCAAATTTTTTGTATTACAATAATTTTGTGTCGGTTGAAACTGTTAATAAAAGGGATAAACTTGAAACATAATAGGATACTCGGAGGGTTAAATAATTTATTTCTGTTCTGTCTGATCCCACCCTGACTTTTTTTCCCTCCCGATTTGGAAATGGCTTTTGCGCATCTCAAGTCACTACTGTGCTGTATCACTAGTGCCCGCACAGTGAGCACTGCAGCTGACGAGAACACACTCTTCCAATGCATTCACTTGTGATCCAGCTACTATTTTGCACCCTGCAGGCCACACAGTACGACAGGAGATGGGCCCTGATAGGAGAAGCAATGACAGCTTGTAGCCTGTGTGTGCCTGGTATGTTGTTGGGAGGAGCTAATGCAACAGTGTCCAAGAAAATCCTGGCCAACATAGACCTATAGACCCACCATACCCTACCACAGTATGGTAACTGTGCCCCACTGATGAAGAGTCAGTAATCATAGTTAACTAATGACAAAACCTTGTTTGAACTGGTACTATAAGACCTGGATTGGTTGCAAGCACCTTTTCCAACCGACCAGTTCAGGAGCCCTGAAATAACTTTGGCTTGCAAAACTCTGCAAGATTCTCTTCAATATTCCCACTCAGCACTTTTACTTAATCAGCTCAGACTATTGAAATAAAACGGCTCAGCTACCAAAAAATTAAAGCAAGCAACAGTGTCACATGATAAGTAACCCACACGTTTAAAAATGTTCAATGTAAGCTATCCAGAAAATAGACCTACAGGCACTAGCCATTTCTGTCATCAAAGTTTTGACTGAATAAACCGTGATATCTGGGCACAAACTGAACAGTTCAGTAAAATCAGTTACCGAAAATTTTCCCGTTCAAATCCATTAGAATTTTTAATTTTTTTTTATTGAATAAGCCAAAACATTAGGCTTATCCACAGGCTTTGAAGTGCAAATCAGATTCCGGCTGGAGAATGAAAAAAACTGAATTCTGCTAAGATCTGGGACGAGCGACCTTTAATTCACCAAGATCAGCAGGCTGGGGGCTGTCTTAGCCCATAAATGTGACCAGACAACACAGCGGGCGGAGATTGCATTACAATGCCTGGAGAAAGGGATAGTGGCAAAGAAGGGGGTGGTGTTAGGGGATGGTATTAACGGTCTCACGACTTTCATCACACACAGGAAGAAAGATACTTGGTGTCAAAATACTGAATCATAAAAAGTGGCGGGTGGCATTTATCAGAAGTTTTTGTGGCCAATGAGAACAAGCCAACACACCGAGCAGGTTCCCTGCCTCTCTGTACTTTATATAACATTTCCATTCCTGCTGAATGTATTGTGAGGGATCTTGCTCTATCAGGCTAGAAAACAATGATGTGTAGGCCTATATGAAGTTTAATGTAGGCAGCCACCAGCCATGGCAATGTGATTTCCAGTGTCGAAACTGCGTAACCGAATGGCATCGACATACATACCTACAGTGCTCTTTCTCCCGAGCTGAGAGGAGAGCGGGTTTCTTACTATGGTTACTGCTCTCAGACGAGCCTGATATTTATACTGTTCAGCAAGGCAAAGGGGACATGTCCTGGCCTGTGGATCTTGATCCCATGGTTTTCTAATCTGATTACACAATTACCCTCTGTAACAAATTATATGATGTCACTCACACAGATAAGCAAAGTTTGTTGAAGGAGGGTGAGTTTATGGAATATCCTCTTAAATTTGTTTTTGTGAGCAACATTTAATTTCAGAGGAATGATAAGGCTCTGTGATACAGTGTCAGAGTAAACCTGTGGACAATCTGCCTCATGCAAATAAAAACCCAATCCAAGTATTTGCTTTTGTTTTTAAACAAATCCCAAAAAATGAAAAGGGTGGTGGTGGGGTTTGGGGGGGGCGGGGGGGTGACGGGTATTACCCCCATTGAATCATGGTTCCACTGTTGGTCGTAAATGACTTGTATAGTTAATCACATTAGCATTTACATTTTGCTAAAGTAAGATTATGTTCAACTTTGCACAGAATGTATAATTTAGAGTGATAGCCTTCAGCTTTAACTTGAGAACACCTAGAGCACCATTTTAAACCATGCATTCTCTTGCTACCACTTAAGAGACACAACGGGGCCAGCAACCTTCTGCACTCACTACATAAAAAGTATAATTACGTGAGATCAATCAAAAAGAAACTACTTGGAAACTACTTCTTGTGAAGGTGCCTGACGATAATATACAAAAATAATGTGGAGGATTCTGAGTACTGTTTTCAGCAGTTATCTCTTTAAAGCTCGATGTCCTGGAAACTGCAACTCAAAAACATTTTAATCTCAAGACTTTCTCAAATGAACACTGTGTGACTGAGCACCTCCATATCAATAAAACTGTGCCTTTATCCAACACCCACTAGAATGCAGAGGCTATTTAATACACTACTAGTACACGGAAACATGTCAAAATTGTGATACAATTATATGAAGGATAGATTTTAATTTGAATAATTACAATGACCACAATTTTACCAAACATATGTAATTCATGCAAGGCTTATTTTATCAGAAAGAATAAAAGAGTGGTCCTCAACCCTGGACCAATAAAACCAGAGGGATCTTCTAGTTTGCATTGTTACTCAGTTGGTTAATGAACAAATATGTCATTGGAATGTTCTTCATTGAACATTCTAATGCTGATGTAACAATCACTACTGGTAAATGAAAGCGATGGAGCTCTAGAACACGTTCCAAAAAACCTACCCTACAAGGGGGTAAAGCTGTTGAGTTCACTCTCCAAATCTGGTTTTTTAGGTCTAAACTGGTTGCTTATTTTCAGTTGAAAACTAAAACTAACTTAACCTGTGGCTCTCCAGGACCAATTGTCTAATGTATGTAATTTATTAAATATGGAGTCATAAATATTAATTTCTTTTTGCATTGGACCACCAGGACTCCATCTCAGATGCCAGTTTAGAAACCCTGACTACAGGGTTTCTCAAAGACAGAGTAAAAATGGTCCCTCGGGGTATAAATCCCCCAGCACCTGTACTATCTGTGATAGTTTAACATCATGCTTTATAAATTTAATCTTTCCATCTGGCTTTCTTAGCTCCTTGGTGGCTGCAGACAGCTGGAGGATTTAAAAAAAAATCACACTGGACCAAATCTTTTATTGACTTTTTCTACATGCGCTCATGAATGGAGCTAAAATTCACCCTTAGTGCACCATTAAGGGCTCACTCTAAAGTGCACAGCAAGTCAATGTGTCCCTTGTTAAGATGTAAAACACTTCCAGCCCCCTGAAAGAGGCCAATTACCCAGCATACACCAGACATACAATCTGAGCCATTAAACCTGAGTTGTATATCAGAGGCATGGTGGTGTAAGGGGTGAAAAAGCCAATATTTAATTTTTTTAAAAAGGGCAATTTAGAGATCAAGAAAATATGTCTTAGCGGTAAGGACACACATTCAGAAAAATTGAGGTACATTATTCATATTTTCTAGCGAAGAATAGGCAGTGCATTACCAGTGGGTGGGAGGCCAAGATCGCTATTTTATAAGAAGATGTTGCTGAAAGGACTGTGATCCCCTGCCATGGCAAAGTCCAGAGCACATAGGCGGCCAATCATAGGCTGATGGGTTGCTATGGCAATCACCTGATGCGCGGTCTAAAAATAAGCCTGCCTGAAAATCGTGGCGTTGTGTGCCTTTAGGGCTGTCTGTGAAACCTGAAGCAATTAGACAGGCGGAGTGTTCGCGGGGTAAACTAATTAAATTCAGGAGGAAAGGTATGCAACAAGACAAGGTGATAACAGATTGGTGTGGATTCATGTTCAGTGGGTCCAGTCCAGCTTTATCTCATCTCCTTTATTTACTTTACCTTCTTTTATTCATTACACATAGCCCATTAAAGAACTGTGCCAGCCTATAATTATGATATTGTTTTGGAGGTACATACAGTTCCCCGGCACCATCTCCTAACACTGTGAATGTGACTCCACACCAGTGCACACAGTTCCCCAGCACCATCTCCTAACACTGTGAATGTGACTCCACACCAGTGCACACAGTTCCCCAGCACCATCTCCTAACACTGTGAATGTGACTCCACACCAGTGCACAGTTCCCCAGCACCATCTCCTAACACTGTGAATGTGACTCCACACCAGTGCACAGTTCCCCAGCACCATCTCCTAACACTGTGAATGTGACTCCACACCAGTGCACACAGTTCCCCAGCACCATCTCCTAACACTGTGAATGTGACTCCACACCAGTGCACACAGTTCCCCAGCACCATCTCCTAACACTGTGAATGTGACTCCACACCAGTGCACACAGTTGGGTCCAGTTCATTAGCAGCTGCTTCTCGTTACCTCTAGTTAAAACCATCAGCTAAAAATCTGTTTAAAATGTAGATTTAACAGATCCACAACAGAGTGCAGTTCCTTGAGCTATATTGATCATTCCATGATAGCAAAATGTACGCTCAGCTGTAAGAGCTGTAATCTCATATTGAATGTACGTACATGCTTAATTTCTCAAGCTAAGGCAATTGTAGTGTAAGACATTGCTTAGCTTGATCCTTGCTGATCAGCCCCATGAATGATAGAGATAGCATGTTGACGCCATCAGCCATGACAGTAGAAAACAATGATACCCGTGATGAAATTAGTCTCATGCCCACTTTGGACTCAAAGCTGCGACCGTAAGTACTGCATTGTGCTCATTCCTTTGGTGTGTAGGAGGCAGGCCTGGCTGGAATAGGTGGTAGGAGACGGAGTCCGGAGTCTCTCCTGTGTTATCCAACTCAGAAGCCTTTCATTAGATCTATCTGCTTCCATTGTTAAATCATGTGAAATGTATGCATGTAAACGGGTATGTTGATGTTTTTGTTGGTAAATATTCACACAACTTATAACGTGTGTTTCTACACAATGCATGACCGAAATAAATCTAAATCTAAATCTAAATGATCAGGGAAATTGACCATACATGCTTTCTCTGTAACACTATGCCCTCACCCTCCCCTGTTATGGAAGACAGGATGTACAGCTCTGATGTTAGCTGAGATGCACGCTGTCCTTTGAGTCCCCACCACCTCCGCAAGCTGCTCTAACCGGCTGAATGGGCTGCCAGATGGCCTCCAGCAGGAAGAGAGCAGGAAGTAGCAGGTCCACTCACCTACGATGTCACATTTACAGCCAAGCTGGACCCTGACAAATATGATCTGGTCCTTTCTATAAAACAGGGAGTCATATAAGTAACACATAACACATACATGACACACACAACGCATCTTACTGCATTGTGCACCTCTGTAACACAGTCTCAGTCTACCTGAACCATGTCAAACTGTGCTCTTTACTATAAACCCTTGTATTTGAAGTCGGGCACATGCAGGAAACTGTGTTAACTTCTGGCATTAAGCACAGCAATATTATTAAGCTCCAGCCTCTTTGCTGTGTACCAGCACCACACTGAAATAAAGAAAAATTTATTTCTGTCCATAATTTCAAATGTGGGGTGGGGGAAAATGCAATTATCTCATCACGCAAGTACTCTGCTTTTTGAGACGTTGAAAACAACTTGGTCTCATTTGTACTGAGGATTAAACAATGTTTTTCTTTAAATCTTGCTATTGATGATTTCATTCTCATGCCCAAACATAGCTCTGCTAAAGGAAATTAAATAAATGAAACTAATTAAATTGACAAAGTGATAATTAAATATCAATCCGGATTTTCTTCAAGGACAAAAAAGCATCACTCTTTTTGTTCGTGGCCTGGCAGTGAGTTGCAATAAATTGTACAACAAAAAATATTTAAATGATCAGCATGTAAATTAGATGGGCCAGAATCTTTCCTACACACCTAAACAACTGCAAAAGAAATACTTCCAATAGCATATTTAATAATGTCACCGTAGTTATGTTCTAATATGACTACCCAAGCCTATATAGAGATCAGCTACTCTGCCCAAAGCAGATCTGCTATACGATTTTTCAAAGCCTACTGGCCAGATTGTTCAGCAGCCTAAGGTCCACTGGATGATTGAATGCATATATTTATCTGGGTGCAGCATCAGTACTTAAGGGCTAAGTACCTTTGAAACATACCTTATGTCCCTTGTTTCCTTCAGTATTTCCTTCATATATTTCCCACCTCCAAAGCGCTTCTGTAAAACCACTTTGTGTCTAACTCAGATGAATGGACCTCCAGTAGAACAGTCAGAGGGGTAGAAGCTCATGGATATTTATTGAATTTTAATATTCATGCTTCCAGAAGCTCAAAATATTAAACTGCCTGAACACTGATTATCCCTGAAATGTATGTCAGTGAAAAATAAAAAAAATCTAGAAAATTCCAGAAAGAAACAGTGCATTGCCATATAAATTATGCATGCATATGCACACACACACACACACACACACACACACACACACTTCTCTCATTAATTTTATCCATGGATAAAAACCCAAGAACTCAGATAAGAAAAAATGTCAAATGTGTCTGTCCATGAAAGCAGTACTGCTGAAACATGACTCCTCTCTGTTGCTGTACGAGCACTTCACAGATCCTGTACAATGGTGATTTCTGAGTGCATAGTAGATATTAGTATAGCTGCAAAATAGAGTAGCCTATTTAATAAGGTAATATGAAAAACTCTTTACTGGTACTACTCATCAACTCATCAACTAATCAATGGCAAATTATTTTTTCTAATTTCAATCCATTGAAAAAAAGTGATGGTTCACAGAAGCATACTCTTTAAACTCCAAGTGATTGTCTCCATTTCATTCAACAAATATAAAATGTTATCTTCATTCAGCCTTCATTTCATTAGTTTGAAGAACTGCAAAAAGTCAATGTAAACAAAATTAAAAAACACCCTTTTCTGTGAACAAAGATATACATGTTTACAAAAATGATAGGCCTCTACACTTAATAGTGATTAAGAGATTTTGTACCAGAGATATTTTTTGTGCTTTCGGTGAAGTTAACAAGGCAGATAACATGGTGCTTAGAGGAGGCAGGAGGCAGTCGTAGTGCTCTTACGGTGTTGCCATGGCCACATGTGTTGCCCCCCCCCCGCTCCGACAGGAAAGAGAAGCTGCACTTTGTGCAGCTGTGCGCTCTGTCAATGATCATTGACTTTGTGCAATTAGCAGCCTGTCACTGCACTGAAACTGAGAGAGTGACCTTTCACCCCTGGAGTGCCTGGCCAAGGAAAATGTGCACTGAGCTGTGTGCAGTGCCCTACTGTATCTTCATCCCTTGCTTGCACTTTATTGCTTTAACAACTTAAATAAAACATGATGAGATAGAATATGATAATATTTTTCTGCATAATAACAAGAAATACAGGAATTACCATTTTCTGTCTACATAACTTTAATCAATTGGTCTACTGCTACGGATATCCAGTGCAGCGCTGCCCACCCATATTGTCACTATCATTCTCTGTCCTTTGGGTTCTTTTAAGAGCCTCTGGTTCGTTTATTGTCTTAAGTGCCTAGTTTTTCTTTAGCTGTGACCTGGAATATGCAGCAGAGGGACAGAAATTCAGTCCAGGAGAACATGCAGCCTCTGCGACTCACCCGGGGCTCATTTGTCAACCGTTTCACACAAACTTTGCTAACTTTGATTTATCAACTTGACATGGAAGGGTGTGTATGTCTACACAAAGTTTAAACTACGCAACGCTGACTTGTAGCCGAAAAAGTTGTATTGCAAGCCACCAACATATATTTAATTATTTTGCTAAATCAAATAATAGACATGGTATAAGCGGCAGTTATTTAAAGGATATCGCTGCACCAGCTCGCCAAATAGCGGCACGGAAGCAGCACTCAATCACAAACACAAGGATAGATGTCACACAGTCATCGATCTAAATAATACTGCATTATGTAAAGTAGGCTGCACAAAACAATCATTACAGCGAGAGCGTTGTGAAGGAATACAATGCATCCTTCAATATAAAGGCATCAGCACAAGAGGAAACCATAATTAGTCCATGAGCCAGACCCTCACATTGCCAATTGTGCCCACTTGGAGAGGCCGATGTTTCAAAGTGATTTTTTGGAAGGTCTATGCAGACACGGATTAACCAACGATAGGTCCCTGGGCTGCCCACCTTTCTGCGGCCCCCAAATCTCTATACCCCATCCAAAACATAAATATTGCTGCATGACAACAAACTGACTTGATTGTGTACTACATCTCAATGCACCTATACCATAGGCAGCTGTTCGGGGTAGATACGGACTGGAGGCCTCGGATTCAGGGGAGATTTCGGACTGGGGGGCTCTAAAAAAAAGGTAAGCCTGTGCGTAGATCCATGCCTGGGTCTATGTCCCTAGTATAAGAAAATATATGATAGCATTGTGGCAATGGTAGCTTTCTATATGTGCTATCGCTAGTTTTTTCATCCCTCCATCATTGTTTTTTTTCATATTTATTTAAATTAAAACTATAAAAAACAGTTAAACAATGCAGAATATGATTAAGTCATATATGTATGGAAATCTTACAAGCTCATTTATCCAATACTGTTATATTTGGTACCTTGAGATCAATAGATTATTCTCCTTATTCAAATTGTCCGGTTCACCTTAAATTTTGGGATAAAACCATTTTTGCCTAGAAAATCATAGACATTCACACATATTTCAGCTTATATCTTGGAATGAGTATTATGACTGCAATTACTGTCTTCTTACAGGTGTTTTCAGACCTGTTTCAAAAGTGTTAGATCATTTTGGGCACTAATATAACATCTGGTATATGAACATATACTCACATATTATAAACGACATGCCTTTCCAGCCTGTCACAGGATGGTTTTTCATTTCAAAACAGGGCCCAAAGATGCTAAATAGGTATAAAAAAGACTATTTTCAAACCAGCTCTTACAAGGTTAAATTGCTCTAGTATCAGACTCCCCAGTAGTCAATATGGACAAAAGCCATAATCTGAGTATAAGTTTAAATACCAGTTGTCATATTAGTGGCATATAACATGATCTAACCTATTTAAAACAATCTGAAAACACGTAAAAAGACAGTAATTGCAGTCATAATGCTGATTGGTTGTAAAAAAAAAAATAATAATAATTATCCATCAGATATCAACTCATTCCATGATATGAGGTGAAATATGTGTGAATGTTTATGATTTTCTAGGCATAAATCATTTTGTTGGACCAGAACATTTGAATAAGGAGCTGCGAATAAAGAGCTAACATCAGCATCCTCAAAACTAACCCTCTTCTTGAGAATAATTGTAACACCTAGATACGTACATACCGATAAGTGGGTTACATATTTACATTTAGAGGATAGTGGATATGTGTGGCTTGCACCATTTAGATAAATACTAATTTGTTTATATTTATTTAGTATTATAGGTTTGAGTATGGGCTCAGATTTAGAAGTTGGTGGCTGGTCCAGGTGGTTACAGGTTACCAGTGGTGTTACGAGGTTAATTGTCCTGCACAGTTCTGTAAAGTTTTCTGACATTCCATGGCTCTGTAATGTATAAAATATTTCTTGGCCTGTGGGTGAGTATTTTGAGAGAAGATGTGTGCTAAACGACAACTCAGGCACACGTGAGATAATAGCCCTGTGCTTTAGGCAACTTAAAATATAAAAGGGAGAAAAACAAAAACATTTTTATGACAGCAGTGGACAGAAAGACTTTGTTGTGTTGCTCCATTTTCAAAGGTGTACCATACATTGCCGAATAGGGAACTGCTGAGTTCCTGGCTTTTGATTTTCCTCTGCGTAAAAGGAGAAGAGGCTAATCATCTTAACCAGACAGTGCAGATTAACCAAACTGAAGATTTATTCATTTTGCAGGGGAAGTGGAGCTCAAGCAAAGCTGCTGAAAAGCTTGGCCCCATTTCACAACAAATCTGTGTTAAAATTTCAGAACCGTTGCTCAGTGTGAGCACTCTGTATTCAAACTGCCTTCTTCCTGGATGCATTTTGGAATGACACTGAATATTAAACGTATTATGAGCAAGAAGCTACCGATAACAATTAAGTATTTTCAATGAAGCTCTGAATTAGAATACTGGGTCATGGCTTCAATCCAATGTAACTTTATCTAAATCCAAATGTATCCTCTTTTATTTGTCACAGGTGTACCAAAGCACCTTCCAGGGATTTAAAAAAAAACTTTTGACTAAGTTTTTAATGCATAATGGTATTCATTATTTCACAGGACCTAGTATCACGTTTTGTGTGTGAGATGTTCAGATTTTGTTTCTTTTTTATTTTGCTCTCACAAGATTGATGTAGGCCTATATAAACAAGGCATGCTGTTAGATTATAACAAGCCCATTAAATATCGATTAAGAGTATCGGTGATTTCAGGCACTACCGATTGAGTCACAT
Source organism: Ilyophis sp. 1 JC-2022 (assembly GCA_022702515.1). Classification (NCBI taxonomy): domain Eukaryota; kingdom Metazoa; phylum Chordata; class Actinopteri; order Anguilliformes; family Synaphobranchidae; genus Ilyophis; species Ilyophis sp. 1 JC-2022. The sequence continues at coordinate 58,707,095 of CM040400.1, read as the reverse complement.
GGAAGGGAAATTAGTCGATGCCAATCTCTGCCAATTGATTGGCTCAATCCCTAATATATACACTTTTCCTTAGGTCACTTCGGTTTTTCTGTTAGATGGAGCATTCTGGCAAATAATAAACTGTCATATTCTCCCATCACACAGCCGATACGCCCTTCTCCCCTCTTGCATTGCAGTCGATTGTCTCATCATTGGGACACTTCTCTCGCCTGTCCCCTTGCTTCACGGTTTTATCATTTCCAGAAGCAACCAACCAGTAGATTTAAGGTTTCAAAAAACAGACAAATATAAATATTCCTCTTGGAGGAAAATATTCAGCCGTAATACGGTTCTACAGTTCGGTGTCCCTGACTTGGATCCTTAATCTGGGATAAAGGTGTGGGGGGGGGGCAACACATGTGGCCATGGCAACACCGTAAGAGCACTAGGACTGCATCCTCTAAGCACCATGTTATCTGCCTTGTTAACTTAATTGAAAGCACAAAAAATATCTCTGGTACAAAATCTCTCTTAATCACTATTAAGTGTAGAGGCCTATCATTTTTGTAAATATGTATATCTTTGTTCACCGGAATGGGTGTTTTTTTTTTCCTGTTTACATTGACTTTTTGCATTTTTTCAAACTAATGAAATGAAGTCTGAATGAAAATAACATTTTATATTTGTTGAATGAAATGGAGACAAAAAAGGTGTGGCCATCTGAATTATTTCTCTATAGCATCAGGACAATGTTCATTTTCTTTAAGCCGCTGATCTGATTGAATTTCAGCATGCCATGACACTGTTTGTGTTACTGAGACATACACTCTGTTCGAACCATGTTTTTTATATATAGATTTGTAAAAAAAAAAATGAAGCCATCTCTGATGTGCCTAAATGTGATTTCAGTGGGCTTGAAAAAAATTTGCATTTAGTGCCATTAGCCAATGTTGTTTTCCAGACCACCACTGCTATCCCAAGGTGACCCTACAAGGTTTAGTTTTTGTTAATATCAGTTGTTGACCTCTCATCTCGGGTTGCTTTTATATGATGTGGATGATGTGGCTATTAAACAATGACTGCTAGAGGTAAAAATGTGGACATTACCACACTGCCTTGCCAAAAAGAAATCCACACACTCTAATATTTTGTTGGACCGCCTTTAGCTCTAATTACAGCATGCATTCGTCGTGGCATTGTTTCGACGACCTTATGCAACGTCACAACATTTACTTTCGTCCAGAGTTGCATTCATTTTTGGCTGAGATCTTGTATTGATGACGGGAGAGTAGTCTTCTCCAGCAAATCCCAAAGACTTTCAATGGGGTTAAGGTCAGAACTCTGGTGGCCAATTCATGTGTGAAAATGATTCCTCATGCTCCCTGAACTACTCAATTTGAGCCCGAAGAATCTTGGCATTGTCATCCTGGAATATGCCCATTGATTAAGTAACCTGGCCATCAGGTACTCAGCTGACTTCATTTTATTGCTGCATAACGTTGCTGAGTCTAGACCTGACCAATTGAAGCAACCCCAGATCATAACACTGCCTCCAGAGGCTTGTACAGTGGGCACTATGCATGACGGGTGCAACGGCGACTTTTTTTTTGGCCTGGCAGTGTATTTGCCCATCATACATTTTCTCTCAGTTCAGACGGGGTTAACTAGAAGTAGGAATTTAAGCCTCTCATTCTTCTGTCTCACTGTGGCCCACCTTCCCACTAAGACAGAGAATATTCATGCTTCATGAAAATCACGTTTCTTCAATGTCGTGGAATGATTCAATGTAATAGTCAACTGCACATTTTTGATCAACTCAATCAATGTTTGATCAAAGCAATCAATTAGAAAATAAATGGTCACAGATATCAACAGGTGAGGTTTATTGGTTATCAACCCAGGTGTTATTCATTGCGTTAAGTAGGCATGTGAAATTAGACTACATCTGGCATCTGGCCATTATAGGGCTCTGTTCAAGATCAGAAACGTGTTGCAACCATTTTATAAAACGGTATCATTGTATGGCATCTTATCCAATCCAAATTAGACAAAGTAAACACACCTGCTTAAATTGCTTAGCAATTCATATGGTGGTTTGATGGTTTTCTCAATATTGTTACTGGTGGCCATCAGTCAACCAAATGCAATTAATAAAAAATGTGTCACCAATTCCATGGCTAAACATGAGAGATATGGTGTAAGAAATGCATGGGAAATTATGATTGTAAATGATCAGATACTGACAACAAAAGGTGCAATCCTTTTCTGTGCATTGGACCACAGCAATACAAATTTATTTCAATATTCAAATAGAAAGTAGATATCTGCAAAAGATGCTGGGAGGCATATAAACTGGGTAAGTAGCGGCGCTACTGTCCCTAATGACCCATGAAAAGAAAACAGACCAATTGCTTTCTTTCCCTTACTTTCAGAGTTTCAGCACAGGAGTAACCTGAGGGCATGATTCATAATTCTCTCTCTTAGGAATATAATATAGAGATATATAATATAGAGATACTCTCTCTCTCTCTCTCTCTCTCTGTGCATGCTGGGAGTTGGGTGCGTGTGAGGGTGCTGTTTCTGAGAGGGTGGAAAATGTTTCCTTTTCCATTTTCCCTTTTGAGTTGTATTTTTCCCCATTAATGCAAGATTGACGACTTTTCTTTACTTTCGTAAAATTTTAATCTATAGTTTGCGCAACCGGCAGGTCTTTTATTTGTCTTGTTTTCTCGCGGTTCGGTGGGGATGGCGTCCCTATCTCTCCGGCATGGCGTGAGGGTTATGCCCGAGCCATCGGTGACGGTGGAGGAGGTTCTCCTCGCCGCAGGCGAACAAGTTGGCCATGAAAATTTAACATACGCCTCTCGTATGAACAAAGCAGTAGTTGTGTTTTTAAAAGAAGAACACATTGTTAATAGATTGATTGAGAGCGGTGTTTTTATTAACAATACATTTGTACAGGTTTCTCCGCTAGCTGCCCCGTCCACGCGAATTATAATTTCAGGCGTGCCTCCATTTATTCGGCGTTTCGGGAAGTTTGCAAGTGCGATTAAAGCTGTCCCCCTTGGATGTAGAGATCCGAAACTTAAACATGTTCAGTCTCTTAGAAGGCAGGTATTCATGTTTTTAGATTCCCCTACACAGGATTTAAACGTTTCCTTCCGAGTTAAACACGAGGAAGGATCTTATATGATATATGCCAGTTCTGGCAGTTTTAAATGTTTTGAGTGTGGAGATGTGGGTCACAAGCGCTTCGCTTGCCCACGTAGGCAACAGGCTCAGGGAGACGATGCAGCCGGAACCCAGGCAGCAGGGCCTGGGCCTGGGGAAGGGAAAGAGCCCAGCGAACAGGCGCGACCGGAGGAAGCACATTCTGCTGGTAGGGCTGATGTTTCTGCTGTAGTTAATGAAAGGCAACCGGGGGATGCAGAGGTTGTACCTGAGGAGACGGCGGCAGCTGAAACGATAGTTGGGGCGAACGGTGTACTTGATACTGTTGAGAGTGGGGTCGAAAGTTTGACTAGGGATGATGCCATTCCCAGCTCGAGTGAGCCTAGTCAGGTTAATCGGGAGGGGGAGCTGTCTGAGGTGCTGCTGAATGAGAAACGCAGGATTAGTGTCCAGGAAGAAGTTGAATGCAATTCAGAATCGGATATGTCTGTAGCGTCTGATCTTTGTTCTCAGGGTGGAGAGGTATATTCTCTCGATGAAATCAACGAATTTCTAGACGATACATATTGGAAACAAATACAAGTGAGAGATTTTTTCCCCGATCAAGAAAAATTTATTAGAACAGTCTCAGCACTGCAGAAAATCGTGGGGTTGGAATCTACTAAGCGATAAAAAGCGTTTTCGCTTAAGAAAACATGTAACGGCGATGAGAAAGGCAACTAAATTCGGAATTCATGGGAAAAAGAAAACGAAATAAAATTTAAATGATCACGTATCACAAGGTGCTTTATCTCCTCTATCTGTTTTTATTGACTGCTTCTCTGTCTCTTTTACTTAACCTCCATATGCAGGTTTTAAAGATTGGGTCATTAAACATCAATGGTGGGAGGGATAGTCAGAAGAGGGCGTTAGTTGCGGAAATAATTAAACAAAAGAAGCTAAACGTCGTTTTCCTTCAGGAAACGCATAGCGATGAAGATAATGAGGTTGACTGGGGTCTATGGTGGGAGGGTCAGCATATCCTCAGCCATGGAACTAATTTCAGTGCTGGTGTGGCAATTCTGTTTTCCCCTAATTCAGGCATTAGTATTTTATCCACTATGGAGGTAGTGAAAGGGCGGGTGCTTTTAGTTAATGCAGAAATTGAGGGGAAAACGGTTTCATTTTTGAATGTGTACGCCCCTAATCAGGGATCTGAAAGAATAGAGGTTTTTAGAGAGGTAAGAGGGGCTTTGTTACAGTGCAGGGGATGTATAGTAGCAGGAGGGGACTGGAACTGCACTGTGAATTTCACTGTAGATCGGACAGGGGAAGAGCCTCACATGCAGTCATCCACATGTCTGTCTAGTCTACTCACTGAACTGGAGCTGGAGGATGTATGGAGAAACAAGCACCAAGTGGTGAGGCAGTACACCTGGGTTAGAATGGCAAACAATACAATTAGTGCAGCCAGACTCGATAGAATATATGTGACAGCAGCTCATATGGTTGGGTTAATGGGAAGCTTTATCTACCCTGTCGGGTTTACCGATCACCATTTGGTGACAGCGGATTTGCGCCTCTCTGACTCCCCAAGGGCAAAGTCATATTGGCATTTTAATAATAATCTACTGCAGGATAGTGTTTTCATAGATAAATTTATATGTTTTTGGGAACTATGGAGGGGGGTCAATGGTGGGAGGTTGGGAAGGCCCAAATACGTGTCTTTGTGCAGCAGTATACATCTCACTCCTCAGCAAGCATAAGGGGGGCTGTCCAGATGCTGGAAAGGCAGATAAATGCTATTGAGAGGACTTTGAACACACAGGACAATCAGAACAGTGAGGAGCTGCAAGGAAAAAGGAAAGAACTGAGTTTTTTGCTGCAGGAGAGAGTCAAGGGAGCCATGGTGAGAGCTCGATTCATGACTCTAAAGGACATGGACGCACCGAGCTCCTTCTTCTTCAACCTGGAGAGATCGGTGGCGCAGAGAAAGCAGATGGCGTGTCTCCGCCTCCCTGGTGGGAGGGTGACCACAGACCCAGTGGAGATGAGGAGACACGCGGTGGATTTCTACACTGAGCTCTATGGAGCACAGGAATGTGACCCAAACTGCACCACAGAACTTCTGCAGGGGCTGCCGCAGCTGGGGCCTGAGGAACGGGACACCCTTGACTGTGAGCTCAGCCTGGAGGAGCTCACAACAGCCGTGAAACAGCTTTCACTAGGCCGAGCGCCTGGTATAGATGGGCTGACCTCAAATTTTTATAAACAATTTTGGGGATGTCTTGGTGCTGATATTTTTGAGGTCTTGAGGGAGTGTTTTCAAGGGGGATCACTACCAGTTTCCTGGCAACGTGCAGCGCTCTCTCTCCTGCCAAAGAAGGGGGACTTGGCACTTTTAAAAAATTGGAGACCCGTCGCCCTCTTATGTACAGACTATAAGTTACTGTCAAAATTACTGTCAAACAGGATTAAAAAAAATAATAATTGAGGGCTATTGATTCACAGGGACCAGTCGTACTGTGTGCCTGACCGCACAATCATGGACAATCTGTTTTTAATGCGTGATGTGTTAGATGTGTGCAAGCTTTATGGACTGAATATTGGCATTCTATCTCTCGATCAGGAGAAAGCATTTGATCGAGTGGATCATGGGTTTTTATTTTCAACATTAAGAGCTTTTGGTTTTGGGGAGGTTTTTTTGTCATGGCTGGGGTTACTGTATGAAGGGGCAACATGCATGATCAAGGTTGGGGGTTGGTTGAGTCGCCCAGTCCCTGTTCAGAGAGGGATCAGGCAAGGTTGCCCTATCTCGGGTCAGCTCTACAGCCTGGCGATTGAGCCATTGCTCTGCCGTTTGAGGGACAAGCTCACAGGGTTCTCCCTGCCAGGAGCAATTCAGAGTCCTAGCCTGACAGTGTCTGCTTATGCAGACGATGTCAACGTTTTTATTAGAGGGCAGGGGGATGTTCAGTCTCTAACTGATGGTCTTGGGTTGTACGAAAGGGCATCTTCTGCGAAAGTGAATTGGGGGAAATGTGAGGCATTGCAGGTGGGACAGTGGCAGCAGGGGGGAGCTCCGAGCCTACCAGGGGGTCTTAGTTGGGGAAGAAATGGGATGAAGGTTCTGGGGGTTTTTTTGGGAACAGAGGGTTTCCAAAAACAGAATTGGGAGGGTGTAGTGGAGAAGGTGTGTGCCAGGTTGTCTTCATGGAAATGGTTGCTGCCTCAGCTGTCCTACAGGGGAAGAGTTCTGGTTGCCAATAATTTGGTGGCCTCGACTCTATGGCACAGATTAATCGTGTTGCAACCGCCGAGGGGGCTGATCCAGGAGGTGCAGAAGCTCCTGGTAGACTTTTTCTGGTCCGGACAACATTGGATCCGAGCAGCTGCTCTATACCTACCCCTGCAAGAGGGGGGACAGGGCCTTGTGGACATTGCCTCAAGAATTAAAGCCTTCAGATTGCAAACTGCTCAAAGACTTTTGTACCATAGTGGATTGAGCTGGCTGGAGCCTGCTCAAGTGTTGCTGAGGAAGGCTGGGTGGTTGGGCTACGATAAGCAGCTATTCTTGATTCAGTCTGAGGAGGCTGACCTGACTGGGCTTACACCATTCTACCAGTCAGTGATACAGGCTTGGCAAGTTTTAAAGCTACTCGTGCACCTGCTGGAAAGCCGGGCATGTGGCTATTCGAAGAGCCACTGTTTTATAATAGCTTCCTACCCAGCAAAACCCTGTCTTCAGCTAGCCTACGATCCAGCCTGTGGGAGGCAGGGTGCATGAAGTTGGGGCATCTCATGAGGTCTATGGAAACACCAAGGGTGCTGCAGAGGATAGTGGAAGAGGTCTGTGCGTCCCTGCCAGAACCCCTCAGAGCGTTTGTGGAAAACCATACCCAAACTGACTAATGGGATGATGAATGTGAGTATGTTTTCCCTGCTTTGACTGTCACTGCTAACACGGGGGACTGGCAGGAAGGGCAGGGGCAACTACTGTCTTTCAGGACCCCGGAGCTGGGGGAGTTTCAGGCAGTGGGAAAGAAGGCCGCATACTATGTATGTGTAAAAGTGTCTCAATTACGCTCACTGGCAGGGATGAAGGCGTCGAGGTGGGCCGAATTTTTTGGTCCAGACTCTTCCCCAAACGGCTGCTGGAGGTCCTTGTTATAAGCCTCCCGTTGAGAAACGGACAGCTGACCTCCAGTGGAGGATCATCCATGGGGCTATAGCTACGAACAGGCATCTGGTGCACCTGGATCCTAGTGTTGGGGAGGGCTGTCCTTTTTGTTTGGAGTCAGAGTCCCTAACCCATCTGTTTTTACAATGCTCTCGCTTAGCGCAGGTTATTAGCCGACTGAAGAGCTTTTATCAAGGCTTGGGGGAGGAGTTTTCATTTGAGGTTTTTATTTTTGGCCCAAGGTTTACGGTGAAGAAGAAACGCGTACAAACACTAATACATTTTTTGTCAGGGGTAGCTAAATTAGCAATATGGAAAACTCGGAAGAATCAGATCAGAGGGATGGGCTCAGTAGACCCAGTGAAAATGTTCAAAGGGCTGCTTGCAGGCCGGCTCAAAGTAGAGCATGCCTACTACAGGCTCGGAGGAAACCTGGAAGGGTTCAGTTATATGTGGGGAATTGGGAGTGTCCTGTGTACTGTTGATGGAAATGGAGAGCTGTGTCTTGCTTTGTGAACCTTTTTGTTTCTCCCCTTTTTCTGTTTTCTTAGTTTCTGTTGCAGTTATGTTTTGTGTTTTGTAAGTTTTCTTCCTTTTATTTCGATTTTGGTTGGCTTTTAATAGCCTGGAATGTTTAACAAAAATGTGTTAGTGTCACAATAAAGGTGACTTAAAACTCAAAAACTCTCTCTCTCTCTCTCTCTCTCGCTTTCTCTCGCTCTCTCTAGAAACATCATATTGACAAGATTGAGGGATGAGGATCAGTTGCATGCATATATATATATATATATATAGGTGACACAAAAAAAAAAAAAAAAAAATAAAACTGTTAGTAAGTGTTGGGCCACCACCCACCGCCCGCCAGAACTGCTGCTTCAATGTGCTTTCATGATACCTCTCTCTCTCTAGCATAGATTCTAGTCTATCTGAAGGGCACTGTATATACAGTCAAGCCAAAAAGTCTGCACACCCCTTTCACCTTCTCCACATTTTATTATGTTACAGACATATTCTACAATAGATTGAGTTCGTTTTTTGTCTCAAAATTCTACACAAAATAGCCCATAATGACAAAGTGAAAACAGGTTTTTAGACATTTGTGCTAATTTATTAAAAATCTAAATGTAAAATATATGTACACAAGTGTGCACACCCTTTGATATGACACCCAAAAGTGAGCTGAGGTGCATTTTGTTTCCACTGATACTGCTTGAGATGTTTCTATAACTTAATTGGAGTCCACCTGTGATAAATTCAATTGATTGGACATGATTGGGGATTGCCAACACCACAGTTAACAATGCATGTCAGAGCAAATTCCAAGCCATGGGGTCAAAGGAATTATCTGCAGACCTCAGAAACAGGATTGTGTCAAGGCATAGATCTGGAGAAGGGTACGGAAAAATCTCTGCAGCTTTACAGGTCCCAAAGAGCACAGTGGCCACCATCATTCGTAAATGGAAAAAGTTTGGAACCATCAAGAATCTTCCTAGACCTGGCCACCCGGCCAAACTGAGCAATCGGGGAAGACGGGCCTTAGCCAGGGAGGTGAGCAGGAACCCGAGGGTCACTCACACAGAGCTCCAGCATATCCTTGTGGAGATGGGAGAACCTTTCAGATGATCAACCCTCCAGGCAACGCTCCACCAATCAGGCCTTTATGGTAGAGTGGCCAGACGGAAGCCCCTGCTTAGTAAAAAGCACATCACAGCCCGCTTGGAGGTTGCCAAAAGGCACCTAGAGGACTCTCAAACCATGAGAATCAAGATTCTCTGGTCTGATGAAACCAAAATTGAACTTTTTGGCCTGAATACCAAGCGTCACGTCTGGAGGAACCAGGCACCGCTCATCATCTGGCTAATAACATCCCTACAGTGAAGCATGGCGGTGGCAGCATCATGATGTGGGGATGTTTTTCAGCAGCGGGAACGGGGTGACTAGTCCTGATAGAGGGAAAGATTAATGCAGCTAAGTACACCGAGATCCTTGAAGGAAACCTGCTCCAGAGCGCTCTGGACCTCAGACTGGGGCGAAGGTTTACCTTCCAACATGACAACGACCCGAAGCACACAGCCAAGAGAACAAAGGAGTGGCTTCGGAGAAAGTCTGTTCATGTTCTTGAGTGGCCCAGCCAGAGCCCAGACCTGAATCCAATTGAACATCTGTGGAAAGAGCTGAAAATGGCTGTGTACCGAGACGCATTGAAGCTGTAATCGCTGCCAAAGGTGCAGCAACCAAGTATTAGGCTAAGGGTGTGTACAGATATGTAACCCCTAAATAACCTATTTTTGTCAGTAAAATAAAATTGCATATTTTCTAAAAACCTGTTTTCACTTTGTCATTATTGGCTATTGTGTATAGATGTTTGAGGCAAAAAATTAACTCAATCTATTGTAGTATAAGTCTGTAACGTAATAAAACATGGAGAAGGTGAAAGGGGTGTGCAGACTTTCCGGCTTGACTGTGTATATATATACAGACACACAGACAGGTGACAATTTAAAGGGAAAACCCCTACTAGGTCCGAAGGCTCTGTCTCTTCCAAGATGACAATGGCCGCATCCACAGGGCACAAAGAATCACTGAATGGTTTCATGAGTATGAAAAAGATGTGAAATATGCTATGGCCTTTGCAGTCACCAGATCTCAACCCAGTTGAACACCTATGGGAGATTATGGACTGACTTGTTAGACAGGACTCTCCACCATTATTGGCACCCCTAGAAATTCTTATGAACAAAATGTAACTGAAACATTTTTATGTGCTACGGGAGAAAACTCAGTGCTGTTTTATTGGCAAAGGGAGGTTGTACAAAGTATTAAATGCAGGGGTGCCAATAATTGTGGCACATGTGGTTTTGTTAAAAAATAATTATTTCTTGATGAGGGATTTTTTTTTTTCTCAGAATAAATTTACTTCAATTAAAGGTTGGATTTTTCTCATTTTTTCAGTGTGAGATTAAGCTAATTCACCAAACGGTGAATTTTTTATAACCCTTTTTACTCATCTTTACCAGCGGTGGCAATAATTGTGGAGGGCACTGTATATACTATATACTGTACTGTATATATATGTAGAACATGAAGGGTTTCTTATTTTTCCATAGAGTTCAATAGGTAGGACAAATTGTCAGGAGAAACAACACATTAAAGTGATCCATCCATATATACTGCATATTTGGCAGCAGAGTGATGGTTTGAGGCTCATTTGATACCTCATTTGTATTCCATACTGTTCCAGCATAATTTACAGTTAAATCTAGTCCCACCTCCTAATTTCCATAGAGATCCATTAAATGGAGAGGCGTTATAGTATCCCTTGTAAGTGTACCAGAAAATAAGATATCAAGAGTCTTTTTATGTTGTTGGGTCACAGACATCAGGAAGTCATGCGTGCAAAGGATATGCGACCAAATATTAAAAATGATTACTTTATTTTACATTACAGGGGGGGGGGGACTATGTACAAAAGGTTCTATAATTTCTAAACGGTTCAACTGATATGGACGACTATACCCTCAAATTAAAGCTGACAGTCTGCACTTCAACCTCATTGTCATTGTATCCTTTCAAACTCAAAGTGCTAGATATACATGTCACTGTCCAATGAATTATGGTGCTCACTGTATATACATATATATTATACAGTTAAACGCAAAAGTATTGGAACAGTGACAATTTGATTTGGCTCAGTAATCCATCACATTGGATTTGAAATAAAACAATGAATACAAAGTTAAATTGCAGACATGCTTTAATTTGAGGGTATTTACATTCATATTGGGTGAGCCATGTAAAAATGACCCACAGTTCATATCGTTTGTGATGATAAAAAACATAAACACAGCAGGAAGCGTCTCAAAAATTGTTAAAAAAAAAAAACGACACACATGGCAGGCAGAGTTTTTTCAGCGGGTACAAACCTAAAATTAAAAGTCCTAAAGTGGCGATTGTCATAAACATCTTGCATGCGAGACAGACGTCGTCAAGGCTGTCCTATTTCTCATATTTCTCAACTTTCCAGCCCTTGTACTCTCATGCACTCATGCATTTGTGCTGCACAGTAAATTCACAGCAAAATGTCCAGTGTTAATTCAACTCTAGCAGTGTACATATGAGCCTACTCTGGTCAGATCAGGCTCATATGTACACTGTTAGAGTTGAATTAACACTGGACATTTTACTGTGTGGGCACGCATGTGATGTTAACCAAAGTCTGTGGGGGACTACTGAGTCCTGAGGGCTGCAGGGTGGACAGGATTTGAGTTTCAGATCCTTTGCGTAATGTCAGCCACCTTTTCTTGTCATACAATAATGCATAAGTCAGGCTCACACAGACAGGAAGACAGTAGTCTCAGGTGGGTGGTGGTTGAGGTGAGTTTCCACCTCATCATTGTAAAGCGCTTTGAGCGTCGAGAAAGGAGCTATATAAATGCCAGGCATTTATTAGTAGTAGTCGAGGAAGACACCATGTGCAGCTCAACATCTTATAATAATGAGATGTTTTATTTAAATTGCAAAGATAAATACGGCATGTGCAACTTAAATAGTTTTAATTTAACATTGCATATATTTATCAAACGTTATTTAAATTTAAATTGTAACAACCGTACTTTACAAATACCTTTTGAATGCCTTCACAGTAAAATATATTTTACATTGGCTTTTTATTTTTATTTTAAATCTTCAAAATGTCTTTTCCCTTTGCTGGATTTTGGTCTAATGAGTGGGCTAAGGTCAGTGGAACCCAGGCAAAACTTTACCAAAAAAACCAAAGTAATTTTTTTTGTCAAACACATACCATGGTACTAGTCGGAAACGAAGACATTTGCCAAATGCTTGTTGTATTCTAAATTAGAAAGAAAATAAGAAGAACTTGTGGTTGTTGTGGTTCATTCCTGTCTCAATCCTGGGCACATTCTATCATTGCAATATGCTGAGCTAATTTGGTTGCTATTGCCCCATTTTGTCTACTTCCACTTTCTGAATGTATATCTGTAGGCTACCATGTCTGTGTATGTGTGTGAAGATTTGTGTTGTAACCTGGTTAATAGCCTGTGTCACCATGGCCTAAAGAAGCAGCAGTATTGCGTCACAGACCTCAGTGTTGCTACCAGGGGACCCATGAACTGCAGCCATTAATCAGCCTGGGAGTGGGTCTCACACGGACTGGGACCAGCCTCAGAATACCCAGATGAGTACAACCCCTTATTGATGACCCAGAATGGCAGTAAGGGCCCCTGAAACTTGAGGATGGTGCAGCAAAAAGAGATCTATCAGCAGAACTTATCCTGACTTTCATTAAGGTGGACATTTCCAAGGCCCTCCCCATCAAACCTGCAGCTGCAGAATCAGTCAGCTGTGACGGTGTGAGGGCTGGAAGGGAGTGCGGATGGGAACAGAGATGAGGAATCACAGCACTGAAAAGCAGCAGTTGCTCAAGGGGCCCTGCTCTGAGCAGCTACTGCTTTTGCTCCAGCACTGCTCCCGTTCCTATCCCTGCTCCTTGCTGGCTCCTGTCCCAGCCTCTGCTCCTGCTCTTCTGTCAGTCTCCTCGGATGACAGTGTAATTAGCCAGTTCCAACGGTTGAAATCTCAACCACGCTTTTTAATGGATTCCGGTAGAATACGCTCCAGAGAGCAATCCGGTCCTGACACTTTGTTATGTTAAAATCGGTTTGAGCACGCTTCCCTTTTTCAGAGGAGACAGTCGGGTGCATTCTAAGAAAAGTGTGCTTTTATGCAGTGCCCTCAATGCGGCTTGTTGTAACCTTTGAAGCTAATTCACAAGTTGATAGAAGAGGCTGAAACGCACAGCTAAGTAGAGTGAGTGATCCACAATGTCAAACGTGATTATGTGTTTTCCTCCATACAAAGTCAGTGTTGGAACAACACAAAAATAATTATTATGTGTCCATGGTGTGGCGTGTAAACATGGGGTTCATCTGTATGATAGTGCAACTGAGTCAGGCACATTATGGTGATGGGGAAAGAGGTTCAACTCAGCAGAGTGCAGTGGCAAATCATGTGCTACATGCCCCCAAGGAACAATAACAAAGTTCTGTAAGTGAGGGACCTAATCCATGTCTGATCAATATTCTTTTTTTGGATGCATTTTATTTAAAAGTCTGGATTGAAATTCACTAGTATTGTGTCGAGAAAGATTAAAATGTGTTATAGCAAAAAATGTTTTGCTTCTAAATGTAGCTTAACAAATTCATTTGAGCTTTGAATTATTTCAGATGACTTTGGAGTAGGTAAAATGATTGGCTGTGGCAGTAAAAATTTATTCAAATACGCGCAGTCAGTTTAAGAAGCTTCATGTGTTGCGAGTCGAAGCAGCTCTTGGCATCTTAGATCATGAGCCCTGCTTTTCTGAGTAGGCTTTTGACAGCTTCAATTTCCATACATTACCTTTCATGTTTTCCTTTCTCTCAAGCTCTGTAGTGCCATTATACATGTTTATATCTCTGTTATTCGGGTGTATACTGGGGTCATGTTTTGATGCCATAGCCTATTTCCACAAAACTTTAATCAGAATCTTTTTTTTCTTTTTTTTATCAACAGATATAAATGGAAACTTGTTCCAAATAACAAAAAATAGTGCTTCATCTGAAAAACATGTATTAAAATGTTCATTGCCAATACAGCCACATGTTATGCCTTTAATTTAAGCTGCTGCACATCTTTTGTGAAAATAAGTGTTTTTATTACAAAGGAAATATAGGCCATGCCATGCATATAAAAACACGCCAATCAGAGGTCAATACGGTGAAGTTTTTGAAGATTCTTCTATGTTTTGAGGGATTTTTTTGGACAATTAAACATTTATATTTCTTCTCCTCAACCACATTGGGGAATCCAGCAATGTAATGTAATATTTAGATTTTTTTTCTGTACCGGTAGAGACGTTGGTATAATTGGATAGCTCTAGTGGCCTGTGCTGATTTTCATCAGAAGTAAACACTCATCCTGGCTCAAAGGGTTTCTCAATTGATACCACAGTTTGATTTAATTAGAAACCTCCAATAACGGTGGATGAAGTAAAATGATGATCTCTCCACTGATTTAGTGCTGGTCAGCCCCCATGGCCCTCTGCTCACTCAATCACAACAACAACAATCCACTTAGGAGCAATAAGTAACTCCCACCCAGAGGAGCAATCAACTATAAATCCTCCCAAAAAAGAGAAATCAGCCAGGGGGACAGCCCGACGACAATTCAAATAAATCCGGCAAACCACATGGAGGTCTCAATAAATCTATCATTTAACACCTGAAGACAGATTTAATTAGTTTAAATCTGAGACGATATGCATAGTTGCAGTAGTTGTATTGCAAAAAAAACTGTGCGTGTGTGTGCGCGCGTGCGTGTCCCATAATAATTACATAGGCCAATCAATATTTGTCTGGTTTTATGTTTCCCTTTGAAGGGCTGGGGCCTGGAATGAAATTGAAATGTCAGGAGCATAATATTCATATAATGCATGCAATTTCACACATACTGTGAATTAAGCAAATTTGGGTATTGTGTTATACAAAGAATATTGTGACTGCACTGGAAATAAATCAATTTTGGTGTGTTACCTGTCAGAGAAAAACATCCATTGAACTTAGGCTCAGCTCCGTTTTGACCATCATGACAGTTTTATTTATCGGTGTGTCCTTCCAAGTATTTTATCATCATTTACATTATGCTATTTAGTTTTACAGGGAACAAAGGCTGTGAAAAAGGCCGATCTGGTGATCATAAAGACAAAGTGAAGGTGCCAGAGTGCTGCTTGTTGCTATGCAAGCCACAATCCAACCAGTCTCCTGAAGGCACTCTCTGGTTCCAGCCATGGCTTCACATGTTTCAACTTTAAAGAATCACATTTTACATCACACCTTTATACCTTTCCTTTCTAAATTAATAAAAGTGGCTCCCTGTTTATTCAGCATAAATCATATTCCAATGAAGCATGTGGACAATAATATTAGCTACACAACATATATACTGTATTATGTAATGTGACATTTCATATCAGTGTATTGCTACTGAACACTTATTAGCTATATAGCTGATGTAGCTATATGGCAGCTAGCTAGGTAGTATATCTAAGTCAGTGATTTTCAACCACTGTGCCGCGGCACACTAGTGTGCCGTGAGAGATCGTCAGGTGTGCCATGGGAAATGATCCAACTTCACTTAATTAGTAACACTTTTGGTTGGTGGTGTGACTCAGTGGTGTGCCTTGGCTCAAAAAAGGTTTAAAAACACTGATCTAAGTAGCAAATAAGTAGCACGCATAAGCCAATTTAACTCACTAGCCTTGCATCACTCTTATTCAGAGGAATGTAGAAGAAAAGGGGGGTATTTACCTGATTAATGTAAGCAATAGTGCTAGACCTGGCTAACAACATTTGAGTTCTATTTTTTAACATAAGGCCAATCAATGTAGGTTACTTCTCTCCACTATACTCATGGCAAAATACAGTGAAACCAATTACTGGTAAAATGTAGACTTCATTTCTAAAGCAGCTAATCAATGCATGAGTGAGACTTCTGTTGTTTTTGGATTGTAAGCTTAATAGCCAAGATATTTGGGCATAATTTTCCTTTGGCATTTGCATAAGTCTGTGTATGTGTGTGGGTAGGTGCGTGCATGTGTTTGTATGTGTGTGCGTGTGTACACATTTGCACATGTTTGTACATGTGTGCGCACATTTGCACACGCATGCATTGCAGCAAGAGAGTGTGTGTGTGTGTGTGTGTGTGCGCACGAGAATGTGTGGATGTGTACACGCGTGTGGCTCTTTCTCCCTCTGATGCATTGTTCAGTATGCCGGATCATGACTGCAAACCCATCTTATTGCAGGACACAATAAGGCATGCAGCTATCAGAAGCTCTGCCCTTTATTCCTCACAGCCCAGACAGGCATTCTCAAAAAGACCCACACAGCAGCGAGGTGCTGCCCCCACTAGTCTTCTGCTTTTCTGCCAGAGAAAGGAAATTGTTTTGCCTTCTGAGCCTGACTACAGACACACTCCACGCTACGCTTTATGCATAATTTCCCGGCTTGTTATGAGTGGCCCACTAATTTATCGACCCCCTGTTCTTTGCAAAGTGAAACAAAAGTCTTTCTCTGCATGTTAAGAGGCAGCAGAAGGACCCACCCTTACGAGTGCGCTGCTGTTTTCCTGTTAACGAGATGGATCTTTTGCTTGGAGCTGTAAAACACTGAGAGGCTTTGCAATGTCAGAGCCTGTGTCCGGTGTGTGGCATACAAAGAAGGGGGTGGGGGGAATAGCCTTTATAATTAATTTGATTGGTGAGATGGGGCTATATTATGAATGCTTTGGGCATGTTTTTCTGATGTACCCTGTGTGGAGAAAGAAAGAGAGGAAAAGAGAGAGAGAAAAAGAGAGAGGGAGAGAGAGAGAGAGAGAGAGAGAGAGAGAGAGAGAGAGAGAGAGAGAGGGGGGGGGGTTGGAAGCTTCTGGGATGACTAATGAAGTTACACGTCTCTTCTCTGCACTAATAACGTGCTCTTTACATTCATCGGTGAGGATTTGTCATAATTAGTTGCCTTATTTACTGAGCACAAAGACAAGACGATTTGTGAGAAAAACAAAGTCATATTTCATCTGAGTCATATTTCTCAGCCGATGTCCATCTTTTCTCTACAGTTGCATTGATGGCTCTCTTTCAAGCCTCTGGCCAGCCAGGGATCAAAACGGTTGCAAACTGTTGAAACCCATGCAGTGGACAGAGCACTGGTGAAGAGAGCAGATTTCCAGTATGAGATGTCTGGGCTTAGCCTGAGCCTGTTCCTGCTGCTACTTGAGTTTCTGTGTGTCGCAGCAGAGAGGTACATACAGTATATTAAACCTCAGAGATGTGCTGCCATTTCAACCTCAACAAGCAGAGCTCTATCCCTGGAACCTTGTTCTTTAGCTTGTGGTACTGCTCAAAGGATGCTCAATTTTGGGAAATGGGTTGCAAGCAAGTAACGTCTCAACCATCGCATCCCCCAAACTACATTCATGACTCACCAATAGCATTGCTCTTAAATGATGTCACCCAGCTCAATCGCTTGTTGCGCCAATTGTGTTTTTTTTCTTTCACGGCCAGCCTCACCGTGGCTGAAAAACAGATTTCCCTGTGATGGCCGCCACCATATCTGTTCTGTCATGTCACTTTTCTCCTCTCAGAATGTGACACGTGTGGAAGCTGCAACAGCAAGACACAAGCCTCAGAGGAAACCATTAATCTCTTCAAATGACAAAAAAAACTAACAAAAAACGTACTTTTAATACTTTCCTTACTGTTAGAGTCAGTTAGTTAACTTTGTGCTTAGCACTATTTACAATTACATGTGGGCATTTAGCAGGCACACTTAGCCAGAGTGATGTACAATCCATTTAAACGACAAGATGTTTACTGAAGCAATTCAGGTTAAGTACCTTGCTCCAGGGTACAATGGCAGGGCCACTGAACCTACAACCACTAAGTTACAAGCCCAGTTCCCCAGCTATTATGTTACATTGTCTTAGGGCCTTACTGATGGTGCGATAAGGCATATGAGAGCGGGAATAGGGAGGTAGGGGATATGGGACAGGAGATACAGTATGCAAAGAGTATAGTGCATATTGCAACCTTATGTCTCCCCTGGGATGAAAATAATTAAGTAAATAAGGAAGTGAATATAATGAATAACAGACAAGAAACAGGGAAATTTTGGATAGAGATCATAGGACATATAATATGGAATAGAAAATAGTGTACAAGAAATTAGGATATAATGGATAGAGTATATGGGATATGGAATGGGGAATTGGAGGCAGGAGATGGGGTATAGGGGACAGGCAATTTTTTTATAAAATGTGAAAAATAACAATTGGTGGCATAGCGTGTACGCATGAAGCGCATTGGTTGGTGACAGAACAGTACAGAGGGTAACCTCTAGGGGGCGCCCGTGGTAACAATGAAACTTATTTGTCTTTGAGAGAAGAATCCCAGTTTGAGCAGATTAATATTGATGTTGCATGGATAATGCTGTGGATTAACTAAAGTCCAGAACTCGAGAGGCACAACCGCCGCAGTACCAGGGGTACTTAATTACAGCAGACTCGAGAGGCACATCCGCCGCAGTACCAGGGGTACTTTATTACGGCAGACGTGAGAATTAGCCCTTTGTTCCCTGCTGATTTGCTGCATCACAAACCCCCCTCCCACCAAAACACCTTGATTAAGGCAAATGGTATAAGTTACTGGTGCTTCACTGTGACACTTCACTGAATATCTCATCCCATCTCCTGCAGCCGTTCTTATAGCTCTCACTGAATGGGAGAAAAATCAATTTTCTATTACAAACTGTGTTTAAAAAGAAAAAGAAGTCTGATCTGATGAATTGATCGAAAACCCATTCGCTTTACAATGACAAAAGGAAAGAGTGGTAATTAGTATTTAAAAGCATGTGTGTTGATGAGGAGTCACGTGTGTGTGTGTGTGTGTGTGTGTGTGTGTGTGTGTGTGTGTGTGTGTGTGTGTGTGTGTGTGTGTGTGTGTGTGTGTGTGTGTGTGTGTGTGTGTGTGTGTGTGTGTGTGTGTGTGTGTGTGTGTGTGTGTGTGTGTGTGTGTGTGTGTGTGTTGAAGACTCACGTGTGTGTGTGTGTGTGTGTGTGTGCGTGTGTGCGCGCCCATGGGGGGGCAGGGGTGTGTGAAGAATCAGAATCAATGTCGGGTACATTACCCACTCTTGTTTACCTCTGGCTTCTCCCTAGACTCCCCCATCCTAGCACTGCTCTGATTGTGACGGTGTTTTGACTGACTATACAACTCCTGCAGAGCGCTGGCCCAGATTCAGCATGGACACATCAAACATCTTTTCAGCAGGTGAAGCAGGCGTCAAACCTCTCTGTCCTGTAGCCAGCACTCGGAAGACGCAAAGAATAAATCATGCTTTTGGGTGGCAGAGAGGAGCCCAGATCAGGACACAGAGTGATACCGCACCAACACCTCGCCGATATGATGCGCTGACGTTAACACCATGATTGATATCAGTAATTACAATTCAAAAGGGGTCTTGGCAGGCCTCTGGGTTTGTAAGGAAAGGAACAAATAACCCAGGCTGTTCAGCAGGAAAGAGAAATTACTCACACAATGTGAGAACCAAAAAAAAGACATTTCTCAAATCGTCTCCTATATCACTGCTACTCAAACCTAAGACTTTAATCTGAATCTTAAGAGGTAAATTAATAAAGGGAGTTTTTACTGTGGTGTAATAGCTGAAGAGTAGGGCTTGTAGCTCTGAGATCTTCACTATTTAAAGGAGGGGTTTTCACCGCTCCGCAGTGCTATATGTTTGGAGCAAATGTCTTCCGTGTTAATGAACCATGCAAAAAAACATTTAGTCTATCATCAGTACTTTATGAATCACCAATATTATCATATTATGAAGCATTATTGACTTATGCTACACATAAGGACTAAACCAAATGAATGTGGCTATTGATACACATTCAATAGTCTGTCTTGCCCTTATATTTTGGAATTTCAGTAGATGAAATACATTCTCTGCTGAATTTTGTTACATATGTACAGTTACGCCTTTAGAGACTTTGTGCAGAGCAAGCACAAGTGAGATTCCACAGAAGCCGTTGGCTGTGGCCCGTGCTAAACACGACATTCCAGACAGGTCCTGATTTTCAAACTAAGGTGTGAGAAGCACAATCCCATTACAAAGCCTCGCGTCATGTGTTCCAACATTTTGCAACAGATGCATTTCTTGGCAATGCCTTGTGAATTATTTTTCTTTTTTCTTCACTGCCTCTGATGTGAATGTTGACCAGACCTCCGGCCCATTTTCTTTCACTGAATAGGATGGCCTACTTCCCGATACAGTTAGCTCGACTCGAGGGAGGATACAGTTTATACACGTGTGCTGCGCAGGGAAGGGCCCTAGAGAAAAAAAACTGCTCTGCATTCAAGCCGATAACCAATCAAGTTCGACTGCCGGCAGTCCTGTTAGTACAAAAGGTTGTTGTCTGAAATTATCTTTGCGTCAACTCACGGAAAGTTCAGTGTGCATCTGTGTTGTTTCTTTCTCCTGGCGATGGCACCCGTCATCTGCTCAAGGTGCATGGAAAGGAGACAGCTTTGCGCTGCATAAACGCAGTGAGTCGTCACGGCAACCATACCTCCCCTCCCATAGGAAAAAGGCACACAGGATCCACCCCCGCAGCCTGGCGTGAAGTTCCTTCCCAATCGCTATCGTTTCGCTTGCAGAGCCTGGCCCTGTCCTGTTAGCATCAGAACTACCTAGAATTCCTAGAATGTGGTCATGACGGATGAACCAATCGCTGCAACTCGTTCAAATCTGTGCGAGATGAGAACAGCATGTAAAAGATTGTAACCTTATGATGGAGGCCTCCTGCAAAGTGCTGTAGAAGTCATACAATGGCCAGGATCTCTGATTTAAGTTGACTTCTGTCAAAATATGTGTCACGAATCTACTGTCCTGTCATGTTTTATTTTCTTTTCTTGTCTTGGTTAGATTTCTTGTTTATGTCACGTATTGTGTTTAGTCTAGTCACGCCACGTTTTATGTTTTAATCTTGTTACGTTTCATTTTTATGTCATGTCACGTTTCATGTTTGATTATGGTTATGATTTATTTTCTAGTCTTGTCATGTCACGTTTTATATTTGGTTCATGTTACGTTTCCCGTTCATTGTTAGCATACACATTTCTGTGTTTTTCCGCAGCCTTGCGTTCATGCTGTTGCTCTATCGCTTGCTGTCGCTCACGCTTCCTTAATTGTTTCATTCTCCCGTGTCTAGTTTACTAATCTACTAACGTTAGATCAGGATTGGGTAATGCTAACTCTCTAACCATGTGTTCATGTTTACCTTACGTTTCTCGTGCATGTCATTTACTAATTTACTAACGCTAGGTCAGGATAGGTTTATTACTAACGAGTAATAATTATCTTGCTACCTTGTCGGCCTTCCACACCTGATTTCCATTTGCATGCTGCTCTCAAGCTAAGTGTCTGCACCTGTCTACACCTGCATTTAAGCTGTGTCCATGTCTTGTCTTTGCGAAATTGTTGCCCCTGTTTATCAGTGCACTATTGAGCGGTCTTTCAAGCCTGTCTTTTGTTTATGATCCAAGCCTGTTTTTGACCATTGTTATTGACCTCTGTTTTGTTATCACTGCCTGCCTGTACCACAAGTTTTTGCCTGCTGTCTTTTTGTACTTTTGCCCCGCGGAGCGGACTTCGGTCTTGACTCTTGCATTGCCTTCGACCCCGAGCCTGCCTACCGTCTGCCTGTACTTCTGCCCCACTGACAGCTACTCTGGTTACTGGATTATTGCATGGTGTACCGATTCTGAGACTGCCTTCTCCCTCGGTACTGTACATTGGTTTTGGCTGGATTTTTGTGTATGAACTTTGCTTGTTTTTTGGCTACGCTCATTGGACATTCCTTGAATAAAGCCCTGATGGGACTTTATCCTTCTATCACTGTTTCTGAGTTGTGCATTTCGGGTCCAACCCTCACGCACCCGTGACTGCTAAAGAAACAAACATTCCATTAAATATCAGTTTAACAAATAATTATGTTGCTATCCATGACTAAAAATTTAAATACAATAATAGGCATTCTGGTCAAATGCATTGAGTAATCAAATTTAGTTTTTTTCTATAACTAGTGTTTATGTGAATTGTAGTTATCAGTGAGTGCTATATAATTGCATTTAGAATTTTATCAACCCTTTTTGGGGGCGGATTCACAGGACCCATTTATAAAATAAGTAAAATATTTAATGGGGAGCGAGAGAGGGAGGGACATGACAAATTTGAACTTCCGACATCACGCCTCGCTATAGAAGGCTACGCCACCGAGAGACTCCCAGGATGGTGAGGTTTGAGCTGAATTCTTGATTCAAGTGATGCTGCAAATTAACCTGCCAATTACTACTCAAAACAAGCAAATTCACAGCAGTGTCAGTGTTTTTACTTTACATTCTCTCGTAAAAACACTAAGACAGAGGCATATATAACTACTGTCATCATATATAACTACTGTCATAAATGTGGGAGAGTTTATAAACATTGTATGGCTTGAGGGCCTCAGATCAAGCTGGTAATAGGGCTGCCAGCTCGTCCTGCTAAGACACTGGTTTTCAGTGCAGTGATGCACCCCATTGCCATGTAGGTATCAATCGTATTCCAATAGCATTTGTTTGAATATTTTGAAGAATTTGCAGTTGCCAAAACCAGGTTGGCAATATTATTTTGAGAAATATGAACAAATACAGACCATGTGCATTTGTTTAAATGTTTTGAGTGTCATCTTTATGTTGGATACATTCCTTTTGATCAAATAACCAAAAGATTTCCAAAAGCGGTTTAATAGTTTATAATGCCCCACTGTCTGCTGTGTGTGTGATGACGAAACAGGCTTCCATACATGTTATGCAATACAAATTTATTTTGTGCCGCACTTGCATTGAGTAAGTATGAAACCACAGTCAATGAGAAATACCCTGGGCATACTGAGAACAGTATAAGGAATTAAGATGTTCCCTTACTTGGTCAGGAGAGGACAATTGTCAATATAAAAAAGTAATAGGCCTGTAATGTAAATATAAATGTATTAGATATATTTTCTGTATTTGCTATTTTATATGTCAAGATATTTGCTCATACAGGGTGGTTTGTGGAGAACTGTTCTGAAAAGTAATTCTTTCAAAGCTTTATAAAGCAGCCCTGTGCATCTAAAATTCGTGTGTCTCTACCGTGTGGTTTAAGTAAGTACTGCAGTCACTTTCCAACATCTCAAGCCTGCAAAAGTCCGACATGAGTTGCCGCCACACGTTATGAAGGGGGAAAAAACAGTGCGAGATTTGATCCTATTATCATTATGAACCCCTTGCAAATGTGTGGCACCATTCTAACTACTTATTGAAACAGCGTCACGCCAATGCACATGTTAAAATAAGCAGTTGGAAATACATGTATAATTTATCGTATAGTTGATTCATTAACCGGACACTCATTACGGACTGTAGCCTTCTGTCATTTTTCTGCCATGCAAAATTATTAACCCTGTTTGTATGCCGCTTTGTATGGAGGACTCGGTAGCTAGCAACGGATCTTCAACGAAGCTCCTGTCTTAAATGCTGAACGCGGTATAGCTTAGCTCTCACGACAGAGAGTAAAACTACAATAACAGTAGTGTGGCGTTTAAAACTTGAAAGGACTAGTCGACAAAATTACAGTTAATATTCAACTGGTCAATACACAGGACCTTGCAATGTTTTTTCCATACATGAAAGTTCTCTTAGCAGCACTCAGTTTCTTGGGGGGAAAAAACCTTGACTACCATTAATTTACCCAAATTACTTTATATTATAAAAATGTTGCAATGTGTAGATGAACGATACAAATCAACTAGGAATTATTAAGAAATGGTCACATTTAATTTCAGTTGAACCTACATGTTACCAAGCCGCTCAATTTTGGAGTTATTCACTGCGTACCTATAAGAATAGACACAGCAGTTAACATTAAGCTTACAGTATGTCCCGTGAAAGCATTCATTATCTTGAATAGCAGGGGCGTATGTCTTCTGTAAATACCACACGTTCAAAGTTAGTAATGTACCCGCTCTGATTTGCACTGCAGGATTCACGCGAACCCTGCGGCTATTGAAATGATCCACAGCGGAACTTGTATGCAAAACGCGCGATTTTAACCCTTCTGTTTTGTAGAACGTGAATAGCATAAGTTCTTCACGCTTTTGATCATCTTTAAACAAATACAAGTTTACCGAAAACCTGTTCCTATTTCAAAGGGTACAAGAAATAGCAAACCTCCTACGTTTTAATTGGACCGCTATCCAACTGAAAACGAAGTGCAACGCTCCGCAGCCGCGTCTCATTCGCCATAAATTCTGGAGGGGTGTCCAGCTTTCAGCTCTGCCGAGCCGTCTAATTTTAGTGTGCTTCTTATTCCCGTGGAATGACACGAAAGGCATTCAGGAGCTGAAAACTTATTCTCACTTGCCGCGTTTTGAACTGAACGAATTGCATCATACCTAACGGGGAATGTAGCTACCAGAGCAAAGTCAGAAACGAACGCAAACGGAGACTATAACCTAGTCGCAACGCCTTTTTTGTGCGGATGCGGGTTTTTAACCAAGCTGCGAAGTAACTTTCAATTGACATAAGTCTGTGTAATTGAGGGCGATCTGCCGCACTTGTTCTCTGGTGTCTAAAATTCAGAGGGCTATATGGAGGGATGTAGGAATGGCTTGCACCAGGCGAACCAAAACTCTGGTGTCTACATGTGTGATCCTGAGTGGTATGACCAATATCGTGTGTCTGCTGTACGTCGGATGGGTTACTAATTACATCGCGAATGTGTACATAAAAGTTCCAGAACCTGTCCCGGAGAAAAAGTTAGAGGAGGACAACAAGGGGGAAACTTTGAGGATTATAGAAAGACTTGATAGACTCGAGAACGTAGTCAACCAACACATACAAGGTAGGCTACAGATTTTCTTTTTGACAAATAGGCAATTTTGTGTATATTTATATTCTGTAGACTATGGTTTTTTGAAACAATATCTTGACAGTTGATTTATTTGAAAATGGCCACACCTGCGGATTTTTATATAGCCTACGTTATAAAGCCCGTTTAAATATAAAAATCTCCTCCGCATTTGTGAGATAGTGCCTAATTGTTGTTGTTTTTGATGTTAAATTCCCAGTTCCCTTTTCTGTTTGCTTATGAGACAATGGTCATTTTGAAAGTATGGGAGATAAATGTTTTGGCCAATGTTACAGATTGAGAAGGACAGTATTGTACGAATTAGTGATTCACTGGGTGCAATATTCCATATGGGCATCTGATTTATCCGGCACCTCATAAATTGCGCTGCCTGTACGATGACATTTTTCTACTGGAAGCATGCTGTTCTAATTTCTCTTTGCAGGGTTCTTCAGAGACATGTGTACGCGCGCAATAATCCCAACATTGTCAGTGTGTGAAGAAAAACCCTCCAAAATAGAAATTCTGCAGTAGGCTAGGCTATGTCAGAAATGTAATACCCATAACCCGATCCAATCTCTTCCGCTTGCTCGAGACGTTTATGCAGGTCAAAGCTTCTGAAGCGGTGTAGGCTATTGGAGAGTAACGACGACAAGTTTACGCCGCCTTGCATGGATCTCCAGCAAATTAAACGTTAGTAAAACTTATAAACCAAGCACAGGCCAGAATGTAGACTGAAAAATTCAGATAAATTCAAATAAAATCTAGAACACTGCCGCTTTGAATGAAATTTAAGCGGGACAGCCATACTAATAACACATGGCTATGAAGGCAGAAAAGTACCCTACGAGGGCACGTCTTAGAGCACGTATGTCAGGAATCACCCTGGCCGCAGCTTCGTAGCTATACACTAATATTAGCAAAAAGTGTTACTATAACAATAGAGCACGGACATGGTCCGTTTTAATCGCATGACCTGTTTAGCGCAAATCAACCTGGAACAAGAGACATTACTTTTAGTCGAACTCTAAAATAAGATTAAGAAGAAAACGGATCTATAATCTAATCCCCCATTTTTTGTTATTACCAAAACATTCCTTTGGAAACGGTGGCATGTGTTTGAACTTGCTCTGTTGAGTCAGGTTGAACACAAAATCTCAAGAATGAAAATTACCTCTTTCTGAGACAAAGACAGGATTTTCGGAGGATTCTCAGGATTTTGGATTGGTCGGCTTCGGTTAGGATAGATCTTTTTTGTGTCTAGGAAATCCTGCAGACTGGAACCCCCCGATTCCTGCAGCCTTACAGTGGTAATGCTCTGGGGGGGGAAAAACATTTATATTAATATATTATACTGTTTGCCATGGGAAGGAATAGCCAATGCAGTCTGACATAGTTATCCAAATTAGGGTTGACTTGTGTGAAAGACAGGCAGGGATTGGGTTGGGTATCTAGCACTTGGGCACAAATATTCTTCAGATGTGCATTATTGCAGGGTAGAAAGTCTTGCCAATGGTTATAATTTTAGCACTCAGCAAGGAATGCGTGTAAGTATTCCACCTGAGCCAGTAGTATATACTATAAAATCCTACTTGGTGTGTGATGTTGTTGGCTCACTCTGTCTGAAACCTTAAAGAGGTTTGGAAAAGCCTTTCAGTGCTTTAGCACATGAGTCAGGACCCACTGGGAGGTCATGAGAGCAGATGAGGACATCACAGGGATTCACTTGTTACATGGAATGTGCTGGTTACAGTGTGCATACATTCATTTTGACATATTATTTTCCTGAGGAACCCAGGCTCTGATTTACCAAAAAATGCATCTTTTTTTATCCTCCTTGGTACTATTAGTGGAAATAGTAGGACGGGAAGGATTGTGCCACATGCATTTTAGGCATGTAACGGCTCCGGAGGTGCAGTCCAACTCTTGTGATGTCATTAAAATGCAGCTGGCCACTTCGGTGACACATGTTTTATTTATAAGGCATGAGAGGTTGTTGGCTTGCGGCTTTGCCATAGTACATTACATAGCCTCATAGCACGCTCACTTGTATCTTGATTAGGAGCTGCCCTGGAGTTTGAGTGCTGACCTGTGCCTACATCTGACCATATTGTCACTTAAAACGAGTACAAATTTGCTAAATGTTGCTGTTTAGGCATGCGTCTGGAAAATGAATCTGTAATAAAAGTCTCTGCTATACGAAAATGGGTCGCTGGGTTCTCTGTATTTGAGCGATTTAGATGTGAAAATGAATTGTTTCATATATACGATTTTCAATGTCTTTGTGTTATCTTATTTCCATGCAATATTGGGAAAAGCAGAAGACTTTTTAAAAAATGAGAAATATGCATTTTTGTGAATATGCAGTGCATTTTATGTCTGTTATGACAGCACACTATTTTCTAGTACAATCTCAGACTACAGACTAAACCAGGAATAGGCGTTCTTATTTTTAATGAAAGGTTTTACTGCATTCACTTTGTCGACAATGTTTTTGGTGAAATATGTTTTTTCTGTTATCACTGAATGGAGATGGATACAACAATTTCAGCAGTATCTCTATAGTGTAATAGTGTGCACTGCAGTATATTCATATTGGCATATTTCAATAACGTCTTAAAATAGGACCAACGTCATCTCCCAATGTCACACAACACAGAGACATTGAGATCATTTTTAATACTGTAGCAGGGACACGTTTAGACTCTGAAAAGGCCCAGAATATCAATAAACACAACATAATATACAGTGCCCTGGAGTTAGACTTTTCTTGCGTCCCTGTTGCTTTTGTCATTGTGTGCTTGCTACTGGCTAGGTCCTTTGCAGTGATGCACTATTTTTTTCCCCTGGTTTTGAAGGCAGTACATTTCTAACAGCATTTATGTGTAATTTTGGTGCTATTTAGCCAAGTAAATAATTTATATTGCATCGGTCCAATATTTCTATATCTTTATTGGTAAAGAATGACATGTGGCTGATAGAGGACCTACTGTATATATATATTTCTTTTTTTACACTGACACATGGGTGCTCTTAGGACTCTACATCTACAGTAAATGTAATTCTAAACATATAAACAGATACAAATCATTACTTTTGGGAATTTTTTTATTTATTTGTATACATTGTATCATTTTCGTTTTTCACCTCTGGTGCTACAATCCTGTCCCCAGCCCCTTTCTCATCAAATGCAGCCTGCAACAACACAATTCCAGAACAAAACTGACCTGCCTTCATAGCCCATGGAAGGCCTGACATATGGGCTGCTTTCAAGTGTGGAGTTTGGGAATACTAGTTTTTTCTCCGGGGGAACGAATGATGCAAGTTTGAAACACGGTTTGACAGCATGCAAGTTCAGAGAGCGAACGTCACGTCAGTGTGGGTTCATTTAGTTGATTTCAAGCGTCTTGCTTGATGCAGGGCGTGCAGATCCAATATCATGAGGGGGCAGTTGACAGAATATCCAGCTGCTCCCAATATTGCAGTGATGGTACAAGAAAGGGTCCAATGTTTTTTAAATGTCTGGGATGTCCGTACATGTCACACTGATTATAAAATAGATGAATCAGTCAGTTTGCAAAGGTAGCTTCAAAAAAAGGCTATAAAAGCAGTGCCTCCTCCAGATTGAGAAGATGCCAACGATGCCTGAAACAGAGCAGTACCAAACGAATTGCCTTGTTTTTTTGAGAGGCATGCAAATTACAATCCCCTCACTACTAGTCTATATACATGCCCCCAACTTTTAAAAAAATGGACTATTGGCACTTTCTGTTTTGTTTGCCAAAGCTTGAAATTTCAAGTTTCAGAAGATAAGTTTCTTCCAGAAATAAATTAGATACACAGCCCACTTCCATTATGAGCACTTGCCCATTTCATAAAAATCAACAATGTCAGATGTAGTGGCAATGATGTTAGAAAATACACTGATATTATCACAGCATTTGAACAAACTCACATGAGTGTTTGTAAATTACTGTTGACTTATCATAGTTCACAAACAAATCAACAATGTAGAGCTTACAGCCCGTAATATGCATGGCGTCCATTGAAGATGTGGGACATTGATTCCATACCTTGCCTATCGGAGTGCATGATACAGTATAACTCATAGTTTGCTGGGTACCGAAGGGAGAGATTGTATTTTTGTGGGGGAAACCTGCAAATGTGCTTTTACAGTAAAACTGAGAATGTCCTCACCAATGGCAGCATTACTGAGAGTGGAATATGGCACAGAATGGTCTTAAAATGCAAGACATGCTAGTTTCCCTTGCAGCTTTATACCTATCCAGTGTTGTTGTTACTGATTTAGTTCCAGGATAATTGCTCTTGAACTCAAAGTCAGACCATGTCTATTTCAGCTGGACTATGGCCAGGTACCACAGGTTGTTCAGGTCTGGCCAATCTGTCCACACACCAAACCCAGGAGTTTGGTCTCAAGCTTACAATTGGGTTTCTTTTTTGACACACGCACACACGGGCACACACACGGATACACACTTCCCTGTGTCGGTTAGCTTATTCCACTACCATAACTGTGGAGAAGAGCAAAATAAACTCATTACAGACATCTGGGCACAAACTGGGGATAGATTTACTAGTAATACTAGTAAAATAAATCTACATTTTATCTCAGATTTAACTTAATTAGCAGTTGCAAAATCCCTCTGCCTTCAAGTGTATGTATGATACATTTCTTGAGACCCTCGTGTGGTTTGTCAGATTCAATTGAATTGTCGTCGGGGGAAACAACAGTGGCCCCCTGGCTGATTTCTCTTTTTTGGGAGGATTTATAGTTGATTGCTCCTCTGGGTGGGAGTTACTTATTGCTCCTAAGTGGATTGTTGTTGTTGTGATTGAGTGAGCAGAGGGCCATGGGGGCTGACCAGCACTAAATCAGTGGAGAGATCATAATTTTACTTCATCCACCGTTATATTAAGAGCGTTCTAATTAAATCAAGCTGTTGAATCAATTTAGAAACCCTTTGAGCCAGGATGTGTGTTTACTTCTCATGAAAAATCAGCACAGGCCACCGGAGGAATCCAATTATTCCAGCCCCAACATCAGAGGTGGGCAACGAGGGCCGTATTTGTTTCTGGTTTTCGTGCCAATTTCTGGCCTTAATTTCTTTATTAGCCTAACATTTTTGCCATCTGACATTTTAGGTACATTTCTTGATACACACGTGTATGACAGCAGAAAACTGTTTTTGTGTCTGTATATGGATCTTACTGTGATCTAATCTATAAGTGAAGCAGTGTTTGTGTATACAGTCAATTAGCAAATTTTTTGTAATTGGTGGAAGCAAAAACCTGCATACACACTCCAGGAATGGGATTGCCCACCCCTGCCCTACATGCAGAGAGAGAACATTTAAAAGTATAGGTAGGCTAGTTGCTGAATCCACCAGTGTGCTGGAGGAACAAGAAAAATAATTAATATATTACTGTTACATATTATCCTGAAAATATATTTGAACATGCAAACATTTAGGAAAGCTTCACTTTTTGTCCTGGGCATGTACTGTACTGCCACACTGCTTTTTCTGTGGATATATTATACAGTACCTGCAAGTATACAGTAGATCCTCTCATTCCTCTGGGATATGAACACATTTGGAATAGATGTCTTTCAGAAGTGATATGTTGTTAGTAATCTTGAAAGGGGCTTCAAGATGCATAAGTTTTAAGAATTTGAATCCTTTATTGATTGGAATTGTTATTTACATTGCCAACACCATATTTTTTTTTAATGCAGCAGGCTAATCTGTATTTGTAGTTATGGACTTTATAATTAACCAATAATCGAATCAGTGGAAATTGGGATCTCATGAGAATGCATTTACTTTGACCTGAGGGGTATTCCACAAAGCAGGATTACTGAGTTAGCTGGGTAACTGAACAGCTCTAAAATCCAGAGCAGCTCTTTTTACTTCAGCTCATGTTCCAGATTTGGGAGGGTTCCAGGTTTTACTCAGTGTAGTTATCTCATTAAATCATGCTTTGTGGAATGATCTCTTTGGCATCTTTAGGAAATGTTTAGATTTTGTTTGTGCCTTTTTTTTAAATATGAAACACTATTTATTTTCCTACCTCATATTCTTCAACTATACTGTGAAGACATTCCCCTTTGTCTAATTTTGATAGTATTGCGATTTTTTTTTTAAATCAAAGGAATGTGATTCAGTTTAATGTTCATCTTTACATCACTGATAACGAAGAGTTTGTAAGTAGCCTATGCTGATTCTGGTTTTAAGACATGTTCAGCTGACTGGTCAGTCCATAACTCAGATGTTTGTATCTTCCAGATTCTACTATATATTGTACTGTGTGATGTTTTTTACCCTCATTATGATCATATGACATAGAGGTTATAGAATGCCTTTTACCCTTGTGGGATTCTGACAAAACCAATGAAATCATCATTTCCTGTATTTATTTTGACCAGAAACTCCCAAAAATAGCCACCAAAACATCTTGAAAAGATGAATTGCCTTGGCCTCTGATTTGTTTGTATTTTATCTTCTTTTATTTTGCATGTATCTTCTTTTCCATGCGTGATGAAAACACTCTTGCGTTTTGAAGCCTGCCAATTATCCAAAAAAGTTTCTCCAACGAACCAGTACTTAACAGCCAGGTTCAGAGCCCAGGTGCAGTGTGAAGTGTGCGCACAGGCTTTCTGATCTAAATCTAGTGCCTTTCATCTGGGAAGAGGCTGTTTCTCACACATCTGTTCTTTGGCAATCATTGCGGTAGAGGCTTTCACCGCCTGCTTTCCAGGGATCGTCTCCTTTTCCGAAGCATGCCTGGTCTTGCTGGCTAGTTTAAAAGCAGATGTTAGTGAATACAATGGGGTGCAGTTGGAGCTCAATTTTTATGACAGTAACAGAGGTTTTTTAATATTCATACTCTTGGTACAGTGCTCCCACTTTTCCATTCTTAAAAGGCACCGATATCCCCTTTTCAAAAAAACATCACTTCCTTTTTTTTCACTGCATTTTAACCCCTTAGTTCTGATAGTCTAGATATTCGCGCCGGCGAGACCGTTTTACGCAACTGAGACACGCGTTGCTCCTGCAGCCAAACTATTAGTGGAAAACCCAAACGCGGTATTTTAACTTTATTGGTAGACGATTCGCGACGATTTCTGGCCAATGCGTAGTTTCTAAGTGTCACTATCTTTCCGTAGCAAGTCCATTTAACAAGCACTCCCCACCCAGCCTATACCTACCCATGCGTGACATAGTGGGCAATAGCGTCTATGTTGGAGTTCATAAATATATGTATTCATCATATAATATTAGAATACCGTCATAGCAACCAGATAAACCCACCTTATGCAAATACAGCGGTGCAAATCGCTGCTCAATCAATACCTACATAAACAAGTGGAATCATTCTCTAATCATACAATGCCATTCTACTATCAATATCTGCGATTAAATATGGAATTCATGTGCAATCCTACCATGGATTTAAGCGTAGATATGTCCCTTTCAAGATTCCGTGGTCATTTATTGTCTTGGACAATCCGTTTGAAAAATACACAGCGCATTTGAACACGATTACACACTCTAAACTAGCTCTGCGTAAAACTCACTTCCTGATTGCACTGATGTGACGCTTTCAATTTTATTCTGGTTTGATCGACGATCGTTTTATCCAATAGAAGGCACGATAAACTTCCCCAAAAGTAATTTACATGTGTAATTGAAAGCTTGGATTAACTATTTAAGGGCGAGCGTAACTGCAATACTTGTTATATCGCGACAATTTTACGCAGGCATGCGCAGATGACGCATTTGGTTTGACGCATTTGGTGTGACGCATTTGGTGTTACGCAATAAAACTGCGCGCACCTTTGAAGTGACTTTTTAGCAATTTTTCCCCGAAGTCGGTCAGAAGAGGACAGCAACAGAGATTCTTCTAATCCCTGTAGCATAGATTCTGTGGAAGAGGTGCCTATCAATATGGGGAAGATATCCTCCTCGACATGTAAGTATTACTGCTTGTAATATTTTGATTATATACATTCGTTTTTCCACTGCGTGCTATATTTTCGTTATTTTTGTATTTGCATCGGTCGTAATAGACCACTGTTAGCCTGCTAATAATGCTGAACATATTTGAAAACACACTTTTTCAGACTCCACCTTGAATAACTACATGTATAAGGCAAATTATATAGTACGTTCTTTCCGTTTATTTTTTATTTTCTATTTGGTTTTGCTATCTCATAGCTTAGAATGTATAGCTGACTGTATTCTGTTGATGACTAGCGATAGCTTCTACGTTGTGAGAAAGTAGCGCTTTCGTGACTTAGAATGTATAGCTGACTGTATTCTGTTGAGTACTAGCGATAGCTTCTACGTTGTGAGAAAGTAGCGCTTTCGTGACTTAGAATGTATAGCTGACTGTATTCTGTTGAGTACTAGCGATAGCTCCTACGTTGTGAGAAAGTAGCGCTTTCGTGACTTAGAATGTATAGCTGACTGTATTCTGTTGAGTACTAGCGATAGCTCCTACGTTGTGAGAAAGTAACGCTTTCGTGACTTAGAATGTATAGCTGACTGTATTCTGTTGAGTACTAGCGATAACTCCTACGTTGTGAGAAAGTAGCGCTTTCTTGACTTTGCTTTGTAGATTGTGTCTATGACCTTCAATATGCACTTATTGTACGTCGCTTTGGATAAACGCGTCTGCCAAATAACTAATGTAATGTAATGTATTGATACTATTGTGTTCGTGCCGTTCGCGTAGTGGCTCGCGGTGACCTGCTTTGTTAGAATTCATAGCATTCACAATGAAATTGAGTATTTTAGCGCTGTTCTGTTTGGTTGCTCAGTCGTACGTTATATTTTATGCCTCGATTTGCCGTGAAGCTAGAACATTGGTAGTGTTTTCCGATATTATTTTATTGTATTGTAATTTATTTGTGCATAATGTACTCTATGGGGTATTAGTATCTCCATGGGTGATGCTTTTCACTTAGGGAATGGAAAATATGTATTCAAATTTACTGTGTCCAGATGTGTGCAAGATGAATGTAAAATAAATAAAATAAAAAAGCAACAGTTGTGAAACACACTACAGAGTAATGCCATCCTAGAGCACGCAACAAAAGATAACATAATGTAGCATACAGAAGAAAGTGTTTACTGAAGTACAAGAGTGAATGATTTCATATTTAGCTGTGTGTACCACAGTGTTATAATGCTTCTGCATTATGTAATTTGTTCCTATAACATGCTTGACCCTCCACCTCTGCCACTCCAGCAGTGCCCTCTACTGTTCAGAGTGAAGCCACTGCAGGACCAGATCCTTGGAGCATTGCCAAGTGCATGTTGGCCATGAAGGCACCGCACAGGATGAAGCAGTATATGAAGGATAATGGTGAAAAAATGGCACACTTGGCATCAAACACTGAACTGAAACTGTGCAATATCAATGTTTTCATCCATTAAGTGATTGTATGGGAAAATGTATATGCTTTATAAAGGACAAAAGGCTTTTTAATAATTTCTCGGAGAGGTTTTGGGTAGGTTATTAGACACCTAGATATCCACCCCCCTGTACTGATCCAAAATAATTCCCACATGAAAATGATAAAAAGGTGAGTTAAATGAGTCAAAACGGTTGATTTGCACTGAAATGTATGATTAGTTTAAGATTTACAGCTATTCACATTTTAGCCAATTTGGATAGGTTTGGAGACCCTGGGTACACCAGGCTACACTGCTTACATTTTGTGTCATAGATCTTTAGTAGTTCTGTATATCACCCTGCGATTATTGAATGCTTGTGGACAAGGAGTTTATGATCCAGGAAATGTGTAGTTTTACCTGTGTCACTTATGTAGCTCTCAGTATTTTGAAGAAATATATATTCTTTAGAATTTTTTGCAAAGTTTTGCTTGCATTTCCGGCACTTTATTTTGACTTAAATTATGAAAATAAACAAATCTAAGTTTGTACAAAAAATGGTACACCGGTTTTGTTTCATTTAAGCCATTTACCAAGTTTATGTGATGCTCACACCTGGAGTTATAAAGCCTTAAACAGAGTACCCCCATGATTTACCAAATATGCCATCTGCGCTAAGGGGTTAAAGCCATTTCTGTACGTCATCCAGCAACACAAGAATAATTTTGAATAAAAAAAGGAAAGTTAAGGCGCTTCTTCTCATGGTAATGAATTTCAAATTAAACAAGCTATGTGAAGCAAAGCAATCACACTGCTTCCAACATTTTCTGCAGAACATCACTTTGTTAATATTATTGAACAAACATATTTGCTGGGCTCTCCTGTGTCCATGTTGCTTGTTTTCACCATGGTCAAGCAGCCAGCCATTCAGAAAACCACTCACTGTCATGGTTCGTGGGTTATTGTTTCCTTTTCCGCTGCGGTTCTCGTCATTTCTCTTCCATTGAGAATCTATCAGATTTTTTTCACGTTCCGTTCTGGGGTTTTGCTTCACCTCGCTGATTATTCTTTTCGCCTGTGCTACTACCTGCGGGGTATTTAAGTTCTTCACTTCCGCTTCCCCGGTGCTTCTTTGTCATTTCATTATTACATTGAGCCAGGTATAGCCAGGTACATGCAACCTTGTGATATTAAACTTGTTTTATGTTCACGAGGGACTTGCTTCTAGCGTTATTTTAAGGTATAGGATTTCTTCTTCCTGTTAGCGTTACTGCGCTATTTTTTCCTTTGCTGTTCTCACTGAGACAGTTTTTCTTTTTGTTTCACCTCCTTCGGCCGTCTAGTGTTACGTGCCGAAGGTGTTCTTTTCTTTTCTAGTTTCCCGTTTTAGCTCCAGTATTGAGCTCGGGAGACTTAGTTTTGTGTTCTCACTCATATATTCCAGTTCGCCCTATTTTCATGAGTTGATTTTCATTTGACTGTTTAGCTACAAGGAATTATTTTCTGTTTTTTCTTTCTTTGTATTAATAATTAGTACTCCCTTAGTGGTCCTCACTTGCGTGGGTGACTTGTTCTGATCCCCCTACCTCCGTGTTTGATTCACCGCTACTAAATCCATCACACTCACTGGATCAGAGAGAATTATGGCTTTTTCACATGACCTATTTGGCCATGGTTTTGCATATGGCAGAGACTACTGTCAGCTTTCTATAATATTGGGATGATGGGAAGAACGTGGTCACTAGCATGCTGTGTAGGCCACTGAAGTGCCACTGATCATCGCCTTCCAGATGCCAAAAACCTACCGATAATTATCTCAACTCAAATTAGGCCAACTACCAGGTAGTAAAATAAGTGACAAGAAACTCAATTCCACTTCTAAATGTTTCTGAAATTTCCACCAAAGAAATTAAATTCAGTCTTCAAAAATGAATTGTACAATTCTACCAAGAAAGTGGGAGTTAAGCCAAATGTCATGCACTGGTATATAAGCTCTTGTATGTAGAAAGGTAATTACACTCACAAGACAGGCTTTTTAGCTGGTTGACATCTATAATTTTGAGTTTCCTTCCTCTTTCAATGTGCCTTAAGGTTATCATAAAAGACTGGAGTATTATTTTTCCCCAATTGCTGTATGTCAGCTCAGATGTTCTTTTGTAGAAAACTACTGGTTACCCAGGACATCTTAATTTATGAAAATTTATACTTCATGATAAAAACCTGTACACAATTAGTACCCTACCCCACAATGGTTTATTTACACATCTATAAGAATGTAGTAGTAGAATGTGATAGTATAAGAATGTAGTAGTTATTCATTCATTAGATTTTGCACATCTCATTGTGAGATTCATTTCTCCTTCAGCCAAACTATGAGTGGAAACAACAAACTCCATGTTTTAGCTTTATTAGTACATGATTCGTGACAACTGTACCGTTTCTTAAGATGCATTCTCACATCGAGCGACTTTGTCGCCCAGTTGCCGGAAGTCCATTTATTTTCTATGAAGCTGAGCGACGGTCAGCAACCTGAGCAACTAGGCAAATGAGCGACCAAAATTGGCTGATAAATGTTGCCCACAATTTAATTTTTCAGTGACCATCGGCCATGACAGCCAATCAGAGTTCCACACTTCATATTCCTCCAACCGACATGAAACCATTTTGTGAATAATTGTTCCGCTCGATTTCACTCAAATTGCAGCAATGGAGGAGCAGCTAATAATAATGGTCCAAGCCTACCCTGTCCTGTTCAATGTATAACATAACCTTAAAGAATATATGTGGCTGTTCTACCAATATGACATTGAACCCAAACTACATGTTGAGTTTTATACATAAATCTATCTATGTATCTAGATAGATAGATAAAGATCGCTAGCTCGCGATGAAGATAGATATAGGCTGGCCTATGTGTTCAGATGCTTGTCGAGAACACATAATTATCAGTGTCATGGCCTAACTATAAAGAAAGCAACAAGATAAAGCCAACAATAGCCAGACCGTAAGCCAAAATAGCTGTGAAAATCCCTGCTCACTCAAATGCAAAATAAACATGTGAAATTCATGTGTAATTGTACCACGGCATTCTACTATCAATATCTGCTACTAAATAAATATCCAATCCTACCATGGTTTTACGCATAGAGATGTCCCTTTCAAAATTCAGTGGTCATTCCTTGTCTGGGACAATCCATTTGAGAAATACACAGCACTTTATAATGCGATTACACTATCTAAAACGTCTCATTCATTCTGGTTTTATTGACGATATAGGACATTCTAACCGATATAGGACATTATAACCTTAGCAATGGTGTTTGCAATGTCCAATTGGATGCTTTGAACAATAACTTACAGCCGGGCGTAACAGCATTTCTAGTTTTAGTAGTTTAGTTTTACGCAAACAACTTAGAATGTACATTCGCTCACCGAGGCGTAATAGTTGTTTCCTGTTATTTTCACAAGTTTTTACTAATTTACTAACTCCTCACCTGCTTATATGGATTTTGGGAGTGGGTCAGAAGAGGACACCATAGATACCATAGCATTATTCTTTCTGCGGATAGTTAAAATATTTTAACCTAAATTATGAAAATAACAGTTATTCTATTCTATTCTATTCTATTGTTTAATTTAAGCCATTTTCTAAGTTTCTGTGATGCTCACACCTGGAGTTATAAAGCCTTAAGTAGAACACCCCTTAAATAGGTGACAATTGACCAAAGTTAACATCTGCACGAAGGGGTTAGAAGCTACGTGCCTGGAGGCTCAAAAAGTCATTGTGTGCTTAAAAACAAAATTAAGTTGGCCACAGGTATTTTGAACTTTTTTATTTGTTTTTTATTTTGAAATTTATGGCTCTTCAGGGGATTCACATTTTTGGAATATTCCCTTCAGGGAATATATTTTTTTTTAATGTTTGTCAAATTTCAATCAGTATGTTCACTGTCTGAATTATACTTGTTTTTTTAAAAACTTGCCTGGTTTTGCGGAAGGCCTAAAAGTTTCAGCCTGCCAGTATTGCAGCAAAGAGTATCAAATATGTCAGTTTTATTTCAATATTGACATTTCTGACTTTCTGCCCTGTTCTAAGCTGTGTGCTTTCAGCTGCTTGTCAATTTGCTTTGAAAGTTACAACATCATCAGCCCATCAAAACTGCTTAACCCCTTTGCGTCCATGCCAAATTTGGTCAATTTTCACCTATTTAGGGGGTGTTCTATAACTCCAGGGGCCACATGTATAAACAGTGCTGAGCAGAAAAAGGCCCTCAGAAGGCTGCGTAAGCGTGTTTTCATGCTTAAATTCATATGTATAGTATGGAGTCAGAAACTTGGAACATGGCTTAAATGAAACAAGACAGTTGTACCATTTACATTACTAACATAGATTAATTAAATTTCATAATTTAGGTCAAGATAAAGTACCACAAATACAAAGAAAATGTTTTTTTTTTAAATATACATTTCCTGGATCAAATCATAGACTCTGTGTCTACATGTGTGCAAAATCTGAGAGTGGTATGCAGAACCACTAAAGATCTATGATGCAAAATATAGGCAGTGTACCATGTTGTCACTTACTGTCTCCAAATCTATCCAAAATGGGTAAATTGTGCACTGCTGTAAATCATAAAATAATGATATATTTAACTACAAATCAATGGTTTTGTCATGTTTCGTGGTTTTGGTTTTCTTGTCTGCTGCGATTCTCGTCCGGTTTCCCGATTGAGAATCTATCGTATTTCTTTCACGTTCCGGTCCTGGGTTTTGCTTTCCGTGCTCGTTATTCGTTTCACCTGTGCTTTTACCGGCGGGATACTTCCGCTTACTTCTGCTTCCCCGGTGCTTCTTTGTCATTAATTTGTACATTGAGCCAGGTATAGCCAGGTTTAAGCCACCTCCTGATATTAACTTTGTTATGTTCACGAGGGACTTGCTTTTAGCTTATTCAGGTATAGGATTGTGTTTCCTCCTGTTAGCGTTCTGTGCTATTTATTTCCATGCTGTTCTCTACGAGACAGTGTTTTCCTTTGGTGGTTTTGTTTTGTTTCACCTTTTATCGGACGTTGTAGAGTTACATTCTGAGGGTGTTTTCTTTGTGTTTATAATCTCCTATTTTTAGCTCTAGTATTGAGTTCAGGAGATTTAGATTTGTGTCTTACTCGTTCTATTCAAGTTCGCCCTATTTTTGCGGGTAGATTTTGTTTGGCTGTTTAGCTGTCAGGGATTCGTTCCTCTTTTTTTAGTTTTATAGTTTTTGTTTTTTTGTTCTTGTTATATCTCCCTTATTGGTCCTCACCTATGTGGGTGACTTGTCTGATCTCCCTCACCTCTGCGTTTGAATAACCGCTACAAAATTACAGGTTTGGCTCATAAAACTCACTTTTGCATAATTCTCAAGTGGGAATTACTATAGATAGATATCTATTGGTCCAAAATCCTATCCAAAACATGTCAGAAAATTACTAAAATATAAATTTTTTGTCCATTATAAAGCATATACATTTGCCTTTTCTGATGAAAGCATTGATATCAGACTGGTACTCACACCTAAATATGTAGCCAATCATTCACTCTTCTACCTCAATAAAACATCACTTTTTTCTGTACTCTACAGTATATTTATGTATTATTAGTTCATTAGTATTAGGATCCCCATTAGCTGTTGCAATTGGTAACAGCTACTCTTCCTGGGGTACATCTTTGCTGCCTGCCCTGAGATCACATTTCTCTGTAGTTAAAAAAAGTTCCCATTCATAATGACTCAATGGAAAATTTACATTAACCTAGCACATATTAGCGCACATTACATTGGAATGAGTATTTTCTATGCCCTAAGTGACAAGTATTGCCCAGGGAGAGCCATAGTCGATATTATGTAAAATAAGATTACAATAAAATAATATTCCACAATCAGGAAAATGGTGGCAAATGTTCTAGTTTCATGGAAAATCTAACATAAAACATGACTGAGCCACCTATGAATGCTTACACTACTACAGTACGTGAAATGCACTCAAAATGTGAAAATAACAATATCAAACATATGCCACAAGACGGTGGTGGTGAAAAACGTACATATTTTAAATATTACAAGCCATAATACTTACATATTGAGGAGCAAAATCACAGTACGAATATTCTCTAATAGAGTGAATGCGTTTTCTGTAGCTGATTGCGTAATACTAAAATGATAAAACTAAAAAGGCTGTTATGCACGGCTGTAATTTATTGTTCAAAGCATCCAATAAGACATTGCATTGCATTGCATTTATACTTATACTCACATTATAAAGGGGTGTGTCTTTCTCAAAAGGATTGTCCAAGACAATAAATGACCACTGAATCTTGAAAGAGCCATCTCTATGTGTAAAACCAATGGTAGGATTCTATATTTATTATATTTTTAGTAGCAGATATTGATAGTAGAATGATGTGGTATAATTACACAAGAATTTCACATGTTTACTTTACAATTGAGTGAGCAGGGCTTTTCATGGCTGTTTTGGCATATGCTCAGGCTATTGTCGGGTTTATCTTGTTGCTATGATGGAATAAAATTTTGGTGGTGAAAAAATATTTTTTTAAACTCACAAATATACACTATTTTGTCCACTATTTAAGTGGAACTCTGTAATTGCATTGTTATCCAAAGAGATTGCCAACAGAGCATGAACGGGAGCAGTACTGGAGCAAAAGCAGTAGCTGCTCAGAGCAGGGCCCCTTGAGCAACTGCTGCTTTTCAGTGCTGTGATTCCTCATCTCTGTTCCCATCCGCCCTCCCTTCCAGCCCTCACACCGTCACAGCTGACTGATTCTGCAGCTGCAGGTTTGATGGGGAGGGCCTTGGAAATGTCCACCTTAATGAAAGTCAGGATAAGTTCTGATGATAGATTTATTTTGCTGCGCCATCCTCAAGTTTCAGGGGCCATAACTGACATTGTGGGTCACTGATAAGGGGTTGTACTCATCTGGGTAATTTGAGGCTGGTCCCAGTCTGTGTGAGGCCCAGTACCAGGCTGATTAATGGCTTCACAGCATGGGTCCCCTGGTAACTGCACTGAGATCTGTTTGACACAATGCTGCTGCTTCTCCTGGCCATGGGGACAGAGACTATTAACCACGTAACAGCATGCACACTCACACACACACACACACACACACACTACAGTGCTAAAGGACATTCTGTGGAATTAGACTTGATAGAGGGTTAATTGCAGATGTGCCTTAAAACATGGATTATTCTGGGTGCTGTTTTTTGGAGCTGCAAAAATCCAAAAATGCAAACAGTTTCCCACATCATTGAACAGCAACTGGTATGTGTATCTTGGGAAAGAGGAAACTGATATGCTCTTTTAATGATTAAAAAATAAAACACAACACCAGGGAAATATAACGCAGACCTTCATGGTCATTCTGTTGTGTCCCGATAATGGACTAAATATTTAATTACAGTGAACCAGATTATTTAAAAAAGCTATTAAATAAAATCAAATAAAGATTTCTGCTTGAAATGAAATAAATTAAGTAAATTTAAAATGTCTCTGATGAGTTTCAGGTCAGTTGCTCCTGCTGCTATTTTGGTTGAATAATCTCTAATTCTGATATCACAAAACCTGTGGGACATCCTTGGAAATTGCCAGTTTTAATCAAGGAAATAGGTGGGATATTTCCTCTACTAATTGCTCTTTTCAGTCAAATTAAATCAAAACTCTCTTCTCAATCAGCCCACAAATCAATTAATTGTACTCCAGCAATCTGGCTTGGTTTTTTGAATGGCTGTAATTATTATTTATACTAGCAATTAGAATCTATTGTTCTATATGAGCTCTTTAATGATTTAGATATGGCTTCTTACAATTCTGAGAGAGAGAGAGAGAGAGAGAGAGAGAGAGAGAGAGAGAGAGAGAGAGAGAGAGAGAGAGAGAGAGAGAGAGAGAGAGAGAGAGAATCTATTTATTATCCCCACTGTTTATGCCTGTGCTGTAAACTCAAAAGTAAGGGAATGAAAGCAGCTGGTCTGTTTGCTTTTTATGCATCTTTATGGAGGGCAGTGCTGCATGGGGCATAAATAACTTACCCAGTTTATATGCCTCCCAGAATCCTTTGCAGCGATCTACTTGCTATTGGACCATTGAATGTATTTTGTTCTTTAGGACAGTTATTTTCAGGGCTGGGCAGTAGCACTGTGTTGTGATTTATTTTTGGTGTGTGCCATATGCTGCGGCCATTTTGTTTTTCTCTATTTGTTACAAATACTTTTTAAAAACTGTTAGCACAACATTCAACACCGCTCCCTCTTAATGTATGCCCTATTTTAGTGAGACAAATAAATAAATATATCATATCAACAAACATAAAATGTTCCACCAAAAACATGATAGACTGATTATTCATTGCGCTAATTGAAATAAATATGAATTAAGCAGAATATTTTATTGTAGCTACTTTACAGTGCAATTACCAAATTGTCATACCTGCAGGTACGTTCGTTCATTTGCTGTGTCTCCAGCCATAAGTTTCAATCAACATCACGGCAAATGGAGGCTACTCACTTTTCATGCACCTTGAAAAGACACCGTATGTGGCAAATCCATGTCTGACATTGTTACGGTATTACAGCATAGTACCTCACTGTGGTTTTGTAACGTTTTCCATTCTCAAAAATGTATCTAACCTATTTAATGCATTTCTCTGATTAGGTTTGTGTGTATTGAATATGCCTTTTGGAACCTATTGTTTAGCCCACTATAATACAGCTGACAGTAGAACCCCTAAAGTGCATTTTTCCATCAAATCTGACCTTTCCTGTAATCTTTGCCTCAAAGTGGATTTTGACAAGTCACCTGAAATTCTTTGATACTGGAAAAAAGTACTTACTGTCTAAGTGCTCAAAGCCATCAAGAATTGGTGGGATCACTTTTCTGTGCCTGAAAATGCAAGGGAATGAGATTGTTTTGGGGACTGTATTTGTTGCTAAGCCAGGGCTTTGAACCATTCAGTTGAGATCCGAGGCAAATTATTCATTCACAAGGGTTTTGTCAGTAAATCTAGAAGGTAGTTGACAGTCACTTACTCCCAAGATGCTTTGTTCTTTCATCACATTGTATGTTAACTTAGTGAACAGAACTACTAATGAATTACTGAAGAGAGAACTATAGTGATGTGTTTTGTCACATGGGCTTATGCTGTTTTCCAAGATGGTCCCATGCCCATCAGATATTATGGTGGGAACTCTGAAGCGTAATTCAGAGTATAACCGTGCTTATCAATCCTGTTTAGTAAAGATTAGACTTAGCAATGGGAGCTAGTGTATATAGGCTTTTATTTTTTAAAATTCAATTTGCTTTTGTGCATATCTTGAGACATGGTGATGATGTAATTGTCTGCAGACTCTCTCCTAAAAGAAGCATATACTATTCTTGTGTGGCCAGCAGCTCTGAATCACTTTAATGAACTGGTATTTAATAACCTAACTGATCCAGGCTGTGAGAAGGTTTTCATTTGAGGCTTAATGACTAAGTTGCATAAATGTGTAAATGTTTTTATTGCGGCAATTGTCTAAATCGCCAATCAATATTCACCCAGAAACTCTATATT
This sequence comes from Ilyophis sp. 1 JC-2022, assembly GCA_022702515.1. Lineage (NCBI taxonomy): Eukaryota > Metazoa > Chordata > Actinopteri > Anguilliformes > Synaphobranchidae > Ilyophis > Ilyophis sp. 1 JC-2022. Next base: position 58,663,221 of record CM040400.1, on the reverse strand, counting down.
AGTGCATTTCCATTCAGTGTGAAGCCGAGCTTAAGCAACAATGAGGGATCTTTTCATTTCATAGAGCACCCCCCCTTCAGCAGTCTGCAGTTTGGACAAAGAACAAGCCTTATTTTTAATGCCAGAGACCTTAGTGTTGTATGTTTTGCCAATCCTTAGAAGGAACTGCAATACCCCAGTGACATCTATTAAGTAAGATAAAACTAGGAGCAGGTCTGGATTCGTTTGACCCACTATTCCCAGTAAGGGTTGTTTTATTGTTCTTGCTGGCTTCATGACCAAACTGCTGAATAATTTAGATAAGTGTAATGCATCAGAAAGAGCATGCTGTTTGAATGCAGGTGACTCACATTTATAATTACACTCAGCTAGATTGTGGAGAATCTTTTAATGAGGCAGCCCAGAGTTTTCTGTTCGGGCGCTCAGCCTTTTCTCTGATTCTCTTGTTAGGGAGGCGCAGGTCTTACATTTGATCCATTCACACTCCAGTGTTAAGATGATTATTTGGCTTCGGCCTCTCCCTTGATGCGCGTGGTGGGGAATCAAAGCCAGGAACTCTGCAGTTTTCTTTGAATGGTGCATATGGTAAACCTTGGTAAATTGACTTGCATAAAGCTATTCATGTCTTGTTTAAAATGTTCTGCCAGATTTTTCATTTAAAGCATGAATTTAATCCAAACCCCATCCAAGCACTTATTATTGTAAAAGCTTGGGAGTTAAAAATAGATCTTGCTCGTTTAAAGGGTAGAATAATTCAGTAAATTTTCTATTCACCAGACTGGCCTGATCACAATGGTCAGGAGCAACCGGTCTATGTTTATGGTAGAAATATGACCATGTTGGCCCTTTGTCCCAGGGATGAGACGTAGAAAACATGGCGTGGAACGGTTAGAACCGTAACAAGGGAAGGGGAACACAAAAATACTGAAGGGGCCCCAGTCACTCCTGAATATATTGTGTGGGATCACACAGACTCACAGAATCCAGGAATGAAAGCAATATGCCTATTCTGATCACTACCTTGAAAACAATTTAAGTAAATATCCTATACATGTCAATTACTGTAAAAGTGTATGTTTTAGCACTGAAAGGGGCTTCAAATACCGTTAGGAACAAAGATTTCTACTGATATTCTGGCACCCCAGACCCACCTCACAATGCCACACTCATACTCACACACCAACACCCACTGCATGCACGCCCCTCACCCACACCTCACACTCCTGAAAGTCATATATTTATTCATTTATCTATTTGCCTAATTTATATACATAATCCGCAGTGCAAATTCTTTCGGGCCGTATACCAGGTATATAATGTGTAGTAATTGTAATGGTGCACACTTATCACACAGTATATATAGTAATATCTCCTTCCCTGTGTATAATGTTCACGTACACACAGAGATGGCATGCCCTGCTATAGATACAATTCAGCTGAAACTGGCAAAGATTAATATTGTACATCTTTGTTATAATATAATATTGTACGGTATTATATTTATTGGAAACATGTTCTTATATCGTATTACAAATTGAATAATACATTTTGTAGTCTCAGCAAAGGAAGTGTGCCTCTAACACATTTTAACCTTTACTTGGGCTATTAGTCTGTGGAGCTGTGGATGTCTTCATGATTTACCCCCAGGCCAACCCCCACTTCTCCATACTGCCACTCGCTGAGTCTGTCTCTCTTGTCTTTTGACATTTGTTGCTGGCTGGTAACCTTTGGGGAAAGTGACTGCTGCCTTCTGGGATGCGGATAGGCAAAGCAATTGGTTCACCCCACATTCCCCAGTCTTTGTCGGATCCACCCTCGCATTATCATGGGGTGTCAAAGGTCAGCCTGTAGCGACATCGTCAGCTTCAGTTCAGTTATAATGATCATTAATGATCCTCACTAGGAGACACACTGTATGAACCACTAATTAAAAATCAGTAGCTAATTAAAAAAAGTTTAAAAAGCCGATGGACTTTGACAGTTTCCTCTCCTGTACAGAGGCCCCTGCCAAGCCTGCTGACAAAGGGGAATACACCAGTGTAATTAATGCTGCTATAAATCCCAGAAACACATTATGGGCCTGATTTACTAAGACCTTTAGCATGTCCAAAACCTTTTAGCACGCAGAAAACCAATAACATGATCAAAGATTGGTCATGGTATTTGTTTTGCACCAATCATTGGTTGTGTTATTAAGTTTGTGTGCTAAAAGGTTTTGCACATGCCAAAGGTCTTAGTAAATCAGGCCTTATGTGTCCTTATACATGGTTCCTGTGAGCAAGGATTCATAGACTTTATGTAACATCTGCTAATGTCCTTCTAACTCTTACAAGAACAGGAACATTGTCCCAAAATCAAAGAGATGATGAGACCATTATCTAAATACTGTTTCCAGTGAAACTATTAGGTAATGTTGTGTTTTATTGCATTAACCTGATTATGTATTGTCATTATTCACACTGAAAATGGCAATTATTAAGTTGAAATAGCAATTGTCTTATATTTGTTGAGTCAGCTCAGACCGCAAGGAGAGGAAAGACTATCTGAAAAGAACAGAATCCTGCAAAGGAAAGAAAGAGTGATGAATGTGAAAGGTGAGCATATGTTTAACCTTTCTGCCTCTGGTAGCTTGCATGTCGACACATGTTGCATATCAAATATAGAGAAAAGTCGTTTTTCACAGTGCCTTGAACTGGTTTGCCTCCACTCATTCATCATTACTGTAGAAAGTTAATGAAAGTGTTGCCATTCACAATCGGTTGCCTTCTCTTTACAATATCTGAATCACGACAAATTATTCTGAGTGACGGTAATAATAATAATATGGTTTTGAAATATTTACATCTGGTGTTCCAGATTGAGTGAGTGAAGGGAAAAGCTTGACAGATACTGAGGTCTACGGCATGTGCAATCTGTGAGTGTGTACACGCTTGACTTTAACCTGCTGAATGGATGAATCTGGTATGGAGCGCAGATGATAGGCGAGAGGCATTGTGTTAGCATACACTTGAAAGAGTGCTTCATATTTGCAGTAGCTGGGGTAATGGCCTTACTGTAGGGATCCTGACTCGAAAGCCTGATATCTCTCAGTGTCTCACTAAGTGTACTCCTGCATGTAGTCTCCCCACTCATTCCTTTTTGGCTACTCCAGGGCCTAACCTATTTCAGAGGCAATTTGTCACCATCAGTCGTACACCTTCATTTGATACCATTCAGGTGTAACACAGAGAGGGTATGCTTTCCCAGTAATATACTGCGGAAAGGCTGTGTTTTTATGGAGTGGTGTACAGTAAGTGAGTCGCTTTTTGAAGAGCTGTAAGTAAGAATTGGCCTTTTTTTGCTCTCCCATTTTTGGAATTGCCCTTTTCAGAAGACTTTCCAGACACCACATGCCACCCACACCTGCAAAGGGAACGCTGCAGTTCAAAATAGTCTCTGACACACTCAGCCACAAGACAGGGTGAGTGTGTCAGTTTTACACAGTTAGCTACACTAACTCAGTGACATGGCCAAATCCCTACCTGGTTCTGTAGGATTCCCTAAGGGCAAAATCAGTCTATTACTCTTTACTCTGGTCCGTATCTTAAGTAAACAGACAGATTTCCTGGATGTGCCGAACTTGATTAGCTGTTCAGATGGAAGCTCGCAGTGGTAAAGAGAGAGAATTTGGTCTGGTTGTGGAAACTGAAATTGTGGTGCTGTGCAGCTGGGCTCTGGAATGGGTGAGAGCCGTGGTCCTCTAAAAAGACTAGGAAAGGACTAGGACTGATATTCCTTAAAGAATCACCCTGTTTTGGGGGTGATAGAGCAAAGATAGCAGCCATTGCATGGGGTTCACTAGAAAAAAGTTATTTTTTTCACTCCAGTGCTGCTGTACAGGTTTTCTGTTTATACCTTTGGCCAAATTAACTACACTGTGATTGATTCCGCTGCTTTGGAATTATTAAGAAGCATTTCTCTGCTGTTGCTGAAGGGGATGAAAGAAATGAGTGAAGAGTTTGTAAGCAGGAATAAGCAGACTGAGAAACCTCTAGTGATGGAGACCAAGGTCTCTGTCATGGCTGTGTCCTTTGATCTGGTAACTTTCCAGCAGCTCTGAAATCCGCATGCTGCCTGTAGGATACCCTTTCTTATCTCTACCATGTAGGCTACTGATCATTAACTTTGGATTCTGTGCAATCATTAACTTTGGATTCTGTGCAGCCCATACATTAATACCTAATACTATCAGACCTGTTAAGTGATATTGGGGAAAAGTGCTACTCAATCAAAAAAAGCAAAACTCTCAGATTGATGTGCTGCCATATTACAGTAAAGTCTGTGGTGGATTCAAACATAACTGCCATCCTGTGGAGAAATGTCACATTAGCCTGAGACGGTTTAAAAACCTGAGAAGCGTGGAAACAGATTGAACCCAGGTGTGTGTTTGTGTGTGTGTATGTGTGTGTGTGTGTGTGTGTGTGTGTGTGGGGGGGGGGGGGGGGGGGGGGGGGGTTAAGCCCAAACAGATGCAAACAAATCTGATGTATTCTTAGTTATTAACAGCTTAGTTATTAACAGCAGAGGAAAGCAGGTGAAGTACCAAGAGTGGATCAGTGTCTCTGTATTGACAGGGTTCTATGGATCTGCAGTGAAGTAGCAGAATTTCTCTGTGACTTAGTTCATTTGTAAGGCCTTGAACTGTTCTTCGAGCCTTGTTATAGGAATTTACTTTACTAAGATCACTTGCTAAATACGTACATTTAAATTAAAATAAAAAGTTGCTTATGTAATGGAAATGGAATTTCATCTAAAGAGAGTTTAACAGTAAAATGAAAGGCTTTATATAAATAAAATGTATTATTATTATTATTATTATTATTATTATTATTGGAAGCTAAGAAGGTAACATGTAATTTTGAGAAGGTAATTGCTGTTTATGATGGCAGTAATGGTGTTACTTGCTATTGCTATTCCTGTGAATATTCTGCATAGGACAGGAGACCAGGAGAGTATACTACGAAGGAAGCTTAACATAGCCAGGGTTTTGTTGTGTTAGCTGGCTTCGTAAAAATTAGCTAATTGTGTAAATGTGTTGGTTAATACCTTATTTAGGCTACTTTACCACTCATAATGAAATAATCTAAATCTCTAAATAATCTCGCCCTGCGAACAGACCCCCCTCACTATCCACAGCTGGAGAAGCTTCTTTCCAAAGGATTTGATTGATCAAAGGGCAGTTTTTTTCAAACCGTTAACCTGAACATAACCTGCCCCAGACCATGTTAGCCATCCAGCATAAGTTACCATGCCACTATACCTCAATTAAAAGTGAGTCAGCATTGTGATATGGAAAACCCAGGGTTAAAGTTTAAGTTAGCTCGCTAACCCCATAATCACACTTCATAGTGCACCTCCCTGGCCTATGAAAGGCTAGTTTACAATACACTGAATGCAGGATCTAGAGAAATGTGTTATGGCATGTCTCAGTGGAGTATAAGCAGATATAAACAGGTCTTGGAAATCACATTTCTCAGGACATGCCTTGACGATGAAATGTGCCATGGAATTACACATGCTGTTTTCAGAAGCCACTGGGACAACTGAAATAAATGTGAAAGAATGCTGGTTAGCACGGTTGCAGGTTGACTTCACAAAGTGATCATGCTGACTGAGAAATCTGATGGAAGAATTTTTCCCAACTCTCCAGAAAACAGAAACCTAAACTGTCTCTGTTGATGGAGTTTTTCCAGCAGGTTCAGCAAAGCAATTACCAGCTTTGGCTGTGTGACTAGAGGTAAACATCACAACAGGGGAGGGGGAGAGAGGGATGGAACTATGGCTTTATGACTTTTCCGTGTTGCTCCTTCTGTGTAGTTTGCTGGTCTTTGAAGTTTTGAATGTCGGAAGTAATAAAATGCTTCAAATGCCATAGAATGCAGATAGTGTTTGTATTAAGCTGACCTTTGTCCAGTGTCACATATTACAATCACAAGACAATACATTGTCACTCAAAAAAACCACAGAGTAAATTATCTAAGCCTGTGGTTTGTAGTTACTATTGATAGCTCTCTTCCTCCTTCTCACTCGCCCTACAGTAACTCCAACCTCAGATCTACTTTATGTCAAGCTTTTTTACCTTACTCCAAGCTTAACTCTAACCATAAACCTATTGCTTTTTTCCCAACCCTTTGACATGCTCACTTGTAATTACACATTTACAAACTGAGTATTTATAGATGTACTTACAGTGCAATACGATACTACAATGTGAACTTCCTATTTGCTGTGACCTTTTAACATTATTTGGTGAATAGCAAGGCACACAAAAGCAACATGTTTACTACCATAAATGGTACATGCCATAATTTTCTTTGCTAATCATTAAATATTTCAAAAAATAAAAATCAAATGTAAGGTTACTCCCGAGTGTAAATAATGCAACAGTTCATGCAGGTACGTCTTTGTAAGTGAACATCTATTGTTTGTGTTTAGCATTCCCTGGCTATCTTACTAACAATTTTTAGACCACGTTTCTATCTAGCTGACATAACATGCAATAGCTAGCTATTGACTAAAGCTTAGGTATGATTAAAAGGGGATTTGGTCTACACAGCACAAATGGTGGTGTACATTTAACACCCTAGGGTGTTTATGTGAGACTGGTCTCATATAAACACCCGAGGGTGTCAAAAGTACACCAACAGTGTTAGATTTACAGATGTTTGCTGTGTAGCTGATATTTTTCACAGACAAAATGATGAAATAGCTCATGAACATAGAAACATTCAGTGCTGGCAGTTCCAGTGTGACTTTCCTTCTCTGCTCTTAGTTCCCCCACATTATTAGCAGCCTACATAAGCAGCAGCTCGGATTAATCTAAAAATAAAGCGCTTTAAATAGTGACCTTAAATCACCTTAAAATCACATTAAAAGATGAATTGTGCTTCACCGCAATTTATTTACTGCAGTTCCTGTTGATGCCTTTCTCTCGTTCTCTCTCTCTGGCTCTAACATGCAGTACACTGTACACACTGATGTACAAACTTCTAGTTTTCTACTCGGGTGCACAAAGAAACTAAATGTTTTACGTATAATTGAAGCTTGGACAGTGAAGAAGTAAATAAAAACTCCCAGCCACCTACTTAGAAATGTCCTGCAAGTGAAGTAGAAGACCAATTCACAAGTCTTTAGTCTGAAAGTCTTGCTGAAAAAAATCTATGGTTCTGAAGGGAGGGTCTAGACACGCTCACTGTGTAGGTATATTTCAATTTAATTTGGTGCTGTAGATGTTCTTTGTCATGAAGGTGTATTTTAATTTCATATGTCAGCTCAATGCAATTTTTACAGAAACAACTCTTGAGACCAATGTTGGTACAGGAGTGAAGCATCATGGGTGAAGGTACCAACATGCTGTCCCTGCCATTGCTTCCATCACTGTGATCAGTTGATTGTGAAATTAAGTCCATATGTAGAACATGAGACATTTTGTTGGCAACTCTTGAAGCTTTAATTCATTTTGCGTTACAGTTTATAAAAGTATACTAAGTACACTTAACGAAAAAACGTACGCCACTCTGTTAACTACCGTATGTGCAACCTTCCGTAAATCTAACAAAACCTTCAATATATTTTCAATTACAAAAGCTGTGCATTGTAGATTTTTACCATGAATATTCTCAGAGTGTGAGTGTGGAGAGCGAAGAGTACATGTATCCACAATTTTAAATAATGTCGATAAAATGTGCACAATTCTGCGATGCAAATAAAAATTATTTTATTACCCACCTAACAGCCTAATTGAGGAGAACTGGCTATATGTGATACCAGTGATGGTATTGAGTATTTTATGATTATAATACAACATGCTTATATTAATTTAATAACGTCAACGTTGAAGCTCTGGAAATGCACTTTTATTTATGCACTTTTTAAAAACTTTTATTTTTAAATTGTAATTACAAAATAGCAGTATTGACAGTGTAGACATAACTATAAGAATAATAATAATGCTTTGAATTCATATAGCGCCTCTCTCACACTCAAAGCGCTTTACAATGATGAGGGGGAAACTCGCCTCAAACAACCACCAATGTGCAGCACCCGCCTTGGTCATGCAAAGACAGCCATCTTGTGCCAGAATGCTGACCACACATCAGCTGAGATTGAGAGGGAGAAAACTATTTTGTGCGGAGGGCAGTGTTGTGCATTTTCCCAGTGGTCAGGTGTTGTGTGGAGGGAGAAGAGAAAAGGCTCTGAGAATCAAACCCACCTAGCTGTGTTTCACACAAGCCCAACCTTGTTTTTTTACTCCACCTGCCTAATCACTTCAGGTTCCACACATGCCCCCTGGAGGCACACAACAGTGTTTATTTTCGTAGAGGGTGATGTAGATTCATGGTGGCAGCACTTGGTTTGTCCATCCACATGTGGCAGGGTAACGGCTTGTGTAACTTGTGCCTTTTTAATGCTCGCCATTTTCATCAGTGGTAATATAATGAGTGTGATACGGTGCAATTGTGTATGCCAGTGTTTTTCAACCTTTTTTGAGCCAAGGCACATTTTTTACATTAAAAAAATCCTGAGTCACACCACCAACCAAAAGTGTTACGAATTAAGTGAAGTTTGATCATTTCCCACGGCACACCTGACGATCTCTCGGCACAGTGGTTGAAAATCACTGGTGTATGCTACTTCCAGTTTTATATTCAGTCAGTTGAATAGTCAGTCTATGACCCTGAGATTCTACTGCATAAAAATAAAAATAAATAAAAATATATATTTCTTAGTGCATTGTGGGTAATAATGTGGGCACTGGACTCGTAAAAAGTGTATTATGTCGGTAAGCTCTCAGCGGTTGGTTTATAAAGGCCGTTGAAGGACAATTTTTGCCCTGCCGAGGTATCATCAATCGACCACTCATTAAAGAGTAGGACTGGTGTGCTCCCTACTGTCATGTGCATTTTTCTAAGCCTCACAGTGCTGGAAAAGAGATAGTGGTCAAATTCTGATAATCCATGATGGTAAGCCTGCAAGAGTTGGAAAAAATGCGACTGATTAGTTTGTCACCTTGCCTGGTGGAAGAGAGAGCTCCCCATCTGTCAAGAGAGGGGAAAAAAATTAGGTGATGTGTCCCACAGTGTTGCGTTTCAATTTTATGTTCACAGTGCAGTCTAGACATGGATATATAATGGCTTCACTTTACAAGAAGCTGTACCTTGAGGAATTGGAAACGTCAGTTAGTGATGGCTTGGTTTGAAACAAGGTGTATGTTTTCATAGATTTATTTTCACTTTAGAGCTGTCCCTTTTTTATCCGGTATAACAGTTGTACAGTTCAGAGTATTCACTTTGAAATTTGTTCCGATAAAAATAAAATTCACAACAGACAAACATGTCAAATCTCAATCAAAAAATATTGATTTCCAGCACTGATGTGGCACTTTTAATCTACACAGCCCTTGGATAGAAATGACATCAATGTCAAAACCACATCCCAGTAGATTTGGTTTGGGAAATGTCTTGATTTGAGGATGAGGAAATCTGCAGCACATGTCATTTTCTTTCTTTTCATGCTCTTCAATTTTTGTTGTCCTGGGTCAGTTACATTTGGGAGAAGCTCTGTGGTTCTTGAATAACGTTTTAATCTAATCTTCAAATCTGCTTTGGTGACCTCATTGTTGTCAGCCTTTAAGATGTCCAGAGTATGTAGATGAAAAAATTGTTTTGTGTTAGAAATTAACATAAACAACCCAAGGTACCCTGTAAACTGGCAAAGACTAATCGGGCACTAGAATGTCATGGAGGCCCACGGGAGATCTATTTTACATCTTTTCAAAGTGTGTAAATGTCCTGGGTCAGCCTGTTAAAATTTATATATATCACAGACAGTGTGTGCCTGTGTTTTCACTTGGAGCAGTGCTATAGACCTCACTTCGGATAGGGTGCATTGGTTGAAGGATAGAACCATTCCAGAGCCATCAAATGGCTTCAGACAGTGACCCAGAGGGTGAGAAACCCGGTTGTTTCTGTATAGGTCACTGGTTCGTACTGTATCCATTCAAACATGGATCGTATTCCTACTGCTGGCAGGGGGATCTGATCTGTTTAAAGTGGCGTTGTGGGTTAGGAAATAGGCTTACTATAACTATGCGGCTGTATTTTATATTACTGTATTGGGCACTACTGCTGTAACTGCAGTTTCACTGCTGCAATGCTCTTGATTGGGGTTACTGGCTGAATGAGCACAGAGGGGTAATGTATGGAAGAGGACAGGTGACTCATATTGTATTCACCATGGCACACATACACCTGAGAGCAAACATTGCTGAGAGGTGTAAGGCAAGTGCATGGTTCACAAATGAAAGAACAAAATGAGAACAGCACTCAGACGGCTGCCTGCGGAATTAATCCATAACTTAGCTCACCCCTGGAGTGACTCAGGAGGGAGTCAGAAACAACTGACAGGTGCTGCCAAGTGGAAAGTCAGCAGTATGAGTGCCGGCTGGGCTCTATGCTGCTTTGAGGTTCGGTTATGGCATTCGCTAAGGTATTTCAGGTGTCCAGGGCTCCTCGGGTTATCACTCACCCATTACTTGTAGAAGAATTCCATCTTTGCAGAATGGTCCTGGAGTAATGTTGACTCCAGTGAGATTGTCACCAGGTGTTGACAGTCATTCTTGTCCACAGGTATTGCACAGATACGTTTGCATTTGCTTCAGGCTAGAGAGGAACCTTTCAGCTGACACACTTGTTACACTTGTTGGATAGTCGACTTTAGGAGTTGGACTATATCTGGCAGCCAAGTCATCCGTTATGTTCATGTGAAGTAGCTCACCCAGCGCTTTATGAAAAGTCTCATCTTCATAGATCACCTGTAGCTCATTTTGTAACCTACAGCTGTCAGTGAGTGGGTAGGCCAGTGACAGTGTGACCAGTTCTGCATCAGTGAAGCTCCTTAGTTGGGTAAAATCCAAAAATGCTGCAAAATCGAGTCGAAGAATTTTATCTGAATCTTTCTGTCGTCTGGCAGATGATCGCATCCATGATCCTGGTGGTAAGAGTCTACAGTGCCCAGATCATTCTAGTTTTCCTCGTAGCCTTTTTTGTAGTCTTGTCAGCCCCGGGGATGCGTTTCCTTCGGTCATTCTGATGCACTGCACAAACATTGTTGTCGTAAAATGGGGAAATCACAACAGCACATCACAAAAAACAGCCCAGCGCAAGGCCCACAAGAGCAACAAGAGCAAGCTGTGGCATAAAAAAGAGGACCTAAATAGGGGGACGATGGGGAGGGGGGAAACTGGGGGGGGAACACATGGGGGGGTCTAAATCGGGGGGGTGGATGGGGGTCAAGGGGGCATGGGGCAAATTCCATGGGGAAATGGATTAATAATGGAGATGGTGCATGGCTGATGTGGCAGGATGATGATGGGGTGGAGGCAATGATGATGTGGCTGGGGTGGAGAGGTGCAAGCGATGGGAATGGCGGGGGGGGACAGGGGGGGAGGGGGATGGGGGAGGGGGGGGCCAGGCGGATGTGGGGCTAAGGGCAATGGGAGCGGAACGAGGACGCGGGGAGAGCAGAAGGAGGAGAGTTAGGGGGGGGGTGGGGGGGGGGGGGGGGGGGTTGGGGGGGCCCCACCCGAAGGGAGTAGGGGGGGGCTGATATTATGAAGACATTGGACATGAGAACCCTGAGGAGTTATGAGAGATCTGGAGATGAGAGATGATATCCCACCTATTGGTACGGAAGCCAGTAAACAAGCCATTGACAGGTGTCAGTAAGGCAGACAGAGGGGGATAAGGTAACTCTATGACAGGTGACAACTCTCTGGTCCTGCTGATCTTTTACGGACTCTCATTATAAGCCTGGCTCTAAGGTGCGTTTTAATTTAGACTTAGGTTATTTTTTGTGTCTGGTTCCTTTTTAAGATTGTTGGAGATTCTTCCAAAGGTGATCCACCCTTTAGGAGTTCCAGCTCTACAGTGCTGAATAAGTACAATATTTTAGGGATTTCTCCGTTTCCTGCGGTCTTGTCTATATGCGACCTGCTAGCTTGGGATATACTGTACTTGGATTTATTTATATATATAAATTACAAAGTTCCAAGCAAGATACACAAATATATGTTTCCACTTTAAAAAGTAATCCTATGAAGACCTTAAAGCATTATGAAGTCTTGCTAAAGTAGGTAGAGTATTATATGCTCTGCGATCTTTTATTGTTAATTAGCTTTTTCTTCTTTCTGCATTAAAAAACAAGCTGGAGATTATTTGCACACAGCTGAGAATAGCCTAGAACAGTTTAGGACAGCAGATAGCCTAGCTAGGCAGTAATCAAAGCTCGAAGTACAAAAGCAGATCCTTTTTATTGCATCCCCTTCTGATTGGACGAATATATTTTTTTAACTGATTCCTTAGCAGAAAGAAATCCATTTTTATGTAATGTTTTAGGTTAAGCGCGGTCTAGTTATTTCTAGGTATTATTCAGAACAACTTAAAGTTTCACAGAACAATTATCAACAAGTACTACACCATCAGTAAATAATTATTCCCTTTTTTTTTCCTTAATTAGTTGCGCTAAACCTTCTTTGCGTTTAAGAGCAGGAGAAGAGAGGAGAGAAGCTAGCTTTCTGTATCTGTAATGCAAAATATGAAGCATGTAATTGCTTAATCGGTTTAGGTGAGTGGCGGAATGTATATGTATAGTGTCTGCGTGAGAAGTGAAAACATTGTGCCGACCCCCGAATATATCATAAAGCATATAATCATAAAGATATATAAGATATAGCACTGATCCTTGATCCTTGTCATGATAAGAGAATTTCATTTCATTGCTTGACCATTTAATTTGTCATAATTTTCAATTGTTATTGATTTTGAATGTATGATCTTGTATGTGAGTGCATTTGACCATAAGTGACCTGACAGAGCAACACAGCCTGGACAGTAGTCAGTAGGAATCTATATATCATTGTATCAAAAGCTGCACTTTAGTCAAGAAGTAAAGACAAGAAGTTTTGGTCGGTGTTGGTATAACAGTTAAATCGTTTTAAACTTTAACACAAAGTGGTTTCAGTGCTATATGGTAGGGTCTAAATTCCTGACTGGAATAATTCAGAATGGTTTTTTGAGTAAGGTATGCACCAAGTTGCTTCGCAACTGCTTTTTCTTATTTTTTTGATTCAGAAATGGATATTTGAAATGGTCTATTTTTTCCCGTTTGTCAGGTTCGAGGTTTTTTTTTTTTTGTATAATAATAACCGCCATTTTTTTTTTTGTGACTCTGGTTACATTTATAAAGACTAAAGAATGTTATTTAAATTTTAACATAAAAAATGTCAAGAAAAGAATCTTAAGCAGCTTTGGGGGTGGGTGGTACGAGTAGAAGGTAGTCGCGTTTTGAGGAGATAAAAGTTTTTTTAGCTCCTCCATGTCGATTGGCGGAATGTTGGTGGAATGTTGTGTCACTGCATTGAGGGATGCATCAAGGTAACAAACTGTTTTTTTTCCTTTTATTCTGTCAAGTTCATTAGAAGATAAAGCATCGGCTAGCCTCCACTGACCAGCTGTGCTTCAACTGCAGTGCTTCTTTCATGGGTATCAATGGTGTAGAGCTGGCTCAAGAGGCACACATGGTGATGCCAAATTGGAAATAAAAAGCATCTGAATTAAAATAAATTAATGTAGGCTATCCAGGCAGCAGGGCCAGCCTGCACTCTGCCCTGCTGCTCAATTTACCACCGGAAAACATTGCTACAAGCAAAGAAAATTTATATCCAATAACAGCTAATGGCCTCTGATGAGAACTACATCTCAGTCCAAGAAAATAATGACCTTTAGAGAAAACTGAGATTGATTAAAAATGATATTCCACCTGCAGTTCTGCAGTTCCCTACCCAAACACATTGTGCTTGTGCGATCATTGATTTTTTTTTTAAAACAAACATTTAGAAAAGGTCAGCATACTGTGGAATGAGAGGGTTGTGGGGAGAGCAGGCATGGAGGACAAGCCAGATCCCTGCTGGATTGCTACAAATACCCAGTCCAATGATAGACACTGACTCAACTGTACAATTGGCCATCAGGCATTGGAATGTCATGATTTGAAGAGCTATAATATGCATGCATGGGTGTGACTACTAGCAGCTCTCCTGAGGAGCTGAGAGGAGAGCTATGGTACCACAATAGACACTGCAGAGTGATGACTTCCAATGGACAATGAAGACCTATAATGTCATAATGGATAAAAATGGGCACTTGTTCTTGACTAAGAATTTATTTTTGTACTGTACACTGATACACAGGTCCTTAAAGCATAGGTTTACTTGTTTCAACCCAGACCTTATTGAAATGGTATTTCTCATCATTTGTAATTGTGCGCAGCACAATCTCTGATAGGTTCAGTTCTGAGAAACTTACCCCTCCACTGTAGCTTATCTGTGAACACAGTCCACCGGGGAAATCGTTTAGGCCTTCATAAACCATGATAAATCTCATTTTCAAACACGGGAAACTCATAGTACACTCAAACATGTCTTCATATTTTCTACCAACAAATGGGTCGCAAACCATGCTTTCTATCGAGTTAAATTTTGCACTTCAAATCCGTTCTCTTGGCTACATCCGAACCGGAAGCAGGTCGCTGTGCACCATTTTGTTCCTCCGAGAGGTTGTTTACACGAGATACAACCTTAAAATTCTGGTCTCCGAAAATGTAGTGCGGAAGTTTACAAATGGTTGGGATGTACTGCGGCAATTGCAAGAAGTAGTTCCTATATTCAAATGTGATATTACCATTCTTAAAAACACGTTCTGAATAAACATAAAATACACAAAGAGACGCGTGAGTACACTATGAGTTTCCCGTTTTGGAAGTGGAGATTTATCATGGCTTCTGAACGCCTAAATGATTGCCCCTTTGGACTGTGCTTAAGTCCACTGAGAAGCTTCAGCTGAGGGGCAAGTTTCTCAATGCTGAAGCGATCAGAGAGGTTGTGCTATGCACAATTACGAATGATGGGAAACAGCATTTCAATAAATTCTGGGTTGAAAAAAATTGAACGTATCTTTTGACATTGACTAAAAAGTAAATGCAAGTGTTTGAGTCAAAGTTAAGCACAAACATTGACTGCGTCCAGGCCATAGACCCAGCTCTGGGAATAATACTGTACTTGTCAATTACATGAATCATATTTTATAAACATGCCTGCTGAATCTTCACTGTTTTCTGAAGACACCTTGTAATATCAATGGCAGGTTAATTTTGATGAGAGTGTTTCTGCCCTTGCCCTTTTGAGAGTAATGGTGTGTGATTTAGGGCCATTGTGTTACACAAGTCTTTTTGCATTTAGGTTTGCATCCAAAAACATCGGCTGTCAGCATTGCTATTTCAAGGGCTCTTCATTCCGTCGGATTTGTGAACATCTGTCTCTGTGCAGTCCTGTACGTGTTGCAGTATTTCATGCCCACCGGCATTATTGCTTGCTTTTTGTGATTTAAAGATCCTTTATCCTGGATATGAGCGGAATTAAGTCTTTCTACTTAAGCAGGATCTGATTTGCACTTCAAAGTTGCAAGACACGCTCTGCGTCACGGTTCTGACTTCATAAAAAGGTTAAAAGAATTATAAATTGAGATGAATGTATGCGGCTGTGGCTGCAGGCAGCCATCTGTGCTATTAGAACCGCAGACCATGTGCATTTTGGCTTAGGCTCAATAGATGACATTGATGATTCGGGGCCAGGCTTTGAAGACATTGGCTTATTACCACCAGCGCCTTTCAGAGCTTTCATATTCCCTAAAGGTCTAGCGAACGGCAGTGAAAGTTTGACACATAAGTCTTGGTTCCTTTCCAAGAATAGTTATCCGGCACTCTCCCAGCTGCATAATTCACCGGGGGGTGCAATTGAACAACAATTTTGAGAGGTCTATAGGTCTCACATTAATTCTGATTTTTTATTTCTTTATTTAATTTTTGTTCTTCACACTGGCTAAAAAGCCCTACAGGGACAGTGAAGGCTAGCACATTTATTCAAAGCAAACAATATAAAAATTTTAGTAGATATTTGAATGTGCAATATGACACTATTAGTATAGTTAATATTTCATAAAACATGCACAATATGCACACAAATGTTTATTTAAATGCCCATAAAGCTATCTAAATTGGCTGCATTGATTTATGTGGCTAGAGCCTGGAAAATAGCGCGACTGAGAGGATTTTTCTGAAGAATTATTTAGTTCTATAAAAAACATCTTAAACTATCCCAAACATCTTTTTCACAGAGTTTCATTGCCTGAAATGTGTGTGTATGCAAGGTTACAGATAGCGTTTGTGTTCTGCCAAACTTTTGTTTTGCCTAAAAGGCACACAATTTGTTGAGGAGGATTAGCAAAGAGCAAATGATTTGCACACATTAGTGCATACATGAATGCATGCATTAGTATAACACAGTGAATAGAGAAATGATATAAAATAACCCGTTATCTTGCTGTTACCGAAAGCCTGAATTTGCATCAAATTCTGCATTGTTCTTGTGTGGGGATCGCAGGGTCTTCTTTGTTTCCCCAACACTATTACATTCTGGCAGCTGATGAATTGCTTTGTAAAGCACTACCGACGCTCGGTCATTTCTTATTTTTCAGTATTCATTTGATAAGCTGAATTGTAATACATATCAATTAATAAATATAACACCTGATACATATATTCATATAGTATAATATATATTTAAAAAATAACATGGAAATACACATTTACATTAATCTTATCCCTCATTTTATCTTCAGGGTCAATTTGGCCCGATTCAGTGTTTGACATCTCGTAAAAGTTTTTTTTGTCTTCTTGACACAATATGACTTTTCCTAATTTGTTGGGATTCAATTGTAAAGATGCAATAGACATAATGCTATGCTTTTAAAGGTCCTGTACCAACATTGTATGTACAAAGATGTTGTGTGGGGTAACTGGGGTAAGAAAATATGCAACCTTTTTCTTTTATTTTCTATGATTTTTTGTGGGTGATTCTGATGGCACTTTACCGTACAGGTTTTAAACTTAACAAATTTTCACTTACCTCACTTACCTGTCACCACCTGTGACAGGACTGACTCGTGGTTCACAGATCTACGAATCTAGGAGCACAACGCAATGAAAAGCACTGTTAGATTGGCTTTAGCTAACGAAAATCACCGTGGAGTTGCAAAATTCTAGGCATTGTGGACAGGAATAATCAATAAATGACTGGGCCCTGCCCAACCAGCAATGGGCAGCCATACTGTATGCTCAAACCCTCCATAAGATTAGATGTGCAGTGACATTAGACATGTTGTATAAGGCAAATGATTTGTTTTAGAACATGCTCACTGTGTTTTTGTATTGTACTTTATATGAAAATACTTCAAGTACATGTAAAATCAAATTTCATAGTAATTTTATTTTATTGAAATCTTGAATCTCAAATTCAACTCAAATGCAGAACACACTGCTGCTCCACAAGCTCAAACTGAAACAGCCAAACACCGGTTATGCCATTTGAGCTCCAAAGGCACCCAAAGGGCAAATCACAGCACAGATCACTGCACACAAGCCTGTCGCTGTCTAATAGACTGTTCTGTGGGACTTCCTGCTTTATTTATACCTGCTTTCAGCCTCTCCCACAGATTAATGGTTCTGTTCCAGCAACCTGCCAGCTAAGGTTCCTACAGATATTCTGCCTGCACCCAACAACCCACCTACACATGCACAGACACACACACACTCACCCTGAGGATGTCACACTGTTAGGGTCCTGGTCCTGATTCCGTGCAGTAGTTTAAAGACTCCTGTTTCGCATCTCTGGGATATAGGCCGAATTGATCTTAACTCATTTCTGTTAAAGGTATGTGGCCCGTTTGAAGATGCTTGAGGGTCACCCAGTTCAAAACAACCAGACAGAGAATAATGCTGTTTTCTACTATTGGCAGAGTATTAACCAGCCAACAGATCTCAGGATTTTTTTAATGGGTTGGCAAGCTCAAGTGTGTCACCTAAACTACAGATGGATTTCCTATAGCTGCAGTCTTTTTTAAGAAATGCAGCATGGGGCTCTAGTTTCATCTGTATGTTCTGTATTGTAGGCTTTGCAATATCTGTTTTAGAGGGAGGCAGAGGATTTAGCCTGCTTAGGTGGCATTTTTGCTGCTGGAAAAGTTATGGATGTCTGTTGGGACAGATTTTTATTAACAAGCAGCCGTGACTGAGTTTTTCACACCTACACAGATTTGGAGGCCGGATTACACAGGAGCAGACGTTGTGGTTGTCACATAATTATTTCTCTTGTGATAAGGACTTCCTCTCTCAGAGAGGCTTGTCTCAGCAGAAAAAAATAAGGGTTGTGAGCCTGTATGAGGTATTATTAGGTATTCGATGCATCACACGCAATCCAGCCTTGATTTTTATCAGTAGAATCTGCTATGTTAGAGAATATTCACATTTCAGCCAGGGCATATCTCACCTTTATCCCTGCCTATCCTGTTTATGGGGTTTCTCCAGAGAGCCGTAGGCATTTATCTAAAGCATTAATGAAATATTCTCCTCGGATGTGCGAGTGAGCTGCCTCTCCGCGTAAGCTGTGATGACACAGGCGGCTCACGGACGTGTGCAAATGTTACAACAACAGCAGCAGCCATTCGGGAGAGCTAAAGACTGAAGGAGGCTGAAATCTAATCTTTAAGCCCTTCACTGTTCTCCATCTTTATTCATTTACTTTGCTTGACGAACAATGTAAGTAACCGAATTAATGAATTGACTAAATGCATAATCCATACCAATCTGTCACTAATTCTCTTTCTCAATTTTATCTTGTGCTAGAATATTTATTTACTCATTGTCATGATTTTCTGACGTTTGTGTGCTAGCCTTTATTGCCATCTGAGCACACAGATTCATGTGGAAATTTCCCAATTTGTGTTGTGTTCTTTGGTATCATTACATTGACCTGTGGATTTGAAGAAAGGACACTATTGAGACATATTACGAGAAATGTAATTACCTGGACTACTCAACTGATTGGCACACTTGTTAATCAAGCCAAAGGAACAGCTCACTGGCCTCCATAGATAAAGATGGGTTTTATTCAAAATGTCTTCATATTGTAAATCACAGGTTCCATTGGACCTCCTATCTCAGTTATTTCAGACATTACACTTGCAGGAGTCTTTTTAGGATTATTATTTATGAAATCAAATGCTCACATTACATTATGTACTTTTAAAGCCATTCACCATTGAGTGCCTGACATGTAGCAGGTCTGTATAATCTAGTATATCCTCTCTCTTCCGCTTTCTGTGAACTGTGGGAGATTGGACTGTTCCCCCGTTTGTTGTCTCATATGCTTCCATTACCCATGAGAACCATTCCTGCTTTATTCTCAAGATGAGCTGACTGGTCTGTCATCATGTACAAAAAGGGCTTTTACCTGGGCACTTCTCGTGGACTACCCGAAATAAAGCAATGTTTCACCATTATTATCATTATCACTTTTTTGTTACTATTATTATTACTATTAGTATTGTTTTTTCCTTTTCAAATTGGCTGTCAATTTCATCACTATGTGGGAGGGTATATTTACCTCCCCCTTTTCGCTGTGTTTCTACTGTTGACTCTGAGGAAGACGCAAGTCAAAACGTCAGTCAACTCCCTGCATTAAACGTGCAGACCTCCAATGAGTGCTCCAGTGCTTTATTTTGGGTAGTCCACTAGAAGTGCCCAGGTAAAAGCCCTTTTTGTACATATATTGTAATATATTGTATCTCATTCCAAGATGCTGAGCCCTGATTAATCAGTTCTTAAAAATAAAAAAAATCATTTATTTACATACATTTATTGAAACTGACTTTCAAACGAGCCCCAAACCATCACTCTGCGGCCAGATATGGAGTAGATGTGGATGGATCCCTTTAAGGGTTGTTTCTCCTGACTTTTTTCCCCATAGAGTTCTATAGGAAAATGAGTCAGGAGAAATAACGCTTGCAGTGATCCATCCACATCTACTCCATATCTGGCAACAGAGTAATGGTTTGGGGCTCATTCGATAGCTCAGACCCTTGACTTACAGCCATTTAGCCAGCCATGTGTTCCATACTGTACCAGTGTAATTTACAGCTGAATCTAGTCTCACCCCCCAATTCCCATAGAGATCCATTCAAATGCAGAGAGCTTATAGTATCGCTTGTAACAGTACCTGGAAATAAGATATCGAGAGTTTTTTGATGTTGATGGGTCACAGACTTCAGGAAGTAACAGCATGCAAAGGATATGCGACCAAATATTAAATATGATACTTTAAAAATATGTTAAAGCAAAGGGTATGAATACTTATGTAAATTAAAGATTTCAGGTTTCAATTTTTAATACATTTGCAAAAAAAATTGTTGTTGTTTCTAAAAACATGTTTTCACTTTGTCGGTATGGGCTATTTTGTGTAGAATTTTGAGACAAAAAATGAACTCAATCTATTGTAGAATATGTCTGTAATGTAATAAAACGTGGAGAAGGTGAAAGGGGTGTTCAGACTTTCCGGCTTGGCTGTAAATGTAATCTAATAGGCAGCTGTTATACAAGGTATACAAAATTTTTATATTTGATCTTTTGACGGATAATACACCTGCTAAAATCCCATGCATTCTGCCTAAGGCACATCACGTATTGAAGTGCTAAATATCTCATTAGCTTTTTTTTTGTCAAATGAAAAACCAGTTCAGCATGTGTGTGTGTGGGTGTATGTAAAATGATCTCCATATGCTATAAATGATATGCTTCTATATTGTATTTTCTTCTATATTGTACATGTGACTAAATTAGTAATGCAGAGTTTCACTGTAACCTACTTTAGAATGAGACTTTTTAATTTTGTGGGAATAAAGGTATGGAGACTGAAGCACCAACCGAGAATTAAAGGCAGTAAATGCAATGCAACAGCGTGTGCATATCAGTCTTTGTTTCTGCATGTCCTGCTGCATTACTTGAACAGAGAGAGTATTGGTAAGCAGAAAGGGCTGCGCGCTGTTGTGTTTGGCTTGGAGGGGTTCTGCTCTGCCCGCGTTGCATGAAAAGACGAGGAGGGGGAAAAAAGGAGCCCTAGCTCATGACAGCTGCCAGCTGGGTTTCGATGCCAGTCGGCGGTGGCTGTAGCCTCCTTTAGCTGACCCGTGGCATCAGATAAATAATGTGGCTCTGGCGGGCACTCCAGGGGCATCTGTGGGGTGTTGATAAGGATTAGGGTTTCTCTATTTAATTAGCTACCGTGGAGTCACTTCTCATTTTGTTTAGCGAGTTCCATGTACTGCATTGTACTGGGAATTAAGCCGTGCAGTCTTGCATGAAAGCATGGAAACTTGCCGTTACTTGAGTTGTGAGAATGCGTATAAAACATTCAGTGAGTAGCATGTATTTGTTTTGCCTGACTACACAAATAAAAGAAGCTTGAACAGGAAACATGGTGTGCTCTAAGCTGTTTCATATAATTAATTAATGCCTTTCTGACTCTGACATTCTTATTGTCATTCTCAATGCTTGATTTATAATCAGTGGTTGGCATAACCTGAGTCACTCGATCTGGCATTGACCCTCTTTCTCGCTGATGGTGTGTGGTCGGTGCCTTTGGCCACTGATGCTTCATAGCTGCTGCCCCTTCTGCTTTTTCATGACTTCTATTCTACTACAAAGAATGTTACCTTCAATCTCAACATATTCAGGGGTATCTTGGTGAATCCAGCTGGGGATTCATGGGAGATTGAGTTCAGGGGCTGTATGTATCCGACTGCTGAGAGTAAGACAGGCCTTCAATGCAGAATTCTGAGAGTGACACATATTTAGTACAGCTCATATAATGTCTGAAAGCAGTCTAGCCTTTTGAATACTTCTATCTTATAGGGTATTTAAGAGACCTTATAATCTGTACTAATAGGTTACATGTTGCCAGCAGATGGCTGCATTACTAAGACAGAGGTGCAGAGGGCACAATTTTAAAGCAAAAAAAAAAAAGGATGTGCTACAATTGTTTTATGATGCAGTTGTTAAAAAGTGTCAGGCTGAATTTCCACTTTATTGTATTTAGTTTTTTTTACTGTGGTGGCTGTTGGGGGCTTAGTCATTTTGAGGGGTGGCTGGAGGGGACAACCAATAGATAAAATAAATACTTTATTAATCCACAAGGGGGGAATTATTTTGCCAAGAACAGCACAGTGGAGCAGAAAATACATCACTGCTTGTGTGAATGGTTTTGTGGTGCTTTGCCGATAGGATATGACCAAGCGGGAAGGATTGAGCAAGTCCGCTCTTGTGATGCAGTGTGAGAGCGGGGGCCAGCAGTATTGGAGCTGGTGCAGCTTTGTATGGCTGGCTGGTGCTTCAGAAGGGGTTAGTGCATGTAAGACTGATCCCGGAGTGAAGCCAGGATGTGTTACAACGCCTTCCAACAGCAGGCTACACTTGCAGTGTTTGGCATGTGTTCCTACTAACCACAACCTGAACACTGCACCCCACTGACGCTGCTGCCACCATTTAGTCACAAATCAAACTAACTGGAAGGATTTAATGCAATTTCATCTCTTTTTTTTTTTTTCCTCAGTTTTTCAATAAACACCAGCATCGCAATTAGGGTTGAACTGGTTTGGATGATACATGGCGGAGCACTGTGGAAATGCCTCCTGAGAAACATTTTATGTTACAAATCCATCACTTGCAATCAATTTGTAAGCTTGGTGGGAAGAAATACTACAGCAGTTCAAGAGCTGGAGAAAAAAACTTGCAGATGCAAAATACTTGTAGGAATAAAAGTGATTTGCTTTGGCAGCTTCGCTGTGAGACTTCACTGATGTCTTTTCTGTCACCTGAGGAATCCCATCCCATTAATTTCCTAAATGTAGTAACTATACGAAAGGAGTTTAGTTTCTTCTTTGCTGTGCGGTACTTTTGCTTGTTGATGGAAATAATATATTAAGGTGTCTTTCATCCTTCGCACATCACTTTAATTAGATTGTGCTGTAGAAAACTAGGTCCGTTAGAGCAGGCCAATTTGTATCCAATCATGATTAAAGGACTCCAAATTTGCGCTTTAAGTTCATGAATTATGGCTTAAAGCTACAGTATGCAGTCTTTCCCCACATTTGTTGTCACAACATCCCTTGGCCCTGCCCACAGAGAGAGAAAGGGACACAACCCCCAACCCACAGACCTCATTGTGAACGTGAAAGTCTGCTAGATACAATTGCAGGATTACAGATTGGTATTTTACAATAAAAATGTCATCTAAAATTCCCAAAATTTTTCTGTTGTTGCAGAGTTGTTGCACAACACTGAATTCGTGTAGCGTTAGTCTGAACCAGGCATTATCTGGCTGCAG
The DNA here is from genome assembly GCA_022702515.1 of Ilyophis sp. 1 JC-2022. NCBI lineage: Eukaryota > Metazoa > Chordata > Actinopteri > Anguilliformes > Synaphobranchidae > Ilyophis > Ilyophis sp. 1 JC-2022. The sequence goes on along the minus strand of CM040400.1, from coordinate 58,639,853 downwards.
CGCCACAATCCCCCCCCCCCCCCATTGTGTTTTAAATCGTGTGTACCCTTGATGCAGCTGAGGGACCTCTTCCCAAATCCGGCGTTCAAACCCCACTAATTATCTATGCACCACAGATTCTTAACACATTCACATCATTTTAAAGACGTTTTATACACGGACCCAGTCAGAGTGCAAGAGGGTTAAACTCGATTGAGCTTCTGCATGATGCAACGGTACAGGCAGTGCCGTCACAATTCCTATATCCAAACGTAAACCAAAGCATTTTCTAAATGTTCAGTTGCATCACACATATGGGGCTTATGCATAGACACTTTAAAAGAAACAAGAGCAGATGACCAAGCTTGTATTTAATGTAGTCATTTTTTTAAATGTGTGTTTTAAAAATTATTACAAAAAATGCAAACCAACAGTAGGCTACTATACAGACCCACGCTACTTCCACTGCCTTTTTTACTATATACATTATCAGTGCTTTTTAACGTGCAAAATATATATTTTTAATATACGGGCAATTAGAACGGGTTGCCTGTCATTGGCTGCATGTGGCCCTGCATGAATCAAGCTAAACACCCCCCTGTTCTGGCCCTTTGGGGAGAAATGGAGGAGGTATGCGCGGATGTGCCTTGACTGCTTGCCGTGAATCATTGCTGCACCCCTGGTGAGTCCTGCAGTCAGAATGAACACACATCCTCCTTTTACAAATACTTCAATTCACAGCAAGCAATATCTGGCAGAGCATACGTTTCAACGCTAATATTCAGAACGAGCTGATATGCCCCTTTCACTGCAAGACGTAAAGCACCTCCCGCTGGCGGCGGCTTCTTCCCAACTTGCAGCACATCAACATTCCAAGCCAGATACATCAACTTCACTGTCCTCTCACTTTAAAAACCTACTTTTCTGCTGCCTTTGTCAAAACTAATTGTGTTCATCTTAGCAGGAAAACATAAGCCTGTATTTCAGGAAGTAATCTGCGGAAAGACTTGAAAGGCAGTATTTGTCTTGTTTAGTCGCAAATTCTGTGTGTAATTTGTAGCTGTATGGCCCTGAATGGATTAAACATAAGGATCAGCGCTTGTCAGAATGCGTTTCCCTCCAGCCGTGGTGTAATTAGCCTTGAAAAGAATTGGAGTGTGTTTCCGATGTCAAGGGGATGTGGGATTGCACAGCCTCGAAGCTCATTTCCTTGACAGAGAACAAAGAAATTTAACCTAAGGTGCAATAATGTTAAAAATAAACAGCAGACTTCGGTCAGAACGCCTTGGTGCACAACGACAGTCTTGGGTGAAGATTCACAGCTATTGTATTAAGAAACCAAACAAAATGTGCTCTTGAGAAATCATTTTTACACAACTTTGATTCCTGAAGCCCTTCAGAGGTCCTGATAGGTTCGATTTTAATATATTAACCGCGCTCCTGTCGGCATCTGTATGCTGATGGAAGAGATCCAATAATACAATTAGAGCAGGAAATTCAAATGTCTTGTTTTGAGGAGCATTCCTCGCATGCACTGAAAACTACACATGGCTGAACACATCATTTTATTTTTAACCCATTTTTATCCACAATGTTTTTTTCAACCGACTTGGAATATATAGCCATCGACCTGTCTCATTACTGCATATCTTTCATCAGTTCGAGATTGCAGAGTAAGTTACTGCTACTGTATTCCACCTGAAAATGCTCCAGATTCTTCTTTACCAGTGTTTGGTCAGTTTGGTATATTTAAGATGGACACCCTTACCCTAACATCTTGCTTCAGTGACTGTCATGTAAGGCTACATGATGTTAATTCTTTGTTCTGCACTGTTAAGTTTAGCAGCAAAAATATCTCATGACTGATGTTGAATTTGACAGTTAGCTGCCCACAGGGCTGGCCTGCTGCTCTGTGACAAGGAGCCAAGTGTGGCTAGTGTGTAGGCATATTATTGGATTAGACACAGGCACACAAAAATACACTAAATAAGTCAAAAGCTTCTTTATTCTCTTTGATGGGTGTGTGGCACAAAAACATTTAAATAGATAACAAAGTTCTAATAGGAAATATCCAAGTATCGCAAGCGTGGACACGGACACACACACACACAAACACAGGAGTTGTTGATTAGAGACTAATAACCAATCAACTTCAGGTGTGCATTCCCATAGGGCACTGCTGTCTACGTTCCTGAAGGCTTCTTAAGGTTTGGGACATCCAACTGTGGAATAAAGGTAAACCCCCCACCCCCCCATTTTGTGTCTTTTACACTATAAATGAAATTAATAATTTCTCTCATACAATAACAAATCTCTTGTGGTAACTGTTCATTTTCAGTCATTGATTCAAAGAGATGGAAATCAGATTTGTGACAAACAGAAAATAAATAAATCGTTGGTAGAAACTAGATGACATCAACATGACTGTCCAAATGTTACTTTCCTAACTTGTGCTTTGGAAGGATGCCTGGTAGTAAAGAACAGGTCTTTAAAGACTTTTTAAACTTCTGTTCTTATCAGGTTGCCGGACCGGCTTCAGACGGCGCTCCTGGCAAATCAGAAGGCTATCACTGACAGATGGTATTTCAAATAGTAGTTTCATCTTGTTGCAGTTCAGATCCAAAAGCAACTCAAAAGTCCTATCCCAGAAACACCTGCTGCTGATACTGGGTTTGCCATTTGAGATTATGCAGTGGGACTTTTTGAAAAAATGTAATCTCATCACAGGTCTTGAGACCTGCGGGTTTTGGCAGTAGACTCACAAACAAACTATATTAGAAGCCAGTGCTGATATCTAACAAGCTTGCTGTGTGTGTGTGTGTGTGTCAGAGTGGATGTGGGTCTAAACATAAACTAAAATTCAGCAGTGTGTCAGTCAGGAGTGTGATTTCTTGTCTTTTTTACATATTGTGTTATTTCAGGAGCTTTCAGGATTAATTTTAGCTGTTTCCGTTTTCCTTTTAAAGTTTACTTTAGCTTGTTCATCATCTACCTGAATAAGATCTAGTTTTTTTGTAAAGTTGGCTAACCTTAATTTACATGAGCACAATGCCTGCCTCCATTGAGCGGATTGCATATAAATTGCAAATTAGCTTTCTAAAATTCATGCTTATGGACATGTAGCTAGTGATGCTTCTGGGCTCTGGCCATCCTTAGCTTCTCCAACGGGAAGAGGTACCCCCCAGCCATAGCCTGGGCAGAAATGATGCCCCCAGCCACAAAGATCAGCAATTCACAGCTCACAGGGAGGGATTTAGGGCCAATAAAAAGTACAAAATCTTTTTGTTTTGTACAGACAGATAAATCCCCTCTGCAATCTCGGAGCTCAGTGAAACACACATTGCCTTTAGCGGAGGAGCTGGTGCAGCTGGGCGTATCTTTTCACTCCTCCTTGAAATTAAATCCCCAAGTTTTTTAGATACTTTGTAAGACCTTGTGGGATCATAACGTTCTTATTTTTTTGAATAGAGAAATGTCAAAAAGACTGTATTTAGTTTCTTGTAATGCTACCCAAGGGAACATTGCTCCCAACAAGACACAACTGAATTGCTCTGATTGAAAGCCGAGTGCAGATTAATCCTCAGTTTGATCTCAGTTTTCTCTTGGTTGGCCTTTGCCTGACCCCTGGGTATATTACCAACGTCCAAAAAGACTCCTGTAAAATAACGCCAGAGAAAAATGTATTGCCAACTATGAGTACCTCATTTTTATGCATACCACACAGGGAGTGTAGACTGGGACATCCTCAGTATAAACCTTAAGAGGAGGTGCCTTAAAATAAATGTTAAGTGATTTGCATATAAGTCATAAGTCTCAGCGATATATATCTAAGGAATGGAGATGCAAGAGCGGAAGGGGGTTATTATTCCTGACCTTATTTTACTTGTATTATTGCTTTGGGGTAGGGGGGGGGGCTTGGGTGATTGGTACATTTGATTGGTGTACCATGTGCTGTACACGGAGATTCAGTGAGCAGTGTTTTCATACACATCTCCCTGACATGCCTGTCAAAGCTTCTGGCATTGAAGCTGAGCCGCTTTTAAGGACTTTGCTTGAAGTGTTTAGTTTAGTTTCCTTGCTTCCCATAACCCCTTAACACAGAGATGTTCCCCTTGAAGTTCTCTCATTTATAGGAATGCAAAGGTCTATGTAGAGAACAGCTCTACAGATGTGTGTTCTTTCTGAGATGTGAAACCTGCTCTCAGTCTCCTCTTTGCAGAAGGGTAGCTCCTGCAGACTGTTTTTTTGCATCTCCACCTACCAACTTTGGAAGGATCTAGAAAACCGTCTCTTTTTTTATTTGGTATCAAGGTGCAATTCATCCTTTCTTGACTCTCTGCAGCCTTAAATTTCTATTGTGATATCATGGAGGTGGGTTAAAAAAACTAAAGTTCCTGAAACCAATTTGTATCTGATATCTACATTGTTGTTTCTTGTTACAGATACTTCCCCAAAAGCCCCAGGGAAGCCACCAAATATCTTTAATAATCTAGTTCTGCTGCCAAGTGAACCTGATTCCAGAATAACCTCATTTCCTAATTATGGCTTGTATAAAAAACCAATGTAGCTCTTTTGAGTCATCAGCTCTTTGGGGAATGGAAAATGTTAAAGTGGGGCTGGGGAAGCTATTTTCAACCTCTTGAGTTCTGTCCTGCTCTGTACTGTGGTAATAATGAGGGGAGCAAGGCTTTGTGTCCAAATTGTACCACAGCAGAATTCCTCTTAGCAACAAATCTTGACGGCAAACAAGTGGCAGCTTTATCCTCGTCACATAAAACATGGTCATGATCACGTCATAATGCACACTGCTAATAAGTGGCTTCCAACCATGGGATCCACTTAAAGAAACATTAAGGGCCCTATTTTTGCAGTCAAGGCATAATTGTCAAACTCTAGCGGTAATTAAGGTGAATTAGTAGTGAATTAATGCATGTCCGAATCAGTTTTTGTAATTTTGTGACTACAGACTAAAGGGCTCCTGAAGGACAGTTGTGAAAGAGGTTGATTTAGGAATAATAATTTACCTGTGGGTGTAGTTGTGTCATTATGGCCAATCAGATCAGCCGGTTTATTTGACATAGTTTGAAAACTAATATTAAAATGTATTGTATCATATGTGCTGGAAAAGCCATGTGGTCTCGCTGGCCAGATAGCCAGATACAACAGGGTCTTTTTCGAACCTCCATCTACTGCACAGACTGGCTCAAATATAACACAGTTCAGAGATGTCGCCAATCATGGCCATTGCAAAGAGCAAAGAGGATCTCAATGGATACACATTAATGTTAATATTTGCATCATTTTTGCCCATTTGTTTTCCCACTTCCAAGTGTTGGTGGATAGAAATGTTCAAGTCATACCACAGATTTCTAATGGGACTTCAGTATGAACTTTGGGTGGACCCCAAAAAAAGATCCCTTGCAAAAAAAAGACTATAACAGGTTATTCTTAGTGAATTGGCTCCATCTGTATTTGGCTCCATCCATCTTGCCCTTAATGGTAGCAAACTTTCCAAAGCTTCCTGCTGAAAAACAACCCCATAGCATGATGCTGCCACCACCACCTTTAACGGTAGGGTTGGTGTTACCTGAGCGATGGGCTCTGTGTGGTTTAAGCCAAATATAGTTTTGCTTTCAGGCCAAAGAGCTCAACTTTAGTCTCATCAGACCACAAAATTTTCTTCCAGAAGGTTGCAGGGCCTGTCGCATGGCCCACTCTCCTCAAGTGGCCAAATATAGAGATTGTTGATCTCAGCACAGTTTTTTTCCATTTCAGCCAATGAGCTCTCTAACTCTGTCAGTGCTGTAGCTAACCTCTTAGTCACCTCTCCGATAATTGCCCGTCTTGTCAGGTTGTTCCGGCGAATGTCTCTGGAAACTCGCTCTCTTCTAAACGCATGATTTGGAATGTCCTCCAATAATGAGTGTGCAGTCATGATGGAATAACAGTTATCTCATGTATCACACTGTTTGTACATCCTATCATGTCTTAAAACACACCCTGGGATTGATCATGATTCTTGCACTCTTCATGTCTAAAATGGATTATCAATAAAGCGCGCACTAGCCCACTTTGGGGATTTGCGTGCAGCCCTAAAATATTCAGTACCTCCAAATAACTTAGTGTGAACTTTACATAGAGATACGATTACATACATGTCAAAGTGGGATATTACAAATAACACTTAGATGTGGTTTTCTGTGTAAGACACTACTTAAGATACAATTTTATTTTAAGGCCATTTTATAAATGAGGCCCCTGCTTTGCTGTTTCAGCTGTGAGACCTCAGAGAGTCAGAGATAGTTTTTCTGTAATCATGCAATTGGAAAACACATGTGGCCTCGACATCAACATAGGTTGACCTTGTTAAAGTGTTTCGTCTGATCTTTCCAGAAAATTAATACACCTGGCCCAATTTAGGCTGTTGTTAATACAAAGAGGGTCTTTTCAGGTTTTTATTTTTTATATAATTCTGAAGACATCTGTACAAATATGTTATTTTATTTAATTAGGAAGTTACTTATGTTGGAAGAAATATCCCATTTAAATATATTTTAATTTGACTTTGCAAAACAGAAAAATTTAAAATAATCAATGGGGGGTGAAAACTCTCTGAAGGCACTGTACATACAGTGATTTCTACTACATTTCGTCAGTCACTTCAGTGAATGGACATGCAAAATTGTTTCAGAGATTTAAAATGTCAGAATCCTGTTTTAAGTGTGTTGCCACTGGAACAATGCTGCCTGCAGTCTTGCATTTGCTCGGAGCCACCTTAATAAGAAATCCTACCACCATAACAGAAGAATAATAATTTAATTAAATATGTAATATATTAAATTATGTAATATAATTTTAATACGTGTAATTAATATGTGTAATGCATTTCTTAAAAATTGTGTTGCTCAAATTATTATACTTTTATTTTTATATTATACTTCACCACCATAATTAAGCAAATTTTCACCATTAACTCTGGGTCACGAATTAATTCAATTAGCACTGTAAATGATCCCACAGGTCAAAAGGAAGTCTGCAGGCTTGTAACCTTTAGGCCACTCTCATCCTAATAGAAAAGTTTGGGTCTCTGGGCATTCTGTCATTAAGTGCTCATCTTGCTGGCTCGGGAAAGCCATTTGTATGGAGACGCTGTGTCTAATGCTCTTTCTACAGTCTGTAATATTGATTGGTTTATTCACTTCGGAGTGCAAGATAAGTGCTTGCATAGTGTTGGTACAGAGTGGTTGCATATTGCACTAGCAGTGTACTTTAGCTTTTACTCCGATTTACTCTTTCCTGTCGGAAGAGTCCAGCATGGAAAATGGCAGGGAAGGTAGGAGTGAACTGGGATGGAAAATGGACAAGTGAAGGTAATCCGGTGGCCAGAGGTGGGGGAAATCTTGAGTAAAGCGTAAAGCACTCGACATAACTGAAAGTAAAATTAACGGGGTGAAAAATACCTTTACCTTTACTTTTATTAACTTGTCATTCTCCACCTAGTCTGTTGTTCCTACTTCCACTGAAATGAGCACAGTTTTCAGACGTTATATTGATTTATAAGAATTGCCATTATATGTAGGTAACTATCCAGACTTTGTCTTGGGTGGGCTGGTTTTCCCCCCTGCCCTTTCTAATGAACAGGATAAATTTCACCACCAATCCCAGAAGAAGACTTAGCATGAGGAAACCCTGTGCAATCACTGCTGAAAGAACAGACGATATTCAGTATGACGAGAGGCATGTCCCCTACTTGGTTTGAAAGTGCCAGTCATGCTGAACCATCTTAACAATGGCAGACAGGAAAGACCCAACCTTATACAGGCCGGTTAATAGCAGGGGGTGATTTTATGGAAGTATAAAAACGCGAATATAGACAAATATAACTTTATTTAACTTTATCTTAGGCATGTTGGCATGGCAACCTTTCTATTGTGACTCGCCTGGAAGTGTGTTACAGCCCACGCCAGCGTGTGTCACTGGAACATGGAGTCAGGGGGACTGTCACACAGTAATCTGGCATTTTCCTGAGGTGATGTGATGTGAGGTGATGTGGAATAAAGAGATGTGACGCTGCCTGAGGGCTCAAACTACAGCCATAAAAACCGCCTCAGGTCAGCAGCTGCCTGATCCCGGATCAGTGGGCGGTCTTTACCGCTGTGTAATTACCTTTATGTATTAACATGATAAATTATTATTCTCACCACTGCTTTGGCAGCTTTAAAATATGATCCCATCTTCATTGTGTATCTACAGCATTGGAACACTTCTGGTACTAATCCAATCCAAGTAAAAATGTATGTAATTTGCTACTATAAATCAGTAGTTGGTGTATGGCATTGCCAGGTGACCTGCAGGCTTGTGCAAGACTATACATTACCACCACACATGAAGAGCAGGCATGTACTTATTCAATCAGGATAACTGGCACTGACATATCAAACGTAATTATAAAATAAGATCATTTCTTTCTGACCAAAGCTACACAGACGTACAGACTTACAGGCTTTACAATAGTCCATACAGCTTTCCCTGAGTGAGGTTATGGCCCTTAAGAGATATAATTTGGGGGGCCATGATTAGCCCCTAGCCCTTTTTGTGAATTCTTAAAAGATACAATAGCACAGCTTTTTTTGTGTCCCATAAATCGATGTCTCCGTGTTCATTTGAAAGCACCCTCCACTCACCTACCAGCCAGTAGCTCTTCAGTTGAATAGAATGGGCCGCTAAGCATCTCTCAAAGAGTCGAAAGAGGCTAATTACTGGCTGGGACAGGTGGTTCTCTGGAAGAGCCCCGGTGCCACCAGTGCTGAGAATTGAGGAACTGGGAACGCAGAACTTTCCCCCACCAAGTTTTCTGGCCATGGGAGGATTATATATATTTATATATAAAAATTATATGAATAATATATTGATAAAATTGCTGATAAATGATGTGAAGTGTAGCATACCGTCCATTGGTAAAAATACAAAAATCTTTCCTCTGCTTGTATTTGCCCTCCATGCATCTGCTATTTTATTGGACCTGCCCAGGATTCTGCAAGACATATTTATGTATTTATTTATAATAATATTGTCACGAACCCAAACACGGGCTGAACCCAAATGCAACGACCAAGAGACAGGGAAACAGAAATGAGGATTTATTCGGAGCTTTGGGGTAGTCCCAAGCTCAACACAAACTTAACACAATAGTTAAGAGGGTCCAGGAAGTAGCGAACTGCTCCAAACCGGAGCTGGACTTGTACTGGACCGGGAGGCCCACACTGGAACCGAATCACGGGAACGAAGGTTTGTTCCGAACCGGAACTGGACTGGATCAGGACCGGGAGGTCCAACAGGAACTGGGTCACGGGAACAGAGGGTTGTTCCGAACCGGAACTGGACTTGAGACAGGATGTGGGTTCCGAACCGGAACTGGACTGGATCTGGACCGGGAGGTCCAACAGGAACTGGATCACGGGAACGGGCTCTGGACCGCGGGGTCCAACAGGAACTGGACTGGATCTGGACCGGGAGGTCCAACAGGAACTGGATCACGGGAACGGGCTCTGGACCGGGGGGTCCAACAGGAACTGGACTGGAGGCAGAGCACCCAACTGCGCAGGCAACTGGATCTGGACCGGGAGGTCCAACCGGAACTGGATCACGGGAACGGGCTCTGGACCGGGGGGTCCAACAGGAACTGGACTGGAGGCAGAGCACCCAACTGCGCAGGCAACTGGATCTGGACCGGGAGGTCCAACCGGAACTGGATCACGGGAACGGGCTCTGGACCGGGGGGTCCAACAGGAACTGGACTGGAGGCAGAGCACCCCACTGCGCAGGCAACTGGATCTGGACCGGGAGGTCCAACAGGAACTGGATCACGGGAACGGGATCTGGACCGGGGGGTCCAACAGGAACTGGGCTGGAGGCAGAGCACCCCACTGCACAGGCAACGTTAACTGGGAGGAGGGGTACCGCAACACAAACAGGGGAGACTTGACTGCTACAGGCTGGATATTACAGAACACTGGACTTGGAACCAAGGAGTTAGCCAGGGAAAAAACCACAACAGAGCTTTCAGTCAAGTAGTACCAGAAACCAGGAGACCATGACACGCACGAACAACGTTAACGAACTGGCGCCGAATAGCAGCCAGCGGGAGGTATAAGTAGGGGAGTGAAATTGAAACCAATAACCAAAAGCATGAGGAATGTAACCGAGAGTGATTGACTAATTGACTGGTGCGGAATGCATGCAAGAAGGGGGAAAGGAGATAGGTTGAACCTGAAGTGAGGGAACAGAGAGGAACAGACAGAAGGGGCACGCCCAGCCTGTAGCGACGGGGAAAACACGGACACAGGGAATCCAAACATGACACGGGAGGAAAGGGAAAACCTGGAGAACGGACAGGAAGGGAGCGGGACGTTACAAATATACTGTATTTTTCATAGTGAAGAACTCCCCTGGTCTTAATGTCACATGTTAGTCTATCCTGTTAAGAGCAGAAACACCAGCTCACAGCAGGGCCTCTGAAGGGAGCGGATGGGATCAGGCCAGAACAAAAGATCCCGGTGACAGCGTCACATTCTCCATTTTGCAGCTAAAACAATGGAGCTCGCTGCTCCTCTGCTTTCATCGGGAAGCATTTTACAGAAATCCTGCTAATCCGTAAACCCCCAAAGAAAGAGGGAAAGTCCCACTAATGCCCAAAGAGAGAATGTAACTCCCTCACCCCTCTCATCCCAGCTACAAGCACTCAAAGCTTTCAGACACTTTACATTGAGGAAGCGCTCAACCAACCATTGAACAGCCCCCACACCCACTTTACTGCTAATAGAAAAGTTGGACCTCAAAGAAAATTTTAAAAGAGCAGAGCAATGTTTTCTCTACAAAAATCAATACCAATACCCATAACTCTGAAAAGTGCCCATGCTGATAATATAAATTAAAAACATGGTGTCGTATTTCATGCTGAGAGCAGTCAGGAACATCAGCCCTGTTCCAACAATTCTGAGGTTATAGATGGAGCAGTAGTTTGGCCCCGGGTTTGGAGATTGATTTTTGGGACGCATACCTTGGGGGCCCCTGATATTCATGCTATCCCCCTCTCCTAACATCCAATAAATATCGACAAGCACCTTGACTCATCCATCCTTCCAAATGCTGCCCATAAGTATCTGCATTAATGAATGATGACATAATTGTATTTACCCTGAAGGACAGGTGATCCATTTCTATACTGCTACCTATAATTTCAGTGTTGTATCGATGTGGTCGGTGTACTCGTTACAATATCGGCATTGTTGGCAGTGCTCCTGCCATGTTTATGCTTTAACAATGTCTCTGCTGTGATAATATTGCCATGATGTTGAACAAACAATGTGAACAAGTTGCATGTTACCAGGGTAATGGAGTCCTGGGTCTGGATGAGCACCATTTCTAGTTAATTGTGCTGTTAAGGGCACTTAATCTTCTGTAATGATGAGAAGGGCATGATGAATTATGTGGTTCGCTTGGTTCATTTGTTGATTGATTGAGTCAAAGGCAAGAAAAATAGTTGATTTTGTATTTGCTGTGACTGATGTTTGCTCATGCTACAGTGTAAATCCCTTGACATTTTGTCAGGGTTGAGAAACCAAGTGAATGTGTGAGGATTCTGAGCTGTAGTGTAAAATCTCTGCCATCTTTCAGAATATGTTTGCGCATCATCGAACTTGTCCTTATTTCTGTTGATTAAGCAGTGCACTGAATTTATGTGAATGTCAGATTTGTTTCAGCTACATTTATGCAGATTAGACTACACTAGTCAAACTGGATTTAGTCATTTAATGATGCAGAGCATGAAGATGCTTTTATATACAGTGCCCTCCATTATTATTGGCACCCCTGGTAAAGATGAGTAAAAAGGGTTATAAAAGATTCACCGTTTGGTGAATTAACTTAATCTCACACTGAAAAAAATTTAAAAATGCAACCTTTAATTGAAGTAAATTTATTATGAGGAAAAAAAATCCCTCATCAAGAAATAATGATTTTTAACAAAACCACATGTGCCACAATTGGCACCCCTGCATTTATATATAGAATAAAGTAATCATTTTTAATAATTGGTCGCATATCCTTTGCATGCCATGAATTCCTGATATCTGTGACCCAACAGCATCAAAAGACTCTGGATACTTTATGGTATTCTTACAAGCGATACTATAACGTCCCTGCATTTGAATGGATCTCTATGGGAATTGGAAGGTGGGACTAGATTTAGATGTAAATTACACACTAGAACAGTATGGAATACATGGTTGGTGAAGTGGCTTTAAGTCATCAAGGGTCTGATGTATCAAACAAGCCTCAAACCACCACTGCTGCCAGATATGCAGTAGATATGGATGGATAACTTTTAGGGTTTCTTCTCCTGACTTATTTTTCCAAAGAGTTCAATAAGAAAATGAGTCAGGAGAAACAACCCTTAAAGCGATCCATCCATATCTACTGCATATCTGGCAGCATAGTGATAGTTTGAGGTTTGTTCAATAAATCAGACCCTTGATGACTTACAGCCATTTAGCCAACCATGTGTTCCATACTATTGCCATGTAATTTACAGCTAAATGTAGTCCCACCCCCGAATTCCCATAGAGATCCATTAAAATGCAGGGAGGTTATAGTATCGCTTCTAAGAGTACCTGAAAATAAGATATAAAGAGTCTTTTGATGTTGTTGAGTCACAGATCAGGACGTCATGGCATGCAAAGGATATGCAACCAAATATTAAATATGATGACTTTATTTAAATGTATGTTAATTTATTTTATTGCCCTATGGGGGGGACTATGTGTAAAAATGGCTACAATTGCTAAAGTAGAAATGTAATGAAATATAAATAGTAGTTTGTACCATTATAAATGTTTTTACTGTATTTTTTTAATTAGTTTAATGCTACCTCAATTTTTTTCAAAAACATAAAAATGTCTCAGTGATTCCAAACCTTTGAACGGTAGTGCATATATAATGGTTGTCTCAGTGGCGTACCCTGTAGAGCACCGTCCACATGCTTATTGCGAGCTGCGACCTTTGTCACATGTTTCTCCTTGTCTCTCTCTCACTCCTCATTCTTCGTATCTTTCTACTCTGTGCTGTCTGATAAAGCTGAAAAAAGCCATAAAAAGCACTCCTAGGTTCTATCCTTTTGAGCCATTCCAGGTCTAACTAGATGCATGTTATTGCACAGAGTGGATCCACCAGCGGACTTTAGAACTGACACACAAACCGACTTCAGACCTCATTTACAAGGATCCATAAATCACATGATGGGTGGAGCTACCAAGTTCCGTCAGTCACTGACCTATATGTGCCAATCATATTCCTTTACTCTCCACAGCAAATCTGTGTGATTTGTTGACTCAGTGAGTCACTACTAATATATGATGAATCCACCTATTTGGGGGGTTTATTGCTTTCTCTCCCATCACCGGGGAGTCCTATTGAAAAAGACCACCCAGTGGCAAGGCAAACGAACCGGAAACTTAGAAAATCACCAAAAGTTTCAAAGGGATTATCTCCCATTCAGCTTGTTTTTGTGTTCCAGGTCTGATTTCCATTTGAGAGAATGCTTTTCCTTCACAATGAATGAAATGCTATGTGTGTCACATATTGAGCTGGAGAAATGGGAGATTGGTCGTCATGGTTGACTTCCCTCCCAGAAACTCATTACCTTTTACAGTGGTCAACAAATACACCTATCTTTGTCAGCTACATTTTCTTTTTCTAGTCCAAGATTAGTTCAGAGTCTGTATTTTCAGAAACGTGTACATTAAAGTAGAGTGAGTATTATTTCATGTTTAACAAAGAGAACATAATTGGTTCTTTCAGTCTTTTAAGCTGTCCTGTAAAAATATTTTCAGAACTAACTTTCAGTCCTCAGCGGATATGTATTTTCTTGTCCCTCAACTTTTCCTTACAAAGTATTAAAATACATGCCTCAGGAAGAAAGCGACTTTAATGTTGTCCTTTATTGAAATAAATGCAATGGGAATTTATCAGTCTATTTTAGCATGAGTGATGCAATGAATTTTGAGTTCACTTCCTCAGAAAAACCAGTCAGTGTGCATACAGTTTGCAAAGGTATGCAAAGGTTTTGGCACCCCTGGCCAAAGTGTACAGAATGAAAGTGAACAGAAGTTGACCGGACCTCCACATGATACAAAGTTAAGCATGAGATCTTTTTTTGTAAAAAGTTCAGCATTGGAACTTTGATTGGAAATAGGTATTATGGTCAGATGAGACCGAAATTTAGCTTTTTGGCCACACACACCAGTCATGGGTTTGGTGTTACTCATGTAGGTGCACCTACGTTGAAATAGGACAGTGGATCTTTGATATTATGAGGTTATGTTGTTGTTATCTATTGGTACTGGGGCTCTTGTTAAGGTCAATTGAATCTTGAATTCCAGCAAGCATCAAGACATTTTACCAAAAAAAACCTGGTATCCCCTTCCCAGAAAGCTCAAACTTGGCTGCAAATGGGTCTTTCTGTAAGCCAGTGATCCCATCTCAAAATCAGAAATGAATGATTAAAATTTTGCTATGGCTGTCACAGTGCTCAGACTTCAACATTATTGAAAATTAGTGGGGAGATCTCAAACATAGTAGTGAATGCAAGGACACTTATGAATATTTCTGAGATAGAACAGTCCTGCAAGGAAGAGTGGTAAAACATTCCATTAGCAAGAATAGAAACTGGCAACAGGAAATGTTTGAAAGCCATCATAGATCGGCCAAAGGAGGTGTTATTAGGTAATAACTGACATGGTGCCCAAACCTTTGCAAGTGCCATGTTCACTTTAGTTGTATTATTTTTAATTTGTAAAAAAAATTAAAGAAATAGCAGTCATGCACTTAGAGATTTATGGCAACATCAACTAAATCACACATGGATGGCCAAACTGTAAGACTGGGTGCATAGCCTTAAAATGCAATTATCATGTGGCTTGACTGCCTTTAACAACATTAGAATTTAGTGCTAAACAATTCTTCAACAGCATTTGTGAAAGCTGTAAACAAAAACAAAAATGTAATGGGATATGTTCCTGGATTTTTCCAGTTTGAGGCTTTTGGAATACTGATTCATACGGCTTACTGGATGCGTGGCCTAGAGTGAAAAGTCTTTGAAACATACTTTCGAAAACATATTTTATTTTTCACTGAACATTCCCTTTAATGTGGTTCACTGAGAACCAGGCTATAGATAATTTAGTCCAGGAAGGCCAGGAAGAGGCATTACCTGATTTTGCAACTGACCTGACACTGAACTTTGGAAACCACACAGACTATCCAAGTTAAACTACGGCGATGAATCTAATACCGTGACCTGAAGGGATCTCAACATGTTTACATCAGGCAAGATTACATGGCATAGTTGATGATTTGGGCTCCTGTTTCTGGTGTACTTTTGTACAGAATTTGAAGCCTTCCCAGTTTTTTTTCAGTCAATATCAGCCTGCATTTAGCAGTGGGCCTCTGGGACGGTTCCTGTTGCTGTCCAGTGTTTGTGGGGAGGTGACCAGGGAGTGTGTGGCCTCTCAGTGGCCCACAGGTAACAGTGCAGCCTTTGAGTCAGCCGGCGACCCACCCTGCCTCCCTGTCTCAGCTCCCTGACTGGCGGCTCTGTGGTGAGGCCTCTAACAGGCCTGAATTACAGCGCCATTTCTGCAGCGCTTTGTGCATTAAGGAGAAACTCGGCTTTCAAAGGCTCTCATTCTGCTGTGTGGCGAGACAACCTCCATAATGAACTCCATATTTTCTGGGGGGACCCGGTGGTAACGGTGTAAGCCGTGTGCTAGAATTGTAATGAGACACTTTACAACAGTGATTCAAAGTTCGGGGACAAGGCAAGGAGGTAGATACGATCTTGCTAAGTTGCCCTGTAACTGCTGAGCAAATTCTGTCTCGTGGCCTGTCACAGCGAGGACACATGTACTGGAGCTCACACATTTGTAGACCTACAGGGCTTCAGCAGTCCCACTGATTGCCTGCTTAGTTATTTCCAGGGCTGGAGACTACTGTCATCTGCAAGTAGAGTTTCAATCCTCTGCCCTTTACAGAAACACACTGCATTGTATGCACCTTCAGTGGTATTTACACACTGAACTGCATCCACCTTCTGTGGTTCTTACCTTTACATGTACATTTAGGCATTTATCAGATGTTTTTATCCGGAGCGACTTACATAAGTACATGCATGCACCTTCACCATGCATGTGCTTTCGGTGAGATTTACACACAGCACTCTGTGCACATTCTACACACTGCATTTCACGCACCTGTGAGATGTACACACTGCTCTCCATGCACAGTCTGTGAGATTTACACACTGCACTCAATACACAGTCTGTGAGGTATACACACTGTACTCCAGCACAGCCAGTAAGATTTAAACATTGCTGTGGTTGTGTGCCTTCAATTAAGGTATATTAATAGGGGTTAAATATGTAACCATAAACAGTTAACTTTTAACTCCCAACAAGCTTTGTGTAATTGCACTGTTGGATACCGTGCACAGCTACACAAATTTGGTTTAAAAGTTCATAGCAAAATGTAAAGTTGGTGTGAAATTGACACTGACAACACTTTTACTGTTATGGGGAACACTTATTCCCTTTGTGGACTCGTATAAGCCCTGTTAGAGGTAATTAACTTAGCACTGAACTTTTTACTGTGTTTAGATAAAATTTAAAAAGTGGTTTAAAGATTTGGTTGCACTGAAATAAAGTGGTATCACAGCTGTTTACACGGGAAAGTTTGGGTTTGGGGTTATGGTTGATTTGTGGTTAGGTTTCAAATTTGGGTTAGGGGTTGTGGTTGATTTGTGGTTAGGTTTCAAATTGGGTTTAGGGGTTATGGTTGATTTGTGGTTAGGTTACGACAGGTTAGGGGTTGAGGGGTTGAGGGGTGGACATGAGATTGGTCAGGTCAGGTTTAAAAGGACGATAAAGGTTATTTGCATAGCCTGTGTAGTTGCATAAACCACAGATTCTTGTTACACATTAATTCATTTATAATGAATGGTGCATGCAATTTAATTTCATATCAGTTACCAGGTCGTTAAAATATAATCTAATCATCATCATTATAAATGTTACCAAAGCCAATGCTGAAATTCAAACTCGGATAAATAAGTCATAAAAAATGTATCAGGCGTATGAGGGTAGGGTTGCAAAACGCCCAGGAGAAACTATGGTGCTAACAAACACGGATGTACTACTATATACTATACTAGTATATGCCAAGGGAGCTGTTTGTCCTACCTGTTCACACATTCAGCTCAATGATGTGAAACGGGACAGGGGGATTGGGGACAATGTTTGGAGTGCACATTGCAGACATGACAGTGTGAATACCCTGGCATGCTGTTGAGCACTCTGCAGCTCTGTCTGTGGCACAAATCCAGACGTTCTCGGAGCTGGAGAGATACTTAAAGAACTTGGCTGTAGTTAATGGGAGCCACTAATTGTCTGCTGTCACAATGGAAATTATGAGTTATTACGTGCCATGCTGGCGTAATAGAGTGCCTGTTAAATAACTTGTGCTGTTAATTATGATTTTTTAATTATGTACGTCGGGCGTTTCATCATTGTGTGTATTTATGAGACACTACTGGTGTAAAGCAGGCTTAAACGCCTCTGTGATGTTCTGCAATGTCTAATTTATGCCTTCATTTGGCCATCTTCCATGCATTGTCGATTGTAATATAAGATGTTTAGGTGCTGCTGCTTTTAGCTCTCACTGCCCAGGCGCTGCCTTAAATAAATTAGAGTGGATTTTGTGACACCACAACTATCAGCCGGTCAGGAGTGCCACCTACTTATAGCTAAAATGGCCTGCATCTTATTTGATTTCAGTACAGATTACAGGCTACTGGTTTTTTTTTACTTTTGGTGGTAGCTTTCCTGTAGTGTTGCACGACCAGCAGGTAAAAATAAGCCCAATGGCTTACAAGCTATAACACCATGTGTGTGTATAAAGGTAAAAGTCAGAATAGAAACAGAATTTACAGAATAGAAACAATAGGAAACAACAGTAAACACAACACTTAAGACAGCAATGTAGATATTCTATAGACATACGTAAAAAATGTATAATATAAGAGCATAATAAAATTGCGGTTAGCAATGACCACATTCTGTGTTGCTTAGCTACAGGACTATCTGTAACTAGCAGCATAAACAAAAAAAGCCAACAGTTCCCATGGCACCAGTAGGTGTGTAGAATGCTATGCTGTCAATAGAACATTGAATAGCAAACTGACTGTAGTTGTGATACCACAGTAATTACTGTATATCATCAGATTCATCACACTTCTATTGTTAAAACTTCACTATTTTTAATAAATTCATAATTCCATTGTTATTGGAGTCATATTTCAGTTGACTTCCTCCACAGTGTCACCCGAAAGAGAGCATTGTCTTTATAGTTTTAATTATTCTCCCTCATCCACAGAGACACCCCCAAAGGATGAGAACACAGTGGTTGAATCCTTCTCGGACTCCTCAATATTCACTAACTGGGGTCAGGACCTAAGTCCCGAGAGCCGTAGGGTCGCACTCAAGAAGTTCCAGTACTACGGTTACAATGGCTACCTCAGCGACCGCCTCTCTCTGGACCGGCCCATCCCTGACTTGAGGCCTGATGGGTAATTCTCTCTCTCTTTTTCTCCCTCTGTCTTTCTCCCTGAATCATTAAAAATAAGATAAATAAAACATGTATATGGCTCGATAAACTGCAAACACTGACAGCAAAGAAAAGGCTTAATCAATGTATCTGTTCAGCCTTTTCTTTGCATGTAAATAATTCAGAATTCACGTTAATCCATGTTTTTGTTTCCATGGCAATGCCCGTAGCCACGAGGTTGAAAAATGACCAGTCAAAGGTTCTAATAGACTTGCAATAAAAATAATAACCCAACAAAGCAATACATTCTCACTGCCTTCAAAAGCTTGTAGAGGTGCAGAAACCAAAAAAAAAAGATTAATTAGAGTTTGGAGCCTGGAGATTTACTAAATGATACTTCAGCTGCCAGTTTTCTCATTTCATAATTTTCCAGCCCACTGTGACCTATGGACATAAACCTATAGCATGGAAGTGTCCTCTAATTGTGGTCGGTGAATCACTGGAGTGGGAACATTACAGTTAGCAAAGCACCAAGGCTACAGCTTTATTGCCTGTGTAAGCTAGCAGAAGAAGAAATGTCCCACCTCAGATATCGAATAGGTCACTATGGAAAAGATCATAGGTCTCAGGCTCAGCACACCTGCCATTTTACTAAAAACTGCTTTTAATTCGGCAAATAAATAAATAAACAATCACCATAAGTCAAGAACCTTACTGACACCTTAACCTTTATTACTGTATCACATGTTTGTACATTTTAATGTGTTAGATAATATACACTTCAAGGTCTACACAAACCTGTGCCAAACATCAGTGTACTACAGGTAATACAGGCCTTTATCACCCATGATTATTTAGCATGCTGCAGTGATATAATAAGATATAAACTAGAACAAGAACAATGATGTAATTACACAGAGTTCCAGCACTTTGGTGCTCTCTTCAAATTAACCTGAGAATTTAAATCTTTCAGTGACAGTTGGTAAAAGTGACCTACCCTCGTAGCCACTCATTTGCTCCAGTTTCTAACCCTCAAGGACGAACCTAACCTTAAATACTTTTCTTTTCATTGCCCTACCCAACCCAGGTGCCGAAACATCTCATATCCTACAAACCTCCCACAGGTCAGCATCGTGTTTATATTCGTAAATGAGGCACTGTCTGTCATCCTGCGCTCCATCCACTCAGCCATCCGGAGAACGCCGTCCCACCTCCTCAAAGAGATCGTCCTGGTGGATGACAACAGCAACAATGGTGAGCCTCTCTTCACCTGCGTTACCCACAAGCAACAAAGTCCTACCAATGGGCAACAGCTTCTTGATTCATCTAATGAGTCGTTGGATACGTTTTATGTGTGTATAGTAATATGCAGTACATTAAATTTTATACAAGTCAATGGAAAAGACAAGTCAAAGTGATGTTTAATTTTGTACTTTTTTTGACGGAAAACAAGCAACAGCTCGCAGGATTCAGAGCCGTAGTGCATCTCTCAGAACATGTGCATGCATTAATGAAGCACAGTGCTATATTTATGTCAATGTCACGTGCATATGCAAATGCACAGGTTTTTACAAGTGTCCTCATATGATATATGAAAATCTAACACATCACACACATGCTTAACATTATGAATACCATCCTCATGTTGTGGAATGTAATATTGTAGAGCCATTTTCTTCAGAAGAACGCAGATAATTTTGTAAAAGGGTCATTTTAAAAGGGCCTTGATGGGGACAGGTGTGGGCACACTTGCTAAAGTCAGAACATTTTTTGTTAGCATGTTTTTTTGGGCAAATGTTTTTTTGTTTTTTTTAAACTCAGAAAGTATGCAGAGTATTTCCTAAATGTTTGACAGGGAAGAAGACAGGAGAATGTACCAGGTCTGTCCAGCCAGCGGTGTGTCTGCCAAAGCTGAGAGCTCAGAAAAGAGCAGGCAGTTTATCTTTAATTTGTGTTAATCTACTTAATGCCTTAGATATGGGGCTGTGAGTTTGTGCTGATTAGACTAATTTAAAGAGAGGGAGAAGTGGAATACGGACGGCCAGCCAGCGATAGCCAAGAGGCGGAACATAATCAGACGAGGACATTAAACGCTTAGATGTTTCTGTGTCGGCTTGGTCCCCCAGTGTGTTCCTACGCACCTGGCTGTGATCTCCGGGGAGACAGCGTGGTTAATAATGCCTGCAGTGGAGTGGCATCCTGGAAGAGCTCCTGTTTGATTGGCTACAACATTGCCTCCCTCCCTGGCCGTAACAGTGGAAAAATTGTGCATTTCAAATTCCAAAACACACACTGCCACACAGAGGTCTAGCCACTGTCTAGGTGTGGTCCAAATGAAACCCTCTCTCACCCTTCTCTCACCCGGTCTCGGTGAGGTAGAGGTTTCAGACACACACAGGGCAGTGGGTGTAGCTGTGTTCTCCGGAGTGATCCATGTTTCGGTGAGGGAAGGCAGGATGGAAGAGACAGGATGAAGCGATATGAACTCTGACTCCTCTGCCGCTCTGCACTGCGTTCTGGCAGTTCTCTGATCTCCCTCGGTCACGGTCAAGGGAGTAGGGATACCCTAGAGGGATAGATAGATAGATACAGTGCTGCACTGAGGTGGATATGGCCAGACCCGATGAGAAGAGGAGAGCACAGGGATAGAATGAGGCACATGGTATGATGATATAAATGCTTGGAAGAGAGTGAAAAGAAAGTTTTTAAAAAGTGATACCAATGAGTTGACAAAAATGGCCCATCTCTGGTCTTCCATGATGGACTCCCACAGATAGACTCCCTTGTCTTTGTGTGCCTGAGTCGCAGGTGAAGGGCTCAGTGCCTAGCAACCTTAGTAGCTAACAAAAGACAGTTTATCTATTGAAGCTGGCTTATAGGGTGTTTACTACACTCACACAAGGCCCTAACTTAACACACTTAAAAAACACACCTCTCTGTACTAACACCATACATCCTTCTTTACTGAATCCCTTCACCTATCTGTAGCAATCCCCTACTTTGTTACAATAACTGTGTGTGTGGGGGGGGAGTTTCTGAGCCACTATAGGGTTGATTTATTTTGGATTGTGAAGATTTGGTTCAGATTCTTTCAGATTGTGAAGATGCTCTTCCCACATTGTGCAGAGACTTAGAGTGAGTGATCTGACTGTGCAGGGCCCCTTTCATTCAGAAAACTACCCACAACATCTTTCTCCAGATTCCCCAAGCCGGCCACAGCTTTTAAATCCCACTAACAGCTTTACAAACTGTTTCAGGAAAATTTCAGTGGGATCTGTGCGACTAATAAACCCTGTCAGCCTGTTAGCCTGCTTCATTGTGTCTGAGCCTTAAATATAGATAATCTACTGCATTAGTGTGAGATGCATGTAGCGGACAGATTTGACAACATCATGGTTAGTGTACAGGAGTTGTTATAGGTCCACCAAGAAAAGCCTGTTGTCTCCTACTGCGCTGCCCTGGTCGATCGAGAGGCCCAGAACATTGATAAGCTCCCTCAAGCCTGAATGGGAACAAACAAAGGAGTCACACTTGGTGCCACATAGCGGTCCCAAAAGGTTCTGAATAAAGAGCACTTCAGGAAACAGGGTAACACCATATATTCTTGAAGGCTCCCAACAAGCACCACAATATAGCATCCTCATCTCCCACTGTGAGGTTGTGTTCACATTATGCCACAATAATGTGACATAATGACCAGGAGATTCAATCATTAACTGTACATTCCAATGAAAGGACAGCACTCGCAATAAGGTCTTTAAATTTTTATTGGCACGGACGTGTTTCGGCCGTCAATCTTTCCTCAAGTCGCATGTAACGTCCGTGCCAATAAAAATTTAAAGACCTTATTGCGAGTGCTGTCCATCTCATTGGAATGTAGGCTACATTTATTAAACTGAGGATCCAGCATTTTAGACAATTAGAGTTGAGCACATTTTAACTTTCATTTCAATCACCATTTTGTCATTGCCAAATGTGAAAGAAAAAAGAACGTTTTTTTTTTTAAGTAAAAGGTAAGGTCTCATGTTTATTGAATCCGGGCCAATGTATTCATTAGCAAGACTTTACTTAGATAAAACTACACAATAGAATTTGAAGGTAAAAGACAGGCATGTCAAGGGAGTATTCTTGAATTTATTCAAAACATAAAAGCCATTCAAAACACGAAACAACTAATGTCATCCGTGATGCAGACAATCCAATCAAATTTAGCAGATTTAATCATAGAACTTAAATAATTCAGATTCTTTCATTATTTTATTCCCTATGCATTCCTCTTTATTTTATTCTCTTATCTCTACATATTTCTTGTGAGGTCTATTGCTTTATTGGTTCCACAAGAAATTTCAATAAAGGCATGTCACTCACTCTAGCAAAGAAATACTTTATTAAACTAATCCATGAGGATTTGACCTTCCCAGAGGTTATTATTAGAAGTTTAAGAACCACAAACATTTACAAGTTTCTACATGTGTTTCTACAGATGTGTTTATTTTAATAATTTAGAGAATACTAGTTATGCATCCTGATATCCTGATTCATTCATTCCATGTGTCAGGAAGGCATTCTCCTCCATTAGGGTTCATTGACACGGATGGCTGCGTGTGTAACACACACACACGCTCCCAGAAGACATTCCCTCCTGCGTCAGTACTGAGTGAATTTCTGCTGCTTCGCAGGAGACAATACTGGGTCGATCCAATGCCTCAGCTCAAACTAACCAGGAGATTCAAACTAACGACATGTTTCATATGAGGCTGGAACCCCCCGGGGGTGAGTGATTCACTAGCAATACAGAAGTTCAGGATATGTATTTGTTTAGCAGATGTCCTCTATGCAGGCAAGGACTACAGACTGAATTCACTCTCAGGTGTCACTGTGTACTAATACTACAGTAGGGCGGACCTGTGTATATGCTGATTGAAGTGTCCCTCATTGCACAGTTTAGAAATTTCAGAATAACATCCCCGTTCCTTCTCTCTCACGTTTGAATGCTGTTATATTGCATGCTATGGTGTGTGTGTTTCTCCTGAGGGAAAACCGTGCAAATTGCCATGGAATTAATCAATGCTGCAACAGTGTCGATAGAAACTCAAGACGTAAATATGTGTTAGCTTTACTTCATCTTAAATTAAGGAGTGTGGGTATTTGAGTTTTTTTTAAAGCGTGTTCATTTACATGTTTGCCTAACACGCTTGTTAATCAGGAGTCTACCTGGAGTGAAATAATCTATTGTTGGGAAGGAAACTCTTTAAGATGCTGTTCTGCTGTCCATACTCAGCAACCGCTGGCAGCCCCCATGGTGTTCATTTGACAAGATAATTTCCCTTACAGCTTCTTAATTTTGAAAAGAAAAAAAAAACTGCTCTTGTAGAATAATTGCAGCAAATACGAATTGAGCATTTCTGATCATTAGGGGGTTGTGGGACTGCTAGATCATTGTTAGAGGAGTGGGGACCTTACACAGGTATAGGGGGTTGTGGGACTGCTAGATCATTGTTAGAGGAGTGGGGACCTTACACAGGTACAGGTTTTCGAGCTGAGATTGATGTGTGTTTCAGACATATCTGTTTGATTTGAATTGTTAATCTTGGGTCAAAAGTGGATAAATTACTTATGAACAAAAGGAAAGATTAGCCTTTTATTAAAATGAGCTAATCCTTGTATAATCCCACAGCGGATATCATGATTTAAATGAATTGTTTCTGCCCTTGAAATCAAGATGCTGAAAGATTATCAGATGCAATTTTGTAAACATTATGTGTTCCGGGTGCACTCATGGGCTCTATTTTCCCGCAAATGGTGCATAGGCACAGTCAATGGTCCGGCACATGGGGCACTGGGTGTGGCTACTGAATGTAGTTATTTTCATAACCAGAGGTGAGGAGAGCACATATCACAGCACACTGCGCAACTGGAAAATGGGCTGAATATGTATCAGTGGGTGTGTTGAAGCTGGGTTCAATCATAGCCATTCAATGACCTCTTTTCAATCCTTTTAAGAGCCGTTGGCTTTGCGACCCAGCGTACTGTCAATTTCTGTGGTCTACCACTGCAATGGAAGATTATATTTATATTTTGCACTGATATCACTAAAACATGTATGCTATCACTATAATAATGCATGTGTTTCACAGGGGAATGTCTAAAATCACAAACTAAGTATACTTAATTGTTTGTTGTATATTATTCATATTAATATAAGTTTTATAGGTTATGTCAGTGTATTGATGGCCATCGGACTGCGTAAGTGAATAAAGTCTATAAGTTGTCACTAAAATGTTAGGCTATATAGACAAATGTGTGCTTTTGTGTGGTATAATGTTATGATAAAACAAAGTCCACCATATGCAAACAAGCTCATTAAGAAACTAGCTTATTTGTATATTTAAATCACCAACTAAACCTTGCGACATTATGCATTGATATTATATTCAAACATTTTGACTAATTTGGAAACCTTTTAAACATTTGGACAACATCATGTGTGAATAATCGAAAATCACAAATACAAGTTAATCCATTCACCAAAGGTGCCTTTATTCATAACACAATTGCTCACTACAATGATACAGCACAGTCGATTTAACTTCCGAATATTGATAAACAGAACTGAGCCTGGCCTACTATTTACAATTTTCTATCATACAGTGAGTAGTCCACATCTTTTTATGTGATGAAACGAGCATTACTTTCCGTTCATAATAACTTACAAATAATTAAAATGAGTAAATGAGTAAAACATTTGTTTGCAGTTCGATTTGAAAGGAAATATTCAGAAATAACCCTCCAATATACTTAGATAGGGATTAGAGATTAGTATAATACTCCCAAAAAGGTGATGCCATTTTATAATCTTTGATGACAGTGTTATGTTCTGTATGTCTGTCTGTCTGTCTGTTTGTATTATTATTTCATTATTTATTCTGGATTTATTATTTTTCATTCATCTGTACATTCCCCTCTGTTCGTGGGTTCTCCGAGTCTCATCTGTGTGTACTTGTACTTACCCAGTCTCGTGCATGCACTATTCGGGTGACTGGGAGTTTTCGTGGTTTAACGCTGTATTTCCGAAATCTCGTTTTTCAGTTACTTCCTGATTTCCTTCCCGTGTATAATTGTATATATTACTAACTCGTGCTAACAATCACTCCGGTGGTTTATTAGTTACGTGCACTTTACTAAACCAATTAACATAAATGTATACTAACAAACTAATTGTCTGTCTTATACATGGGTTAAAGTTTTCCGTCACCGCGACGGATTTCCGTCGTGAACGACTGGAAATTATCATTTCTGAGATCGATGCAGATCCGATGAGAAAATAAATAGGGGGTTGATTGAAATCTTTTGGCCTACACACACCATAGCAGAGTGTTCCATACCGGCTGCTAACAAATTTTGGCCGGCACCTTTTTTGAAGATCCAAAACGGATTTTTATTTTATCTGCCCTCTCGCAATTCGCCGTAACGTAGGCTATGCGCTTGCGGAACGTGCTGCAGCAGACACGCAGCTGTCTGTGCCCACCCACCTTTTAGAAGACTAGTGGTTGTGTGTAGTGAAATTGGTGGAAGAATGCCTCCCAAAAAGGAAGCGAGTCCTAGTCAAAAGACTTTCTAACCAGCCAGCTAACATTAAACTCTGTCAATTTCCTAAAAGCGAAACTATCTAAAGTGTGGCTGTATTTTACCCAAAATGATTCAAACTAATGCTACTTGCAGAGGGGGGAACACGTCAATAATGTCGCATTTGTTCACCTATAGCAGGGGTAGGCAACCCTGGTCCTTGAGAGCCGCAGGGTCCGCTGGTTTTTGTTTTCACCCTAAATACAGCAACTACTTAGACCAAAGAAACCAGGTGAGGTGAGTTAACTGTGTAATCAACTGCTTTAATTGATCAATTAAGTGGCGAGTAACAACAAAAACCAGCAGACCCTGCGGCTCTCAAGGACCAGGATTGCCTACCCCTGACCTATAGGATACATCTGAAAGCATGCAGGGATGCATCTTCGACTGCTTGAAAAGTAACGTTAGCCTACAGGCTAAGTATAATTTAAACAGTTAAGCGGTAATTGCTATATTGTATATATGTTACATGTATTTGCCTTTGTAAAAAATATGTTCTTTAATGTTTCCGTTTGCTCTTTTTTATTTGTTTGTTTCTTCTGCTTTTCGGAGTGGTAGTGTAGACAAGAGTGATTGTGATTCTGGGTCAGTTAGCCAATCAGCACAGAGCATGTGAAAAAACCCTGAACCGCCCACCCAAAACGGGCTGTAAAAAAAACTCACTGGATTTATATATTTTTTTAATATATTGCAAAACTTTTTCTCTTAAAAAACCTTATCAACATGTTTGGTAGACCTTGTTAAATAATATAAAATTTACAAAAAATAGTATGATATGGGACCTTTAAATGAGCTCTCAAAACCTCTCAAAAAATGTCCTGGGTAAGGACCACCGGTCCCCACGTTTTCTTTTTCAGTCGTGAATATTTTTCTTGCTTTAACCCATGCGTATAGTTAGATACTAAAATTTAACCAGCTTCTCCGCTTTATCTTTTTTACGTGCAATTCTAACTGTTCCTGAGCTATCTCTGTAATTCGCTCCAAATAAACTACGTTCTTTGCCTTATCCTGTCTGCAATTGGGTTTTCTGAGTCCAGACGTTTCAGACAGGTCAATTCCATTATGTTGCCCAGAGGCACTGAAACATCGATGTGTGATTGGTAGATACAAACAGTATTTTAACACGTATCTGTGACAGTAGTCCCTGAATCACAGTCACGATGTGTCTTCCTGAATGAAAACATAATTCAGTCTACTGCGTGGTCTCGAAAGAGTAGTACTAATTGGTATTCATTATTTTTTTCTTAGTTTGGCAAATTGAAAAAGAACTAAATTTAACACACCAAACTGCAAGGATATTGTAATTGGCAAATATACGAACTGTACATAGATTTAGTTACATAACATGATTTATTAGTTTTGAACAGGCAATGTATAGCATGCCAAAGGAGATTAGCAGGACCTGATAAAAGTAGTACATGTCATTAATTCTGGTAGGTGCATTCCATAACTCATCTGCTATTTGACTGATGGCTCACACTGAGCAGTAATTGTGGTGGAGCTAAGCTGGTTTTGTTTCTGCAGTGTAATACTCATGTTTCAAACAATTTCCACAAAATAATCCTGCAAATGGCTGTCGTTCTTTGTTATCCGCACAATGAGAACTCTGTATTGATCAGGCGCTAGAGCTAGTATCTGTGCTGAATGGGCCATAGAAAGATAAAGCAAGGAGCCAATTATAACACAGAGACATGTTGGGGAATGTGTGTAAGTGTCCAACAGTCAGTTTACCCCTGAATTTCTCCACACTTGTGCCATTGTTCAGAATCTTCAACAGACATTTTACACACTGGCTCCTATTTTGGTGACAACACAAGTCTAAAGGCCCATTGGCACAAGTAGAATTGTTAGTCTTCTTAGATTGTGTTATTTTGGTGGCATTATGAATGTGCACATATGAATGCATGAATACATAGCACAGAGAAATATTTTGTTTATTTCAATTTGATCATTATAAATTCAAGCTGTGTTCACGTATGCAGTTATGTCAGCTATTTACGCATTGTTCCTGTACGAAGTTGTATTATAAGTCAATGTAAGCTACTCGAATGAGAGACACAAGGAACTCGGGAGATACAAATTGACAGCAAATAAACAAAAAAAGCTGTAAATTCATACTTAACATGCCATCTTCTTTCAGGAACCATGTATTATAGTTTTTAGCACTAGAATGTAAATGGAAAATTTATATTCTATTTGAGGAGAAAAACAAATATGAAAATGAGAACTATTTTCCTTTGTTTTGATATTACAAGTAATAGTTTGTAGAGAGGCTCGTAACGGAGCATCTTATAATGCTCTTTGGCCCTTATCAGTTGGCCGTGGTGCTAACGCATCAAACAGGGTGATCTGATTGGCAATAATGAAGCCAAACCCCCACTACACACGCAGTTAATTTATTCTCATCAAACCAGCCACTTTTACAACTCCGCTGCAGTTGTACTAATGCCTGGAGTCAAGAAATTACCTAAATTGAGTTGGACACACCTTTATTCACCAGCATCTCGGGTTAGGGCTAGTGTTCGACAATTGCGCCTTGACTGCAGAAATGGGGCCTATTGTCTTCTAATTGTATCTGAATAGTATTTTTTTTTACACTATAACAGTCACACCAGTTATATTATATTAGTCTTTTTATGCAAGTGTAGTGAGGTCAGTTCTGGCCAGAAGACATATTGACTTGGCCATGGGCCTTTGCTGAGGTAATGGACCTATTACTCTAATTAGTTTGTTATGATTGATGGTGATTTTTTCATTGTTATTTCTGATCCATTTTTTTTTGCATTTGAATTGATTTATTGCAAATGATATGGAAAAAGTATCTCCCAAGCGAATGTAGTCCACAAAAACACATCAGTATGTATCTACAGTGTGGACTCCATGCAGGAAATGTATCCAAATGAAGGGTGAAAAGTTGGAAACATGAAGATCCACAATTTTGCCCACTCATTAATCACAGAGAAGTCTCAGTTACATGTCAGGGCTCATGTATTCTGGCTGCATTTTTTATCCACGACAATGGATGCATTAACTTCACTTATTTTACTTGAATATTTTGTGTCAGAATGGTACTTTCTGCAGCAAATTTCAGTGTTCTTTATGAACAATGTGACGATATATTTGAGAATGACCTCTAGTGTGCTTGGTTATTCATTCAGCTCAATACTCCTTCAGAACAACCTGCACACATATGTGTAACCTGTGACTTATGTACTGTCGGGGAAGTGAGGATTAAGTAAAATGTTTATTTTCTGAATCCAGTTCCAACAGTCAATACCCTTGCACAATGTTCAGCACTCTGAATACTGAACACACGTGGTATTGTGTGCTAAAACCCCTCACTTAACCTACACTTAAAATATATTGTATGTGTTTTCATTTAATAATTATTATTGAGAATGACAATCATCCATTAAATAGCAGAATTAATTGGTTAGCCAAACAGTGGAATCAACTAACAAGTCAAAACAAGCTCTGTATCAGGCCTTAAGATTCAATTATGTCATTAAATGAAAAACAGGATAAGTCGATTAGACTAATGAATTGAAATCATACATCCATTAATGAATGTTGGCTCACTAATTATAGTTCACAAAAATAATACATTAAAGCAGATACTAATTTGAAATTACCAGTAAAGAGAGAGAGAGAGAAAGACCAAAAAGCCAGACCTTTCCAAGGTATTACCCTATTCCAGTTTCAGTACAATAGAAGCAGAAGAAAATAAGTTAGAAAATCATATGTTGTGAATAGACCGAGAATAAAACCACCACTCAAATAAAAAGAGGAAAACCCTTCTTCTTCTCAGCTCCAAAGAACAACTGTAAATTGTTTCCTTAAATACCTTAACACCGTAAATACCTTACCCAGCAGGGATTAATGACGCTTGCCCTGATTGGGTGATGCCGACTTAAGGTGTGGAAGGGGACTCGTTTATGACAAGCACTGGCTCATCTAAAAGCTGACAAATATCCTTATGAATTTAAGTGAACTTATATTGTTGAAAGCAGGGCTAAGATGATATTATTATCAAACGATTCATGGCTTTAGCCTCTTTATTAACAAGAATGAATATTTTAGCAGGTAATTCAGCTCAGCTATTGAAAACCTCTACAAGATGGAAATGTACTCCTTCTTTCAACAAAATGGTTGAATGGTTGATGGTTATAGGCAATAATTGTTAAGTCCAGCCGGTAGTGTAGTCTCTACCTTTGGGCAAAATATTATCGATGTGATAAGGCCAGTCGTACCATACTGACCTCCGCTTGAAACTGGAGCTGTCTCCAAAAATGTAAATTCCAAACTGGCTGGTCCATTATTTACATAGACATTACGACTTTAATTTGATGATTTCAATGTCACAGATTTCCATTCAAACTTAAACAAAAAAGAAACCTGTTTTCACTTTGTCATTATGGGCTATTTTGTGTAGAATTTTGAGACAAAAAATGAACTCAATCTATTGTAGAATATGTCTGTAACGTCATAAAATGTGGAGAAGGTGAAAGGAGTATTCAGACTTTCCGGCTTGACTGTATGTGGAGTCAGAGCCCTGAACGAGCAGGTTTTGTCTTATTCCTTTTTAGCGCCTGTTGTGGACTGTTGCAGGGGCTGGTATCGACAGATTGCCCAAGTCACCCATTTGTTCCTTTCGCCATTCTCTGAGGCTGCCAGTGCCACTGTGGGCCTGGTTTGTCTTCAGTGAAGGCTTTATTCATCATCACACCCCGGTTTTGTCAGGAGTGGAGAGCGTGCTATCTTTCATCATTTCGGTGTTACACTCAGCCATGTCACCATGACAACAATGGCTGTGATGCGGAAAGGAATGGCACTCTGACAAAGTGCTAAATTGATTGACTCGTTAAAAAAATTTTTTAAAAAAATTACATTATGACCATTACCCAACCCACTGGGTACCAGGACAGCACTATCACAAGAGTAAAACAAGGCCAAGTCTGGAATAGTAACAGTTTCAGTCAATCTCCCTCATCACTCTCTCCTGTCTCAGATGCTCTAGTGGCCAGCCCAGTGGATTCCTCACCGGATCATAACTTTAAAATATACTTTATATTTCTGGTTCTGGGGCATGGAGTTGTCGTATTTTTGTATTTTTAAATGGATCCCAGGTTTAGAGAGTATAGAGCTTGTAAAGGCTAACTATCTGAGGGTATTGGCACAATGGACTTCTGTGGAGTATTTTTACATTGAAACTAGCCATTTTAAATTATAAAAATATATGTTTGGTACTTTTGAGTAAGTAGTTTTTCAAAGTACTTTTAAGTACTTATTGCATGACATATTACATAACGGTGCTTTTCAATACCCACAGCTTTTTAAAAATGGTGTTGTGCTGGCTTCCTTTCAGAAAAAATATGCAAATCACTTGGTAGGTCCGTGGGTATTGTCAGTGACTGACGGTGGTGATGTATTCAAACATGTTAATGCTTTTATGCAACAGTGTAATGTAAAGGCAGTGGGCCGCATGTGTAAACGGCGCATACGTACAAAAAAATAGGTACATATGCGTATGCCAGTTTCCCCGCCATCGGAGTCTCAAAAATGTGTGTATGCATGAGTCATACACTTCGTAAATGTGCACATGTACGTATGCACGTACACTATATGGCCACAAGTATGTGGACACCCCTTGGTCTTGTAGTGGTTCGTGGCTGTTTTGTTTTTTTGTATTTTGCGGCTCTCATCCTGCTTTCCCGATTGTGAATCAATCAGATTTTTTTCCACGTTCCGTTTCGTGGTTTGCCATCCTCATTATTGTTTTCACCTGTGCTTCTACCTGCAGGGTATTTAAGTTTCTCACTTCCACTTCTCCGGTGCTTGATTGTCTTACGACATTGCATTCGAGCCAGGTATAGCCAGGTTACTAGCAACCTCCTGATATTAAACATTGTTTATGTTCAGGGGGGACTTGCTAGTTAGCTACTTAATCGGGTATAGGATTTGTTTTTTCCTCCTGGTAGCGTTCTGTGAACTGACTTGTTCAGATTCCTCCCACCTTCGTGTTTGAATCTCCGAACAAATAAGAAACCCATTACAGGTCTGTGGCAGTTTTTCATTGTTCAGGCTGGGCTTCTTAGTTCCAGTGAAGGAAAATCTTAACACTACAGCATACAATGACATTCTAGATGATTTTGGATTTCCAACTTTGTGGCAACAGTTTGGGGAAGGCTCTTTCCTGTTTCAGAATGACAATGCCCCCGTGCACAAATAGAGGTCCATACTGAAATAGTTTGTCAAGATCGGTATGGAAGAATGGCCTGCACTGAGCCCTGACCTCAACCCTATCAAACACCATTGGGATCAATTGGAAAGCAGACTGAAAGCCAGGCCTAATAGCACCACATCAGTGCCCAACCTCACTAATGCTCTTCTGACTGCAATGTTCCAACATCTAGTGGAAAGCCTTCCCAGGAGAGTGGAGGCTGTTATAGCAGCAAATGGGGACCAACTCCATATTAATGCCCATTATTTTGGAATGAGATGTTGGATGAGCAGGTGTCTATATACTTTTGGCCATGTAGTGTATGTTTATACATGAGGCCCAGTGTGTGCACGAGAGACTAGTAATGATATGATTCGATTGATATGGACATTGAGAAACACTATTATTGAACTTACTATAACATAATCAGTATAATTATAGCATATTAACATAATATACTCATATTAATTACGTGACATAATGAGGGAATATGTCTCTTCATTGAGCCCATGCTTTTTTTGCACATGTCCACTGACTGGGACTGAGTATGAAAATTTTTTGGTTTTTGGAGTGGAAACTGGTATCCAGGCCTAAAATCACTCTCTCCCAGAAATGCCTTGTGTCACCGCTGTGATATCATATAGCTGATAACACAGCACCCTCTTCAGCTCGCAGGCCCAAGTCTCTCCTTACTGCAGGGCATCAGCAAGGGATGAATTATGGGCCAAACCCATGCCAATAACATTCTGTTGAGCCATGAAGGCAATCAGTGCAGTCAGAGATGTGGGGGCTGGGAGGTGGGAGGTGGGAGGTGGGAGGTGGGGTGGGGGGCTATGTCATCATAGCAGAGCCCAGGGCATCTGTCAGCGACTCCTCATTTGCAGACAGGCTCACTGCCAATCCTACTGATATCGAAGGCTTTCTGGAATCCTGATTAAATTTACTGATATTGGATTATTTTTTCATGTATAAAAATGAAGCAAATTGAAAAAAACTGGAAATTCAATTGAAATAGAGCGAGAGAGAGAGAGAGAGAGAGAGAGAGAGAGAGAGAGCACAGTGGGTTTTCAGTTTTGTTGTATTTTACCACCATTCATGGACCACTCCTCAGTATCTGTCCGCACTGTTTGCATGTGTACAGAGGACCTGAAGGAGAAACTGCAGGACTTTGTGGATGAGACTAATGGCCAGCAGCCCGGCTTCATCAAGGTGGTGCGCCACACCCGACAGGAAGGCCTGATCCGGTCACGAGTCAGCGGGTGGAGGGCAGCCACCGCACCTGTCGTGGCACTCTTTGACGCCCACGTGGAGTTCAACATTGGATGGTGAGCAGTACCCCCATCTGTTTCTCATATATTCTCTTACTCACCATTTCCTGCACTTGCCCACAGCAGGAGCGCGTTCATCCTGTTGCTTTAAAAAAATGTAAGCTCTTTCATATTGCTTGAGGTGATCACAGATATTATTTTTGCAATAATAGTCATCCTAGTAAAGACAATTTGAGAATCTAACGTTTTCACTGAGCAAAACATTACATAGACCATTTTCCCTTCGCCTTGATTGCTTTGAAGTATTCGTTTAATTTTCTTCTTCACTAACAGTTTGATGAGAAAATTTTGTTCGGAAAAAACAATATTTGTATTTAATCTTAAATCAAAGCTAAGAACAAGTGCTTACTACATCCTGGCCTGTTACTGGAGTTGAAGAGGGCTGTGTCAACTGGGTACGTGTGTATTGCACAAGGCTGAACATATAAAGGACAGGAACCCCAAGGTACCTGACCAAACGTGAATTTATTATTACAAAAAATATATACTCAAACAAAAAAGGTCCAGCCAAAAAGAACAAAAGATGAGGTGCACTGGGCCAGCCACGCAGTCGTCATTGGATTCAGTGCCACCTTCTAAACTACCAAAACAATGAAAAATAATTAAAACTAACAGACAAAGCTGCTATAATGAGACTACCTGAACCCTGACTGCAAAAGGAAGATAATAGCAACTTAAAGTAAAGTGAAAACACAAAACACAAAAAGGTGTATGGCAGGGCTGAGCTCCTGCTCTCCTTTTTGGGCACCTATAGGCTTCCACCTGCCTACTATTGAGTATGCTGGTATATACAGTGGGGACCAAGAGTTTGAGGGCAGTGACTCCAGTTGTGGAGTGAACAAATGAAAGGAAGGAGAAAAATAAAAGAACCCTAAACCTTAGGGCGAGAGCACTCGTAGGTTTGAGTAAGAAACAAAAAACCCAAAAACCTCTGCTCTGAATGAAGAGAGCAAAATAGCGCACTTTTACTAAATTGCACTGCTAACAAGTCCCGCATTGAGAAGCAAAGCAGTCGATAGCACGCACAATTCCTATACCTTGACCGACAAGAATGTTACATGAAATAACATGGAAGCGACGAGAAAAGGAGAAAGCGGGGTATAAATAGTGAGTGGAAATGCAATAATTAGTAAACTCACTAATAACAGAGGCGAAAGCAAAACCCAGAAAAATCAGATAGATTGAAGGTGAATGGAAAAAAGAAATAATAAACGCAGAGATAAGGAAAGGAAGGCGCGATCCATGACAGGTTGGCTAAATGGCTGTAAGTCATCAAGGGTCTGAGGTATCAAACGAGCCTCAAACCATCACTCTGCTGCGAGATATGCAGTAGATATGGATGATCACTTTAAGGGTTTCTTCTTCTGACTTATTTATTCATAGAGTTCAATAGGAAAATGAGTGAGGAAAAACAACCCTTAAAGTGATCCATCCATATCTACTTTATATCTGGCAGCTGAGTCATGATTTGAGGCTTATTTGATACCCCAGAGCCTCGAAGACTTACAGCCCTTTAGACAACCATGGGTTCCAGTGTAATTTACAGCTTAATCTAGCTCCCCGCCCCCTCCCCAAATTTCCATAGAGATCCATTCAAATGCAGAGAGGTTATAGTAACTCTTGTAAGAGTATCAGAAAATAATATATCAAGAGTTTTTTGATGTTGTTGGGTCACAGATATCAGGAAGTCATGGCATACAAAGGATATGCAACCAAATATTAATTATGAGGATTTTATTTAAGTTTATGTTAATTTGTCCTATTACCTTTTGTCCCCTAAAGTGGGGGGGACTGTAGACTGTATATAAATGGCTACAATTGCTACACGGTTCACCTGATATGTATGTAAAAACCCTCAAATTAAAGCTGAAAGTACTTTAACCTCATAGTCACTGTTCCATTTCAAATCCAATGTTCTGGAATACAGAGCCAAAACAACAACAATTGTGTCACTGCCCTCAAACCTTTGGTACCCACTGTATTTCTTTTTAAATAGAAAATGCTTTTTTAAAAATTTGTTAAGTATGTCATTCATGAAACGTGAGCAGAACGAATTTGTATGTAAATCGTTCGTATTAGCAAATTTGGCTGTATTTTGGCAGTCAACGTTTTCGCATCTGACATTTGTTTGCACGTACAAACATCTAATAGGTGTAAAATTATGAATTATGAAATTATGAAATTGCCAACCTGTCCAATGTTATTGGTGCTGTCAGGCCAAAATGTGTCCGGGTGCCAAAATGTGTCCGGGCACGTCATCGGAATGCTTGGAATGTCGTTGCTATGCCAACAGACGCGCTAGCATTGTGACGCGCTAGCATTGTGACACGCTCGCACTTGCTTTTACCTCAGAATCGCCGGAGATCGTCGGACGGAGATAGATCATTACATCACTCAAATAACCATCACTATCACTCAGATAACCTTTATAATGTCCCTTTGTATAGGCTACTAAGCTTTATATTGTTAATTGTTTTCGATTTTAGATTGTGTTGGTGATTAATTTCACCTCAGAATCGCCGGAGATAGACAGATCTATATCAGATAACCTTTATAATTTCCTTTTGTATAGGCTACTGTGCTTTATATTGTTAATTGTTTTCGATTTTCGATTGTGTTAGCTAGTGATTCATTTTGAAGTAGATAGTCTTTTACTGAAACTAACTAGCTAGCAATACTACATAGTAGTTTCCTGGTCAAATGTTGCTTTATAAAAAAACGAGCATTCGTTAATAATGTTAACAACGCCGGATTTTTTTTAAAAACAAAGAAGAAAAAAAAAACGCATTAGCCTGTTCGCACTACAAGTTAAACTAATCTAATGTCACGTCGATCAGTACGCCTAATTGTTATTTTTTTGTGGGCCTATTATTGGTAGTTTTTCTGATGACCGATTATTATTTTTTACTGTATTTGCTATGCGATCGCATTCACCCAATGAAAATGCCGTTGTAATAATCAGGCATGTTTCCTAAAAATGTTTTGTTACGTTGAATATTGTTTTCAATAAATGTTATTTGTTAACTTTTATTTAGTGAGTTGTTGTCATGTTTTGTAGGATAATGTGCAATGTTCATAATGCAAGACGCAAAGTGCCACACATTTCAGCGGCATTTAAAATACGATTTGGTTATTGAAGAATGTGATTAACGGTTTCAAATGTGCCCGGACACATTTTGGCGATTCTGAGGTAAAAGCAAGTGCGAGCTCGTCACAATGCTAGCGCGTCACAATGCTAGCGCGTCACAATGCTAGTGCGTCATGTTGGCATAGCAACGACATTCCAAGCATTCCGATGCCTTGCCCGGACACATTTTGGCACCCGGACACATTTTGGCCTGACAGTGCCATAGACTGCACACCCCAGTGAATGTTTTTGTTGAAAAGTCTGTGAAACGCCGTCTGGCATTCAGGTGAAACACCGGATAAACTTGATTTAAAAGTGAAAGTTTTTTAACTGGTTAGAACCACAGCCAGGCTATGTCCTGGTAAAACCTGAGCTTGATTCTGGCTTTTGCTCAGTGGGACACGCGCATCAATGTGACTGCAATTAGAACATGCCGGGGCGGAAGTGTAGTACAGTGGTTAAGGAACTGGGTTTGTAACCGAAAGGTCGCAGGTTCGAGTCCCACGTAGGACACTGCCGTTGTACCCCTGAGCAAGGTACTTCACCTGAATTGCTTCAGTATATATCCAGCTGTAAATGGATACTATGTATAAAAATGCAAAAAAAATGCTGTGTAAGTCGCTCTGGATAAGAGCGTCTGCTAAATGCCTATAATGTAATGTAATGTGGATTCTAAAATAAAGAAGCCTATGTGATTACCCGATGTCAAACCACAACTCACATGCGCAGAACCCCATGCACAGAACTTGTAGAATAGAATAGTATGGTGGTACTTTTTGCATACTGCCCATCGCATGCTAAAAAGCATGCAGTAAACATTATGCAGTATGCTTAGTATACAGTAATTACTTTGAGGACACAGCAGTTATACTGCATACTACATACTTTTTAGTGACATGCAGTATGCAAAAAATATCCTCCGTACTATTATCAACGAAAACCCGGAACTACTATCTTATTACTATGTCATCCAAGGATTTTAAGTACACTACATTTAGAGAATGCTTAACAACTTTCTCATCCAGTATACTCAAATAGCATACTAATAGTATAGATGGGCGTTGATTCGGACACAGCCCTAGATTTGTCACAACAGCGATACAATTGTGTTACCTCCCTCAAAAACAATGTTAATACCGACCGGTATGACTGGTATCAAAATTCTCTTTAAGCTGATCATTGATCTCAACCTGTTTTCTTTAATTCCCTTGATTAACAAGTGTGCCAACGTTCTGAATAAACCATTAGGATCCATTATAATAATACATGATTGAGCATTATGGGAATATTGGCTAATATAACAATGCTTATACTCATTTAATAATGTCAACGTTGAAGCTCTGTGGATGTACTTTTACTTGTTAAATTGTAATTACAAAATTCCGGTATTGATGGCATGGACATGACTACACTGGTGTAGGCTCATGCACCATATGCCACTGCTTAAACCGACAAGCCTGGTCCCAGGTCAGTGAGTTTTTTTCTCTAGAAGAGTTTTCATGTCACATAATCTTACTCTCAGCAGCCTGACCCAAATCTTTCAAAGATTTTGAACAGCTTCCAAAATGTTTCTGCCTTTAATCCTTACCGACCAACTCCAGATACAAAAAAACAACATTAGAGTACTGTGTCAGGAGGAACATCAGCTTGTAGGAATTAATTCGGGGACAGCTTCTGTACTTACACCAAGAATTGATGAACATTTGTTATGCTTAGATATTTGGCAGGGGTGCTGTACATCTCACAAACCTCTTAAATGGAATGACATTTTATACATTTTTATAATAATTATGCTATTTATATACCTGTTATGCCAGTTGCATTTTATGTTCTTGATGGTTGGGATTGTCACTCAGAATAAACCAGGGACACACTTTGTATTATGTTGCTCATGTTGTCTTGTTTTTTAATGTTGATTCAGTTTTTTTTTTGCAGAATCAATTAGCATAAACCTTTGTATATTTGGCTTTATTGATTCTGAATGTGGCTCTTTTGGAGTGATACCTAAATCACCATAATTAAATGTGTGGGTGACAGGCATCCATATTAATCATATTACTGTGCAGTTAAAGTTTCAATGATCTGGCTGGTTGTTCAAGGAGGTTTTTGTGCAAATGGCAGTGATCAATAGGTCGCATGGCCATCCAAGCAATTCATTATCCAGTAAATTAAATTCATATCCATTACCTTTGGAAGGACGTATTGCATTGAAAGGGGGAAGTTTTATTGTCTAGGCGGTGTATCTGTATGAATATGTATAAGCTTTTGAAATGGAATAGTTCAGCAGAAATCTCAACTATATAACCCTTTCTTCTCTTTCAGTCAGTGGCCATATACACTCATACCATGGCACTGTATTGCTGTCTCAGAAATAGATTTCCATTAAGATTTTTCTGTGTCGGACGGGCACATAACTGTAAGGGTGAAAGGTTTTATAATGAATAAGTTGGAAATAGATTGTATAATAATGAATAAGTAAGATATGGATTATATATTTTCTGGCGAGACTGAAAAGAGCCCAAACACGCAATTTGTCTGATATGGCACTATCTAGTAAAAAATATATAATGAGCTTCTTTGAAGTATTGGATGTTTCTGGAGTCTTTCTCTCTGCTTTCTGATGTTTTGAAATGGTTTAAACACTTGATTTTATCTGGGTCTCTGAGGTAACAGAAATAGGGTTTGCCATTGCGTTCTAAGGGCGGAACCTATCCTGCTGAGAATTAAGGAGGACCGAACTCGAATCGTCTCCCCGTCGTTCGACAATATTAAATACGACACCTTTGAGATCGAGGAGTACCCCTTGTCAGCGCAAGGTTTTGACTGGGAGCTGTGGTGTCGCTACCTAAACCCACCAAAGTCCTGGTGGAACAAGGCCAACTCTACTGCTCCTATCAGGTAACTGGGATCTTGCCAGCATTGCATTTCCTACTCATTGTAAAGGCAATTGTGTATCCATACCATATATGTAAAAGACTATCCCTTAAATTGAATAAAAAGACCTTGGCCTTGATTGCAGAGTTTGAGTTTCTTTTGGTGATAGCTGAACCCATCAAAACTGTGTTTGTGAA
The DNA here is from genome assembly GCA_022702515.1 of Ilyophis sp. 1 JC-2022. Lineage (NCBI taxonomy): Eukaryota > Metazoa > Chordata > Actinopteri > Anguilliformes > Synaphobranchidae > Ilyophis > Ilyophis sp. 1 JC-2022. Next base: position 58,599,848 of record CM040400.1, on the reverse strand, counting down.
AAAGTAATGCTTGCAAAACTATCATCTAAAGATACAACAAAATATATATTGTCCAAATAGTCTGCCATTACAAAGTGACTTTTTATTTGAGATGGCTTGCAGGTTTTGATTGAATCCAGGCATAATCTTACTGTAATGCGGTGTTGTATTAATCTGGAAGGGAATAACACATTCTCTTACAGTGTATAGCTTTTTTTATAGTCTTTTTTGCAGCATGCCGAAGGTACCGTGTAAAGCGACGGCCATTAAAGTGCACAAGCGCTTACTGATGTGGCTTCACAGAGGCAAATCTATATGTAGGAGTAAAGCTTATTTAAATGTACCATGGCCTGTGGCAGATTTAAAGAGTCTTCTTAAAGATCAATGCTTCTTAATGTGTGTGAATAATGGAGCCAACCTCCCACCTCAGGGCGGTGGAGTTTCTGGTAGAGGCACCGCTGTGATCGATACAACAGTGGCCCCTGAACAGCATATAAAGCGCGAGTGGAAATATTTTCCACCTCCTCAGCCATGACCATACTGCAGATATGTTTATTGGACCCATACACAAACAAGTAGCGTGGCAGATTAATTTAGCACTGGCCACAACGTTGCCATGTTTTATCATGGTTCATTTCCATGAGGGTTGCAGGCTGCTTCTCTGATGGAATAATAACACAATAAAAATTTGAAATTAATAATCTATTTAACCTGCAACACTGCCATGGAAAATGCAGCATTTCTGATTACATTCTGATTGTCTGTCTTTGATCACTGTAGGAGCCCAGCTCTGATTGGCTGCTTTGTGGTGGACAGGCAGTACTTTGAGGAAATCGGCCTTCTGGATGAGGGGATGGAGGTGTATGGGGGAGAGAACGTGGAGCTGGGTGTCAGAGTGAGTCCCAGAGAAGTGTGCATGTACACCCCCATTCCTGCTGAATGTACAACTGCAGAAACAACAGTAACAACACCTTTATATTGTGACCCCGTTATTTCCTTTATAATATAATATGCAAGAAAACAAACACAGACATCGGTGGGAGGGAACAGGATGAAGCCTCTCTTTGGCAGAAGTTCAAAGTTTTTCTAGCTTAGTTCCTGTCTCCATTTTGTTACTCAGCAAGCCCATTAGTGGCTGTGTTAAGCAATCTGCTGTCCCATTACAGGAACATATGGCTCTGCTGTCAGGGCAGGTTGGGGGGTGGTGTGAGTGACGCAAAGCACTCCCTCTCCCTCCGGCCCCTCTGGATACCATTGGGTACCCAGCACTCTCACTCACATCAGTGCAGTAATCACATTATCTTCAGCCAGCTGATTTCCGTTAACGCTAAGCAAAACAGCCATCACACAAACTGCAACAACAGCAGCATAAGTTCAGCAGCCCTTTGTTGGTGATGCTTTAACATCGCTTCCGATATTCAGGTAGTCCACACAGTGTATGATGTTTTAGTGTGTGAAAACATGTTCTAAGTGGATTTTCTGAATGATGTCACCTGTGATCACTTTATTTGGATCAAAATGTCACAAAATAAAGGCAGACAGATAACTTGAAAGAGTATTTGTTATCACCTAGATGGTTAGGCGAATGACAGGCTGGAATGGTTCATTCAGTCATTCTGTCAATAATGGGCAATTGCTGTAAACGTCCATACTTACGCCTTGCATCAGGTATTGTTATCTACGCCACTGGAAAGCTCCATGCCAGCTCAGCCTAGGAACAAATGGGCCAGAGTAAGAGGGAGGATGCTGTGGTAGTCTCTGTTGAATGCTCATAATAAACTGTAACATGCACTGTTCACTGTATGGTGCAGTAATTAACACCAGTCACCCAGCAATCAGTTGCAACAATGACACCATAAGGGGGGGGCACGGCCATCAAACATGCATGTCAGCCGACTGCAATGTTATATGGGTAATATGGCCCCAATATTACAGCACAGTCAGACAACCGGCAGTCCACTGGGACCCACAATGCGGCTACATGTACCCCATCCGACAATGATTCAGATCCTCATTAATCACTCAACAGGAGGCAGGATACATGTCATCATCAATCTCGCAATGGGAAAGAAGAGTCTCCATGTTGGATCTGCTCCATGTGTCTTGGAAAGCCAGGCTTTAAAGCAAGATAATGAGTCTGACTGCTTCTAGCTTTTTTCCCCAAAAACCCAAACAAGCTGTCACTTACCATAGTGACACTGTGTTTTTATATCGTTCTCACTCCACCTCAGCCTGTAATGACTGGTGGATCAACAGTGTGAACCGAAACCAAAAACTGGTGACCTTTGTTTTATTTCAGACAGGAGATTTGGTAGAGATGATCTGTGCTGCTTTAATTTCTTGGCTGAGACAGGCTTTGATTTAGTTGCTGGGCAGAATGCAACTTTTGCTCTGATTACTGGCTTGAGACAGGAATTGTTATAGAGGAATTGGCCCCTTATTATGTAGGTTGATTTGGCAGTGCACGCAGTACTTGTTTCTGGCTGTGGGCTATAATGTGGCTCCAACCAGATGGTAATACTGTGAGATGAGATGTCACAGAGACCCTGGCAACAACTGCACTACACTCCAGGAGAGCCCCTCTCACCAACACTGACACCAGTGTAACGCCGACAGGAACTGTAGGACTCAGCTGCAGTCATTTGCCTCTCTTCAATACTGCAACCAGACTTACAGGGTCTCTGCTGAAAAACATGGCTACCAGCTTGAATGGTTGTTCAGGTCGTTGCTATGTCAACCAGTGCTTTTCCTCGGGAGCCATTTCTAGAGTTAAATAGTTTTAAATACTCAATCAACAATTTGATTCTCAGCCTACTAATCATGTATGTTTAGCAGATTATTTTTTAGCCTACTACAGTATTTTTCTTCTTTTTGTAGTTTGAGTTCAAACTTAATCTTTCAACAACTGAAACAATATGAACAGGTTGTAAGTCAGTTATGCATTTCTGTAATTGTATCATTGTTTGAATAATAATTTCCTTCTGTGTTAAAATAAAAAAAATGGGTGTCGATACCTCTATAGAATAAGCGCTATAAGCTTCACATCCTGTTGTAAAACCCAAATGAATAACAGCCAACGATTCCCCATCCTGACTGTAAGCCTGGTAGAATGAATCACATCGGAGAGTATTGGTTTTAGGGACTGCCAAGCAGATTGTATTGTAAAATGAGATTGCTGAATGCAGCAGTATAACTTATAAAGCTTTCATGTGAATGTGAGGCGTTCGCTCAGAATATGAAATAGTCGTGCACATTAAATGTATGGAAGCTGTACAAACATTCAGAAGTCAAAAACACTTGCCAGTTAAAGATTTGGAATTAATTGTATGCATAATCGCATACACTAACCTGTTTATTAAGTGCATCAACAACAGGCTTAGTGGACAATTTTATGTAAGCCCTCCTATGAATGAATGAATGAATGTGTAAACAAGATAAACAATCTCTGATAATTAACATCAGTGTAGATAATTTTGTTTCTAGCAGCAGACTGGAAAACTAGTACATTTGTGCGGTAGTACATTTGAGTCCATATGTAAACTGACAGCTGATGTTACAAATTAAGTAAATCTGCTCTGGATTGAATTTTGTGGAGCAGATAACAGTAATGTAATTGTATACCGTTATTCATAAATCTGCTTAGTAGACGTTTCTTCACCCATCTAGCGATGTTTACTGTGCAAGAGCAATTGAATTTGAGTACCTTGTTCAAGGTTACCATAGCAACAATGCATTCAGGATGCAAACCTATGGCCTTGCTGGTTACATGTTTTGTTCCAACTGCTGCTGTTACTAAATTTACCCCTTACAGTGTTTACAGTTTACAGTGAACAATATATATTTCTTCTGACAAACATATTGCAGACTATGTTGCCCTTTAAGAGCAACACGTCTTGCCTGTCTGCTGGAACTACCACTTCACATTCTCCAGAGCACTTAAGTGACCTTGAGCACTCCCCACACCCATGGCCCTCATTGAGTAAAATAGATGTAAATCAATCAATGACATTAAAATAACTTAATTTGTTCTGATAGAAACATAGAATTCATAGCAGTAACATTGCCATAGAATGCACAGCTCCAGTAACGGTTGTGTTGATAAAAGTGAAAGGCTGCACTAAAAGGGCATCGCTGACATACTGGTAGAACTATGGTGTGGAGTACAGGGACGTAGCAGTCAGGGGTAATACACACACTGCTATTAAACATGTTTTACCCTAGTGCTGGATAAATGTGTATGTTAATATGTATCTGGATAATTATCTAATATTCTAATATACCTGGAGACTAGCTGCGTGCTTCTTCCTCAAAGCTTGCATGATTTTCGTTTAGTCATTCACATGCACCTACACGCACATGTGTGCACTCCCACACACATACACCCTGAGTCCTTGACCAGTGGCGTGACGGTGCCTTTTGGGAGTTGGACCGCGCCCTGGCAGTTTTTATCAAACAGCCGAGTGTAAATCAGGTAAGCTAGTCTGCTGCCGTGCAAAGCTGCCTATGTGAGGGACATAAAGCCTCTGCCTTTTGGAGCAGCACATTGTACTGCACATTGTATACTGCATTGTACTGCATGACACCGCAGCTGAACTTCCCTGCTGTGGTAATATGGCACTAGCAGATTGTTCAGCCCAGTCAGATAATGGTTTAGCTTTGCTTCTGAATTTTATAAAGTAAAATTAGAATTAGGCAGGGGGTGTGTCAAAACTTGTACTTTAATATTACAATCATGTCTGAATATCACTCCATATGTCAGTGCTGGCCCTAGCTGTTGAGGGGCCCTAAGCATGATTTGATTTGGAGCCCCCCCAAACCAACTTATTAAATAATATATATATAAATATATATATATATTTAAAATAATTAGGGGGGCCCCTGGCAGTTACTGGGCTCTAAGCAGCCTCTTATTGACGCTTATTGGGTTGAGCCAGCTCTGCCATATGCACTATACAGGTGCAGCTCAAAAAATTTTAATATCGTGAAAAAGTTCAATATTTTTTGTCACTCATGTCAGAAAGTGAAACTCATATATTATATAGATTCATTACACATAGAGTGAAATATTTCAAGCCTTTATTTCTTGATGAGTATGGCTTACAGCTAATGAAAACCCAAATTCAGTGTTTGAATATTACATAAGATCAATAAAAAAGGATATTTTAAACAGAAATGTCAGCCTTCTGAAAAGTATGTTAATTTCTATGCACTCAATACTTGGTTGGGGCTCCTTTTACACGAATTACTGCATCAATGCGGCGTGGCATGGAGGCGATCAGCCTGTGGCACTGCTGAGGTGTAATGGAAGCCCAGGTTGCTTTGATAGCGGCCTTCAGGTCGTCTGCATTGTTGGGTCTGGTGTCTCATCTTCCTCTTGACAATACCCCATAGATTCTCTATGGGGTTCAGGTCAGGCGAGTTTGCTGGCCAATCAAGCGCAGTAATACCATGGTCATTGAACCAGCTTTTGGTACTTTTGGCAGTGTGGGCAGGTGCCAAGTCCTGCTGGAAAATGAAATCAGCATCTCCATAAAGCTTGTCAGGAGAAGGAAGCATGAAGTGCTCTAAAATTTCCTGGTAGATGGCTGCGTTGACTGTGGACTTCAGAAAACACAGTGGACCAACACCAGCAGATGACATGGCACCCCAAATCATCACTGACTGTGGAAACTTCACACTGGACTTCAAGCAACGTCTCTTCCTCCAGACTCTGGGACCTTGATTTCCAAATTAAATGCTAAATTTACTTTCATCTGAAAAGAGGACTTTGGACCACTGAGCAACAGTTCAGTTATTTTTCTCCTTAGCCCAGGTAAGACGCTTCTGACGTTGTCTCTGGTTCAGGAGTGGCTTGACACGAGGAATGCGACATTTTTAGCCCTTGTCCTGGATTCGTCTGTGCGTGGTGGCTCTTGATGCACTGACTCCAGCCTCAGTCCACTCCTTGTGAAGCTCCCCCAAATTCTTGAATGGATTTTGCTTCACAATCCTCTCAAGGTTGCGGTTATCCCTGTTGCTTGTGCACCTTTTCCTACCACACTTTTTCCTTCCACTCAACTTTCTATGAATATGCTTGGATACAGCACTCTGTGAACAACCAGCTTCTTTAGAAATGACCCTTTGTGGCTTACCCTCCTTGTGGAGGGTGTCAATTACTGTCTTCTGGACATCTGTCAAGTCAGCAGTCTTCCTCATGATTTTGTAGCCTACTGAACCAGACTGAGAGACCATTTAAAGGCTCAGGAAACCTTTGCAGGTGTTTTGAGTTAATTAGCTGATTAGAGTGTGACACCATGAGTTTCCAATATTGAACTTTTTCACAATATTCTAATTTTCTGAGACACTGAATTTGGGTTTTCATTAGCTGTATAATCATCCATAATCATCAAAATTACAAGAAATAAAGGCTTGAAATATTTCACTCTATGTGTAATGAATCTATATAATATATGAGTTTCACTTTCTGAAATGAGTGACAAAAAATATTGAACTTTTTCACGATATTCTAATTTTTTGAGCTGCACCTGTATATCCAGTACATTTTATTAATCTGAATCCCACTTCACTGATCTGTCTCTATGTGTCTGTGTGTCCCTCGCTGTAATAACAGGTGTGGCAGTGTGGGGGCAGTGTGGAGGTTCTGCCCTGTGCCCGGATCGCCCACATCGAGCGTGCTCACAAGCCATACACCGAAGATCTGACGGCGCACGTGCGCAGGAATGCGCTGAGAGTGGCTGAGGTGTGGATGGACGAGTTCAAGAGCCATGTGTATATGGCTTGGAACATTCCACAGGAGGTGAGGCAGAAACACAGTGTGTATATAAATGTGGATCGGGCCTACTACAGGAACACAGTGTGTGTATTAATGTGGATCGGGCCTACTACAGGAACACAGTGTGTGTATTAATGTGGATCGGGCCTACTACAGGAACACAGTGTGTGTATTAATGTGGATCGGGCCTACTACAGGAACACAGTGTGTGTATTAATGTGGATCGGGTCTACTACAGAAACACAGTGTGTGTATTAATGTGGATCGGGCCTACTACAGGAACACAGTGTGTGTATTAATGTGGATCGGGCCTACTACAGGAACACAGTGTGTGTATTAATGTGGATCGGGCCTACTACAGGAACACAGTGTGTGTATTAATGTGGATCGGGCCTACTACAGAAACACAATGTGTGTATTAATGTGGATCGGGCCTACTACAGAAACACAGTGTGTGTATTAATGTGGATCGGGTCTACTACAGGAACACAGTGTGTATAGTGTGATTAGATTAGTGTGATTACAGGAACAAAAGTACTTTACATGATGAAGTCATTAACATGAACAAACTACAGGAAGCTTTACTTTGTGTAGCTTATTAACAAGTGCATTTTGTGCTCATTATGAGCAGATTATCTGTGCGGAATTTGTGCATGTTCTCCCCATGTCTGCATGTGTTTCTTCCGGGTACTCCTGTACAAAGACATGGAGGTTAGGCTAATTGGAAACTCTAAATTACCCATAGGTATGACTGTGAGTGAATGGTGTGTGTGCCAGAGGTTGCGCTAGGATTTTAAACTGCCTGACAGAATGTCCGGAATGATTACAGTTGGTCGGACATATGATTTAAAAAAACGGCCATATCTATTTTTAATGCACGAACGACAGGCATGTGCATTTAATGATGTAGCCTAACAACATATGTTACAGCATAGTATTATATTTTGGACTGAAAACTATTTGAAAATAAAGGAATAATATAAAAATTAAATATAACAGCTTCGCCGTGCAAAAGCGGATGAATTACATTAAAATTGCGCATTTGGTGTGCGTGACTGCGTGCGTAATGTTTTCTCAACAAAAGAAGCTGTCTTGATTTTGCATATTAGTTTATTAGAACAAATTTTTTTTCAGAATAATGAGCAATAACCTAATTTTGAATAACAATTTTAACATTTACTCCAATGCAAATTGCAGAGTTGTGGAAGATGCTATAAGGAAAAGTGCCAGCAACGACATGTGACAATTGGGATCCGACCTAACGTTAACGAACAACACTTTCGGGAAAGTCAGACCAGAACAGTGTAGGCTATTGATTTAACAAGGGAAAGAAATGCTGATTATATCAAGCTTATAGCCTATTAAGTTCAAGTAGCCTATGCCTACTGACAGTTAAAAACGGCCTTTTATAACTGGCAAAAAAACAAGCAATCCATATAGGCTCCTTTCATTTCCAACGACGCTTCATTTCATGGAAGTGAGCAGCTGCTGATTTTAAATCGAATGTCTCGTAAGTTTTAGCGCAGCTTGAGATACGCATGAGTCGCGTAACCTTCTCCTCCTGCAGGCGGCTTCTGAGTGCGGTTTTGATCCGGTTTTGGAACGAGAATCCCCGCTCTGCTAAATTGCCGTGGTTTTGAGACTAAATATGTTAAATTACTATATTGCAAAGTTACATTTTTAAAGTTTTTTTACCGGCCCGAATGTCCGGAGGGAATGACATTTTCCGGCCTTTGTCATAAAAAAACGGTCAAAACTGGCAAATTGCCGGCCTAACCCTGGTGTGTGCCCTGTGATGGATTGGCGATCTGTCCAGGGTGTATTTCTGCCTCTCGTCCAATGCATGCTGGGCAAGGCTCCAACCCCTGCGACCCTGACCAGGAATAAGCTGGTTAGATAATGGATGGATGGATGGATGATTGTGTAGTTGCTAAAAAAGTTCAATCATATCATTACAATTCAATTAGAATTATCAGTTATCACCATTTTCCATACCAAATAAAGTGCCGGGAATGTATACAGACACACACACGTCCTGTGCTTTGAGTTCATTCCACCATTATGCATAGAAGACTTAACTAACAATGATCCAGTTAATAAATGACTGCTGTTCTTTATCTACATTTAATTTGAGATCTTGCTGTTTTGTTCCCTCTGGATAGTTTTTTATTAGCCTGAACTTCAAGGGCCGGTTTCACAGACATTGATTAGGCCTAGTCCTAGACTAAGATAAAAATGAAATGAAGATCTCCATTGAAAAAAGTTTTTAGTCTAGGACTAGGCTTAATCCATGTCTGTGAAACCAGCCCCAAGTGTATAAAAGCATGCAAAAATAAAAATATCAATTGTCTTGAAGCACAGCGGGTTTCAAATCAAACCTGTTCAGTTAGGACAGATGCAGCCTCCACTCTTGGCCTCCCTCTGTGGAAGCTGTCCGTGTGCATGCTGGTGCTGAGCCTGGCTGACTCAGTCACACAGCCGCTCCAAATCTGTTTTCATTAGGCTCCTGTTACATGCCAGGTTTCTCAGCTTTCACCAGGGCATCCGGGTTCTGGCCGGGACCCACCGCTAAGCAGCCATTCCAGTCCCGGTGGAAATTAGAGACAAGTTAATTTTGGGTAGATAAATGGCTCGCTAGTCCTGCTGGCTCCGGCTCGCACGGCGCTGTAAATATCTCCCCCGTCTTCCTCTGTCTCAGGTGTAAATGACGGCACGATGGTGGTGGAGGGGCTGCTGTAAGCATGCAAGGTGCCTCCCGGGTTGAGAGATCTGCCTGTCATTTGCATGGTTATGACTGTGGCGCATGGTTATCCACAGACACCCAACACCCCTGAGACGAGTCAATTAGGGACACCAGAGAGGGGTTAACTGGAGGGGAGACTAGCCAGCCATGTTGGTAAAGCAGCAAACATTTATTACGGGATACAGAGAGACCAGGCTTGTATGCTGAATCACTGTCCTTGCAGAATATGCCCAATAACGCCACAAAATCATATGCAAATATATTAACAGACCATCCTTTTTTTCTCTATATCACACATCATCATGGTGCATTAATGTAATAGTGTGGGAATTGACATAGGGTGAATGGAACTTTATCTGAGCGGTAGAGGAACTTCCTATATCCTATAGTGGTGAGTATTTAAATAATGTTGAAATTGCACTGCAGTTACTTCTGAAACTCAAATGATCTCAGAATCCCTCAGCAGAGCAGGGGAACCTTTACTTTGAGAAGGGTGAGAGCAAGTGTCAGATGATGTCAGCGACGAACAGTGTTGTTTATCTTTCTTGTGAGCAGTTTAGCAGTGCTGGTGTGTTCTGGGTTCAGTAACAGAGCAGTGCTGTATTCTCTGTAGCGAGCAGTTTAGGACTGTGTGTGAGTTTTGGAGGAGGGGGGGCTGAGCTGATGATGACTGTCTCCTCACTGTGTTCCCAGCATGCTATCTGGTCTCAGGGGGTTTTTCTCTGTCAGTCCAGCTGTCCCCCTTAGGGAATTTGTCTCCTCTCTAGCAGCAAGCAGTGCATTGTGGGAAAAAACACATCACACTGTTGTTCGCATTCATGAATGATGGAATCTTTCTTTCCCAGGCTTTATGGCAGATACCTATTACAGTGTAAGTGTGTGATTTTGTATTGACTGTGGCTCAATCTCATTTAGTGGTACAATATATTCCATCACTCCACAGCCATTGTCAAACTGTGTAAAAATGTATTGAAAATATGCAGATCAATTACCCTGAAAATAAGGTGTGTGTGTGTGTGTGTGTGTGTGTGTGTGTGTGTGTGTGTGTGTGTGCACGTGTGTGTGCTTACAGGACCCAGGGATCGACATTGGGGACATCTCGGAGAGGAAGGCCCTGAGGAAAAGGCTGCAGTGCAAGACGTTCCGATGGTACCTAGTCAACGTTTACTCCGAGATGAGAATGTACACTGACATCATGGCCTATGGAGTGGTGAGAGTTAACAGGCTATGGCCTGCTATCATTACCTGTTCACCGCTGGCTGTGGCAAAGCCTGTGTTATAATTACCTGTTCACCGCTGGCTGTGGCAAAACCTGTGTTCCACTTGTCAGTAGTTCAAATGTATGGTTTCCATGGGGGATATTCACACATTCTCTCTGTACAGGAGTCTGTACACCAGGGCAGGGTGATATTCACACATTCTGTAGCTGAATGCATAAAAAGAGCTATGCACCTGCATTCCAGTTACTCTGCAGAGAAGCTGTTTTTTTATGGAACACAGAGAGTGGCAAATAAATAAATACATAGATAAATGTGGAAATATAAATATTAATTAATAAAATAATCTAAAAATACATAAATAAGTAAGTAAATCTGGATTTCCATATATATTCTCCTATTTATTTCCGTATTTCCCTACGAGCACAATCTCTCAATCAACTTGCTGTGGTCCGCCCACTAAGTCTGACAGTCCTACTTTTTAAATTATTTTATTTTCACATTTATTTATTCATTTATTTCCATATATATTTCTCTTTTTATTTTCATATATTTCTTTGAATATATAAATTTATTTATTTATGCATATATTTAGCTATTTATTTATTTATTTATTTACATACTTATTTCCGTATATTTTTCCGTATTTATTTGCATATATATTCCCCTATTTATTTCTGTATTTTCCGAGGAGCACACTCTGTCAGTCAACTTGCTTTGGTCCGCCCACTAAATCTGACGGTCCTATCGATGTGTTTTTCTAGTCTATGTTTCAGAAAAAAAAATCCAATCTTTAATTGAAGTGAATTTATTCTGAGACAAAGAAAATCCCTCATCAAGAAACAATTATTTTTAACAAAACCACGTGTGCCACACGTGTGTTGCATTTCCAAATTAATTTCCAGATTTATTTATATATTTATAGATTATTTTATTTATAATTTTTTAAAATTCATTTCCATATTTATTTATTTATTTTCAAATTATCTTATTCATGAATTTTTATATTTCCACATTTATTTATTTATTATTGTATTTATTTATTTATTTATTTATTATTGTGGCACTCTCAGTGTTCCATAGTTTTTATATTCAGTATTCCTGTAAAAAATAAAAAACTTCCGATTTTATATCAACCATGAGTTACAGTTCCTAGTATTTTAGCAAACATCAGCACACAAGCAGCTTCTTATAAGCAATCTTGTTGATTGTTGTGGTTATATATTCCCACTGAATGACTCAATGTTCTGAAAAGCATGTCAGCATCAGTATAATGAAGCATTGGAATAAGGAGATAAATTATACACGGACTCACTTGATATTCCGTGTTTGATGAGCGCTTCAATCACATCAGAGCATGTCTGTTTGTCTCGCACAAATGGAAAACACCTTTTGGAGTTTTTATCAGTACTGTGAGTGAAACTCACTTATGGCTTACGGCTTGTAGGAAGGCTGTATCTATACCGAGATGTAAGTCTACGAATGGAAAACTATGTACTGCTGCTAAAAGCTGTCATGTGACCTTTAGCATAACTTTTTCCGGGGCGTCAAGAGTGCTCTCTTGCTCTTTGATCTTTTAATGGCGTACACACACATGCACACACAAACACAGGAGGGCATGGAGTATTAAATAAACTCTTGTGTGCATTACAGTGCAGGGTGAAAAGCATTGCAACCTGCAGCCCTGAAAACCCTGCTTTTGGTTTTTAACTTTAACACGAGATACAGGGTGTGTCATCACTTGCGATCGAACAGTTTACTGCATCTGGATCTTTCTCATGGTTTCCTCGCGGCGCATTTCACAGCAGAGACTTTGTGCTTTCTCAACGGCTTACATTAAAAAAAAAATTTAATCATAGCATTCAGCTATACATTTTTTTGCCATTATAAAATGACAGTTGAAAGGATCCAGTAGTCTTGTACGGGGTTCAGAGCTCTAGTGATTTCTTTAGCAATATCATATGTATTGCATCGTAATAGTTTTATTCAGTCTGTCCGTTTACGAAATTAAAATGAAAAATCTCCGTTGTCTCCGGGTGCCACTTGCAGACAGCACACGCTGTCAATGCATAAACAAGTTATTCATCAACAAAACAACAGTTTCTACAGCCTCTGCTTGCACCCAACAATCAGAGCTGACCAGCAAGCTTTATAGTTACTGAACGCATATACACTGTAGCTTATTGAGCGCTAATTCACCAACTCTCGCACTTAATGGGACCCCATAACATGTTCTCCATGTGTGTCTGCAGCTGAAAAGCTCTCTCAGGACTGACCTGTGTCTGGACCAGGGGCCGAACACAGACAACGTCCCCATCCTCTACATCTGCCACGGGATGACCCCCCAGGTCAGTCCCCCCCCCCCATCTTAAAGCTTAGTGCATTTTGTGTGACATTACTCATCTACCCTTATGTTGTTTCAAAAAGAATATCTGGTGATAATCTAGTCAAAAAAAATACTGGTTTGAAAAACTTTCAAGCCAATAGCATTTTTTTTTGGAATGAAGTATCACTGGAGTGAGAGGTCAGACCATATCTTGATGGCTCTGGATATACTTCTATTAGTGGCCCCAATTGCAGAAGAAATGCTGATTGTTCATCCGGCTGAATTACTCTTTTTCATTTCCAAATGAGATTGACCTATAGGAACTCCATAAGGATTATTTTAAATTACATTTAATGCCCTCAAGAATGAGGTCTACTGTATATGAAAACAAGTGGAAAATATTAGTTTAGAATATAACAATTCAACCCAATGTCGATTTACAGTATTTATAAAACAATAACATGACAAAGTGGTACATGATAAAATACATGCAATAACATATACATGATACTGGCAACAATAAAAAAAGTATATAAATAAATAACAATGTTCAGACTTGTCTTCATTTATATTAGTGTCAGCAACTTTGTTTAGAATTTCTCAGCAGAAGTTAATTCCTTTAAAAAATGCAGGCCACTCGGTTAATGTCAGTGTCTGCTTTGCTCATTGATCTCCCTCCTGGGCTGATCAATAATTAGCCCTCTGAAACATATCCACTGTTCATTCTAACATGGATAGTGATCATCTCTTTAGATCACCATTCATCCCACACTACAGCTACGGCACTTGAACATATAGATGATATATAATACTTTAATGTGTATTATATATGATAATTTAAGAAACAGCATGCCCCTGAGCCCGATTCAAAATGGTAGTCTTGTGAGATGAAAGAGAGTGAGAGATAGTAAAAGCTCTGACCGTTAATATTCTGTCACAAAGAACAGAATTACTCCTCTGAGATTTAATCTTCAGCCCAGACTGTTGTGTGCAATGTCAACGCTCCCTATAAATTGCAGTCATATTATTTCATACTGTATCTGTCTTACTGTATTCAGTTTTACTGAAAATAGTAAATCGCTTAAAAATATTTAAATGTAATTTACGTGATCTTCTTTTGTTTTTATATACAGCTTGTAAGTACTATGACACATTTCACATCAGTGGTTGCTACATATTCAAAAAGTAGTAGTATGTTTAAATGCAAGTTTATCTTTTTCCCTCAGAAATGTTGCATGTCAGTCCAACAATGAAGTTGAAAGCCCAGTGAAAATGGGAAAGCCCTCACCAAATTAAAATGCAGACGCAGTTAATAAGAAGTAATGGAATGTCTGTTACTTCAAATAAATTATTTTACAAGCATGGACACAGTGTTTTACATCAGTAAACCAACAAGCTTCAGTGCTGACACATTAGTGCAGATCTTACCCAGTTTTATGTGTGGTAAATAGCATTTAGTCAAGATACCATGTGTAAGGCCGTGACTCAGTGGTGGTGTGAGTGCATTGAGTGGTCAGACTCAGGAACTTAACCCACAGACTTCTGAAGGAAGTTACTAAATAACTGACTGTACTCTAATATCTTTTTAATATTTTTTCTTTTCTCAAATTTGGAAAGAGCTGTGTAGCACTCTATGTCATAAAGACAGGAAAAAAATATGTACAAAAAAAACACATTAGAAAATGCATAAATGACATTGATCTGTTTGTTTATGCTTATCGATTTGTTTGGACTTAACACTGCATTTCACACATTATACTTCCATATACTGTGGGTGGGTATTAACTGAATGTAATTAGTATTTATGTTTTTGTATCAATATTTTTTTATATGCTATGCTCTGAACAAAAACTATTTCACAAACACCATTGCAATGTTATGCGGTACAGTCGATATTATGTGAAATGAAAGGAGAGATATAGCAAAAACAAAAGAAGTAACCTACAGTAATTATATATGAAGCAATGGTATGTATTCTGGCCTGTGTGATGTTCTAAAATGACTCCTTATAGTTATGTTGAGTAAACCATTGTGCTAGTACTGTATCCTGTATATGATTTGCTCTGTGAATGAAGGCTAATTGAGTGTATAAGACCCTCAGTTTCACTGTACATACTTGTTGAGAGCAGATATATGCCAACTGAAGCCAACTGTTTTTACAATTATGTTGTGCTCTGCCTTCCACTGTGGCATTGTAATCATTCCCAGCAAGCATTTTTACCAGCATCCTATAAACATCATAGGCAAACATGGAAATGGCTGTTTTTTCAAGTGAAGTCAAAAAGAATATTGTATTTACATGCCAACTTGTTCGATTGTCAGAAGACAAGTATCCACTTAGGTATATATAAATCATTTTTAAATAATGGCAGGTCATTGAGGTCATGCATGCCAATGTTATGGTTTAGTAGTTTTCATATTAAACAGAAATGGAGTTCTTCCCTACTATGTCATCAGAAGCAATTGTTTGGAGCACTGCCTTATAAAGAAGGGCATTGCATGTATCATGCTCTGGGTGTTCGCATTAATAATAATAATAATGTTGAAAATAATAAAAAATAACACTGATTTGTGTTTGGGAGAGTTTAGACTGCTTAAGTGCAGTGTAGAATTTAAATTGGTTCACAGGAGACATATCCATGGCGCACAAAGCATCCTTGATTGAATGAAGGACAGAGACTATTTCACCTTTCCTCTGGAAGGTTTATGACAGCACCAGTCAGTGGTCAAATATTTGTGGCAAACAACATGACATTTTTAATTATGCTGACCCTCTAGCCAAATTATAAACAACTAGCTAGTTAGCTAATCTCCATGATTGTCTTTGGCAATGAACCTAATCTCATTTTATGGTCATGTAACAACCTATTGAGGTGAAGAACATGGGGTCAGGTTAAGCAAATAGTTTACCATTTAACTTCAAAAGCGCCAGTTCACTTTCAAAGCTGAACTCTACAGTCCATTTCCTTTTCAAAGTAGAGTTTTGATCTGATGGAGGGTCTGGGGGATTTTCCTCCCTGAGTATGTTAATATTGCTGTAAAATTTTTGAATCTGGAAATAGCTCTTGTTCCCAGCGTGAGACAAGGCTGTTATTATATGACTTGGGATTTGCCGATTGTGAGGACCTAATTAAACCCCTTTTACTGCTGAGAAGTTCAAGTAAGCTAGCTCTCTCAGTTATGAGTACCCCATAACTAGACACTGCTGAGCATGTAATGCCCAGATATGAGAAGGAAAGATGTTAGTTTTTGATATCTGCTGACAAATTAAGCTGAAATTGGCCTTCAAAGTTGTGCCCTCTTCAAAGTTGGGTTTTGTTTTGACTTCAGAGAGGTTTGACTTTTTTTTCATTCTCATTCTATTCATAAAATGTGTTTGAATCTGATTTCACAGTTGGGAATGGCTCATTTTGAAAAATCAAGCCAATTCTGTTCTATTTCCATGGGATATTGCACAGGAAAATCTGCTTGCATGCTAGATTACCATCTTTTAAAATGTATACACAGTATATTTTTCCAGATTTTGCACTAACAGCAGCTTTGAGTGTTTATGTTTATTCAGTGTTCATTTGATGTGTTGAAGTTTCAGAAACGCAAAATGATTGTAAAGTTCCACACTACCTGCAAGCCTTCAGAAAGAACCGATGAAGTGTTTGTTTTTCTTTCTTTACTAAACTCTAAAAAGAAATGTCTTAATCGAGTCTGTTTTCTATACTTTGGAACATCATTAATACACCATTAAATCACACCTGGATGAATGAAAGTCACAGAATTGAATCAAGCTGTTTTCAATGACTGAACATCATCATTAGGATACAGAAGAATGCTGAATTTGACCCTGAGATTTGGCAGCTTAGATCCACTAATAAAGGAACCCTAAGAAGTGCTGTATGGTGTTATCAATGCAAAACAGCAGCAAGTGTAGAAGACCATACACAGCTATGTACACATTGTTTTGATATGCTGCTGCCTGCATGGATCTTTTTCATGTGGGTGTTGGAGAGATATGTTGAGTATGATTATACTATTGCAAAGACAGAATAAGGCACATTGCATCAAGTAAACCTGAAACCTCCACTGCATGGAAATTTGAGATAAAGGAAAGAAAGGTATTATTTCTCTTCACTTTCTGCTTTCGTATATCCAGGCTTTTCTGAGTTTAAATTACTGTCCTCAGAACTGTCTCAATCATAAGAAGGTGTGACTCAACAAATGTAGATTTACAGAGATACAGCTCTGGATTTGATCAACAATTTGTCCTTAACTTCACAAAGTTGAGTGTGTGTTTATTTATGAGTCAAAATGAAGGTTACATGTAGATTTAATACATTTGTTCAGGGATAATGTTAACTGTACCTCTTGTTCTCTTACACACTAATACAAATGCACATCAAGGCTCTTTAAAAGGCAAAGGAAACGGGATACTATAATATTCAATATATTAACAGGGTCTAGCCTTGAAGTAAGCCTGCTTTGACATTTATGTCACTCGTAAAAAATAAGTGGAAAAGGAACTATATTTTTAAAGAGTATGAGAGACTGAAAGTAGCCATTGGTGTTCATACAGCATTAACATGCTAGTATAGTGGAAGAAATGTGGAGCAAAGATCAACACCGGCAGCCGTATTTCACTGAATAACAATATCTCACCTGTCAATCAGATCCCACAAGTGGCTCACATGACTGAGTGGACTCTTAAATAGGGTTCTTACAGTCTTGAAAATTGAAATGCAGTTTAAATATTCTTAATATTTTTCATATGTGAGCTATTGAAGAAGGCATGAGAATGGTATAGAGGGTCTATTCAGTCTGCACACAAAGCCCAGTGTCTCAGGTTAAGTCTGCTATGTGTCTTTTGTGCTCTGACAGCTTGCGATAAAAGAGTGAACACTCAAATTCTGAATTGCATTTAGATATTTTGCAGTTTACAAGAATCTGGTGAACATCAAAATGTTGTGTTTTCTTTGAAGGTGTAACCCAGGGGTGTCAAACTCCGGTCCTGGAGGGCCGCAGTGTCTGCTGGGTTTTGGTGCTTAAGTGATTAATTTAAGTCACTGATTGGCTAAGAAGTCCACACACCTTGTTCTCAATGCTTTAACTGGGTGCAGATTGAAAGGAAACCACAAATACCTGTAGACACTGCGGCCCTCCAGGACTGGAGTTTGACACCCCTGGTGTAACCAATGAGGTAGCGGCCAGTATTTGCCCACTAACTTGGCAAGTCATTGAGTTCTGCAGTATCTTGAGCCACCGCCTCCCAGTTCCTCGTTATTCCAGAACTGTTTTTATTCCAGAATGTGGCCGTGATTCTAAAATGCAACATTCATTTGATTCACCTTCTTGTCATTCCAGAATGTGTACTATACCAGCACTCAGTGGCTCCATGTAGGCGTTCTCAGTCCTACCATAGACGATGATGATAACAAGTGCCTGGTGGACGTCAACAGCAGGCCGAGGCTAATCGAGTGCAGCTATGCTACAGCAAAGAGGATGAAAATGCACTGGCTGTTTACTCAGGTAAAGAACAACGTGTGTTTTATCTTGAGTAAAGAAAAGCCATTCCATTTCACTGAAAATGAAGGCCAAAGACATTTGTTGTAGGCTAATAGAATAAGGTCATTAGTTGAGGATTCAGACAGGCATGAAATGGTAATAACTGGGGACTTTGGACAATGTAGGGAGAAACACCCTCAAGCTTTTGTACTGTCTCATTAGTGCCACTGAGAACTTTACCCAACTACTGTATTAGGGGCTATCACAGTATAATGGACTCTTCCCTCATTAAACATTCTGCATTCCCCAAAATCATTGAGAAGGGAACAAACACCCACTAATGACTTCTCTGTCCTCAATACCTCGTCTCCTACAGACTGTCGCTAATTTTTAGTTTAACTGGGGCAAAGGCTGAATGGAGGATAATGTGAGGTTTTCTCAGATTTTGAAAGTATGATGCGTTCAATTTGAAGGTCTTTCAAGAATCCTACCTCACCTGATGTACTATGCTTTGTACAGTGAGCTGTATACAAGCAGCCAGTTAGCTCACTTCAAAGTCTACAGTTTTTGTCACATGAATAAGTGAGGTCTGAATGCAGGTTAATAAAGTCACAAACCAATGAGCTGGTTTTAGAACCTTTTCAGAAGACATTTTGTTCAGTGTAAATAACCAAATTTTAGAACATCTGCTGAGAGTTTTTATATATCTCCCAGGCAAAATTTGAGTCAAAATTTAAAGAAGAAATGGATCCGCTCAAGCAACTCATTACTTGTTGTTATGGAAACAGTCATTTAATTTTATAATAATTTGTTGATGCCAACTGTGTAGTCTTTACTCTGTAGCATTCAAAAATTGTATTTTTAAAATTCAGTTTAATCTCACCACTTATTGGTTATACTTTTACCGTTTTGATCTGAACTGCGCTTAAGTTTCTCAAGCCTATCTGTGTTATTTGTGAACATTAATTAATTTTGTAAAAGGGTTTTTGTTGTCATCAGATCACACAAGAAGGGTGAAACTCTACATACAGATTCTCTTTCTCTGTCATAATACTGTATGTTTCGGACATGCATTTCTTGTTTGGTCGGGTGAATGAATAGATAATGTGTTCAAAATTAAATACATCACTTAGCAAGTAGCAAGATGAATATCAGAAGAGTCTTCATCAGGTTTAAGATATTGAGTTCTTAATTTTTAATATAAGAAATAGTTGAATTCGGTGACCTCAGCATTCTGTTTTTCAGGCCACTCCTATCTCCTTGATAAACTGGTTACAAAACAGTTCTGATTTACAAATACACTTGTGAAATTTGCCCTTGAAGGTCCTTGACACATGGTAGGAGCTCTGCCTTTAGTGGGGTATGAGCGTAAGCCCCAGTAAAACCTAGAGCCTGGGGCCCCATTTAGCAAAGTAACTCAGTCAAACACAGGCCCATTACTGCAGAGTAATTGGGTTGCTGAGGTCTGCATGATCAAAGCCATCAGATAGCCGGCAGGTATATGTTTAAATGCGGCCAGGATTTCAACCGTATAGTCTTTTTATAAGTAGTCATAGAGAGCGAGAGTACTGCGTATCTGAGGGTGGAGGGATTTTGCTGTAATGTAGAGAAAGGAACAGCTGCTCCCATGTTTGAAACTGAACAGTGATTACAATAAATAATCAATGATCTGCTGCAAACTCACTGTGGTTACAGCACGTATGTAAATGTCCGCATATGAAACTGTATATAATTTGGCTGATAAGACGATGCAGTCCAAGGCTTCTGGTTTCTAGTTAGATTTTTTTTTGCAGTCACCATGACTTAAATTGGAAATCAATTATTTGCAGAGGAATTTATTTTATATGTTAAACTTTTGCAAATGTCTCAAAGCAGCCGTAACTTTCCAAAGTCAACCGGAGGTCAGATTTTACGGTAATTTTAAATGCTACTGCATTTGACATCTCCTTCCGTGATTGCTGCTAACATTATGTTTATATTTCTGGTAAAAAATACAGATTTAACATCAATTGAAAGTAACTCATGATACCATTTGCATTCACTGTGCTTTCTTCTTGTTTATGCATGTTATGAATTACATGGATTAACATAATTAATCAGCCATAGTCATGGTTTGTTTCATCATTAAGTGGGTATGAAGAGGTTTAAACTACAAATGAACAACATTCACTGTTTGACAGTCTTGTATCAGTGCATTTTCTTACAAAGCTTTTAAGTTGATAATTGCCTTATCTTGTACACCTTGGCATGGTAGACAGTTGTGTAAGCAGCCATGCTGTATCACATACTAGGTAAAATCTGTTTTCAAAAGTATAAGATGTCCACCTCATATGCCCCCCCCCCCCACACACACACACACACACACACACATACACTGAAACCATTATAATTGTCGATCCGTTGTGTAATAAGTGTAATAAGTGAAATAAGTGTAATAAGTAATCCATCCATTGCCTTTCAGCTCATTAAGGACATACTATGCAGGATGTTTACCGTGAAAATGTTATAAAATAAGCATGTTCAGTCATATTCTCAGCCAGATCTGTGCTTCTCTGCTCATGTGTTCAGGACATTTCTGGGTGTGATGCTCTTTTCTGTGTGGGGAGGAGTGGGCATGGCTACAAAGCCTGTGGGGCGGGATGAGGTTTCAGCAGACCGTTTGTAGCTAGCTAGCTACTGCAATGGCGGAGGGGAAGAAGCACAAGCACAGTGGAGTTGTACGACGAGCCAACAGGGCTCGTTCAAAACCAGAGTCACCCCTGGAATTGCTTTTCCTCGATGGCGACAGCTGAAGTTCACCAAGGGGAAGAAAAGCCACGCGGAGTTGGTGTGTTTTCTGTTGGACCTAAAAGTAACGTTACCTCTAGCTATCCAGCTAGCTACAATGAGTGGGCAGGGTTGAGGACGGAGGTTCTTGTAAACACAGGAGGCCCAAAATCCTACATAGTATGTCTTTAAAAACAGTGAAAACAAGAACACTGAAGTGCTAAATGTAAGATGACAGCAAATATGCTGGGTGCAGTGCCCAAACACACATACAATTTCACCATATTTATCAGGTGGTTGGTTATCAGATGGTCTTTTTGTAGTTCCACAGATGTTGTGTACACTATGTCAGATACAGAATCAAGAATACATTTTAAATTGTTTTCTTAACTGATATGGGCAGCTCAGAAACTTTGCTGGAATATGATTGAGATGAACGGCAGCTCTAAAGTCTAAATTTTGTTGGTGTTTTAATTTTGCTTAGTGCAATAACAGTGAGATTCCACCCCTAACATTACATCACATGAAGATTGTGTGAACACATTCATTACTACATGGTGACCTGACCTGAACTCTTGGCTGGTGCAGAAATATTCACCTCTTAAAAACTTGCAAGACAAATAACGTGTGTGTGTGTGTCTGTTTGTCTATGTGTGTGTCAGAGAGAGAGGGGTATCTGGAGTGTCAGCCCTTCACTGAAGACAGATTGTCACTAGAAAATGAGATATGCATCTTTCCTGCCTTTATTCTCAAAGCCTTTCTTCACTCAATATGCAGCACTATTGGTTCGGTATATCACATGACACTGTGTAGGTTTATTCACTGTGTGGATCTCTAGTGTGGGCAGTTGGAGCTGATTGTCCCACATCTTGGTGCCATTATTACGGTGCCTTGGTGCTGCTACTGAAAAGAACATTAAGTTTAATGGCTGGTGAATTGTTGTTTTATGCAAAGTTTACAGGCCCGTCTCTGTGTGTCGGCATAGCTGGGAGTCCACTTGCTGGAGTGTAAGTTCATTAGTGCAGGGGAGAGCAGAGCAGCTGCATGTTGTTACACCATTAACCTCTGTGGATTTGAGATGCTCCTCCATTACAGAGGAGAGCTGGGGCTCAGACATACAGAAGCACATTTCCCTCCTTGCCTGCACTTCTAATCCCATTACTGCACACCCACAAAAGCAGATTGGCTCTTAAATCAGTATTCATTCAGCAGGCCTGATACTCAGAGGGGAGAGATAATGAGTTGAAAATATGTGTACGTATGCATATACCATGTATTTGTGTGTGTGTGTGTGTGTGTGTGTGTATATATATGTATATATATATACAGACGGGTGACAAATTAAAGGGAAAAACCCCTACATTGAGGGGGTCCGGCATGGTTTGGGTCCACTTCTCCCCTTAGAGGGAAGGGTTATTCTGAGTGATCATCTTTATTCTATGATGAAACATAGGGAAGAATGGTGTTCCATCCCTCCAGTAGAGTTCCAGAGACTAGAATCTATGCTAGACAAGAGGTAGATTCTATGTCAAGGCGCAATTAAGCTGTTCTGGCAGCTTGTGGTGGCCCAACACCTTACTAAGACACTTTATGTAGATTTTTCCTTTCATTTTTCACCCGTCTGTATATATCAGTGCCCGACCTCACTAATATGGCGGAATGGAAACAAGTCCCAGCATCAATATTCCAACATCAAATGGAAAGCCTTCCCAGGAGAGTGGAGGCTGTTATAGCAGCAAAGGGGAATGAAATGTTGGATGTCCATATGCTTTTGGCCATGTCATTTTTTTATATTTTACTTACATATGTTTCTGGTGTTCAAAACGAACAACTCTACAATGTCAATGTGAAAAGTAAAATCTACAATTTGTTTCAAATTATTTAAAATATAAAACAGAAAACAATCAATTCCTTAAGTATTCAGCCCCCTCGCTTCATTGTACTTTAACAGCCATACAGACAATACTTTATTCAAAATTGCACATCATAATTTTCCTAGATGTCATGTTTAGATAGATGCTTTTAAAATATAATTTCAAATTATATTCTAATTGAAATAGAGCTTGTGTCACTCACCTTAGAATATGTAAATAAATGAAATATTTTAGCTTATTGTGTGTTATTGTTTTTATAATTTATTTTTATGGATGTGTATGTGTGGCAACATAAGAACTTCAGTTTCCCTTGTAGATCAGGATAAGTTCTCCTGTGTCATTAATTTAAATGACTCCAGAAAGCACTGAGCTGTGTGAATGGAGTAATGGACTGTAGGATACATTAAAAAATGTAATGTATAATGTAGGATACAATGAACTTTGTGTTTCTCAAATAAATAAAATAAATATATATATATATATATATATATATATATATATATACGTATATATATATATATATATATATATATATATATAATATTAATAATTTAAAAAATATATATTTTTCATTTTGCAATATTATGAATCATGTAATATGAATATTTTGTCTTGTAGGGAGGTTCCATCCAGAACAGGAAGTCAAAGCGATGCCTTGAGTTGGTGGAGAGCAGTGAAAGTGAGTTTGGTTACCAGTTGGCTCTGCATAAGTGCTCTGGTCAGACATGGACAATCACTCACCTCCTGACTGGCACGTCATTATGACCGGGTCAAAACGTCTGTGTGCAATTCCGGAAGACACAAATCACATAACCACCACAGCAATTATTCAAGCACCTTGATGTCTCTCCCTTTCATCAGATGGCGTCATTCAATATATGTTAAACATTTCTTTCCTTGGTGTTGTACGTGTGCTTATGAAGCAGCCCGGTGGTTGCCTTATGCTTTGCATATTGAGAGACTACAACCTTGGACTATATTTTGTGCAAAGAATCTTTGATTTTTGCATTGACTTGCGCTGGACCCAAAACACTTTGTATTGTATCTTGAATATTTTTGCTACTGTGTAGCAAGCGATTGCGAAGTTTCCTGCTGTATTTTTTTCCTAGTGTCTCAGGTTTGTAGTTTATTATGAAATCGAGTTAAATCAAGTTTGGCCGATATGGTAGAATATATCAGACTGAAGATGTCAAACTATTTTATAAATGTAAATATTCTAGATATTTATATCTGACAGTAAACGTACTGATGGTGAATGAGTGTGTTCGTATTTCTCCCCTGAATAAAAGCTGGCAATGAAAATGGTCTTTAAGAACATATAATAAAGATTTAAATAACAGGTCCAACTTCATAAAGAGGCATTCATGATTCATGATAATGTGTCACATTACAATTATGTAAATGCATTATTACATTTTTGATATAGAATGATATCGAATGTACACAAAGCGGAGTGATCCAGGCCAGTGATAAGGTCAGAGGGATGTTATACTGAATAGTTCTAGGTTCTACTCTAAAACCAAAATGGATAACATCCAAAGGCATGTTCTTAATAGATGTGTTGTAAATCTTTTTTCCATAAGTACTTGGAAGAAGCAAGCAGTAGATTGTTTTCAATATGTAAGGCTCCTTAAATGCCTGAACTTCTGAAAGTGCAGGATTGGTATCTCATGCAATATAGCCGGCTGAAGTTAAATTGCGAAAATGTATTCAATGTTTAATGTTCTGCTTGCTAGAATACTTTAACTGTCTGAGTTCAGACGTGATATTTGAGCACATTTCAAGTGGGCTTTTCTCCTTTTTTCTCCTCTTCTTATTAGTGGCACAATGGGCCCTGTGCAACATTGTCAACCACTCCAAACAAATATGATAACTTAGCTGATTTGAAACTATCGATCGACTTTTTCAAGAAGATGTCAAAGCAGACATTAAAATATTTTTTTAATGCATTCACGTGTGATTACAATGTAACGCCTCTAAATTGAATTAAAAGGTGCCAAAAATTAACACACGACACACTTCGGGCCAGAGGAATATATTCATGCTTAACGGCCAGTACAAGCATAAGTAAATACAAATGGATCTCTAATCAGGTAACATCAAAAGAATGAGAGCTGGAGTACATGGAGCTCTATGCTAAGCGATGTCAATGATGCCTTCCACAGAGTCAAAAAAATATTTTGAATATAAAGAACATAAAGCCCTTTTTTCAACAGAACAGAACACTTCAGAGAAACCCAATTGGCCTTCTGATTTTTTTTAAACACAAACAATTGTGTACAAAAGAGCAAATTCTGTGGAAATAGTATCTCCTTGCTGATTAGATTAAGGCTGCACAGGTGAACCCATAGGTCATAGAACACAAACTTCTCAGATTAGCTTTTTCAAGAAGTGCCACTTGGTTGAATTGAATGCATCACAGGGCCCTGAGCGAATACTGCTCTCGTTTATAAAACTGCGGTAAAGGGGACGTTCTACCGTTTGTTGAAAACATGAACATCTTAATTTGTTACTGCGCTGACCTGAAAGATGAGCCTAATAGCATATTAAAATATGTGTGCTGTGTTTGTGCGTGTAGGAGCACTTGAGTTTGTGAGAATAAAAGGTATAGAAAAAAACAAATGGATGTTCTGTATAAATTAATATTTGACACAATATATTACCTGCATTTCAATATTAAGCACAATAGACCAACACAGAACCTCGTTTACAATTACATTACATTACATTATAGGCATTTAGCAGACGCTCTTATCCAGAGCGACTTACACAGCATTTTTGCATTTATACATAGTATCCATTTACAGCTGGATATATACTGAAGCAATTCAGGTGAAGTACCTTGCTCAGGGGTACAACGGCAGTGTCCTACGTGGGACTCGAACCTGCGACCTTTCGGTTACAAACCCAGTTCCTTAACCATTATACTACACTGCCGCCCTAATTCCAGTTCACTACAGCCCCTCTATTTTATTTCAGCTATTCCTAAATGCATTAATCTTTTTCTGTAAAACTTCATAACAATATCCTGCATTGCTATGAAAAAGATGATTATTAGAGTACTAAAAAATTATCTACAGCGCGTGAGCAATGGCCATATTGTCACACACTGTAAGGCCGGGTAGTAATAAGGGACCCAGTGGCTATCAAAGGTGAGGAACTCACAAAAAATGACTTGGATGACTGGGTTAAATACACAGAGGGAGACAGACATAATGGGAAAAAGGTGTGCAAAGGTGGGGAGGGGAGATAGTTCACAGGTGAGAACAATGAGGGTAACAAGGACCAATAAAACAATAACGAGGGTAGATGTAAAACACGGACTGGATCTCACATAAACACAATTATAACAACAGACCCGGAGTTAACAGGTAACAAGTGCACAGCTCGAAAGGGAGGAACGCGGAAGTGGACACGTGCAGAGAATGCGAAATCACAGATAGATACAGGGATAGGATAAAGCAGGGGTCGGCAACTCCAGGCCTCGCGGGCCAGTGTGTATGCAGGTTTTTGCTGCCACCAGTTACCAATTATTTAATTAGCCCAATCGTTTACATGATCTGATATTTTAATCTACATATCCGCGATATGAACAGCAGCTGTGGAATGTTCTTGTGCCGGTATGCGTGTATTGTAGCGTTCTATCATTCTGTAATTTACGATTGAATCGGTGATTGTGTGTATGACTAATTAGCTGATTGAGCCGTGGTAACTGGTGGCAGTAAAAACATGCATACACACCGGCCCGCGAGGCCTGGAGTTGCCGACCCCTGGGATAAAGGGAGAATGACAGCTGCAGGTAGAAACTCAAGATAAATTTGTAATGTTAGTAGAAAATTCTAAATCCCTAATGTTAGTAAGTTAGGTGTTTAGTATTATGGACATGTTAGTAGGTTAGTACTAACAGTACGATTAATATGTTAGTATAATAGATAAATATTAATTCAGTCAGAAGGAAGAAAATGAGATACGAAATACAGAGGAAACCCGAATGTACCAAAATCACCAGAATAATGCAATGACAACGACAGGGAGTGGAGTCTCGGGGAACATGAAACAAAGACAGACAGATGAGACTCGGACAACCCATGAACAGAGGGGAATGCAACATGAATGAAAATAAAAATACAAAACAGACAGAACTCAGAACATAACACACACAAGCACATGCACAAACATACAGATACACTATATACGTCTGTAATGTACTGTATCCACCACACCACTCTTCTCTCTCCATTTCCTTCTGCTACAACCCTGATGCACCTTTTTTTATTTAAAAAAATGTCCTCCCACTTAATTAGTGACAGGCCATTTTTATGATAAATTACTGCGACTACATTTATACATTTGCAATTGAATTATGCTTTAAAAATGTAGAGTCTACTTAGTTGTTCTCTGAAGATTCAACAGTGGTGCCATTAAAAGGAAGCCTAAATCATCACATTTCCTTGAATGCTTTCCCAAACATCTATTATTTTTTCGAACGAAGTATTCACTGAACAGTGAACATTTAATATATCACTGCAGTTATGGAGTATTACCATTTCAGATGTTCTTGTTATTAGTAATAAATTGGAAAAGGCCAAAGCCTGACCTAGATATGCTATCTCAGAGATGTAAGGCATATCTTACAGAGTGAAACTTCTGAGTTAGATTGACAGTTCATGCTGTGCATGTTGAGTTGTTGAGCATCACAGGGGAAGAGGCAGCCGCTGTATTTGATATGTTTATGAACATCAATGTGTAGCTGCCACTCTTTCCCCATGAAGTTCTGATGATAGTGGAATAAAAATAGAGGCAACTTGTGTTTTAAAAACTTGTGTTTTAAGTGCGAAAACATTGACTGTTACTTTCCTCTAGAGATTGAGTCAGAATTCTGCACCATATCAAATGAAGTACTACAAAACATGAGCGTGAGGTAAGCTTCACTTTCAGCTCTGTTCATGTTGTGATATATTTCCGGCTAATCAGTAAGCTGTAGTGATGGAAGAGTTAGAAGAGTTAGGCGTCATGATCAACCCAAAAATGTATGGAGTCACAGATTCCAACCATCATTATATTATAGCTAAGAAAAACAGAGTTATTAGATTTCTTAATAATGGTCAGAATTGATGTCAGGTAGCTCCACCACAGTCTTCTTCAGCTTAATAAATTGAATATGAATTGAATATAAATTCAACACATATTAGAAGAAAATGCTATTTATTGCGGCTATGTAAACCTTAAGAAGTAAACATGTCTGGGAGAATGAGGGAAACTCAACATAAACAAAAGGCAGGAAACTCCTTAGACTGTATACTTGTGTTTGTGGCTATAGCTGTATATGAGGTTTTCATGGAAAGATTTTCACATTTCAAAATATTTGCATGTCATCTCCAGCAACATTTAAAATAGCCCTGGATTTGAGATTATAATCAGATAAGGTATGTCAGTGTGACCTTTCTTGCCTGACTTCTCTCAAATAATATTTAATAACTTGTCAGAAGTATGACATTTATTAAAGAAATAATTCTAGCCTATCTTGATATTTGTCATCCAGCACTTCAGTACTTGGCATCACAGAAAGTGTGCATGTATGCATGTATGTGTGTGTGTGTGTGTGTGAGTGATTGAGTGAGTGAGTGAGTGAGTGTGATACAGAGTGTGTGTATGAGAGAGAGAGAGAGAGAGAGAGAGAGAGAGAGAGAGAGAAACATTTTATTTCTGTTCATGATTCATATTGTTGTTGTGAGCAAAAGGTAAAAAAGCAAAACAATATGTCCACAATCAAAATGAAATAAGATGAGACATTTAGTCAAAACATGAGGAGGGTTGCTGTCTGCCCCACAGCGCAATGCATCGCGTTATCCGGGTGGGATTGTGGGATTGCTCAATGGCTTTCTGATCACTTAAAGCCACCAATAATCAAAGAGAAGTTTTAATTTGAGCAAAGTGTTGCACGATGTTGGCTTTGGCACAGAGGTGCTTTCATTGTTAAAAAAGTGACTAGGAGAGAGATTTTTGAGGCCCAGCAATATATGGACCACAATGACAGCTGAATTGAGGTCCATATAGACAGCTCAGACAGCTGCTGCTCTTCGTAAAATCTCAGTGGAAACGTATTCATTTTATAATAGGACATTTTGCCTTGGGTAAAGTCTTGATAAAGCTCTTCTGCACACAAAAACCTGCCTCAATGGTGGTGGGCGTGGAATGCATCCTCATGAGATTCTCGGTTAAAGGGGAGGGTAGTGAATTATTTGTGTTGTGGTAATGCTGCAGTTCTACTGAGAGGGAGGCCAGTGAATTATTTGTTTCCTGGAAACCCCAGCTAGCCACTTGAGAACACCTTTATATGCTTTAGCAATGGAGCAGAGTACAAAGCACTCTTGTGCTTATGTGTCTTAATGATGAGACTGAAATAAACTTTCTCAAATTAAATAATTTTTACCACGAAGCATTTTACCATCGTGGGAGTTAATTTACCAGATGCAAATAAGATCAGTAATTAATTATTAATAATTACTAAAGATACAAACAAGAGCTGTAGTATATTCTATGAAACAGTACTCTTGCAAAGGCATATTTCAGAACCAAAACCATTTTGATGCAAAACAGATACTGCAAATTGTATAATTTTTAGTGCTCCTACTTTGAATCAGTATAAAGATAATTGAGTTTGCAGTTAACATACCTGTATACATCAGTGCAGCTAAAAGACCCTGTGACCCCTTGACACTCCCAACTACTCTACCCCCCCCCCCCCCCCCCTTTAAAAACTGAATATGAAGAGAGTTTGTTCCACCTGAGAGTAACTCAGTTTACTTTAGACATTCCAAGACCTGAAGTCCATAGCTTTGGTACACATGGGTTGTTTTCTACACACACAGCTCTGTAGAGAACCAATTTGCGTATGCCATATTTCTTCCTCTTTTATTGAATACCTGCTTTTAACTTGGTCAACATTCGGTCACAGTTGCAAAAGGCAAGAATAAAGGAAATCAGTGTTCTGTCTACATTTGTTGGTACACCAGCTATCACCTGAGGAAATACGAATGCAGAGAAGTAAGAGACATTTCTGAATAACCATATCCATTCTGCAGCAGACAGGAAACAGAAAACTTGTACTTGAGACTAGTGAATATTTAAATGTTGTTGAAGATGCAGGATCCTTATCAGTAATATGTGAAATATAAGAGCTAAGAGTGGCTCAGTCATACTTTGCAATATTTGGAATAGTACTATTAAAAAACTAATAACAAAAACCAAACAATTCAATGTCTAAAAAACTGTTTACTCTTACAAATGTTCACATGTTAATTCAAACGTTTTACATATTCCATAATTCCACATTTGTACACTTTTGTTTTTTTTTATTAAAAAAAAATATGAGCAGATGCATGTCATCTACATTTTTCACCAGATCTATTCAAAGACAATTGTAAACCAAAAGTGTGCATAGTGTTTCTGTCCATTTGTAGTGAAAATTCCTTACAACCAGAAATGAGAACATTGGCTTTCCTAATCATTCCCCACAAGGACACTCTGTAAATGTAATAATCATCAAATAAAAATTAATCTTGTTTGCTTCAGACCAGTAAATGAATCTGCACTTTCATTATAAGAGGATACACTCTGCAGGGACTTACAGAGTTTATAATATATACATAGATATTTTTATTTTTAATAGGGGTTATTTTCAGTTGGAGATCCAAAGTATTTAATTGGGGCCAGTGATTCACAGGTATTTATTTTGTTATGGTTTTACCCTGACTTTTTCTTTTGTTTGGAAAGTCGAATAATGTAATGTGTAAGCCTGTGTCAAATGCAGCTTCCTCGTGAATTTATAAAAGCTTTGCCCCCGAAGCATGCACTGCCAGCCACCATTTATTTTCACCCCTCAAAGCTGCGCAGTAAATCCATCTTCACTGGACTCTGTTTAGTCCTGCATGTCTGAAACTGTGTGAGCTGTGTTTCAGTGTTGTTTCTTCAGCATGCAGAACATGGCGCTGCCGTGCACTCAGTACTGTGGGTCAGGTCAGGTTAAGGAAGAGAGCACGACAGATGTGTCCCAGCTCCAGCTGTGTCAATGGTTTTTCAATCCTGGGGAAGCTGATGCTGCATTTTTTAGTACTATCTTTTTTAAATTAAAACAATTTAAATTAAACACTAATAACCCTAAAAAATTAAATGTTAAAAAATAATAATGATTGCACTTTCTTCTTCTTCTTCTTCTTCTTTTTCTTCTTCTTCTTCTTCTGCTTCTTCAATAAAATTAAAACAGTGTGATATAAACTCCCTACTATTAGAATTGTATTTCATAATTATTTGATACTGATGAAAATGAACTGAAACATCCCAAAAGTGCTGCAGTTACACCTCAATAGAGACCTGATAATGCTTCCGTGCTGGTCCAGGATCAGAAAAGTTCAAATCTTTATCCCTCTTTTTTTTTTTTAAATAAACTTTCAAAAATAAAAAATTGAGAACAAAACTCAAGGAGAAACAGATAGAAACAGTGAAGAAGTGCATAATAATTAATATAACTTTGGCAAGGGTGCCCTCTATAGGAATATGATGGCATAAATGATTTACAATAAATATATATTTTCAGGGCTTTCAGAAATTCCCCTGATCTCTGACTAATTTGAGTTCAAGGTTGGTATCCATACATCTCAAACAGATGACATCAAAAAGTGGATGCCAATTCAAATAATAATTATAATCCAACAAATCAGACTGAGATTCTTCAGTCTCTCCTATGGAAAGATAGTGTTATTGCCTGATTATGTATGAGATGACAGGATTAAAAGAATAGTTCACACTGGACTTTTTGATTATATTTCAGCTTTAGGTATCATGTTTTCGATTCCAGACAGGTTATGTGTGCGATGGATATTTCCCATATTTACAGAAGTTTATGATGTCCTGCCAGCTTGACAATGACTGGTATAGGGACATTCATGAACAAAACTTCATTCAACTCCAAAGTGGCTTGTTCAATGAGTTTTAATTTTCAAAACTCAGCCCAGCTGTCCAGATTAACATAACAGAATACATATGTTATTGTAAAAAGGGTTTGAGCTGTCATCAATGGTCAGTTCTGTCTGCCGTTCATTAACTCTGAATGTCACCTCCCCCTTAAATGACTGGTAGTTCATGCAATATTGACTCCTAATGAATTATAAAAATGTCATTCAAACGCAATGACCTCTGTCATTGTTTGACTGGAGATATGATGATGTAATGTGTATCCATTGATGTGTGGCCAGTAAATACAATGTTTGTTATTAGGGTTCTGTGATGACCTACAGGAATAATGACATGATGGCAGATGGCAATCACCCGATTATAGGAAGCAGATGCTCCAGATCACTTAATTAATCTTTAACTGTGTTTGTAAAGAATTCTAATTTTTCTGGTAGATGTGCAGAAATTACATCATAATAATCTGTGTTCATCTCTTCCTTCTCACATCGAAGAGGTAAATAGTTATTTAGTGTACTTAGGGCTTGATTTACTAAGACCTTTAGCATGTGCAAAACATTTTAGCACACGCAAAACCAATTACATGACCAATAATTGGCTATGGTATTTGTTTTGCACCAATCATTGGTTGTGTTATTAGTTTTCGCTAAAGGTTTTAGTAAACCAGGCCCATAGTGTGCTATATCTAAGAAATATCAACACAGAAATAATGTTTTGGTATTGGCTGAAAATAAATTCAAATTTAGTTATTATATCTTTCACTTGCTTGACATAATTGCTCTCAAAATTGACAGAGATTTGCTTATGTGTATTAACAAGCAGATTTAAACAACTTAATGCACAGCTGAACAAAGCGTTCTGTTTACCATGAAATTACAGAAAAAAAGGTTTTTGATCTTTGCTGCCTGTAGCCCAGTGACAACCATAGTCACAGTACATTAAAGCAGCTTGCATTTCTATACTTATTATGATTGTGACGGGTCTTTAGGTAGTGCTTTTGTGCTTGTTTGTTTATCTGTTTGTTGGTTTGATGTTTAGTCCCTGTTGAATGGCCTGGATAATTTACATCCCTCCAGGAAACACTGAGACTCTGGAGTCACAAGGAGGTCTGAGGGACTGTTTTTGTTGTATTTAGTTTGCAGGGCAGCTTCAATTAGTTTTTCTTATAATGCGTTAAATAAAGTGGGACCTTTTATGAATTCGCTCTCTGGTTTCAAACATTTTAGAAGTTTTTAAGCAAATTATTTTGGAAAACAAAGTCATGAAATGATATCTGCCTAAAAATTACTCATTTGGTTTTCAAGAGAAGAGTAATATTAAGGATACCTGCAGTATTTCTAATGACGTATCTGTCAGTATCTGTGACGGTTTCCAGTGGCGGAGAATCAAATGCAACGGGAAATGGGAATCAGAACCAGTCACTCACCAACGGTGAGGACCACAAATAGATTAAACCCCAAAAGGGTGGAAAAGAAAAGGAATAATTCTAGAAGCTAAAACAGCCAAATAATAACCAATCCAGAAAAACAGGGCAAACTCAAAACACGAGTAAAAACACAAAACTAAGTCTCCCGAGCTCAATACTAAAGCTAACACGGGAAACGGAAAAAGTAAAAAAACACCTTTGGCACGTAAACCTAACACGGCCAGAAGAAGGTGAAACAAAAGTGAAACCTCCAAAGAAAAACTGTCTGTGAGAACAAAATGGACAAAATAGCACAGCGAAGCTTACAGTAGCGAATAAACCTATACCTGAAAACATAAAGCTATGAAGCAAGTCTTTTGTGAACATAAAACAAGATTAATATCACAAGGTCGCTTGTACCTGGCTCAATGTAATACGAAATGACAAAAAAGCACCGGGGAAGCGGAAGTGAGAAACTTAAATACCCCGCAGGTAGAAGCACAGGTGAAATGAATAACGAGCACGGGGAAGCAAAACCCCGGACCGGAACGTGGAAAAAATCTGATAGATTCTCAATAGGGAGAAACAGGATGAAAACCACAACGGAAAAGGAAAAAATAACCCACGAACCATGACAGGATCATTCAAGGACATTCCAAAAAAGGACTTTTAACTGATTTTAATCAAACTCTTACCCTCAGAGTATAACCTACAGTCTATAAGAGAGAAACCAGTCTATAAGAAAGAAACTGATTGCTGGTGTCATTTCATGCACATCCATACTTATGTGTGCAGTATGGTAAACATGTATATGCACTGTATAGCTATGCAAAAAACAATATTATTTAGTGAAATCAAGCACATTTGATGTCACGTGGTGCTGTAATGGCGACATGAAGTCCAGCTGTCTCTCGTGTTCGTGTTTTAATGTATTTTGTTGTGTCAGGCTTTTGTCTTTTGTTTTTTTCATGCGCTGTGTGTCTATTGTGGGATTGGGATGCAGGCTGGAGATTTGTCGGGGCACTCCTGCTGCTCATTTTTATAATATTGACTAATTGTATATTCGGGATAATTTTGTTTGTGGTCGTCACCATGAAGACGCATTCACAACATATGCTCAGGAATGTCCGTTGAATCTGCAGCCACAAAGTTTACCATCTTTCTTCACCGGACTAGAAGATGTCGCGACTCGGGACTGATCTAGAACGGCAGGCAATCTTCAAAAGGCCACCGAGGAAGAGAAAGGAGAAGAGGAGTGAGGCGACGACTGGGAAGGCTGACACAGTTCGGCGCTCCGTTTTGACAGTGTACAGCAGGGGTGGCCAATTCCAGGCCTCGCGGGCCGGTGTGTATGCAGGTTTTTACTGCCACCAGTTACCACGGTTCAATCAGCTAATTAGTCATACACACAATCACCGATTCACTTGTAAATTACAGAACGATAAAATGCTACAATACACGCATTGACGCATACCGGCACAAGAACATTCATCAGCTGCTTTTCATATCGCGGATATGTAGATTAAAATATCAGATCGTGTAAACGATTGGGCTAATTAAATCATTGTTAACTGGCGGCAGCAAAAACCTGCATACACACCGGCCCGCGAGGCCTGGAATTGGCCACCCCTGGTGTACAGAGACAGCAACACTGCGTGTATGGAGGAAAGTCATGGAGGAGGAGTTTGTGTGTTGGACTGCTAATTAATGACACTGGACATCTCGGGACAGCGGG
Source organism: Ilyophis sp. 1 JC-2022 (assembly GCA_022702515.1). Lineage (NCBI taxonomy): Eukaryota > Metazoa > Chordata > Actinopteri > Anguilliformes > Synaphobranchidae > Ilyophis > Ilyophis sp. 1 JC-2022. The sequence goes on along the minus strand of CM040400.1, from coordinate 58,564,568 downwards.
GGCTATTTTTCTATCATGGCTGTATGATTATATTGAATGTCTTTGTTTGATATGTTTGTGTGTTGTGGGTCTGCCCCACTATGTCTTTTTTTGTTGTTGCTGGGGCTACAACTGAAGTTTCCTAGCGGGAAAATAAAAGTTATTCTATTCTATTCTATTCTATTTGAAACACAAGTTTCAAACATTTACCATTACCTTGAATCTTCCCCATTCTAAATCAAACACTTTAAAAGTTTCAATGGTCCATGGGACCCCGGAATATTGTATTAATATTTGTAGCTTGAGAGTTGATCGGCTTCGATGGCATTCATAGCATCACTGTAGATGACTTGCAGTGGGCTGGGGTGCTCTGAGGAGTGAGGACTCTGTATCTTTAAGAACATCATTCTTAAAGATTTGTGGCAGAGCCAACATTTTGGAGAAGTTACAAGATCAAACTGAAATAAAAATAAATGTTTAATATTTGACCTGAAATACAGATTGAAATGTGTCTGCAGCGTATGAGCTAATTTCACTCCACAGTCTTCTTTCCAGAGTAAAGAAATATGCCCAAAAATAAAATTGCAAATGTGGCAGTAAAACATATGAAGGCACATGTTGCTTTTCACCATATAAATGCATGTGCACACCATGTCTCTTTTCGTGGTTGATTACAATACATGCTGGCTCCCACAGACATTGACAAACAAGCTCTCCCCCACCCACCCAGTCTTTCCCACGGTGGTACTTCTGCTTTTTGGTCACAGTACATTTAACATTTGATGCGCCGCGCGACTCATCAGTCTTCTCAGCTTACTCAGGCAAAGATTCCAAAGGTAATTCCTTCTGGGATCAGGCACTGCCCCATTATTCAGGATGAATTCTGAACGCAGACATTAAAGTCTGTGGGGTTTCCACCAGGCTGCGAGCTTGAAAAAAAGGCATTCCTGCATTCAATGAGAATACAAAGATCTTAAACATGATAAACATTATTAGCCATTCCGTTCAGATACAGTTAGCTCTTCATACACATGGAGCTTGGTTGCAGTCCTTTCAAAGCTGTGACTGAAAATTAAACTTTCATCAGCAGTTCTCATCTGGGCACTCTGAACATATGGAAATATGCGCTGAAAAAAAGATAAATGGATTTTTGCAAAATAAATTCTAATGGTTTCATACTGGATACATGTTTTATCAGGCATGTGAATTGTTAGTTTGGGAAGAACATTTCTTTAGATCCGAAGTAAAGAAATACTGACCATCAAAGGCAGTGTGTCCTTGTGGGTGACAGAGATGCTGCAATATGTCATGATGTCCTAAAACCAATCACAAGAACCCTGGACAGACCATACGCCACACACTTCTCCAAACAACATCTTCTGTCTTATAGAAAACTATTAATAATAATGATAATAATGCCTTGCATTCATATAGTGCCTTTCACACACTCAAAGCGCTTTACAATGATGAGGGTTAAACTCACCTCAACCACCCACCTGGGTGATGCAACGGCAACCATTTTGCACCCAAATGCTCACCGTGGAGAGGGAGAGAACAATTTTAGCAATTTTAGCCAATTAAACTGGGGGATGATTAGGTAGAAGATTTAAATAACCAGGTTGGGAATTTAGCCAAGATACAAAGGAAACCCTTACTTTTTACGTTAAGTGTCATGGAATTTTTTATGACCACAGTGGGGGGGTGTCAGTAGATTAATGGAACAACTAAACCTGTTCATTAAATATTAATTAATATTAATATTAATTAGAATCCATTGTGAGCTGTAGGGCTTCTGACCCCCTGGCCAGCCATTTTAAGCAATCCAGATGGCAACTGAGCTGGTGCTCGTGGTGCAGGAGAAATCCTTGCAGGTTTAAACTCAACTCAACTCCCATTAAATGAGGACTCCACAAGGCCTCAACACTGTTTCAGAACATCACAACACCTCCTTTGTCCGTGAAACAGCGAAATATTGACAGGTCACTCACACAGATTTTCATTCTTGGCTTTGTTCAAAACACTCAGTCATTAATAGTTTTTTTTTTTAAAGAACCCTATTAGTACATAATTCCCTATTCGAAGAATTATGAGTTTCTCCTTCACTTAGTAAGCAACTGCACAAATTGTGAGTGACCACTCATTTACCAGCAGATTACCAACAGTTGTTTCAAATAAACAACAAAAATAAAAATACATGCACAGCTGTTGAGGTTATATGCTAAATATTAAAAATGTAAAAATGTCAATGACACAGCCGCTGTCAATAACACAGCCACTGGCCAGATTGTACATCACCCAAACGGTGAGAAATGTCTTTTAATTTTCCTACATAGACTACTATAGATGTCTATTTATTCATACTTCCTTCTCTCAAGGTGTTCCCGTTGCTGGCATTTTAAAGCAGACGTGACTTCCCTTATTACAGAACAGTGGCTACAGATACGGAAAGGAAGACAGTCAGGGTCAGTGGCAGTGAAAATGAAGCTTCTCTTTTTAACAACCATCACAACTCTGACCACCCTGGGCTCCCTCTCCATGGGACCATGTAAGTTTTTATTTATAAAAGGGCCTCCTTACCTCTTTTTTTTGGCTCCCATGTAATAACTCCATGCACTTTCAGAAATAAAGGTACATTTTTGTTTTTTAAATGTATCCTGAAAGTAAAATAATGTTCTATTTGGGTACTAATACGGACCTTTTACAAGAAAAAAAGGTACAAATAAATGATGTATTGCTGGTTAGGGGTACAATTGTATGTACCTGTCCGAGTGGCAAGCATTTGTACCTTTTTAGGCACTTTTCTATGGGGAGCCAAATGCAACATAAAACGCGATGATTTTACCACCCATGTTTTTCCATATCTAATGGAAATATTGGTTTTTTTCTCACATTTAAACAAAAAAAACCCACATTTTCCTACATTTATGATTTTTGAAAAAACAGGTGTAAATATTAAATGTACAATCCCAAAATTTTTGTCACTAAAATACAATATAATGATATTTTTTCATTTTAGTTATTTAGTTAATCAAACAGCAAACAATGCAAGATACATGTACATGTTTCAAATCGCCTTTAGAAGTGCTGAAAGTAATATGCTATTGTATTGTAAATTACAGTAGATTACAGTTTTCACATTAGGCAATAAAATTACATTACCTAATGAAATTTACTCTACAATCATTCATGCAACAAAAACATTTTACCTTTTTTCAGATATACTGTAGTTTCAACGTGGCCTCTGGTATGTGCAGGATGAGCAGTAAAATGCCCAGTCCCTCTGCGGCCACTCCAGTCATAACATTATTCAGTGTGACTGGCGTTGTCTGACACCGTCCATAAATTATAAGTGCTCTTGGCCATTGTAGTTCACAGTAAAGCAGCTACCGGTACATGCACAGTAGTTTGGGGCTATATCGCTGCTCTCACTGCAGGTAGAAAGTTGCTTGAGAGATCATATTAATCAGGAGGCGAGCAACTTTTATACAAATCAAAAAAATTTCAATGGAACTCCCCTTTAAAGTGGACAGCAGCAACTAGTCTAAATTATTGCTGTAACAGTGATTGAAAAAAGCCTCAAAAAAGGGAAGTAATGTATTGAGTACATCATGAGAGCTCTTTGTTTGCTCTGAGATCTGTATGCGATGCATGAATTGGGTTAAACTGAGACTTATACAGTAAAACCTTGACATACGAGTGCACTAACTTACGAGTATTCCGAGTTACGAGCCGTTGCTCGGACAATTTCTTGCTTCGCCTTACGAGCCTAGACCCGAGTTACGAGCCGAGCAAGCGGAGAAAGAATTTTTTCAGAATTTATAGAAAAGAAACATCCAGAAAAAGTGGCAACTGGTCGTGCGTTGGCGTTGTGTAATGACACTTGCCTAACGCATTTCCGAAAAATTCTGAAGGGAAGGAAGAAACAAACCACCATGGATAGGTTTTTATCGAAACGCCCTGCAGATCAGAGTCAGAAAAGCGTGACGAAAAAGCCAAAAATCAATGAAAAAGATGCAAACGTCACTGATGACGATGAAAACATCACTGACGAAGATTAAGTGTAAGTGAAGAATAATAATGTAGCAATTAAGTTTAGAACCAGTTTATTTCTTTATATTCTATTTTATTATCTTTGTATTATGTTTTGTATTAATTATTTATTATTTATAAATACATTTCTCATTTTTATAACTATGTAACAAAGAAATTAGGGTGTTTTTTGGGAGGCTGGAACGGATTAATGGTATTTCAATTAATTTCAATGGGGAAAATTGATTTGATATACGAGTAAACCGAGTTACGAGCTCGGTCACGGAACGAATTAAACTCGTATGTCAAGGTATTACTGTAATCAGAATGTGTTGAGATCTCTTTTGAAACTCATAATGAGAGTCAAATCCAAGAGTAAATCAAGCACATTGTAAGAGCTTATATTGTGCTCTTAGTGAGACAAGTATGCTTATTTCTCAGGATAAGAATTTGAGAAGTATGAAAAAACAGTCAAAATCTCACATTGGTGTTGAATGGAGCTCATTTCTGTCTAGGAGCAGTAGCAGTGAATGAGATCAGGAAGAGATCTTATTTAGAATTGTCCTTTCCTCTGGTGTTGTGTAATTACAGCACATGTGCTCACTCAAGCCCCATATGCATAATTAGCCATAGCACTTTATTTACTTGCTTCAGAGTAAATAAAAATAATGAGCTGTCAATCTTCCATAATATATACTTGTGCACACACAGCCAAGCCGGAAAGTCTGCCCACCACTTTCACCTTTTCCACGTTTTATTGCATTACAGACATATTCTACAATAGATTGAATGAATTTTTTGTCTCAAAATTCTACACAAAATAGCCCATAATGACAAAGTGAAAACTGAAATTTCTCATTTACATAAGTATTCATACCCTTTGCTTTAACATATTTTTAAAGTATCATATTTAATATTTGGTCACATATCCTTTGCATACTATAACCTCTCTGCATTTGAACTGATCTCTAACTGATCTCTGATCCATCCACATCTACTCCATATCTGGCAACAGAGTGATGGTTTGGGGCTCGTTCAATAGCTCAGACCCTTGATGATTTACATCCATTTAGCCAGCCATGTGTTCCATACTGTACCAGTGTAATTTACAGCTGAATCTAGTCTCACCCCCCAATTCCCATAGAGATCCATTCAAATGCAGAGAGCTTATAGTATCGCTTGTAACAGTACCTGGAAATAAGATATCGAGAGTCTTTTGATGTTGATGGGTCACATACTTCAGGAAGTAACAGCATGCAAAGGATATGCGACCAAATATTAAATATGATACTTTAAAAATACGTTAAAGCAAAAGGTATGAATACTTATGTAAATTAAAGAATTCAGTTTTCAATTTTTAATACATTTGCAAAAATTTCTAAAAACATGTTTTCACTTTGTCATTATGGAATATTTTGTGGAGAATTTTGAGACAAAAAATGAACTCAATCTATTGTAGAATATGTCTGTAATGTAATAAAACGTGGAGAAGGTGAAAGGGGTGTTCAGACTTTCCGGCTTGACTGTATATTTCTAAATTATACAGCACAGCAGCATATATCATGGCTTTCTGAGTACCTTAAACACTTGTGCAAATTTTATTATATGTCCGCCCCCCGCCCCCCAACCACCCCCACCCCCCCAGCCAAAAAAAACTGAAGAAACATTTGAAACCAAATCAATCTGATCTCAGGTCAGTAAAAACCTATGCAACATTACTTGAGAAGAAAACAAATCAATTGTCTGAATAATAAAACCAAATTAATCTGACCTCAGACCTGGAGGTGTCATATGGGGACTTCTGTCTGATAGACCAGAAAGAGGACGATATTGATGACACCAACCAAACTCAAACTACCACACCTGGAGTGACCACCAGCAAGCAAGGTACAGAAATTCCACTACATTTTTTCAGAGAATGTTTGCTGTGTGGGCATGAACAAGGCACATTTCTTAGACTCTCATCATTCTAGAGGTGCAGGGTTAGGGTTAGGTGGACTAACTTACTGCTGTTGTTAGTGCAGGTAAGGGGTGTTTTGTTTAGCCCAGTCGGGTGTAAAGTACTTGAGATTTTAAGTGTTCTAAATCCTTTCCTCTGGCTGACAGATGACCAGATCAGGAGCAAAATGGATGCCCAGTCTGTCTACACCTCCCTGGTGAGGGGCATTGTGGAGTTCAATTTCAATCACACGTACATACCCAGTAGATTGCAGCTCACCTGTGAGGGGACTGTGCCGGTGGCAGTGAGCCCCTCTGGGCACGTATTGATTGCTGCTGCCCAGTACGGTAAGGGCAGGGTAGTCGCCGTCTCCCACGAGGACTACATCTTACATGAGCTTGGTGATTTTGGGCGTTTTGTCCAAAACGCCATCGACTGGCTGAAGCCCCACCCAGATGCCTTGGTGGGTGTGTATGAGCTCAGTAACCTGACAGATTTCTTGATGAAAAGAGGCATCAATGCAAGCAATGTGCCCAGTTATGACAATACTGTGGAGGTGTTCTGTTGCAATGCTCACAAAATCAGGCAGGCCAAGGAGGTGCTGCAGTTTGTGAAAGGAGGGGGTGGCCTCCTCATCGCTGGTCAGGCATGGTACTGGTCATCCGAAAATCCCAAAAAAGATTTCCGTCTGTCGTATCCTGGAAACAAAATTATCAGAGCTACTGGTATTGTGTTCTCTTCAGAGACTGCAGACAGAGGAGTCTATAAAGTTTCCAAAAACATTTCATCAACCTCAGGCTGTCTTCCATAGATACACGTCCTCCATATATTCATGCATACAAATACAAAGGTATTGTGACAGTGACAGAATTTTTGTTTGGCTCTGTACTTAAGCACATTGGATTTTAAATAAAACAATGAATATGAGGTGCAGACTGACAGCTTTAATTTGAGGGCATTTACATCCATATTGAGTGATCCGTGTATGAATTACAGCTCTTTTTCAGTTCCTCCATTTTAGGTTGAGCAAATATAATCTGTATCTTTGTTAGATCAATTCTCCATGTGAACTTGGCTGAATTTGTCATGGTCGTAGCAGGCTTTCGTTTTTTCTACGGCAGTTTGTCCTCGGGACAGTTCGATCAGATTTTTTCCGTTCTCTGTTTCAGTGTTTTGTTTTCTTCCTGCACTCAGTCACTTCACCTGTGCGACTTACCTGTCAACTATTTGAGTCCCGCATTTCCGTCTTCCAGTGCTTCTGTGTCTTATCGACTCAACACTGAGCCAGGTATAGTCAGATACAAGCGACCTCTTGATAGTAAAGCTTTGCTTTGCATTTACGAGGGACTTGCTTTAGCTTCGTTAGTTTTACGTTGAGGATTATTCCTCGTTGGTGCTATTTCTGTTCCGACTTATTTTGTGATGTTCTCCCTGAGACAGTCTCATTTGTTGTTTCATTTTCTTTTCACCTTCTTACCGGCCGTTTTAGTGTTATGTGCCGAAGGTGTTTCTTTTCTGTTATGGTTTCCCGTTTCAGCTCTAGTATTTGAGCATGGGAAACGTTGTTTTGTTTTCTCTCACTCGTGTTTTCGCTTCTCAGAGAAACAAGATAAATTGGAGAAAAACCAGGCCTGAACCCACAAGACAAGAAAATCTGTGAAAAACTCCCTGATGGGAAAAAATCTCGGGAGGAATTTGGCTGGAGAAGGGAAGCCCATCCCCTGCTGGCCGGCCTGGTTTAAAGTACAGGTGGAATGGATAGTTACTGATCTGTCACATTAAGAAATCTGTCACAGCAAATAATCATATGGGTTGAACAGGTTACAGGCTGAGATATTAAACTGGCTGGTAAGAAAGAAGTCCAAATGAAGAGATGTATAATATGCAATTTAGAGGGGTGATACATCTGGGGCTCCAGGTTGCATCAAGGCGTAGGCTTGAACCAGGGAAGGGGCAGGGCTGGAGCAGTCTGCAAACTCAGAGCAAGAGAAGGGCAGAAGCCTCAGGCAAAGGAAACATAGAAGAAGATTAGGCCAGAGTGTAATATGGAAAGCCCCAGGGCACTATGCTATAGCAGCATGTCTGAAAAATGTGAAGAGAGGGGGGGGGCACACAACCATAAAAATTATCTTGGATGGACAGTACCCCCGACACAGCACAGAACAGCAACCCTGAGCGAAAAATTAACAGCTTGTGGTTGGAAGGAAAACCAGCACATACAGTGGTCGGCCAGGACCAAGCTTGGGAACCATTGATCTCGACAGTAGCAAGGAGTATGCACAGTCCCTGACATGGCAGAATTTACTAACTAGCTAAAATTACCCCAGCTATTTTAGGACATAGGACATAGGACACTGCATAATCAATCTCTGTGATGAAATCATGGAAATTATGAAATGCCATCTGGGGAAATGCCAAAAATCTTGGGGAAAATATGTGTAAATAAAAGAGCAAATATTGGTATTGTGAATAATACATTTCTACCATGTCATACCGGATTGACAGTGAGTAGTACATTTGGTTTGCTGTACCCTTCAAGTATGTTAGATCTAAACCAGATTTTTTTTTATTTTTCACCACAGAAACATGGAATTAAGTACCCAATTAATTAATTACAATACATTTTTTTTTAAATTCCATTAACAATATTTGTGTGTGGGCCCACTAGCAGGGAATGAGTAGTGTGATCCTTAGAAGGTCATGCATAATTAAACTAATTAGGGTTGTATGTTCATTTAGCATTCCAACTCTTTCTTTGGTGATTTTTCGGACAGGTTGTAAGAAGACATTTTGAACACACTGCGCTCAAGGCAAAATATGAGACAAAGATAGGACATTTTTAACTGAAACTAAAACTACAGTGAAGCAAAAAAATATATTTTATTTTTTCTTGGCTGTATTTGTTTTGTCCCCACCGTCTTTCGGATGAGACGTTAAACCGAGGTCCTGACTCACTGTGGTCATTAAAGATCCCATGACACTTATCGTAAAGAGTAGGGGTTTCCCCGGTGTCCTGGCTAAATTCCCAACCTGGCTCTTTCAATCTGCCACCTAATCATCCCCCAGTTTAATTGGCTAAAATCATTCTCTCCCTCTCCACCTCAGCTGATGTGTGGTGAGCATTCTGGCGCAAAATGGCTGCCGTTGCATCACCCAGGTGGGTGCTACACATTGGTGGTGGTAGAGACGAGTTTCCCCCTCATCACTGTAAAGCGCTTTGAGTGTCGAGAAAGGCGCTATATAAATACAAGGTATTATTATTATTATTATTATTGTAGCTGTGTGTGGGTGGTTTTATTAATGCAAGGGGCAGGCATTTCCTTATAGGGCTTTCACTTTGTGAAATATTGTCAGACATGCATTTGGGACACCTATTGTAAAAAAAAAAATGTTCCCAGCTAAACACATTTGCACAACCTTTAAATTTCAAATGTTAATATTTTTAAATTAAAAGTGCAAATACTTTATGCATATAATGCTGCCAGGTGTCCATGTTTGAGATGACATCATCTTTATCAGATCAGCTCCTTGGGTGCAACCGTGCAAGGGTGGGAATTGGGCGCCCTTTGGCAGGGATGAGACTGGAAATGGGAAATTGAGTCCCCAAACAAATCCCTTTCCATTCAGAAAATAAACTTTTACAGATCCAATTAAGGCTAAAGAAAACATTACCAACCTTTATTTAAACAGAATGGTCAACTGAAAACTCATTTTTCATTTCCAGAGACAACCAGGTTACGTCTGGGGAAAGTCAGGAAGAGAATTCAGGAGATTTCATAAACAATGAGGTGATTATTAGGTGGCCAGATTGAGAGCCCAATCCTGTACAACAGCGGTCCCCAACCTTTTTTGGGCCACGGACCGGTTTCACGTAAGACAATATTTTCACGGACCGGCCTTCAAGGTGTGGGGGAATAAATATGACGAAATAAAATGATACGACTGGCATAAAAACAAATATAAAGTGCATAAAAAATAAAAAATCTCAAGAGACACAGACAGATGGATGGTTCCGGTCATTTTTCTAAATAAAACATCTTTCAGATTCTGAATAAAAAAATATTTTATTGATTATCAGTCTTTCTGTGCAGCCCGGTAACAAATGACCCACGGACCTGTACCGGTCCGTGGACCGGTGGTTGGGGACCGCTGCTGTACAAAACACATGAATAAAATCTATCTTAATCCAAGCTGCTGCCTCGCTTTGCCTCTGGCCTCAATATCATTGAGAAGACATGGGGTAAGAAAACTGCAGAGGAAGAGTGAAGCATTCTGGGAAGACTGGCACTGATGTCTGACCCTCTTCACCTCCCTCAGTAGAACACACACTGTCTAAAGAAGACCTAACACCATGCATCCCACCTTCACCAAGCTCATGAACAGCGCTCCTCAGAATCTGAGCTAGCCTGTTTCTCTTTCAAATCACATTCCTTGCCGTCCATGGCAGGACTCCCAGTCACGGTCAACTAATGATCCAGCCAAGGCCAAAATGGTTTTCACATAATTGAATGCATGAGGTCTTTGAGCTCATCCAGGTCCTGTCTGTCTATAGCATAAACCTTTCAGCCTATCTTCACAGTTTCTATATTGTTAAAAAAATAAGCATTGGGTGGTCCACAGAAAAAGAGAACACGGTTCTAGCCATCTTCACTTTTGCGTGCTGCTTTCTTATTGCCTAGGACAGGGGCGTGAGCTGGTCTTCTGGTATTGGGTAGCTGTTGTAATAAATCTGCTCAAATCCCCATGGCAGACAGAACTGGCAGAATGACAGTCATTAGACTGTTCCCCAGGTGCACTCTGGCGCATGCACATAAAATTGCGGTGTTTGGGGGAAAGAGAAGCTAAATAAAAACAAGATGGAAAACATCATGCATCTCAGTAGTATTACCTGTGGTAAAACATCTCAGAGGTTTTACCTGCAGTGGTATCACTGGCAATGAAATTACAGACAGAATGCAATTCTTCCTGTCTCACACATTACATTACATTACATTATAGGCATTTACTTACACATCATTTATTTTGCATTTTTCCTTAACCATTATACCACGCTGCAGTGGTCACCACTGTCTTCTAAAGAAAACAGTTGCTTTATGGATGTTGTGGCAATTTCTGATTAAGAAATAATGGAAAAAAGTCTAAATTAAAAAAAGAACCGCCTACAATCAGTAATAAGCAATATTATTCATGGCTGAATTATACTCATCTCAAAGGCGCCCACACCTGCTGTGTCCTGCCTTGCTTCACTATTGTTCAGACCTAATAGATTCCTTGAGTAGGATTATTTAGCTGGTTTTATATAAAGGCATGAGCAAAGAGATGAGTTTCATATTTTCAGAAAACAGTGACCAGTCAGGTTGTCCCTCCTCGCAGTAACAGAATGTCTGTGGGAAGAGGCTGCATTCAGAGACAGAAGAACTGTTATCAATGCTTCTTAAGGCTAGGTACAGTTAGCAAGATCACAACGTGCTTCTGAGAATGTATACACACTTTATGTATGTGTGCGTGTGTGTGTGTGTGTGTATGCATGTGTGTGCTTTGTGTGTGTGTGTGTGTGTGTGTGCATGTGTGTGCTTTGTGTGTGTGTGTGTGTGCATGTGTGTGCCTTAATATATTTATGTATGTGCATTCAAGCATGCATGTCTGTGTGTGCAGGAGTCAGAGTATTTTTGTGTGTACGTGCATTTATGCACATTTATCTGTGTGCTTTTTTTTCAATAAAATTAAAACAGAGTGATATAGTCTCCCTACTATTAGAATAGTATTTCATCAGTTTTTTGATGATATTATTATTATTATTATTCTTTGATACTGTTGAAAATCCCAAAACTAAGTGCTGCAGTTACACCTCACTAAAGCCCTGATAATGCTTCTGTGCTGATCCAGGATAGGAAAGTTAAAATCCTTTATCCACCTCTCTCTTTTTTTTTCAAAAATAGAAATTGTGAACAAAACTCAAAAAGAAACGGATAGAAACAGTGAAGAAGTGCATAATTAATTATTCATATAACTTTGGCAGTGGTGCCCTCCATAGGAATATGATGGCGTAAATTATTTACAATAAATATATTAGAGCTTTCAGAAATTCCTCTGATCTCTGACTAATTCAAGTTTAAGGTTGATGTCCATACATCTCAAACCGTCAATATCAAAAAGTGGATGCAAATTCATAGAATTTTTATAATGCAACAAATCAGACTGAGATTCTTCAGTCTCTCCTAAGGAAAGATAATGTTATTGCCTGCTAATGTATGAGTTTGGTGACACAATTAAAGGAATAGTTCACACTGGAGTTTTTTATTATATTTCAGCTTTAGGTTTAATGTTTTGGATTCCAGACAGGTTATGTGTGCAATGGATATTTCCCATATTTACAGAAGTGTATGATGTCCTGCCAGCTTGACAATGACTGGTATAGGGACATGCATGAACAAAACTTCATTCAACTCCAAAGTGGCTTGTTCAATGAGTTTTCATTTCCAAAACTCAGCGCAGCTGTCCAGATTAACATAACAGAATACATATGTTATCGTAAAAAGGGTTTGAGCTGTCTTACATCTATAGGTATTTTGCTCTTTTTCTGACAAATTTAGCATCAATGGTCAGTTCTGTCTGCCGTTCATTAACTCTGAATGTCACCTCCCCCTAAAATGACTGGTAGTTCATGCAATATTCACTCCTAATGAATTATAAAAATGTCATTCAAACGCAATGACTTCTGTCATTGTTTCACTGGAGATATGATGATGTAATGTGTATCCATTGATGTGTGGCCAGTAAATACAATGTTTGCTATTAGTGTTCTGTGATGGAATAATCACATGATGGCAGATGGCAATCATTATAAGAAGCAGATGCTCCTGATCACTTAATTAATCTTTAACTGTGTTTGTAAAGAATTATAATTTTCCTGTTAGATGTGCAGAAATTACATCATCATAATCTGTGTTCATCCCTTCCTTCTCACATTGAAGAGGTAAATAGTTATTTGGTGTACTTTGGGCTTGATTTACTAAAACTTTTAGCGTGTGCAAAACATTTTAGCACACGCAAAACCAATTACATGACCAATGATTGGCTATGGTATTTGTTTTGCACCAATCATTGGTTGTGTTATTAGTTTTCGCTAAAGGTCTTAGTAAATCTTAATAAATTAGTTTTTTAAAAGTGTGCTATATCTAAGAAATATAAACACCGATTATTTTTTGGTATTGGCTGAAATTAAATTTAAATTTAGTTATATTTTTCACTGGCTTGACATAATTGCTCTCAAAATTGACATAAATTTGCTTATGTGCATTCTGTTTACCATGAAATTACAGAAAAAAAGGTTTTTGATTTTTGCTGCCCATAACCCAGTGACAACCATAGTCACAGTACATTAAAGCAGCTTGCATTTGAATAATTATTACGATTGTGACAGGTCTTTAGGTAGTGGCTTTGTGCTTGTTTGTTTATTTGTTTGTTGGTTTGATGTTTAGTCCCTGTTGGCCTGGATAATATACATCCCTCCAGAAAAAAAAACAGACTCTGTGGAGTCACAAGAAGGTCTGAGGGACTGTTTTTGTTGTATTTAGTTTGCAGGGCCTTTTATGAATTCACTCTCTGGTTTCAAACATTTTAGAAGGTTTTAAGCAAATTATTTTGCAAAACAAAGTCATAAAATGATATGTGCCTAAAAATTACTCATTTGGCTTTCAAGAGAAGAGTAATATTAAGGATACCTGCAGTATTTAGAATGTATCTGTGACGGTTTCCAGTGGCGGAGAATCAAACGCAACGGGAAATGGGAATCAGAACAATTCACTCACCAACGGTGAGGACCACAAATAGATGAAACCCCAAAAGGGTGGAAAAGAAAAGGAATAATCCTAGAAGCTAAAACAGCCAAATAATAATCAACCCAGGAAAACAGGGCAGAACTCGAAACATGAGTAAAAACACAAAACTAAGTCTCCCGAGCTCAATACTAGAGCTAACACGGGAAACTGAAAAAGTAAAAACACCTTTGGCACGTAAACCTAACACGGCCAGAAGAAGGTGAAACAAAAGTGAAACCTCCAAAGAAAAACTGTCTCAGTGAGAACAGAACAGACAAAATAGCACAGCGAAGCTTACAGGAGCGGATAAACCTATACCTGAAAAGATAAAGCTATGAAGCACATCCCTTGTGAACATGACACACGTCCCTTGTGAACATGACGCACGTCCCTTGTGAACATGACGCACGTCCCTTGTGAACATGACGCACGTCCCTTGTGAACATGACGCACGTCCCTTGTGAACATGACGCACGTCCCTTGTGAACATGACGCACGTCCCTTGTGAACATGACGCACGTCCCTTGTGAACATGACGCACGTCCCTTGTGAACATTATCAAGGGTGAGGAACTCGCAAAGAGTGACTAGGATGACTGGGTTAAATACACAGAGAGAGACAAAAAACAATGAGGATCAGGTGTGAGGAAGCAGGGAGGGGAGATGGCTGACAGGTGAGAACAATGAGGGTAACAAGGACCAATAAAACCATAACAGTTAGTACATATGTTAGTAATATATATATATATATTAATTAAGTTGAAGGAAGAAAATGATACGAAATACAGAGGAAACCCGAATGTAACAAAATCACCCGAATAGTGCAACGACAAAGACAGGGAGTGGAATCTCGGGGAACACGAAACAAAGACAAACAGATGACTCGGACAACCCACGAACAGAGGGGAATGCAATGGTGAATGATAAATAATAAATCCAGAATAATAATGAAAATAAAAATACAAAGCAGACAGAACTCAGACACTCAGAACATAACATGAATAATGAGCACGGGGAGGCAAAACTCCGGACCGGAACGTGGAATAAAATCTTATTCTCAATTGGGAGAAACAGGACGAAAACCACAACGAAAAAGGAAAAAATAACCCACGAACCATGACAGGATCATTCAAGGACATTCCAAAAAAGGACTTTTAACTGGTTTTAAGAGAGAAACCAGTCTATAAAAGAGAAACGAGTCTATAAGAGAGAAACTGATTGCTGGTGTCATTTCATGCACATCAATACTTATCTGTGCAGTATGGTACACATGTATATGCACTGTATAGCTCGTGTCCGTGTTTGAATGTATTTTGTCGTGTCAGGCTTTTGTCTTTTGTTTTTTTCATGCGCTGTGTGTCTATTGTGGGATTGGGATGCGGGCTGGAGATTTGTCGGGGCACTCCTGCTGCTCGTTTTTATAATATTGACGAATTGTATATTCTGGATAATTTTGTTTGTGGTCATCACCGTAGAGACGCATTCACAACATATGCTTGGGAATGTCCGTTGAATCTGCAGCCACAATGTTTACCATCATTCTTCACCGGACTAAAAGATGTCGGGACTCGGGACTGATCTAGGACTGCAGGCAATCTTCAAAAGGCCACCAAGGAAGAGAAAAGAGAAGAGGAGTGAGGCGAGGACTGGGATGGCTGACGCAGTTCGGTGCTCCGTTTTGACAGTGTACAACACTGCGTGTATGGAGGAAAGTTGTGAAGGCGGAGTTTGTGTGTTGGACTGCTTAATTAATGACACTGGACATCTCGGGACAGCGGGGGCAATTTTTTTATCATGGCTGTATGATTATATTGAATGTCTTTGTTTGATATGTTTGTCTGTTGTGGGTCTGCCCCCACTTTTTTTGTTTTCCCTAGCGGGAAAATAAAAGTTATTCTATTCTAACACAAGTTTCAAATATTTCCATTACTTTGAATCTTCCCCATTCTAAATCAAACACTTTCAAAGTTTCAATGGTCCATGAGACCCCGGAATATTGTATTAATATTTGCAGCTTGAGAGTTGATCAGCTTCAACGGCATTCATAGCATCACTGTAGATTACTTGCAGTGGGCTGGGGTGCTCTGAGGAGTGAGGACTCTGTATGTTACTCTCCAATCATTCTTTCAGATTGGAACATCCTTCTTAAAGATCTGTGGCAGAAACAACATTTTGGAGAAGTTACAAGATCACACTGAAATAAAAATAAATGTTTAATATTTGGCCTGAAATACAGATTGAAATGTGTCTGCAGTGTATGAGCTAATTTCACTCCACAGTCTTCTTTCCAGAGTAAAAAAATTAAATTGCAAACGTGGCAGAAAAACATATGAAGACATGTGCTGCTTTTCACCATATTACATTACATTACAGGCATTTAGCAGACGCTCTTTTCCAGAGTGACTTACACAGCATTTTTTTTGCATTTATACATAGTATCCATTGATACAGCTGGATATATACTGAAGCAATGCAGGTGAAGTACCTTGCTCAAAGGTACAATGGCAGTGTCCGACCTGGGAATCGAACCTGCAACCTTTCGGTTACAAACTCAGTTCCTTAACCATTATACTACACTGCCGCCCGTGTAGAGAAATGCATGTGCATACCATGTCTCCTTTCGTGGTTGATTACAATACATGCTGGCTCCCACAGACATTGACAAACAAGCTCTCCCCCACCCACCCAGTCTTTCGCCACGGAGGTACTTCTGCTTTTTGGTCACGGTACATTTAACATTTGATGCGCCACGCAACTCATCAGTCTTCTCAGCTTACTCAGGCAAAGATTCCAAAGGTAATTCCTTCTGGGATCAGGCACTGCCCCATTATTCAGGATGAATTCTGAACCCAGACATTAAAGTCTGCGGGGTTTCCACCAGGCTGCGAGCTTGGAAAAAAAGGCATTCCTGCGTTCAATGAGAATACAAAGATATTAAACATGGTAAACATTATTAGCCATTCCGTTCAGATACAGTTAGCTCTTCATACACATGGAGCTTGGTTGCAGTCCTTTCAAAGCTGTGACTGAAAATTAAACTTTCATCAGCAGTTCTCATCTGGGCACTCTGAACATATGGAAATATGCGCTGAAAAAAAGAGAAATGGACTTTTGCAATCTCCCTGTTGCACCAGATAAAATTATTTGGGACACATTTTCAAATAGATAAAGAATGTGTGA
This sequence comes from Ilyophis sp. 1 JC-2022, assembly GCA_022702515.1. Lineage (NCBI taxonomy): Eukaryota > Metazoa > Chordata > Actinopteri > Anguilliformes > Synaphobranchidae > Ilyophis > Ilyophis sp. 1 JC-2022. The sequence goes on along the minus strand of CM040400.1, from coordinate 58,547,622 downwards.
GAATTTTGAATTGTTTCATACTGGATACTTGTTTTATCAGGCATGTGAATTGCCACTTTGATGAGAACTAGATTGTTAGATTGTATTAGTAATAATTCTATTAAACCCTGCCGTTAGTAGATTAGTTAACCACACCCGTGTTTAGCCAGTTAGTACTCATGCAAGTCCTATATAAGAATTAGTAGTGCAGGGTAATACGAACGAAGTGTACAGGAACGAAGGTAAAACTCTGTGAGAGGAAGCGAGAGAGACAGCACAGAACGCAAGGCTGTGGAAAACATGGAAAAATGTATGCTTCATAAACTGACAATACTAAACATGACAGAAATACAAGACACAGACTCAGAACATAACATATGCTACTTCCAGGGTCATCTCCTGCTTGGTTGATTGGTCAGCAAAACACTGAGGGGTTCACAATTTGCCAATTATTTTGTGTGTGTGTGTGTGTGTGTGGGGGGGGGGGGGTCATTATTAATGAAAACTAAAAAACTTCATTAAAATATTATATTAATATTAATTGAAATCCAATGTTATTTTAAGCAATCCAAATGGCAACTGAGCTCGTGGTGCAGAAAAAATATAGTGTCACTTGTAAGAGTACCAGAAAACAAGATATCAAAAGTCTTTTGATGTTGTTGGTTCACAGACATCAGGAAGTCATGGCATGCAAAGGGCATGTGACCAAATATTTAAAATGATTACTTTATTCTATATATATATATATATATATATATATATATGCAGGGGTGCAAATATGTTGCAGCACACATGGTTTTGTTAAAATATAATTATTTCATGATGAGGGATTTTTTTTTTCTCATAATAAATTTATTTCAATTAAAGGTTGGATTTTTCTCAGTTTTTCAGTGTGAGATTAAGCTAATTTAAAAAAAATTTCTCCAAAAAAATGACACTATCAAAAGTGAGGAACTCGCAACAAAGGACTGAATGTACAAGGTAAAAATACACTGAGGGAAACAAAAAACAATGAGGATCAGGAGTGAGGAACCAGAAAGGGCAAATGACAGACAGGTGGTCTGTCTGAATGCGTAAAAAATAAAACAATGAGGAAAGCTATAATAAAATAACAAGGGAACATGTAATACGCGGACCGGATTCACACAAAACACAGACTTGAACATGAACTGGACAAGTGCATACAATTAGAGAATGGAAAGCAGAAACGAGAGTCAGCTGTAGTCAATAGAGAAACCAAAGAAAGATAATTAGTGATAGAACATGCAGAAAGAGAGACAGCTGCAGTGAGGAAAGACATAAGTAAATTAGTAGATTACTAGAAACTCCTGATTCAATGGCGGTAGTAGATTAGTATTATGTTCGATCGGTTCGGTGAATAATAGGTTTTTATTGCAACAATATTCTGGTCCAGAAGAGCAATTCAGTCTACAGGAATCATAAAATGCAAAAAGCAAAAGCTAACAATTTGTACCAATCTTTATACTATTTCCAAATGTCGTCATATGCACTCTGAAACCAGAGTTTGAGCTGGGGAGGAAGAGTGAGGGCCACATGTGTGCAGTTGGTTCCTCTTGCTCTCAGCCTCACGCCGTCCGCCACCACTCTTAAATTGCCTAGCTCAGCTTGTCTGAAGAGGTTGCACAAAAAACAAGATGTATCCTGTACTGTTTTTATACAAACATACTTCCGCAAAATGCACTTCTCCATCAGTTTAAGGATCACAGTATGGATAACTGTGAAATAACATATATTGTAATAAATTAATAATAAAGAAACACTTAAATCAATGGATTAAACATTTTCTTTGATTACTTCAGGAATATAGGGTAATTAGCTCAACACTTTTATTAAGTCCATTATTCACGGACTCTCATATTATATACAAGTTAGTCGTTAGTAGATTAGTAGACCCTAATTCTAAGATGTTAGTGGTTATTAGTTAATTAGTATTATTTACAATTAAGTAATTAGTAATGAAGGAAGGAATGAGAGAGGAAATACAGAGAAAACCGAAATCCCCACAGACTCCCATAAAGTGTGACGAAGACAGGGAGTGACAGTAATACAAAACACAGAACAGTGAAACCACAAATAATCAGAAACAAAAATACATGAATGAAAATGAAAATAAAAATACAAAACAGAAAGAACTCAGAATCTCAGAACATAACAGGACTATAAAGCCATAAAGATTTGCAGAGACCCGACTCACCCGGGACACAGCACTTTCACCCTTCTGCCATCTGGAAAGCGATACAGATCCCTGTACGCTCGCACAACCAGAATGAAGAACAGTTTTTACCCGAACGCTGTCACACTGCTGAACTCAAGGCGTCCCCTCCACCTCACAAATTGAACTGATAACCTAACTGTTCTTGGTAACTGTGCAATATTTAAATGCTGTGCAATATTTAAATTCTGTGCAATATTCAACTCTCTCTGTGCAATATTTTAATTATATTTACATCACTTGTTTTTGTACTTTACCCCACTAGGCTAGGGTATACCCTCAATTGCTGCACTTCCCCCATTGTAGGACACTTTATTCTTTTATATATTTATATTGTTTTGTACTTATCACGCAGTTATGCATTTATTATTTCTTGTATCTTGTGTATCTTGTGTATGTGTGCATCTATGCTGCGGGCTCGAAACAAAATTTCCCTGTACATGTACAGTGACAATAAAGTATTCAATTCAATTCAATTCAAGACTAACTTACAGCATGTTGTTGGTGCAGGTAGGGGGTGTTTTGTTTAGCCCAGTCGGGTGTAAGGTGCTTGAGATTTTAAGTGTTCTAAATCTTTTCCTCTGGCTGACAGATGACCCGATCAGGAGCAGAATGGATGCCCAGTCTGTCTACACCTCCCTGGTGAGGGGCATTGTGGAGTTCAATTTCAATCACAAGCACATACCCAGTAGATTGCAGCTCACCTGTGAGGGGGCTGTGCCGGTGGCAGTGAGCCCCTCTGGGCATGTCTTGATTGCTGCTGCCCAGTATGGTAAGGGCAGGGTAGTCGCCATGGGCCACGCATCCTACATCCAGTACGAGCTTGATGAGTTTGAGTGTTTTGTCCAAAACGCCATCGACTGGCTGAAGCCCCACCCAGATGTCTTGGTGGGCGTGTGTGAGCTCTCTAACCTGGCAAAGTTCCTGGTGGAAAGAGACATCAAGGCCATTGATGTGCCCAGTTATGACAACACTGTGGGGGTGTTCTGCTGCGATGCAACAATGACAAGCAGGCCGAGGAGGTGCTGCAGTTTGTGAAAGAAGGGGGTGGCCTCCTCATCGCTGGTCAGGCATGACACTGGTCATACAAAAATCCCAAAAAAGATTTCCGTCTGTCGTATCCTGGAAACAAAGCAATCAGAGCTACTGGTATTGTGTTCTCTTCAGAGACTGCAGACAGAAGAGTCTATAAAGTTCTCAAAGAGATTCCATCAACCTCAGGTTTTCAGCCTTAGATACAGGTCCTCCATATATGTATACATGCATACAGTTAAATGCAAAGGGATTGGGATGGTGACAATTTTAGTTGTTAATTTTGGCTCTGTACTCCAGCACATTGGATTAGAAATAAACCAATGAATATGAGGTGCACATTGTTAGCTTTAATATGAGGGTGTTTACATCATATCCATATTGAGTGATTTGTGTATGAATTACAGCTCCTGTACAGCTATACATAGCCCCTCCATTTTATGGGAGCAAATATAATCTGTGGAGTTCATAAACTAATGAATGTAAATTAAAGTTTATTTGTGAGATCAGTTATTCATGTGAACTTCATCTTCCTAATGCCAAGCTCACACTACAGGACTTTTGCCACGATTCTGACCAATTCCGGACAAATTTTGCAGTCCTAAAATAATCTTTAAAGCATCTGCAAAAAATCTTGGTTCCATCGGCTGGAACAATCCTTTGATGTGAGCTGGTCAAAAGACGCAATTATTTCTGTCTCGAACCAGTCTGGACCTCATCGGGGGAGCCTGGGATAATTTCAAACCATTTTGATTTAGTAGGGAGTCCTGGCTGACCTACAGTGACTTCATTCTATCTATTTTTTATTTATTTTTTTATATATATTTTTTATTTTTTTCTATTGCACTTTTATTGATTATGGCATTTCTATTTTAACTTTTCTTTCTTCCTATTGTTTCTTCTATAGCTTATGTTTTAGTCTTATTTTAACTTTTATTGTGAAGCACATTGCATTGCAAATGTTGTACGAAATGTGTTATATAAATAAAGTTTGATTTGATTTGATTTAGAATGTCAACAGTAAGGTGTAAGAAACCAAGTTGAGAGAATGGGGGAGAATACAAACGCTTGTAATAAAATGGATGCCAAACAGAGTAAGTGGAGTGAACAGTGTTTACTTTGTGACAAAGTGAAAACAAAGTGCATACACGTGACAATATTACAAATTTTGTCTACAAATATACAATATGTACAAACACGGACACATCACACAGAGGCCTAAGATGCCCAGTGTTACCAAAGCAAAAAAAAACAACAAAACAAACCAAACATGACAACAAAGCAAAGGTAGAGGACAAAATAAGCCTACTTACCTACTCTCACTAACCCAAACCAAAAGTGCACTCGGTGGCAACCACTCTTAAGCTGGTGTATATACAGAATACCAAGCCCATGTGGTGCTAGAATATAGAGGCCTCCATCTTACCTGTCCCAAGGCCTCAGCCACCTGACAAAATGGACAGAGGAAACAGACACACAGAGGAAACTAACTACACAACAAACAAAATAGCATGAGCAGGAATGATATCAGACTGAAATGTTTAAAGAAAACAAAATAACACAAACTGAGTCAAAACTACAACCAGCCAACAAACAGGGGGAAAAGCAGGGGAGATCAGTCAACAATCTAAATATGAGGAGAGGGCAGAGTGGTTCACAGGCAAACGATAATTGAAAGCTGGGTGGACGAATGGTAGCAGGCATCTAAGAGGAGGATGATGTTGAGACAGAAAAGGGAGAGAGACAAGCACACAAAAAAAAGACTCTGTCCTCCTTAAATCGTCTGGTGTGTGCTGTATCGTGCAACAATTTTTTAAAGACTGTCATTTGACAGTCATTAGATGTGAGTTGCTCTCCGTGGATGGGATTTTGTAAAGATATAAAAAGTCCTGTAGTGTGAGCTTGGCATAAGAAATATTAACTTCAATTACATTTTATTTGTATATCGATTTTCTTATTTTATTAAAGATTTTTCCCTGTTTTCTCACTACTTAGTAGCCGATTTGTACCCTAGAACAATTACATTTCCCTTGTGGCAACCTCTTGAGAATTTGTCGCTACACAACCCGCCAGCTGGCAATAGGGAAAGGGCGCCACATCCTCTTCAGGGCATGACTCCTTGTGCTCCTGACTGTGACTCCAACTTGCACGGAGCCATATTGTGCACAATGATTCTCCCCTGCTGAGTCCCTCTGCCCACCCCGGGAGCTTCTCCTTCAAGGCGCCGGCCATGTTTGGATCTGGCAAGGCTCTAACCCCTGATCCTCGGAGTGCAACTGTGCTGACTCAAATTCAATGCTTTTACCGCTGCTCCACTGCGCTGCTTGTATAGCACATTTTACAGAAAATTGTCACAAAGACACTTTACAGAGAAACAGATTAGGGGAAAAAGAATAAACTCCTTAATGGGAAGAAATCTTGGGAGGAACCTGGCTAGAGAGGGGCAGCCCAATGTCCGCTGGCTGGCCTGGTATAAAGTAAAGATGGAATGGATGGTAAGAAATGTAATGAGGCATCTCTCACAGCAAAGAATCACATACGATACGATACGATACGATATATTTTTATTCATACCAGCCAATGGTCAATCAGGTATCATACAGTTCATGTAGTAATCAATTGAGGTAGTATGAAAAGGAAAACCCCAAAATAAGCTGCAGCCGCTGCTTTTAAGAGGGGAACCCAGCAAAATCAAAACAAATTAATACATCTATAAAAACAAAACAAAACATGTTATATGAGACATGACACAGGGCAAGACATAGTACAATATAATATAATAGTACAGAGAGGGGTGTAACGTTCTGTAGACAATCATCAGTTATATGAGGACAAGAGTTTCTTTTTTACATTTCTTTTAAAGAGGGAGACAGACTGGAACATTTTTATGGAGTCATCGAGCTCGTTCCATATTTGCGGACCCCTGCACAGTACACTCAGGCTGGTACATTTTAGCTTTCGTTTTTTCCCTTTGATTAAATGTTTATTTCTGGTGACGTGTGTATGCAGGGGACGGTAGATAGGGACAAGCTCGTTTAACCGATGGTTTGTCCTGTGCACTACTTGATACATGATAGTAGCATTTTCATACACATTCAGCTCTGCAAGCTTTAATAGTCCAAGGTTGCTAAATAAAGGTCCAGTAGGCTCTCTGTAGTCAGACCATGATATGGCGCGTATTACTTTATTTTGTAATGTCTGTAGTTTTTTAATGTAACTGGGAAAGGTGTTGGACCATATGATGTTGCAGTAATTTAAGTGAGGTTCAAATAGGGATTTATATAAGGTGAGCAGGGCTGAATGTGGGAGACAGTGTCTTAATTTAAAAAACAAGCCAACGTATTTAGATAGTATTTTTATAAGATGATCAATATGGTACTTGAAATTCAAGAATTGGTCGATGTGGACCCCCAGGAATTTTGTGGAAGCTACTCTATTGATTTCTTGCCCATTTATTGCAAGACGGATAAACTCTGTGTCAGTTTTATTTTTATTAGAGCAAAATACTATATAATTAGTATTTTTTATGTTGAGAGAGAGTTTATTACATCGGAACCAGGTATCCACCTTCTCCATCTCTCTATTTACAATTTCTTGAAGTAGAAATGGATCTTTGGATGACAGAAGCAAATTTGTATCATCAGCAAAAAGTACTTTATGTAGGATTTGAGAGGAGTTGACAAAATCATTGGTGTATAAGATGAAGAGGAGAGGTCCCAAAATTGAGCCCTGGGGGACCCCATAGTTAATGAATTTGTTTTGAGAATTTTGACCATTTATACTTACATATTGTTGTCTTCCATATATGTAGCTTTTAAACCAATTAAGAGCTATGCCTCTGACACCGTAGCAGTTTAATTTGGTTAGAAGAATCTCAAAGTCAATGCAATCAAATGCCTTAGACAGGTCGAGGAAGATGCCAATGGAGAGGTCACCTTTATCAATGGCATCATTGATGTTTTCCTGTAGGTCAAGAACTGCCATACATGTTGTGCTTTTTTTCCTGAAGCCATATTGTGAGGAGTCCAGAATATTTAATTTATCTATGTAACTACTCAGTCTGGTATAGACAATTTTCTCAAACACCTTAGAACAGGGGTTCCCAAACTTTTCCATGCCAAGGACCCCCAAATAGTCGTAGCCTCTGGCTGGGGCCCCCCTATTGCGAAATGGCTTTTTTTTTAAAACTTTTAAATTACACTGGCAAATATTTAAAAATCTAACATACAGCTTCTTAATACACAACACAATATTTTTGACCCTATTTTGATTCCATAATCGGGCCGTTAGCAGCTCAACGTAACGCTTTGTTTATTAGTTATTAGTTATTAGTTAAACGGTTAGTTATTGGCTGCAATTGAAAGAAGGGCATGGCAAAGACCAAATTTAGATATGAAAGGATTTATAACAATTTATATCTTATTTTAAACCGGCACAGTAATCTTATGAATTGAATTGCGGCCCCCACTTTGAAAACCCCTGCCTTAGAAAGTGAAGGCAGTATGGATATTGGTCTATAGTTGTTCTTGTCATTTTTATCACCCGTCTTAAAAACCCGTCTTTCACCATGTTGAACAGGTTCAAGTTTAATCTAGCTGGTAAGTAGAAAGTCCAAATGAGATGTACAATATGCAATTCAGAGGGGCAAGGTGATACATCTGGGGCTCCAGGTTGCATCAAGGTGTGATCCAGGGGAAGGACTGGGCTGAAGCAGTTTGCAAACTCAGGGCGAGGGGCATGGCTGGAGCAGTCCACCAACTCAGTGCGAGGGAAGGGTAGAAGCCTCAGGGAAAAGAAAGTAGGAGAGTAACAACTGCAAATGTGAAGACCACAGTGTCATATGGAAAGCCCCAGGGCACTATGCTATAACAGCCCCAGGGCACTATGCTATATCTAAAGATGTGAAGAGAGTGGTGCACACAACCAGAGTGATCATGTACCCCAACAGCAAACCTGAGCAAAAAATTAACAGCTTGTGGTTGTGACAACCAAGATAAACCAGGCATTGAATAATATAACGTGTGGGCCTGTGTCATCCATGCAGCTTCCTTGTGAATTTATAAGAGCTTCGCCGCCCAAGCATGCGCTGCCAGCCACCACTTATTTTCACCCCTCAGTCAACCTGCAGAGCTGCAGTCAATCCATCTTCACTGGGCTCTGTTTAGTCCTACATGTCTGAAACTGTGTGAGCTGTGTTTCAGTGTTGTTTCCTCAGCATGCAGAACATGGTGCTGCTGGGCACTCAGTACTGTGGGTCAGGTCAGGTTAGGGAAGAGAGCAGGACAGATGTGTCCCTGTACCAGCTGGGACAAAGGTTTTCCAGTCCTTGGGAAGCTGATGCTGCATTCTAAAGTACTTTTTTTTTATTTATTAAAAAATTAGAAATTAAACACTAATAACACTAATAACCTTCTGCTTCTTCAATCAAATTAAAACAGTGATATAGTCTCCCTACTATTAGAATAGTATTTCATCAGTTCTTTGATATTATTATTATTATTATTATTATTATTATTATTATTATTATTATTATTATTATTCTTTGATACTGCTGAAAATCCCAAAACTAAGTGCTGCAGTTACACCTCACCAGAGCCCTGATAATGCTTCTGTGCTGGTCCAGGATAAGGAAGTTCAAATCCTTTATCCACCGCTCTCTTTTTTTTTTTTCAAAAGTAGAAATTGTGAACAAAACTCAAAGAGAAACGGATAGAAACAGTGAAGAAGTGCATAATAATTCATATAACTTTGGCAGTGGTGCCCTCCATAGGAATATGATGGCGTAAATTATTTACAATAAATATATTAGAGCTTTCAGAAATTCCCCTGATCTCTGACTAATTCAATTTCAAGGTTGGTGTCCATACATCTCAAACCGTCGACATCAAAAAGTGGATGCAAATTCATAGAATTTTTATAATGCAACAAATCAGACTGAGATTTTTCAGTCCCTCCTAAAGAAAGATAATGTTATTGCCTGCTAATGTATGAGTTTGGTGACACGATTAAAGGAATAGTTTTGATTATATTTCAGCTTTAGGTTTAATGTTTTCGATTCCAGACAGGTTATGTGTGCGATGGATATTTCCCATATTTACAGAAGTTTGTGATGTCCTGCCAGCTTGATAAAGGCTGGCAATTATAAGAAGCAGAGCATTACAATTTTCCTGGTAGATCATAATAATCTCTGTTCATCTCTTCCTTCTCACATTGAATAATTCTTTAGTGTATTTAGGGCTTAATTTCTTGATTTACTAAGACCTTTAGTGTGTGCAAAACATTTTAGCACACGCAAAACCAAAAACATGACCAATGATTGGCTATGGTATTTGTTTTTCACCAATAATTGGTTGTGTTATTAGTTTTGCGTGTGCTAAAAAGTTTTGCACATGCTAAAGGTTTTAGTAAACCAGGCCCGTAGTGTGCTATATCTAAGAAATATCAACAAAAAGACAAAACTCCTGGAAAACCGATACTCACAGATTTTTTTTTTTCAGATGAGGTCTGGTATATCTGAGATTTGCTTCCGTGTACTAACAAGCAGATTTAAACAATCTAATTCACAGCTGAACAAAGCATTCTGTTTACCATGAAATTACAGAAAAAAAGGTTTTTGACCTTTGCCGCCTGTAGCCCAGTGAGAACCATAGTCACAGTATATCACACATTAAATGGCCAGTTCGTAATTTTTACACTTGAATTTGGTGTTACTAGCTTGGGGAGTACATGTTAGCATGAAAACAAACGCTTTTTTATAAGTTCCGTGATTTGAGAACGAGCTCTCTGAAGTCCCTGGATTTTACACCCTGTGACGTAGATGGTGTAAATCTATTGCAATGAAGAACTACAGCAGTGCCATGTTTACCTCACCAGAGAGAGCAAACCTAGTTTGCTCGTTTGTTCGTTTGTGCGTGCAAAGCATGCTGGTTGTTGTAGTATGACGTTTTTGTTGATTTCTCAGGCTATACTCAACCGATTTGGAAAATTATTTTTGCTTTCAGTTACTTGAATCGGCTGTATTCAGGAAAAGTATATTCCAGTGGCGAACTGGCCCTTTAAGGCAGCTTGCATTTTTATAATTATTATGTTTGAGACGGATCTTTAGGTAGTGCCTTTGTGCTTGTTTGTTTATTTGTTTGTTGGTTTGATGTTTAGTCCCTGTTGAATGGCCTGGATAATTTACATCCCTCCAGAAATCATCCCTTACATCCCTACATCCCTTGTTGTATTTAGTCTGCACTTTCCCAGGTCAGCTTTAATTAGTTTTTGTGATGTGCTAAATCAATTGGGACTGTCTCTTTGCTTAAGAAAAAACAGCAAACATTTGCTGGACTCTTAAGATGTTTTCATTACTTTACTGGTTTCATACATTTTAGAAGTTTTTAAGCAAAAAAAAGTCATAAAATGATATCTGCCTAAAAATGACTCATTTGGTTTTCAAGAGAAGATAATATTAAGGGTAACTGCAGTATTGTATCATTCAAGGACATTCCAAAAAAGGAGCTACTTTTAACTAGTTTTAATCAAACACTTACCCCCAGAGTATTACCTAACCAGTCTATAAACTGAATGCTGGTGTAATTTCGGGTTGGCCGCCGCCAAGCAGCGAAGGGTATTCTCCATTGTCTGATTAGTTTGCTCCGTCTGCCTATTAGTTTGTGGGTGAAAGCCAGAGGAGAGACTAACCGATGCGCCCAACTGAGCGCAAAAAAAACGCCAAAACCTAGCGACAAACTGAGGACCACGGTCAGAAACAATGTCTTGAGGTAACCCATGTACATGAAATACATGAGAATTATCAACTGAGCGGTCTCCAGCGCCGATGGTAATTTAGCTAGGGCAAGAAAATCACCGTGAAAAAAAAACCTATCAACAATGACTAAAATCACCGTGTTACCCTGCGAGTCAGGTAATACAGTAACAAAGTCCAAGGCGATATGGCTCCAAGGTCGTCTTGGCATGGGTAGGGGCCGCAACAACCCCAAAGGTGAGAGTCGAGAACCCTTACTCCGAGCGCAAACAGCAAACGCAGCGACAAACTCGCGCACATCTTTCTCTATGCCCGGCTAACAAAATCTTCTGGATAAAAATTCCTTGGTGCGAAGAACCCCAGGATGCGCCATGAACTGGGACGAATGACCCCACTGTAGTACCTGAGACCTCAAAAGGAACAAAAAGGCAACTGACAGGACCACCACCTGGATCCGGGGTGCACCGCAACGTCTGCTGAATGCCCCCCTCAATGTCCCACAACACCAGAGCCACTATCTGGGAAACAGGCACAATATGCTCCAGAATAGCAGGACCCTCCATACGTTCAAAAACCAGTGACAGAGCGTTAGGTATAACATTTTTTGTATCAGGGCGGTACGTTAAAAGAAAGTAAAAAAATAGTGCCAATGCGTGCGCCTAGGATTTTGTTGTCTTGGTTTTCTGGTACTTTTTCCGGGTTCGTACTCTGATCCAAAAAAAAAAAAAAAAAAACTGCTCCTCTCTCTCAAGCACTCCACCCTTCTCTTTTTGATCATTTTTGATCTAAAACAACTCAATCAATCATCATTCATCGCAGTAAGGGCCGAGAGAAATAAGCACATTTTTTGCGAAAAAAAAAAAAAATGTCAAATGTCAACAAAAAAAAAAAAAAATTTCTCTTCTCCCATCCATAGTACGTCATTGACTAATGTCTGAAAAAAAAAGGGGGGGCTAGTGAGACCGAATGACATGATACCTGATATTTTATGGGTATTAAAAGTTTTTTTTTTTTTCATCATCACCACGCACGCGCACGATTATATAAGCATATTACGGAGATCTAATTTGGAGAAAATAGTAGCTCCTTGGAGACGTTCAAATGCCAAATTCATAAGAGGAAGTGGGTATCGATTCTTAATAGTTATGGCGTTTAGCCAATAGTAATCAATACATGGTCTTAAAGTGCCATGCTTCTTTTTCACGAAGAAGAACCCCGCACCAGCAGGTGAGGTCGATAGTCTTATGAAACCATTAGCTAACGGGAGTTGTTAGCCTCATCGAAATAATCCTTCATAGCCGCATTCTTGGGGGCTGACAAGGAATAAAGACTCCCTCTCGTAGGAGTAGTACCTGGATACAGCTCAATAGCGCAATCAAAAGGGCAGTGGGGCGGAAGGGTGGTTGCCCTCTGTTTGCTAAAAACCTCTGCTAAATCGACGTATTCAGTTGGCACGTTGTGAAGAAACGGAAATTCCAGTGTTCCTGCCATCTCAATATTCTCCCCCCGAGTAGGTGACCCAGGAAGAGACGGCCACCGAATCTCAGAGTCGGAAGGTTCCTCAGAAGATATTTCCTTCCAATAGGAATCTACGTCAGCCAGAGAGTCCCATTCCAGACTCTCGTCACCAACCTCAGATTCCAAAACAGACTCTCCGCGATTAGGCGGAGATGTAATCTCCTCCAGCTCAGAGTCAGAATCCGAAGCGTCAAAACATTCCCTAGCCAAACTGGAAGAGGCGATGTGACCTTGCGCCGTACACGCGGGATCTCAATGACGGATGACCCTTTTATCCTCCCCCCATTTAATATAGGTTTCGTGCTTGACTAGCCACGTATGACCCAAAACAAGAGGATGAGCAGGAGAGTCGACCAAGAAAAACTGAATCTTCTCAGTATGGGAATCCTGATGAACCGACATAGTAAGAAGAGCAGTAGTTTCCTTAATCGTACCTGACGACGGACGACCGTCGAGGGCAGTGACAAAACAAGGCTGTTTGAAACGCTAAACAGGAATGTGATGCTTTTTAGCCCACCGGGCATCAATAAAACAATCCACAGCCCGGGAATCAATAAAAGCCTCAACCTGAAGAGACTGCCGTCTCCACAGGATATTAACAGTTAGTAAGGTACGCGATGTAGTGTCTTGGAGTCTTGCAACAGAACCAGGTTCATCTAGTGAGATTTTTTTTCTTTTAAGTTTGACACACTGACTGATTGCGTGACCTCTCCTTCTACAGTAGTGACACCAATCAACCCAGTGATCGGAATCTTTATCAGAAACCCTAGAGACCCCATCTATCTGCATGGGTCTCTCAGTACTAGGCGATAGATATTTTACTGCAGGAGGAACAGACTCGGTAACCAAAATAAAAGAAGACCTAAGTCGGTGGTCCTCTCTGTGTTTTAAACGGTCACGCAGACGATTGTCTATCCCAATAGCGGAAGACACTAGTGCATCTAAAGAATCAGGTTGCTCGAGAATGGCTAGGGCATCCTGAATAGACTCGTCCAATGCCTCCGAAAATTACGCCATCAGCGGAGACTCTGACCACGCTGTCTCGCCTGCCAGTGCTCTAAACTTTATGGCGAATTCCGTCACAGTATCCTTACCCTGGCGTAAGCAATGAAGCCGTCTAGTCGATTCCCAATCTGAAATGTTATGGTCAAAGATCTACTCCATTTCGCTCATAAGTGTCTTAATATTATCCAAAACCGGCGAACTGCCCCTGATTAAAGGAGTCGCCCAGTCAAGTGCGGCTCCCGTAAGTAGTGAGAGCATGAAGCCTGAGAAGTAAAGCACGATGGCAGAGTTTTAAAAAATATATGACACTGCGCCAAAAACCCTCGACACTTTCCGGCCCTACCGTCGTAACGGAGTGGAAGCTGAAGTTTGGGCTCACGGGGTGTGATGGGCAAATGGGTGGGGTTCATTTGTGCTAGGGGAACTGGAGGAACGGGAAAAGTGACTGTGAGAGACACGGCATGAAGACTCTTCGAGACACTCTCCCTGCAAACGCAACTGTTGAGTGTACATATCCTGTTGCCTTGTCTGAAGGGCAAACATGCCCTCCTCATGCGAAGACCAAGCAGAACACTGTGAAGTCAGAGTATGTTTAATCCCTGACTGATCTCCTTCAAATAACTTTGCTGAATCATCCATGATTGGCTTGATTGTTCTGTAAGGGTTTATAAATGTTTCGGCGATACAAACGCAAAGGTGGGGAGATCAGAACAAGTTGGCTCACAACCGTGAGGACCAATAATTAGGGAGAAAAAATTATAAAGGAAGAAAGAAAAGACAGGAAACAAAATTCTTTAAGGCTAACAGCCAAAACAAAAATCAACGCAATAAAATGGGCGAACTACTAAAACTTGTAGAATACCAACTACACAGCTGGAAACAATAATGAGGCTGGCAAACCATGAAACGGAAGGTGGAAAAAATCCAATTGATTCACAATCATGAAAGCAGGACGAGAGAAATGTCTTTGAATTTTCCTACATAGACTACAATAGATGTCTATTTATTCATACTTCCTTCTCTCAAGGTGTTCTCGTTGCTGCATTTTAAAGCAGACGTGACTTCCCTTTTTACAGAACAGTGGCTACAGATACGGAAAGGAAGACAGTCAGGGTCAGTGGCAGTGAAAATGAAGCTTCTCTTATTAACAACCATCACAACTCTGACCACCCTGGGCTCCCTCTCCATGGGACAATGTAAGTTTGTTTTTATTTATAAAAGGGCCTCCTTACCTCTTTTTTTTGGCTCCCATGTAATAACTCCATGCACTTTCAGAAATAAAGGTACATTTTTGTTTTTTATGGAACAAATTTCCTAAATGTATCCTGAAAGTACAATAATGTTCTATTTGGGTACTAATACGGACCTTTTAAAAGAAAAAAAGGTACAAATAAATTATGTATTGCTGGTTAGGGGTACAATTTTATGTACCTTTTCTATGGGGAGCCAAATGCAACATAAAACGTTATGATTTTACCACACATGTACAATCCCGGAATCTTTGTCACTAAAATACAACATAATGATATTTTTTCAATTTTGTTATTTTAACTAGCAGTTAATCAAACAGCAAACAATGCAAGATACATGTACGTGTAAAATCGCCTTTTGAAGTGCTGAAAGTAATATGCTATGGTATTGTAAATTACAGTAGATTATAGTTTTCACATTAGGCAATAAAATTACATTACCTAATGAAATTTACAGAAAATCTATAATTCCCATAATATCTATCCAATGTATGATCAAAGGTGTAATCAAAGAAAAGTCCTCTACAATCATTCATGCAACAAAAACATTTTACCTTTTTTCAGATATACTGTAGTTTGTGGCTAACTTGCCAGCGAGTAACGTGGCCTCTGGTATGTGCAGGATGAGCAGTAAAATGCCCAGTCCCTCCGCGGCCACTCCAGTCATAACATTATTCAGTGTGACTGGCGTTGTCTGACACCGACCATAAACTGTACATGCTCTTTGCCATTGTAGTTCACAGTAAAGCAGCTACCCGGTACATGCACAGTAGTTTGGGGCTATATCGCTGCTCTCACTACAGGTAGAAAGTTGGTTGAGAGATCATATTAATCAGGAGGAGAGTTACTTTTATACAAATCAAAAATAATTTTTCAGTGGAACTCTCCTTTAAGGTGGACAGCAGCAACTAGTCTAAATTATTGCTGTAACAGTGATTGAGAGGAGCCTCAAAAAAGTGAAGTAATGTATTGAGTACATCATGAGAGCTCTTTGTTTGCTCTGAGATCAGTATGCGATGCATGAATTGGGTTAAACTGAGACTTATAATCAGAATGTGTTGAGATCTCTTTTGAAACTCATAATGAGAGTCAAATCCAAGAGTAAATCAATCACATTGTAAGAGCTTATATTGTTCTCTTAGTGAGACAAGTATGCTTATTTCTCAGGAGAAGAATTTGAGAAGTATGAAAAAACAGTCAAAATCTCACATTGGTGTTGAATGGAGCTCATTTCTGTCTAGGAGCAGTAGCAGTAAATGAGATCAGGAAGAGATCTTATTTAGAATTGTAATTTTCTTTGGTGTTGTGTAATTACAGCACATGTGCTCGCTCAAGCCTCATATGCATAATTAGCCATAGCACTTTATTTACTTGCTTCAGAGTAAATAAAAATAATGAGCTGTCAATCTTCCATAATATGTACTTGTGCACATACAGTCAAGCCGGAAAGTCTGCCCACCCCTTTCACCTTCTCCACGTTTTATTACATTACAGACATATTCTACAATAGATTGAGTACATTTTTTGTCTCAAAATTCTAAACAAAATAGCCCATAATGACAAAGTGAAAACATGTTTTTAGAAGTCTGTGACCAATCAACATCAAAAAACTCTCGATATCTTATTTTCAGGTACTGTTACAAGCGATACTATAACCTCTCTGCATTTGAACTGATCTCTATGAGAATTGGGGGGTGAGACTAGATTCAGCTGTAAATTACGCTGGTACAGTATGGAACACATGACTGGCGAAATGGCTGTACGTCATCAAGGGTCTAAGGTATGAAAAGAGCCCCAAACCATCACTCTGCGGCCAGATATGGAGTAGATGTGGATGGATCCCTTTAAGGGTTGTTTCTCCTGACTTTTTTCACCATAGAGTTCTATAGAAAAATGAGTCAGGAGAAATAACCCTTGCAGTGATCCATCCACATCTACTCCATATCTGGCAACAGAGTGATGGTTTGGGGCTTGTTCGATAACTCAGACCCTTGATGACTTACAGTCGTTTAGCCAGCCATGTGTTCCATACTGTACCAGTGTAATTTACAGTTGAATCTAGTCTCACCCCCCAATTTCCATAGAGATCCATTCAAATGCAGAGAGCTTATAGTATCGCTGGTAAAGTATCGGCAGCCCGTCCCCTTACCACAGGAGTCCCCCAGGGCTCTGTCCTTGGTCCCCTCCTTTTCTCCATCTACACCAAGTCCCTTGGCCCTGTTATCACTGCTCATGGTCTTTCTTACCACTGCTATGCTGACGATACTCAACTCTTTCTCTCCTTCCCACCCTCTGACACTCAGGTATCAGCCCGCGTCTCCGCTTGCCTGAGAGACATCCAGAGCTGGATGGACAACCACCATCTCAAGCTCAATCCTGGCAAGACTGAGCTCATCTACATTCCTGCTCTAACCTCTCCTCCTCTCAATCTCTCTATTTCCCTAGGGGACACTCCACTGACCCCAACGCCCTGTGCCAGGAACCTTGGTGTCGTGATGGACAACAGGCTGTCCCTCTCCGAGAACATCGCAGCAGTAACCCGGGCATGCAGGTTCTTCCTGTACAACATCAGGAGAATCCGCCCCTTCCTCACCACCCACTCAACCCAGCTCCTGGTCCAAGCAATGGTGCTGTCCCGCCTGGACTATTGCAACTCTCTCCTGGCTGGCCTGCCAGCATCGGCCATTAGACCCCTTCAGCTTATCCAGAACGCAGCAGCGCGCCTGGTCTTCAACCTCCCCCGACACTCCCATGTCACCCCCCTGCTCATCGACCTCCACTGGCTACCGGTGATGGCTCGCATCAAATTCAAAACATTGGTGCTCGCCTTCCAGGCAGTCCGAGGATCTGCCCCCCCATACCTCCAAAAACTAATCAGACCTTACACACCTGCCAGATCCCTGCGCTCCGCCTCCTCAGGACGACTGGTACCCCCCCCTCTTCATGCTAGCACCCGGTCTCGACGTCTGTCTGTCCTGGCCCCACGGTGGTGGAATGAGCTCCCCGTGGAGGTCAGAACAGCAGAAAGTCTGACCGCCTTCAAGCGCAGATTGAAGACTCACCTCTTCAAGCTGCACCTCTCTCCTCCCCTCCCTACCTCCCTGTGACTATTGTTATTAATGTTGTGTAATTCCCCCCCCCAAAAAAAAAAAAAAAAAAAAAAAAAAAAAAAAAAAAAAACCCAGACTGCGCCTAGTACTTAGATTCATATTAGCCTTTTTAGGGTTGTTTCTATAACGTTCTTGTTCCTAGTTTGAAAATGCACTATGTACGTCGCTCTGGATAAGAGCGTCTGCTAAATGTCTATAATGTAATGTAATGTAATGTAACAGTACCTGGAAATAAGATATCGAGAGTCTTTTGATGTTGATGGGTCACAGACTTCAGGAAGTAACAGTATGCAAAGGATATGTGACCAAATATTAAATATGATACTTTAAAAATATTTTAAAGCAAAGGGTATTTACTTATGTAAATGAAAAATTTCAGTTCTCAATTTTTAATACATTTGCAAAAATTTCTAATAACATGTTTTTGCTTTGTCATTATGGGCTATTTTGTGTAGAATTCTGAGACAAAAAATGAACTCAATCTATTGTAGAATATGTCGGTAATGTAATAAAACATGGAGAAGGTGAAAGGGGTGTTCAGACTTTCCGGCTTGACTGTATATTCCTAAATTATACAGCACAGCAGCATATATCATGGCTTTCTGAGTACCTTAAACACTCGTGCAAATTGTATTATATGTCCGCCCCCCGCCCCCCGATCCCCCCCCTCCCCCACCCCCACCCCCCAGCCAAAAACAAGGAAAAAAAGCTTCATCTGAAGAAACATTTGAAACCAAATCAATCTGATCTCAGGTCAGTAAAAACATATGCAACATTACTTGAGAAGAAAACAAATCAATTGTCTGAATAATAAAACCAAATTAATCTGACCTCAGACCTGGAGGTGTCATATGGGGACTTCTGTCTGATAGACCAGAAAGAGGACGATATTGATGACACCAAACAAACTCAAACTACCACACCTGGAGTGACCACCAGCAAGCAAGGTACAGAAATTCCACTACATTTTTTCAGAGAATGTTTGCTGTGTGGGCATGAACAAGGCACATTTCTTAGACTCTCATCATTCTAGAGGTGCAGGGTTAGGGTTAGGTGGACTAACTTATTGCATGTTGTTAGTGCAGGTAGGGGGTGTTTTGTTTAGCCCAGTCGGGTGTAAAGTACTTGAGATTTTAAGTGTTCTAAATCCTTTCCTCTGGCTGACAGATGACCCGATCAGGAGCAGAATGGATGCCCAGTCTGTCTACACCTCCCTGGTGAGGGGCATTGAGGAGTTCAATTTCAATCGCAATCACATACCAAGTAGATTGCTGCTCACCTGTGAGGGGGCTGTGCCGGTGGCAGTGAGCCCCTCTGGGCATGTCTTGATTGCTGCTGCCCAGTATGGTAAGGGCAGGGTAGTCGCCATGGGCCATGAGGGCTACATCAAATATGAGCTCGCTTTGTTTGGGAGTTTTGTCCAAAACGCCATCGACTGGCTGAAGCCCGACCCAGATGCCTGGGTGGGTGTGTATGAGCTCATTAACCTGGCGGATTTCTTGATGAAAAGAGGCATCAATGCAAGCAATGTGCCCAGTTATGACAGTGCTGTGGAGGTGTTCTGTTGCAATGCTCACACAATCACGCAGGCCGAGGAGGTGCTGCAGTTTGTGAAAAGAGGGGGTGGCCTCCTCATCGCCGGACACGCAAGGGACTCGTCAAAGAAAAAACCCAAAAATGATTTCAGTCTGTCGTATCCTGGAAACAAAGCAATCAGAGCAACTGGTATTGTGTTCTCTTCAGAGACTGCAGACAGAGGAGTCTATAAAGTTACCAAAGAAATTCCATCAACCTCAGGCTGTCTTCCATAGATACATGTCCTCCATATATTCATGCATACAGTTAAATACAAAGGCATTGTGACAGTGACACAATTTTTGTTGTTTTGACAATTTGGCTCTGTACTTAAGCACATTGGATTTTAAATAAAACAGTGAATATGAGCTGCAGACTGACAGCTTTAATTTGAGGGCATTTACATCCATATTGAGTGATCCGTGTATGAATTACAGCTATTTTTTAGTTCCTCCATTTTAAGGGAGCAAATATAATCTGTGGAGTTCATAAAATAATGACGGCAAATTAAACGTTTCTTTGTTAGTTCAATTCTCCATGTGAACTTAGCTGAATCTGTCATGGTCATAGCAGGCTTTCGTTTTTTCTACGGCAGTTTGTCCTCGGTACAGTTCGATAGCATTCTATCTGATTTTTTTCCGTTCTCCGTTTCAGTGTTTTGTTTTCTCCCTGCACTCAGCATACACAGTGGTCGGCCAGGACCAAGCTTGGGAACCATTGATCTAGACCAGGGGTAGGCAACCCTGGTCCTAGAGAGCCGCAGGGTCTGCTGGTTTTTGTTTTCACCTTAAATACAGCAACTAATTAGACCAAAGAAACCAGGTGAGGTGAGTTAACTGTGTAATCAACTGCTCTAATTGACCAATTAAGTGGTGAGTAACAACAAAAACCAGCAGACCCTGCGGCTCTCTAGGACCAGGGTTGCCTACCCCTGATCTAGACAGTAGCAAGGTAGCTAGCAGGTGGCAAGTGGCTATAACGACGTTTGTCTAACTTGCGTAGTAGACAGACAGTAGTCTTGACTAGTAGTTGAAAATAGTAGTTGAAATCAATACTGTAGATCTGATGTTTGTTTTACATTAGCTAGTATGACAATAATTTGTTAACTATAATGTTATGAAAATAACATTTAACTATGAAATCGCAACATCACACAGCTCACGGAGTTTGACAGATTGTTGCCATCCGCTTTGTGCAGAAAACCTCTAGGAGTAGCAATTTGATTGACAGACGAATACAGCCAATGATACTGGGGGCAGAAATAGTGGCCTTTCATTGGCTGTGGTGGTTTGGGGAGAGCTGGTCCGCTGGCCCACGTTTCAGCCGTAAAGATGCATTTGGCTTAAATTTGACACTGATGTGTTTGGGGGAAGAAGAAGCAAAATAAAAACAAGATGGAAAACAACATCTCAGTGGTATTACCTGTGGTAAAACATCTCAGAGGTTTTACCTGCAGTGGTATCACTGGCAATGAAATTACAGACAGAATGCAATAGAAAATATTGTATTTTTCTTCCTGTCTCACACTGCAGTGGTCACCACTGTCTTCTGAAGAAAACAGTTGCTTTATGAATGTTGTGGCAATTTCTGATTAAGAAACAATGGTAAAAAGTCTAAATAAAAAAAAGAACCGCCTACAATCAGTAATAAGCAATATTATTCATGGCTGAATTATACTCATCTCAAAGGCGCCCACACCTGCTGTTTCCTGTCTTGCTTCACTATTGTTCAGACCTAATAGATTTCTTGAGTAGGATTATTTAGCTGTTTTTATATAAAGGCATGAGCAAAGAGATGAGTTTCATATTTTCAGAAAACAGTGACCAGTCAGGTTGTCCCTCCTCGGAGTAACAGAATGTCTGTGGGAAGAGGCTGCATTCAGAGACAGAAGAACTGTTATCATTGCTTCTTAAGGCTAGGTACAGTTAGCAAGATCACAACGTGCTTCTGAGAATGTATACACACTTTATGTATGTGTCCGTGTGTGTGTGTGTATACATGTGTGTGCTTTGTGTGTGTGTGCCTGAATATATTTATATATGTTGTGGAAATATTTTAAAAAGTATCTTGACCCCGACCTGTACACTTACAGAGCTCCAATCTTGCAACGCTTGCAACTGCTGCAGGAAGTTTAACCAGATGGTGCTAACCACAAGCTTAAAATTTAGGAAACTGTGCTGAGACAACAGGAACTTGTAGGTGGGTGCCAACGGTCACCTAGGCCCCTTTTAAGTTACGAAAGTAACTGCCTTAAGTTACGAAAGTAACTTCCTTAAGTTACGAGAAATCATGTGATTTCGGGGAATTGTTGGGGTGTGAGGCCTTCTGATTGGAGGACTGAGATGGTGCGACGGACGACTGATTGGTTGTCATACTACAACTGAGTAACCAATCAGTAACCAGCGAGGTCAATAACAACTGAAGCCCACGTTGGGAGGGGAGAGAGCGCTCTCCGGCCGACACCTGAGCACATCTGTTTGAGAGTTTGCTGCGCTGTCTGCTGTATCAACTTTACTTGCTATTTGTCTCATTAAATACTTATACTTTGAATTTGGTTTCAAGAGTCCTGTCTTCACCACCACCTTGAACAAACACGCTGAGAAGAAAAGAAATATCCCGACAATGTGCATTCATGCATGCATGTCTGTGTGTGCAGGAGTCAGAGTATTTTTGTGTGTACGTGCATTTATGCATATCTGTGTGCTTTTTTTTTCAATAAAATTAAAACAGAGTGATAGAGTCTCCCTACTATTAGAATAGTATTTAATCCGTTTTTTGATGATATTATTATTAATTATTATTATTATTATTATTATTATTATTATTTGATACTGTTGAAAATCCCAAAACTAAGTGCTGCAGTTACACCTCACCAGAGCCCTGATAATGCTTCTGTGCTGATCCAGGATAGGAAAGTTCAAATCCTTTATCCACCTCTCTTTTTTTTTTCAAAAATAGAAATTGTGAACAAAACTCAAAGAGAAACGGATAGAAACAGTGAAGAAGTGCATAAGTATTCATATAACTTTGGCATGGGTGCCCTCCATAGGAATATGATGGCGTAAATTATTTACAATAAATATATTAGAGCTTTCAGAAATTCCCCTGATCTCTGACTAATTCAAGTTCAAGGTTGATGTCCATACATCTCAAACCATCAACATCAAAAAGTGGATGCAAATTCATAGAATTTTTATAATGCAACAAATCAGAGATTCTTCAGTCTCTCCTAAGGAAAGATAATGTTATTGCCTGCTAATGTATGAGTTTGGTGACACAATTAAAGGAATAGTTCACACTGGAGTTTTTTATTATATTTCAGCTTTAGGTTTAATGTTTTGGATTCCAGACAGGTTATGTGTGCAATACATATTTACCATATTTACAGAAGTGTATGATGTCCTGCCAGCTTGACAATGACTGGTATAGGGACATGCATGAACAAAACTTCATTCAACTCCAACGTGGCTTGTTCAATGAGTTTTATTTTCCAAAACTCAGCGCAGCTGTCCAGATTAACATAACAGAATACATATGTTATCGTAAAAAGGGTTTGAGCTGTCTTACATCTATAGGTATTTTGCTCTTTTTCTGACAAATTTAGCATCAATGGTCAGATCTGTCTGCCATTCATTAACTCTGAATGTCACCTCCCCCTAAAATGACAGGTAGTTCATGCAATATTCACTCCTAATGAATTATAAAAATGTAATTTAAACGCAATGACCTCTGTCATTGTTTGACTGGAGATATGATGATGTAATGTGTGTCCATTGATGTGTGGCCAGTAAAGACAATGTTTGTTATTAGTGTTCTGTGATGACCTACAGGAATAATCACATGATGGCAGATGGCAATCATTATAAGAAGCAGATGCTCCTGATCACTTAATTAATCTTTAATTGTGTTTGTAAAGAATTATAATTTTCCTGGTAGATGTGCAGAAATTACATCATAATAATCTGTGTTCATCTCTTCCTTCTCACATTGAAGAGGTAAATAGTTATTTAGTGTACTTGGGCTTGATTTACTAAAACTTTTAGCGTGTGCAAAGCATTTTAGCACACGCAAAACCAATTACATGACCAATGATTGGCTATGGTATTTGTTTTGCACCAATCATTGGTTGTGTTGTTAGTTTTCGCTAAAGGTCTTAGTAAATCTTAGTAAATTAGTAAAAAAGAAGTGTGCTATATCTAAGAAATATAAACACAGATTATTTTTTGGTATTGGCTGAAATTAAATTTAAATTTAGTTATATTTTTCACTTGCTTGACATAATTGCTCTCAAAATTTACAGAAATTTGCTTATCTGCATTCTGTTTACCATGAAATTACAGAAAAAAAGGTTTTTGATTTTTGCTGCCCATAACCCAGTGACAACCATAGTCACAGTACATTAAAGCAGCTTGCATTTTAATAATTATTACGATTGTGACAGGTCTTTAGGTAGTGCCTTTGTGCTTGTTTGTTCATTTGTTTGTTGGTTTGATGTTTAGTCCCTGTTGGCCTGAATAACGTACATCCCTCCAGGAAAAAAACAGACTCTGTGGAGTCACAAGAAGGTCTGAGGGACTGTTTTTGTTGTATTTAGTTTGCAGGGCCTTTTATGAATTCACTCTCTGGTTTCAAACATTTTAGAAGTTTTTAAGCAAATTATTTTGCAAAACAGTCATAAAATGATATCTGCCTAAAAATTACTAATTTGGTTTTCAAGAGAAGAGTAATATTAAGGATACCTGCAGTATTTAGAATGCATCTGTGATGGTTTCCAGTGGCGGAGAATCAAACGCAACGGGAAATGGGAATCAGAACAAGTCACTCACCAGCGGTGAGGACCACAAATAGATGAAACCCCAAAAGGGTGGAAAAGAAAAGGAATAATCCTAGAAGCTAAAACAGCCAAATAATAATCAACCCAGGAAAACAGGGCGAACTCGAAACACGAGTAAAAACACAAAACTAAGTCTCCCGAGCTCAATACTAGAGCTAACACGGGAAACTGAAAAAGTAAAAAAAACCTTTGGCACGTAAACCTAACACGGCCAGAAGGTGAAACAAAAGTGAAACCTCCAAAGAAAAACTGTCTCAATGAGAACAGAACAGACAAAATAGCACAGCGAAGCTTACAGGAGCGGATAAACCTATACCTGAAAAGATAAAGCTATGAAGCACATCCCTTGTGAACATGACGCACGTCCCTTGTGAACATTATCAAGGGTGAGGAGACAAAAAACTGAGGATCAGGTGTGAGGAAGCAGGGAGGGGAGATGGCTGACAGATGAGAACAATGAGGGTAACAAGGACCAATAAAACCATAACGAGGGCAGACGTAAAACACGGACTGGCTCTTCACGTACACAATGATAACAACCGACCTGGAGTATAACAGGTAACAAGTGCACAGCTTGAAGGGGAGGAACACGGAAGTGGACACGTGCAGAAAATGCGAAATCACAGATTTAAATCTAATCTAACAGTTAGTACGTATGTTAGTAATATATATAAATATATAAATTAAGTTGAAGGAAGAAAACGATATGAAATACAGAGGAAACCCGAATGTAACAAAATCACCCGAATAGTGCAACGACAAAGACAGGGAGTGGAATCTCGGGGGAACACGAAACAAAGACAAACAGATGACTCTGACAACCCACGAACAGAGGGGAATGCAATGGTGAATGAAAAATAATAAATCCAGAATAATAATGAAAATAAAAATACAAAGCAGACAGAACTCAGGCACTCAGAACATAACATGAATAACGAGCACGGGGAAACAAAACAGACCGGAACATGGAATAAAATCAGATTCTCAATAGGGAGAAACAGGACGAAAACCACAACGAAAAAGGAAAAAATAACCCACAAACCATGACAGGATCATTCAAGGACATTCCAAAAAAGGACTTTTAATCAAACTCTTACCCTCAGAGTATAACCTATAGTCTATAAGAGAGAAACCAGTCTATAAGAAAGAAACTGATTGCTGGTGTCATTTCATGCACATCAATACTTATCTGTGCAGTATGGTACACATGTATATGCACTGTATAGCTCGTGTTCGTGTTTGAATGTATTTTGTCGTGTCAGGCTTTTGTCTTTTGTTTTTTTCATGCGCTGTGTGTCTATTGTGGGATGGGGAAGAGGGCTGGAGATTTGTCGGGGCACTCCTGCTGCTCGTTTTTATAATATTGACGAATTGTATATTCTGGATAATTTTGTTTGTGGTCATCACCGTGGAGACGCATTCACAACATATGCTTGGGAATGTCCGTTGAATCTGCAGCCACAATGTTTACCATCATTCTTCACCGGACTAAAAGATGTCGGGACTCGGGACTGATCTAGGACTGCAGGCAATCTTCAAAAGGCCACCAAGGAAGAGAAAAGAGAAGAGGAGTGAGGTGAGGACTGGGAAGGCTGACGCAGTTCGGTGCTCCATTTTGACAGTGTACAACACTGCGTGTATGGAGGAAAGTTGTGAAGGCGGAGTTTGTGTGTTGGACTGCTTAATTAATGACACTGGACATCTCGGGACAGCGGGGGCAATTTTTTTTATCATGGCTGTATAATTATATTGAATGTCTTTGTTTGATATGTTTGTCTGTTGTGGGTCTGCCCCCACTTTTTTTGTTTTCCCTAGCGGGAAAATAAAAGTTATTCTATTCTAACACACGTTTCAAATATTTCCATTACCTTGAATCTTCCCCATTCTAAATCAAACACTTTCAAAGTTTCAATGGTCCATGAGACCCCGGAATATTGTATTAATATTTGCAGCTTGAGAGTTGATCAGCTTCAACAGCATTCATCGCATCACTGTAGATGACTTGCAGTGGGCTGGGGTGCTCTGAGGAGTGAGGACTCTGTATGTTACTCTCCAATCATTCTTTCAGATTGGAACATCCTTCTTAAAGATCTGTGGCAGAGCCAACATTTTGGAGAAGTTACAAGATCACACTGAAATAAAAATAAATGTTTAATATTTGGCCTGAAATACAGATTGAAATGTGTCTGCAGTGTAATGAGCTAATTTCACTCCACAGTCTTCTTTCCAGAGTAAAAAAATAAAATTGCAAACGTGGCAGAAAAACATATGAAGACACGTGCTGCTTTTCACCATATTACATTACATTACAGGCATTTAGCAGATGCTCTTTTCCAGAGTGACTTACACAGCATTTTTTTTTGTTGCATTTATACATAGTATCCATTGATACAGCTGGATATATACTGAAGCAATGCAGGTGAAGTACCTTGCTCAAAGGTACAATGGCAGTGTCCGACCTGGGAATCGAACCTGCAACCTTTCGGTTACAAACTCAGTTCCTTAACCATTACACTGCCGCCCGTGTAGATAAATGCATGTGCACACCATGTCTCCTTTCGTGGTTGATTACAATACATGCTGGCTCCCACAGACATTGACAAACAAGCTCTCCCCCACCCACCCAGTCTTTCCCCACGGAGGTACTTCTGTTTTTTGGTCACGGTACATTTAACATTTGATGCGCCACGCAACTCATCAGTCTTCTCAGCTTATTCAGGCAAAGATTCCAAAGGTAATTCCTTCTGGGATCAGGCACTGCCCCATTATTCAGGATGAATTCTGAACCCAGACATTAAAGTCTGCGGGGTTTCCACCAGGCTGCGAGCTTGGAAAAAAAGGCATTCCTGCGTTCAATGAGAATACAAAGATATTAAACATGGTAAACATTATTAGCCATTCCGTTCAGATACAGTTAGCTCTTCATACACATGGAGCTTGGTTGCAGTCCTTTCAAAGCTGTGACTGAAAATTAAACTTTCATCAGCAGTTCTCATCTGGGCACTCTGAACATATGGAAATATGCGCTGAAAAAAAGAGAAATGGACTTTTGCAATATCCCTGTTGCTCCAGATAAAATTATTTGGGACACATTTTCAAATAGATAAAGAATGTATGAGAATTTTGAATTGTTTCATACTGGATACTTGTTTTATCAGGCATGTGAATTGCCACTTTGGGAGGAACGTTTTTTTGGACCTGAAGTAAAAAAAAATGCTGACCATCAAAGGCAGTGTGTCCTTGTGGGTGACAGAGATGCTGCAATATGTCATGATGTCACAAGAACCCTGGACAGACCATACACCACACACTTCTCCAAACAACATCTTCTGTCTTATAGAAAACTATTAATAATAATGATAATAATGCCTTGCATTCATATAGTGCCTTTCTCACACTCAAAGCGCTTTACAATGATGAGGGAGAAACTCACCTCAACCACCCACCTGGGTGATGCAACGGCAGCCATTTTGCACCCAAATGCTCACCATACATCAGCTGAGGTGGAAAGGGAGAGAACAATTTTAGCCAATTAAACTGGGGGATGATTAGGTAGCAGATTTAAATAGCCAGGTTGGGAATTTAGCCAAGATACAGAGGAAACCCCTATTTTTTACGTTAAGTGTCATGAGATGTTTAATGACCACAGTGAGTCAGAACCTCGGTTTAACGTCTCATCTGAAAGACAGCATCTCCTACAGCACAGTGTCTCCATCACTGCACTGGGGCATTTGGGATTTATTTTACCAGAAGGAAGATGGCCCCCGATTGGCCCACCAACACCACTTCCAGCAGCAACTTAGTTTTCCCAGGAGGTCTCCCATCCAAGTACCAACCAAGCCCACACCTGCTTCAGCCATTCAACAAGAGCAGATTTTATGGTGGTATGGCTGCTGACTATTCACTACACAAAATATTAGTGTGACTAAAAAGACATGAAAGCATAACCACAGTAACCCTGGGGTTATACGATATGAGAAATTGCATATAGTTTCTATTACAACATGTATACAAAGTGAACTGTGATTGCCTGAGTTGGGTCAATTAAGTCCTGCCAGCTGTGTAAAGATCAAGGTAAAGTTGTGTGGAACAGTTAAGAGCTCAGATCAGAGCTGGCATTCAATTTGAAGAGGTTATTCTACTTCATTTATTATTGGCTCACTGACTTTATATTGACTGGCTGCAACACATTTTAATAGAAAAAATATTTCAAACAGTCACTGATTAGGCTTAAATTGACAATGTACCAATAATGATATACTGACAGTGTCCTGTGAATAATAGGGATCGTTCCATGTAAATGTTTAAATTCCTAAAGAATTCTCATTGGTATGAGGTATGATATACAATCATTTTTGCAGGCATGTTGTTACGATCCGCTCCTGCTCCCCTTCCCTTCCTTGGTGTTTTCCTCTGTTTACCCTGAACCTGAGTGTGTCATGTCGGCGTTCATTACCTAATTGTGTCTACATTGCACAATTACCACTTGCACCACATCGTAATGACACAATTCACATCTAATTGCTTTCACCGCATTCCTCACGTGTTTTGCTAATTGTTCAATCAGTTCATTGATCTCGCACGCATTTCCCGCAAGCTGCAGTTTATCAGCTCTGATGACACTAGCTATATTACCGTGCTGTTCCTGTGATTCCTTGTCAGAGTATTGTGTTCTTTGTCGCGTCTACAACTGTGCTTTTGTTATAGCTTCGACTCTGGCTCATTCCTCGATCTGGATGCCACACGCCTTGACTTCCAGTGTGGATCCAGACGCTACCTCCACCTGATCCTTGCTTGATTCCTGGCAAGACTTCCCCTGGATTTATTCGCCTGTTCTTGCATTCCAGTTCGTTGTGGGCTCCACAGCGAACTTTTGTATAGCCTACTGAAAATAAAGACTTATTTTCAAACCTATCCCGTCGTGCATTTGGGTCCTTATCCGCCTGGCTGTCACACATGTATCTTCTTCTGCAGATTTTCAACATTTTCTCAGTCATAAATCACTCAATTACTTAGTATTTATTTTGCAGGTATTCTTATCCAGACCACCATACAGTGTCATCAATGCATGATACATAAGAACAAATCGAAAAAACTGACAATTTTGGATATAAAAGTGTGGGAGATCTCTATGTCAGAGACACGGAGGAAATCTTGGAGGTCCAGATGCGATAGCTGTGGAATCTTAAAGTGTTCCAAAGAACACCACTGAGACGGACAATAATCCATAGTGGAATAGGACAAAATAAGAAGAACACAAATAACCTCGCGAAAAAAACGAGGAACTCGATCTCCGAGCAAAACAAAGAAATAAGCAGTAACGCTTATCTAACTCCCGTTTGTGGAGCGAAACAAAAGAAAAAACAGAACTCAAAAGACCCCAAAGACTTTGGATAAGGGCACTCGTAGGTATGAGTGGAAAACAAAAGAAACAAAAAAAACCTCTGCTCTGAAATAAGAGCGTAAAGAGAACTTACTTTCTTTCTAAGTTGTACTGCTAACAAGTCCCGCGTTGATAAGCAAAGCGGTCGATAGCAGCACAACTTCCTATACCCTTTTTACCCGCTCGAATGTTACGTGAAATAACATGGAAGCTACGAGAGAGGCAGGAAGCGGGGTATAAATAGTGAGCGGAAATAAATGACAGGTGAACTTACTAATGACGAGGCGAAAGCAAAACCCGTAGCGGAACACAGGAAAATCCGATAGATTACTGGTAAACGACAAAAAAGAATAAAGAGAACGCGGAGATAAGGGAAGGAAGGCAAAATCCATGACATAAAAGGGAGTAACAATAAAAAATAATTGCATATATCATCACATGAGCACATACCCATTAAACTAAAACCTTTCCAAATTACGTAGTTAACCCTTGTGTTGTCTTATTATGTATGCACCCCATGTTCAGGGTCAAAATGACCAACCCTCATCAGACCCCATGTGATAAAGCATCTTCATTGAATTTTAAACCCTAAATCTATATATTTCATGTAGAAATAACCTGTCATTCATCAATAAATCAGTGAATAACTGTGCTTTCCTACTTCACAGTGCACTGTGTCTACACCAGTCTACACCACTCATTTTAAGTTTAAAATACATCATATGTTTTTTGCTGTAATAGATGTGTGGCGCTTAATGTTGACTTCTGATTTCATGAGTGCAGGGTTACATAAAACAATCTTTGTACTTTGACAGCGTACTGCTTTTATAAAAATGTAAATAAATAAATAAATAAATAAAAAACTATGCTTAACTTTTTTCCAATGGTAGGCTCACTCCAAGAAAGTCATCAAATGTCATGCTGAAGAAACTTAATTTAGGAGCTTTCACTGTTGTTAAAATCAGAAAGGGGTCACTTTTGACCCGAGGGAAACACGTGGTTCCACATTATGCAAAACAAGCCACCCAAAGGGCTGAATCAATACCCAGTGCGAACTAGAAATCAATTCTGATAGATTTCAACAGATTCTTATTTTGTAACTTTAAATCTTAATAATAAGTTAATTAAGCAATGGATCACGAGAGGAGTGCGTTATTGGAAATAGGCCTATAATTACTGCGGTAACGTCGCAGCAACAAGACCAAAGGTCGATATCCAATAACGCACAAATCCTCGAGTGATCTATTGCTTTTAAACAGCAATGTTACCATAAAGTAGTCATTCATTTTCACTTCAATATTTTTTCATTAGTAAGTAATGTAGTAATTAGAAAAAATATTGAAACGATAACTTTTGATGAAATATATTTTGGATTCGCCAAATTGCGAGCCCTGTTGCTGTTGCTATTGTTGTTGTTTATACTTCCTAGGCAACGCTCTATAGAATGCGTCTACGCAAAGGCAGTGAGGTTATACTAAATACCAGCACTGGTGGAACGTGTCTCGGCCAATCAGGTTACTCGAATCTCATTGTTGTATTATAATCAATAATGTGTTGCAATAAATACTTGCGTATGCTACTTCCAGAGTCATCTCCTGCTTGGTTGATTGGTCAGCAAAACACTGAGGGGTTCACAATTTGCCAATTCATTTGTGTGTGTATGGGGGGGGGGGGGGGGGGGGGGGGGGGGGGGGGGGGTGTCAGTAGATTAATGGGACAACTAAACCTGTTCATTAAATATTAATATTAATATTAATTGAAATCCAATGTTATTTTAAGCAATCCAAATGGCAACTGAGCTCATGGTGCAGAAAAAATATAGTGTCACTTGTAAGAGTACCAGAAAACAAGATATCAAAAGTCTTTTGATGTTGTTGGTTCACAGACATCAGGAAGTCATGGCATGCAAAGGACATGTGACCAAATATTTAAAATGATTACTTTATTCTATATATATATATATATATGCAGGGGTGCAAATATGTTGCAGCACACATGGTTTTGTTAAAATATAATTATTTCATGATGCGGGATTTTTTTTTTTCTCATAATAAATTTATTTCAATTAAAGGTTGGATTTTTCTCAGTTTTTCAGTGTGAGATTAAGCTAATCAAAAGTGAGGAACTCACAACAAAGGACTGAATGTACAAGGTAAAAATACACTGAGGGAAACAAGAAACAATGAGGATCAGGAGTGAGGAACCAGAAAGGGCAAATGACAGACAGGTGATAAAACAATGAGGAAAGCTATAATAAAATAACAAGGGAACATGTAATACGCGGACCGGATTCACACAAAACACAGACTTGAACATGAACTGGACAAGTGCATACAATTAGAGAATGGAAAGCAGAAACGAGAGTCAGCTGTAGTCAATAGAGAAACCAAAGAAAGATAATTAGTGATAGAACATGCAGAAAGAGAGACAGCTGCAGTGAGGAAAGACATTAGTAAATTAGTAGATTACTAGAAACCCCTGATTCTATGGCGGTAGTAGATTAGTATTATGTTCGATCGGTTCTCTGGAAAAGTCCAGGGCTGGTGAATAATAGGGTTTTATTGCAACAATATTCTGGTCCAGAAGAGCAATTCAGACTACAGGAATCAGAAAATGCCAAAAGCAAAAGCTAACAATTTGTTGTTCACACCAATCTTTATACTATTTCCAAATGTCGTCATATGCAGGAGGGGCTGGTGTTATGCAAGATCTTTTTCTCAATGTCAAAAAACTACATGTATCCTATACTGTTTTTATACAAACATACTTCAGTTTAAGGATCACAGTATGGATAACTGTGAAATAACATATATTGTAATAAATTAATAATAAAGAAACACTTAAATCAATGGATTAAACATTTTCTTTGATTACTTCAGGAATATAGGGTAATTAGCTCAACACTTTTATTAAGTCCTTTATTCACAGCCTCTCATATTATATACAAGTTAGTCGTTAGTAGATTAGTAGACCCTAATTCTAAGATGTTAGTGGTTATTAGTTAATTAGTATTATTTACAATTAAGTAATTAGTAATGAAGGAAGGAATGAGAGAGGAAATACAGAGAAAACCGAAATCCCCACAGACTCCCATAAAGTGTGACGAAGACAGGGAGTGACAGTAATACAAAACACAGAACAGTGAAATCACAAATAATCAGAAACAAAAATACATGAATGAAAATGAAAATAAAAATACAAAACAGAAAGAACTCAGAATCTCAGAACATAACAGGACTAACTTACTGCATGTTGTTGGTGCAGGTAGGGGGTGTTTTGTTTAGCCCAGTCGGGTGTAAGGTGCTTGAGATTTTAAGTTTTCTAAATCTTTTCTTCTGGCTGACAGATGACCCGATCAGGAGCAGAATGGATGCCCAGTCTGTCTACACCTCCCTGGTGAGGGGCATTGTGGAGTTCAATTTCAATCACAAGCACATACCCAGTAGATTGCAGCTCACCTGTGAGGGGGCTGTGCCGGTGGCAGTGAGCCCCTCTGGGCATGTCTTGATTGCTGCTGCCCAGTATGGTAAGGGCAGGGTAGTCGCCATGGGCCACGCATCCTACATCCAGTACAAGCTCGATGAGTTTGAGCGTTTTGTCCAAAACGCCATCGACTGGCTGAAGCCCCACCCAGATGTCTTGGTGGGCGTGTGTGAGCTCTCTAACCTGGCAAAGTTCCTGGTGGAGAGACATCAAGGCCGTTGATGTGCCCGGTTATTACAACACTGTGGGGGTGTTCTGCTGCGATGCAACAATGACAAGCAGGCCGAGGAGGTGCTGCAGTTTGTGAAAGAAGGGGGTGGCCTCCTCATCGCTGGTCAGGCATGAAACTGGTCATACAAAAATCCCAAAAAAGAGTTATTTCTGTCGTATCCTGGAAACAAAGCAATCAGAGCTACTGGTATTGTGTTCTCTTCAGAGACTGCAGACAGAAGAGTCTCTAAAGTTCTCAAAGAGATTCCATCAACCTCAGGTTTTCAGCCTTAGATACAGGTCCTCCATATATGTATACATGCATACAGTTAAATGCAAAGGGATTGGGAGGGTGACAAGTTTAGTTGTTTTGGCTCTGTACTCGAGCACATTGGATTAGAAATAAACCAATGAATATGAGGTGCACATTGTCAGCTTTAATATGAGGGTGTTTACATGATATCCATATTGAGTGATTTGTGTATGAATTATGTGCATGTACAGCTATGCATAGCCCCTCCATTTTATGGGAGCAAATATAATCTGTGGAGTTCATAAACTACAGGACTTTTGCCACGATTCTGACCAATTCCGGACAAATTTTGCAGTCCTAAAATAATCTTCAAAACATCTGCAAAAAATATTGGTTCCATCGGCTGGAACAATCCTTTGATGTGAACTGGTCAAAAGACGCAATTATTTCTGTCTCGAACCAGTCTGGACCTCATCGGGGGAGCCCAGGATAATTTCAAACCGTTTTGATTTTGTTAGGAGTCCTGGCTGACCTACAGTGACTTCATTCTATCTATTTTTTATTTATTGTTTTATATATATATATTTTTTTTTTTCTATTGCACTTTTATTGATTATGGTATTTCTATTGTTTCTTCTATAGCTTATGTTTTAGTCTTATTCTAACTTTTATTGTGAAGCACATTGCATTGCAAATGTTGTACGAAATGTGTTATATAAATGAAGTTTGTATTATGACCCCAAATGTCTAAATGTGACCCCGAATGTAAAATAATTATGACCAGTAAGGTGTAAGAAACCAAGTTGAGAGAATGGGGGAGAATACAAACGCTTGTAATAAAATGGATGCCAAACAGAGTAAGTGGAGTGAACAGTGTTTACTTTGTGACAAAGTGAAAACAAAGTGCATACATGTGACAATATTACAAATGCTGTCTACAAATATACAATATGTACAAACACGGACACATCACACAGAGGCCTAAGATGCCCAGTGTTACCAAAGCAACAAAAAAACAACAAAACAAACCAAACATGACTAACTACAAAGCAAAGGTAGAAGACAAAATAAGCCTACTTACCTACTCTCACTAACCCAAACCAAAAGTACACTCGGTGGCAACCAGTCTTAAGCTGGTGTATATACAGAATACCAAGCCCATGTGGTGCTAGAATATAGAGGCCTCCATCTTACCTGTCCCAAGGCCTCAGCCACCTGATAAAATGAACAGAGGAAACAGACACACAGAGGAAACCAACTACACAACAAACAAAATAGCATGAGCAGGAATGATATCAGACTGAAATGTTTAAAGAAAACAAAACAACACAAACTGAGTCAAAACTACAACCAGCCAACAAACAGGGGGGAAAGCAGGGGAGATCAGTCAACAAACTAAATATGAGGAGAGGGCAGAGTTGTTCACAGTGTGGCAACCGGACTCCAGCTACACCTCCGCCAGGTGCCACTAGGGGGCAATGGGGCGACAGGAGGACATTAACTCGCCACAGAGCGAAGGTGAAGAAGCCACAGACACCACTCCCAGTGAGAGGTTCAGGACCTAGGTCAGCGCCGACTAATAAAGCTATTAGATCAGAGCTGAACCAGATCAGCTGGGAGCAATTGCCACACCTGCAGTCAGGCTACTAAAGACAGCCTGACAAGCTCAGAGGGAGAAAAGACAGCCACGGTGAAGGACTGAGGCAGTGTGCGCCGCAACGACACCCCTTCACTAAACGGACGAAGACTCTTTCTCTGATATAGGAAAGACGGAGAAAAAGCACTAGAACGAACCAGTAAGATAAAGGATCATTTACTGTTGTATGCCTCTCTGCACTAACCTGTTTCCTCGTTCCCCATAGCACGCTGAAGAGGCTTGGTGGTGACCGAGCCGCGGCTTCCCGGAACCGGGGGAGGAAAAGGGCGTGAGGGAAAGCGAGACACAGTTAACGCATAGACGGAGCGACAAAGTGAAACAGGAGAAAAACCCGGATCAGGATCGCTGGAACGCGAGCTACCCTCCGGACCCATTGTAAAAAGTTAAAGAAAAATAAAATACTTGTCTTGAACTCACCTTTGTCTCCCCGTCTTCCTTCCTCTCCGAGGAAAGCGTGGCTGGACGCCACATATGGTGGAGAATGCGAGCTTAGCGATTCCCTGGACCCAAGAGAAGATTAGCGCAACGAAACCGGAATTAAAGGTAAAACGTCGCCTCTCAGCTAACCATTTGTCCTCTGTCCTCTTCGAAGAGAAAGAGATCGGAGACATGGACGACGGGTCTCAATCCCGAATAGAGGGGGCCCTGGAGAACCTCTCCACGTCCCAAGCCATGCTCCAAACAGCCGTGGCCGAGCTGTGTCGACAGAACACGGGCCGAAAGGCAGGACGAAAACCCAAAGACGTACTCCTAAAGATGTGCGAAACAGATGACGTAAAGACCTACATGGAAATCTTTGAAAGAACGGCCCGACGCGAAACATGGCCCGAAGCAGAGTGGGCCTATATCCTCGCCCCGTTCTTAACTGGGGAAGCTCTACTGGCCTACCATCATCTCAGCCCAGCAGAGGTGTCCTCATATGCCAGCCTGAAAACCGCAGTGCTGGCCTACTACGGCTACGGGTTGGCGGAACGAGCACAGCAGTACCACGAGTGGACCTTCGATCCAGAGGCGCCCCCTAGAGCTCAGATGATGAAACTAGGACGCCTACTAGACAACTGGCTCGAAGAGGGGGAGGGACCCCACTGGAAAGAACGACTGCTCATCGACCGAGCTTTACGGGCCCTACCCCGACCAATGCAAAGGTACGTCGCCGAACACGGACCACGAAGTGTGGACCTAATGATCCAACTGCTGGAGAATCACTCCGCCACGACCCGATTACTGACAGGGGGAAGAACCACGACGCCCGTCCCAAAGCGAGCGGAGGAAAAGCCTACACGGGGTCCCAATCGGAAAACGCCGACCCGACCAGTAGAAAGGCCATCCTTCGACCCGGCACTGAGACGGTGCTTCGGGTGCGGTAGGAGGGGTCACCTGGTCAACGACTGTCCCGGGGAAGAAGAATCCATGGGGACGCAGAACCAGACCGGTATGAACCACTCCACTTCCTCCCTGTATGTCACCACATGTTGGGCCCACGAGGGCATGGCACCCCCCAGGATCCCGGTGTCGATAGATGGAAGGGACACGGTGGCTACCCTCGACTCGGGTAGCGGCATCACCCTCGTACACGCCAGCTTCGTAGACCGGCCGGAAGGAGCAGAAGTAACAGTGGGGTGTGTCCACGGGGATGAGAGAGCCTACCCGACCGGCCTAGTCAAGATTCGCAGTCCAAGAGGGACCTGCACCATAAAGGTCACCGTGGTGGATAAATTACCAGTACCGGTACTCCTGGGGAGAGACTGTCCACTGTTTAAGACCTACTGGGAGCACCCGCCCGGCCCCGCTGAAGACACAAAGAAGAGGCGACCCCCCACGGGGAGGAAAAGAAACCCTCCAGAGGCGTGGATCGCCAATCCCAGGTCAGAAC
The DNA here is from genome assembly GCA_022702515.1 of Ilyophis sp. 1 JC-2022. Taxonomy (NCBI): domain Eukaryota; kingdom Metazoa; phylum Chordata; class Actinopteri; order Anguilliformes; family Synaphobranchidae; genus Ilyophis; species Ilyophis sp. 1 JC-2022. Next base: position 58,510,477 of record CM040400.1, on the reverse strand, counting down.
CGTGCGGTGAGCCGGCCCCACACTCCAGTGACACCCTGTCCGGATTCGAAACCCCGGAGCCAGAGGGAGAAAGGGAGGTGAGTGGACCAGTACATACCGTCACCGAGGACGGAAGAGAGGTGGGAGAGGACGGTTCCGATCCGGCCCCGTTCCAGCAAGAAGAGCAGATCCCTGAACTTCCGGGATTCGAAACAGGCCCCGAGCGTCGCACAGTGGAATTCGGACGAGCTCAACTTGAAGACCCCTGCCTGATCAACGCGTGGAGGGGAAGCCTAGTGGACCCCTCTCAAGAGATGGGGAGGCATACTAACACGCCCATATTTTGTGTGCGAAATAACCTGCTGTACCGTATCCACAGAGAACGGGGCGAGCGGATTGAACAGCTGGTGGTCCCAAAGACGCACGTGAACCGCGTGCTATATCTGGGGCATACTCACCTCCTGGGAGCCCACTTGGGGATCGAGAAGACGTTGGACCGCATCCAACAACGGTTCTACTGGCCGGGCATCAAGAAGGCAGTGGAGGACTACTGCAGGGCCTGTCCGCAGTGCCAGTTGCATTGTCCAAGGCCCAGCAGCAGAGCACCGTTGATCCCGATGCCCATTATCGACGTCCCATTCGACCGCATCGCTATGGATATAGTGGGACCCCTCCCGAAGTCCAGCCGGGGTCACCGTTATATCCTGGTCATCGTTGACTATGCCACCCGTTACCCTGAAGCAGTCCCTCTGCGCACCGCCACGGGAAAGACCGTGGCCAGGGAGCTCTTCCTACTTTTTAGTCGGGTAGGCATTGCGCGCGAAATCCTGACTGATCAAGGGACGTGCTTTATGTCCCAGGTTCTCCGAGAGATGTGCCGACTGTTGCAGGTAACCCAGGTCCGGACCTCGGTATGCCACCCACAGACAGATGGCCTAGTGGAAAGATTCAACCGAACCCTAAAAAGCATGCTAAGGAAAGCGATTGAGACCGACGGTAAGGATTGGGACCACCTGTTACCTTACCTACTATTTGCCATCAGGGAAGTACCCCAGGCATCGACTGGATTCGCCCCCTTCGAGCTGCTCTACGGACGGAGACCCCGGGGACTGCTCGATCTGGCACGAGAGACCTGGGAACAACGTCCCTCGCAAAACCGTACCTTGATCGATCACGTCGAGACCATGCAACAACGCCTAGCGAAGATCTGGCCCCTGGTTAACGAGCACATGGCGGAGGCCCAGAGGGAACAAAGGCGGTTGTTCGACAGGGGAGCGGTGATACGGGAGTTCCAACCAGGAGAACAAGTGTTGGTACTTGTCCCCACCACAGAATGTAAGTTCCTCGCCCGGTGGCACGGCCCCTACGAGGTGATGGAACGGGTAGGGCCCGTGAACTACAGAGTGAGACAAACCGGACGCAGAGTGGAACAGAAGGTCTACCATATAAACCTGCTGAAACGCTGGGTAGCCCCAATACCCCAACCCATACAGGCGCTCACCACAACCCGGAGTAGCCCTCAAGCCCCGGAAATTCCCATGGGAGAAGAACTCTCCACCCCCCAGAAACAGGACTTGAGGGAGATCATCGAGGGGTTCCGAGATGTGTTCTCAGAACAGCCCGGCCGAACCCACATCGCACAGCACGATATCGTGACGGAACCTGGAAGGAGGGTCCGGCTACGACCATACCGGGTCCCGGAAGCCAGAAGAATGGCCATCCGGGAGGAAGTAAAGGAAATGTTGCGGCTCGGGATAATTGAACCGTCCAACAGCCCGTGGTGCAGCCCGGTAGTACTATTTCCGAAGCCAAACGGGACCTGGAGGTTCTGTAACGACTTCCGGAAGCTAAACGAAGTCTCCAGGTACGACGCCTACCCAATGCCCCGAGTGGACGAGTTAATCGAGCGGTTAGGTCCCGCCCGATTCATCACCACCCTGGATCTCACCAGAGGGTATTGGCAGGTACCACTAACTCCCCGAGCCCGCGAGAAGACCGCTTTCGCTACCCCGGATGGCCTATTCCAATACCGGGTCCTCCCATTCGGGGTCCATGGAGCGCCGGCCACCTTCCAGCGGATGATGGATATCGTCCTGCGGCCCCATCGGGAGTATGCCGCCGCCTACTTAGACGATATAATCGTCCACAGCCCCGACTGGAAGAGCCACCTGGACCGGCTCAGAGCAGTACTGAGAGCCTTACGAAAGGCCGGACTAACGGCCAACCCGGCAAAGTGCCATCTGGGGCTCATAGAAGCCAATTACCTGGGACATACAGTAGGACGAGGTTGCGTCTGACCCCAGGTTAACAAGTTGGACAGCATCAAGACCTGGCCACAACCCACAACGAAGAAACAGGTGAGAACATTCCTGGGCTTAGTGGGGTACTACAGGCAGTTCGTTCCCCACTTCGCCACTATCGCCGGTCCATTACATGACCTAACTAAGAACAACCAACCCTCCACAGTCCGCTGGACCGAAAAGACAGAGCAAGCCTTCAATCAGCTAAAACAGGTACTGATATCCAAACCCGTACTAGCCACCCCGAATTACGAACGCCAGTTTGTATTACAGACGGACGCATCCGGAACCGGGCTCGGAGCCGTGTTGTCCCAAATCCAAGACGGAGTGGAACACCCCATCATCTTTGCCAGTCGCCGCTTACTGAGCAACGAAGAAAAGTATGCCACAGTAGAACTGGAAGCTCTCGCAGTGAAGTGGGCACTGGAAAAGTTCCAGTACTACCTACTGGGACGGGAATTCCTCCTGGTAACGGACCACGCCCCACTCAAATGGATGGCGGCTAACCAGAGTAAGAACGCCCGAGTAACCCGATGGTTTTTAGAATTACAGAATTTCAAATTCCAGGTGGAACACCGACCGGGGAAGCAGAATGGCAACGCAGACGCCCTATCCAGACGGGAGGAACTAGGGTTGACAGTCGCTCCACCACGAGTGTCGGAGCTAAGGGGGGGGAAATGTGGCAACCGGACTCCAGCTACGCCTCCGCCAGGTGCCACTAGGGGGCAATGGGGCGACAGGAGGACATTAACTCGCCACAGAGCGAAGGTGAAGAAGCCACAGACACCACTCCCAGTGAGAGGTTCAGGACCTAGGTCAGCGCCGACTAATAAAGCTATTAGATCAGAGCTGAACCAGATCAGCTGGGAGCAATTGCCACACCTGCAGTCAGGCTACTAAAGACAGCCTGACAAGCTCAGAGGGAGAAAAGACAGCCACGGTGAAGGACTGAGGCAGTGTGCGCCGCAACGACACCCCTTCACTAAACGGACGAAGACTCTTTCTCTGATATAGGAAAGACGGAGAAAAAGCACTAGAACGAACCAGTAAGATAAAGGATCATTTACTGTTGTATGCCTCTCTGCACTAACCTGTTTCCTCGTTCCCCATAGCACGCTGAAGAGGCTTGGTGGTGACCGAGCCGCGGCTTCCCGGAACCGGGGGAGGAAAAGGGCGTGAGGGAAAGCGAGACACAGTTAACGCATAGACGGAGCGACAAAGTGAAACAGGAGAAAAACCCGGATCAGGATCGCTGGAACGCGAGCTACCCTCCGGACCCATTGTAAAAAGTTAAAGAAAAATAAAATACTTGTCTTGAACTCACCTTTGTCTCCCCGTCTTCCTTCCTCTCCGAGGAAAGCGTGGCTGGACGCCACAACAGGCAAACGATGATTGAAAGCTGGGTGGACGAATGGTAGCAGGCATCTAAGAGGAGGATGATGTTGAAACAGAAAAGGGAGAGAGACAAGCACACAAAAAATGACTCTGTCCTCCTTAAATCGTCTGGTGTGTGCTGTATCGTGCAACAATTTTTTAAAGACTGTCATTTCACAGTCATTAGATGTGAGTTGCTCTACTTGGATGGGATTTTGTAAAGATATAAAAAGTCCTGTAGTGTGAGCTTGGCATAAGAAATATTAACTTCAATAAAATTTTATTTGTATATCGATTTTCTTATTTTATCAAATTTTTTTCCCTGTTTTCTCACTACTTAGTAGCCGATTTGTACCCTAGAACAATTCAATTTCCCTTGAGAATTTGTCGCTACACAACCCGCCTGCTGGCAATAGGGAAAGGGCGCCACATCCTCTTCAGGGCATGACTCCTTGTGCTCCTGACTGTGACTCCAACTTGCACGGAGCCGTATTGTGCACAATGATTCTCCCCTGCTGAGTCCCTCTGCCCACCCCGGGAGCTTCTCCTTCAAGGCGCCGACATGTTTGGATCTGGCAAGGCTCTAACCCCTGATCCTCGGAGTGCAACTGTGCTGACTCAAATTCAGTGCTTTTACCGCTGCTCCACTGCGCTGCTTGTATAGCACATTTTACAGAAAATTGTACAAAGACACTTTACAGAGAAACAGATTAGGGGAAAAAGAATAAACTCCTTAATGGGAAGAAATCTCGGGAGGAACCTGGCTAGAGACGGGGAGCCCAATCTCTGCTGACTGGCCTGGTATAAAGTAAAGATGGAATGGATGGTAAGAAATGTAATGAGGCATCTCTCACAGCAAATAATTACAAGTTGAACAGGTTCAAGTTTAATCTAGCTGGTAAGTAGAAAGTCCAAATGAGATGTATAATATGCAATTCAGAGGGGCAAGGTGATACATCTGGGGCTCCAGGTTGCATCAAGGTGTGATCCAGGGGAAGGACAGGGCTGAAGCAGTTTGCAAACTCAGGGCGAGGGGCATGGCTGGAGCAGTCCACCAACTCAGTGCGAGGGAAGGGTAGAAGCCTCAGGGAAAAGAAAGTAGGAGAGTAACAACTGCAAATGTGAAGACCACAGTGTCATGCCCCAGGGCACTATGCTATAACAGCCCCAGGGCACTATGCTATATCTAAAGATGTGAAGAGAGTGGTGCACACAACCAGAGTGATCATGTACCCCAACAGCAAACCTGAGCGAAAAACTAACAGCTTGTGGTTGTGACAACCAAGATAAACCAGGCATTGAATAATATAACGTGTGGGCCTGTGTCATCCATGCAGCTTCCTTGTGAATTTATAAGAGCTTCGCCGCCCAAGCATGCGCTGCCAGCCACCACTTCTGTTCACCCCTCAGTCAACCTGCAGAGCTGCAGTCAATCCATCTTCACTGGGCTCTGTTTAGTCCTGCATGTCTGAAACTGTGTGAGCTGTGTTTCAGTGTTGTTTCCTCAGCATGCAGAACATGGTGCTGCTGGGCACTCAGTACTGTGGCTCAGGTCAGGTTGGGGAAGAGAGCAGGACAGATGTGTCCCTGTACCAGCTGGGACAAAGGTTTTCCAGTTCTTGGGACGCTGATGCTGCATTCTAAAGTACTTTTTTTTTATTTATAAAAAAATTTGAAATTAAACACATAACACTAATAACCTTCTGCTTCTTCAATAAAATTAAAACAGAGTGATATAGTCTCCCTTCTATTAGAATAGTATTTCATCAGTTTTTTTATATTATTATTATTATTATTTCATACTGTTGAAAATCCCAAAACTAAGTGCTGCAGTTACACCTCACCAGAGCCCTGATAATGCTTCTGTGCTGATCCAGGATAGGAAAGTTAAAATCCTTTATCCACCTCTCTCTTTTTTTTTTTCAAAAATAGAAATTGTGAACAAAACTCAATGAGAAACGGATAGAAACAGTGAAGAAGTGCATAATTATTCATATAACTTTGGCAGGGGTGCCCTCCATAGGAATATGATGGCGTAAATTATTTGCAATAAATATATTAGAGCTTTCAGAAATATTGGTGTCCATACATCTCAAACCGTCTGTAGGGGGATCTCTGTGTCAGAGACACAGAGGGAATATTGGAAGTCCAGATGCGATAGCTGTGCAAACTGAAAATGTTCGAAAGACCACCAACGGACAATAATCCGTAGTGGAATAGAAGAAAATAACAAAACACAAATAACCTCGCGATAAGAACGAGGAACTCGATCTCCGAGCAAAAAACAAAGAAATAAGCTATACGCTTATCTAACTCCTGTTAGTGGAGCGAAACAAAAAGGAAAACACAGAGAGCTCAACAGAACCCCAAACACTTTGGGTAAGAGCACTCTTAGATAAGAAAGGAAAACCAAAATAAACGAGAAAGCCTCTGCTCTGAACTGAGAGCGAAAAAAGAGAACTTCCTTTCTAAACTTCCTAACCTTTCTTTTTAAACTAGCTTTTTCTAACTAACCTCCTATACCTCTTTTACCGGCTCGAATGTTACGTGGAATAACATGGAAGCAACGAGAGAGGCAGGAAGCGGAGTATAAATAGTCAACGGAAATTAATAACAGGTGAACTTACAAATGACGAGGCGAAAGCAAAACCCCGTCGCAGAACAAAGGAAAATCCGATAGATTACCGGTAACGACAAAAAAGAATAAAGAGGACGCGGAGATAAGAGAAGGAAGGCAAGATCCATGACACCGTCAACATCAAAAAGTGGATGCAAATTCATAGAATTTCTATAATGCAACAAATCAGACTGAGATTCTTCAGTCTCTCCAAAGGAAAGATAGTGTTATTGCCTGCTAATGTATGAGTTTGGTGACACAATTAAAGGAATAGTTCACACTGGAGTTTTTGATTATATTTCAGCTTTAGGTTTAATGTTTTCGATTCCAGACAGGTTATGTGTGCAATACATATTTACCATATTTACATATATCCTGTTTTACTCAGCCATCATCAAGTCCATCATCACATCCTCTATCACAGTATGGTACGGCAGCACAGACAGTCAAACACGGATCAAACTACAGCGGATTGTTAAGAAGGCATCCAAAATCATAGGCAAACCACTCCCCTCAGTTGAATCTCTGCACACCCACAGAACTGTAAAATGGGCAAAGAAGATCATCTCTGACCCCTCACATCCTGCTCATCACCTCTTCCAGCTCCTCCCCTCACGGAGGCGCTACAAGTCATTGGCCACAAAGACTAAACGCTTCACCAACAGCTTTTTCCCCATAGCCATCAGGACTCTGAACGCCTCCCCTCTAGCCCCCTCCTCACTGACATGACCGACATGCATACCACAATTGTCTGTTGTTGTCTATTTTTGTCTGATGTTGTCTATTGTGCACTTCCTTGTTTTTGTCATTTGTGTGCTGCAGAGAATAATATGCTGTACTGAAAACAAATTCCACCGGCTTTGGTCGTGTGGCTAATAATAAACTATCTATCTATCTACAGAAGTGTATGATGTCCTGCCAGCTTGACAATGACGACAATTTTAATTTCCAAAACTCAGCGCAGCTGTCCAGATTAACATAACAGAATACAAATATCATACAAAATATACAGAATATCGTAAAAAGGGTTTGAGCTGTCTTACATCTATAGGTATTTTGCTCTTTTTCTTACAAATTTAGCATCAATGGTCAAATCTGTCTGCCGTTCACTAACTCTGAATGTCAGCTCCCCCTAAAATGACTGGTAGTTCATGCAATATTGACTCCTAACGAATTATAAAAATGTAATTCAAACGCAATGACCTCTGTCATTGTTTCACTGGAGATATGATGATGTAATTGTCATGGATCTTGCCTTCCTTCCCTTATTTCCACGTTCTCGTTATTCTTTTTTGTCGTTACCGGTAATCTATCGGATTTTCCTTTGTTCCGTGACGGGGTTTTGTTTTCGCCTCGTCATTAGTAAGTTCACCTGGTATTAATTTCCGTTAACTATTTATACTCCGCTTCCTGCCTCTCTCGTTGCTTCCATGTTATTCCTCTTAACATTCGAGCCGGTAAAAGAAGGTATAGGTTTAGTTAGTAAGCTAGTTTAAAAAATAAAGGGTTTAGAAGAAAGGGTTTATTAAGAAAGCTAGTCTCTTTTCGCTCTCATTTCAGAGACTTTCTCGTTTTCTTTCGTTTTACACGAAACGGTTTCCTTTCATTTCGCTCCACAAACGGGAGTAAGATAAGCGTGTCTGCTTATTTCCTTTGTTTTACTACGCTTATCTGCGAGCGCTTTAACTGCTTATTTCAGTTTTGCTCGCATATCGAGTTCCTCGCCTTTTTCGTGAAGTTGTTTTGTGTTCTCATTATTCTCCCTCTCCACTACGGATTATTGTCCGTTTCAGTGGTGTTCATTGAACACTTAAAGAGTCCGTATCTGTCGCAACTGGACCTCCAATATTTCCTCTGTGTCTCTGGCACAGAGAACCCCCACAGTAATGTGTATCCATTGATGTGTGGCCAGTAAAGACAATGTTTGTTATTAGTGTTCTGTGATGACCTACAGGAATAATCACATGATGGCAGATGGTAATCACCTGATTATAAGAAGCAGATGCTCCTGATCACTTAATTAATCTTTAACTGTGTTTTGGTAGATGTGCAGAAATTACATCATAATAATCTGTGTTCATCTCTTCCTTCTCACATTGAAGAGAAAAATAGTTATTTAGTGTACTTAGGGCTTGATTTACTAAGACCTTTAGCATGTGCAAAACATTTTAGCACACGCAAAACCAATTACATGACCAATGATTGGCTATGGTATTTGTTTTGCACCAATCATTGGTTGTGTTATTCGTTTTCGCTAAAGGTTTTAGTAAATCAGGCCCGTAGTGTGCTATATCTAAGAAATATCAACACAGACATTTTTTTTTGGTATTGACTGAAATTAAATTAAAATTTAGTTATTATATCTTTCACTTGCTTGACATAATTGCTCTCAAAATTGACAGAGATTTGCTTATGTGTATTAACAAGAAGAGTTAAACAACTTAATGCACAGCTGAACAAAGCATTCTGTTTACCATGAAATTACAGAAAAAAAGGTTTTTGATCTTTGCCGCCTGTAGCCCAGTGACAACCATAGTCACAGTACATTAAAGCAGCTTGCATTTCTAAACTTATTATGATTGTGACGGTGTAAGACTGGAAAAGGCATTATCAGTCATAAACCCTTGCAGCTGGTGGTGATTTCCTTGAGGGTGCAATAAAACAATTTACCTGGTGGCCTGAGAACCTTTTCCTCTGACCTCTCACGGCCTCGTAAACTACAGCTGGGGTTGAGCCTACAACTGGACATCAGAAGGAAACGGCATCCGAATGACGCTGGGAACTCAGGCCTGCTCACAGGTCTTTTACGGCCTAGATTCTGGACTGAATGGTGAACATATTAAACAAAGCTGTATATGTATATTGAATCATATGTATGTGCATGTAAATTGGTAATTGTGGAAGTATAAAGTAATTGTGGATAATATGATAAATGTGGTGAACCTGGATAATACTAATTGAAGTGTGTGGTATGTGAAAGTATAGGAGGGGGAGAAATAAAGAATGTGAAAGGAGGATTGTATAGGTTATCAGGGATGCGCTTGTCCATATAAGTGTCTGGAACCTAGAGTGGCCATCACCGGGACCTCACCTGATATCTAGATATGATAGAGAAGATCATAAGATCACGCGCCGTCGTTCAAAGAGTCTTATTACTGTCACTAGATTGGGAGAGGTAGACTCTGTTTCTCTCCATGGAGGGGGGTCCCTGGGTGGTGAAACTTATCTTCCTGCCAGACCTTATTTGGACAAACAAAGGGACTTGTGGAGTGTGCATACCGGCGCTGTACTGCATTTAAGGACATCCCAAAGGGATATTCGAGGAGAATCTGCTTAACAGTTCTCCTGGTACCATAGTCACACCGTACGGAATCACTTGGTGATATACTTTGTTTGTGAACTTGTTCATGTTTATTTGTCTTGGCAGCATGTTATCCTGTGTTTAGTTATAGGCATTGAATGTGTTCGTGTTTGCTCTCACAGTTTTAACCAGTGATTATTTGTCATTAATAAATTACCACGTTTTCATATCAACTGCATCTTTCTTTTAATCCTTTTTTCCAGCTTCAATTGTCTGCATGATCTGAGCTGCAGCGTTCCAAGCTAATGACCTCCCTGCTTGTTATTCAATTCTTTTTATATTTAACGTGCGTGGCTCTCATCCATCTTATACCCTTTTCAGCCTAAATTACGACTGAAGACTCAGGGGGACAATTCTGACCCAGGACCGACTGATCAGCGGCCTGGTACAGACGTGGCGTACTCAAGTTGGGTAGGCAGACAAGTGACGGCCCACATACAGGGTTGGGTGGTGTATGGTTCTGGCAATTTGATGTGAAGAGAACCCATGGGCATTCTACGCCGGTTCTTGTCAAATTAGCCTTAAGAAGCCCTTTAAATACACTCAGAGTAGTGCATGGTTCTGGTGATTTGATATGAGAACCCATGGGCGTTTTACGCCGGTTCTTGTCAAATCTGCCTTAAGGAGCCCTTTAAATGTACTCAGACCTGGGCTCGCAACTATCTATGATAAATTAATATCATGTATTGTGTTGGCTAGACCCCCAACCTCTGCGTTCGCCACCGAACTGAGCTTCAGCAATAATGTTGATTCCGGCAAACATATATTGAAGTAATGATGGTACCTAAGGGCGAGTTGAGTGTAACCACTCCGAGCTCCACGCATGTTTAACCAAAATTCTAAATTATAATTATAAATGGAGTCAGATAAACGAGTAAATAAAATAATAATATTTCTAAATAACTTTTACCTTTTCCCACAGCAATAGTGGAATACATCACGTTTAAACCTTCGCTCCGAGCTATTCCCTCATTGGTCTAGTAATTGCGGTTTCTACAACGGGTCTTTAGGTAGTGCTTTTGTGCTTGTTTGTTTATCTGTTTGTTGGTTTGATGTTTAGTCCCTGTTGAATGGCCTGGATAATTTACATCCCTCCAGGAAACACTGAGACTCCGTGGAGTCACAAGGAGGTCTGAGGGACTGTTTTTGTTGTATTTAGTTTGCAGGGCAGCTTCAATTAGTTTTTCTTATAATGCATTAAATAAAGTGGGCCCTTTTCGCACTCTGGTTTCAAACATTTTTGAAGTTTTTAAGCAAATTATTTTGGAAAACAAAGTCATAAAATTGTATCTGCCTAAAAATTACTCATTTGATTTTCAAGAGAAGAGTAATATTAAGGATACCTGCAGTATTTCTAATGTATCTGTGATGGGTTCCAGTGGCGGAGAATCAAATGCAATGGGAAATGGGAATCAGAACAAGTCACTCACCAACGGTAAGAACCATAAATAGATTAAACCCCAAAAGGGTGGAAAAGAAAAGGAAGAATCCTAGAAGCTAAAACAGCCAAATAATAATCAACCCAGGAAAACAGGGCAAACTCAAAACACGAGTAAAAACACAAAACTAAGTCTCCCAAGCTCAATACTAGAGCTAACACGGGAAACTGAAAAAGTAAAAAACACCTTCGGCACGTAAACCTAACACAGCCAGAAGAAGGTGAAACAAAAGTGAAACTTCCAAAGAAAAACTGTCTCAGTGAGAACAGAACGGACAAAATAGCACAGCGAAGCTTACAGTAGCAGATAAACCTATACCTGAAAAGATAAAGCTATGAAGCAAGTCCCTTGTGAACATAAAAAAAGTTTCATATCACAAGGTCGCTTGTACCTGGCTATACCTGGCTCAATGTAATACGAAATGACAAAGACGCATCGGGAAAGCGGAAGTGAGGAACTTAAATACCCCGCAGGTAGAAGCACAGGTGAAATGAGTAACGAGCACAGGGAAGCAAAACCCCGGACCGGGGTGTGGTCCTCACCATGGAGACGCATTCACAACATATGCTCAAGAATGTCCGTTGAATCTGCAGCCACAAAGTTTACCATCTTTCTTCACCGGACTAGAAGATGTCGGGACTCGGCCTGATCTAGGACTGCAGGCAATCTTCAAAAGGCCACCAGGGAAGAGAAAGGAGAAGAGGAGTGAGGCGACGACTGGGATGGCTGACCCAATTCGGTGCTTCGTTTTGACAGTGTACAGAGACGGCAACACTGCGTGTATGGAGGAAAGTCGTGGAGGAGGAGTTTGTGTGTTGGACTGCTTATTAATGACACTGGACATCTCGGGACAGCTGGGGCTATATTTTATCATGGCTGTATGATTATATTGAATGTCTTTGTTTGATATGCTTGTGTGTTGTGGGTCTGCCCCACTATGTCTTTTTTTGTTGTTGCTGGGGCTACAACTGAAGTTCTCTAGCGGGAAAATATAGGTTATTCTATTCTATTCTATTCTATTTGAAACACAAGTTTCAAACATTTCCATTACCTTGAATCTTCCCCATTCTAAATCAAACACTTGCAAAGTTTCAATGGTCCATGGGACCCCGGAATATTGTATTAATATTTGTAGCTTGAGAGTTGATCGGCTTCGATGGCATTCATAGCATCACTGTAGATGACCTGCAGTGGGCTGGGGTGCTCTGAGGAGTGAGGACTCTGTATGTTACTCTCCAATCATTCTTTCAGATTGGAACATCCTTCTTAAAGATCTGTGGCAGAAACAACATTTTGGAGAAGTTACAAGATCACACTGAAATAAAAATAAATGTTTAATATTTGGCCTGAAATACAGATTGAAATGTGTCTGCAGTGTATGAGCTAATTTCACTCCACAGTCTTCTTTCCAGAGTAAAAAAATAAAATTGCAAACGTGGCAGAAAAACATATGAAGACACGTGCTGCTTTTCACCATATTACATTACATTACAGGCATTTAGCAGACGCTCTTTTCCAGAGTGACTTACACAGCATTTTTTTTTTTTGCATTTATACATAGTATCCATTGATACAGCTGGATATACAGTCTTCTTTCCAGAGTAAAAAAATATGCCCAAAGATAAAATTGCAAACGTGGCAGCAAAACATATGAAGACACGTGCTTTTCACCATATAAATCACCATTTCCTCTCTTTGTCAGGGGTAGCATTAGGAATGAAGGACCGGACACGACAGTAGGGGTTCTTACAGTGCTCAATCTGAACACCACAAAGAGGGAGGGGGAAACCCGCAAACAGGGAATCAAATAATAGTACAAAGAAAATAATAAACTCTCCTTACAATGAGCGATTCCGCTACCAAACTCAAAACGACCCGAATAGGGCGAAAACAATAACACTAGAGATTAAGACAAACAACAAAGAACGTCCTATAGCTCACAATGAGGGAGCCGAAAAACATAAACAAGAGGTAAAAAAAGACAGCGAAGACAATCTGTCTAGGACAGAGAGACAGAGAGAAAGAAAAGAGACAGGATAGAAAGGATTACCTAAGCAAAGTTTCTAATAAACTCGTAGACACCTGCGACAAGTCCCGTGGAACGACAACACGTTGAGGTGATACGATCGTCACAAACTGTCAGTCATATACCGTGAATTACCGGCTTCTTGTCAAATGAATGGCAATATGGAAGCGTCAAACAAAGATGAAGCAAGGTTCAAATTATGAAAGGAAATACGGAACAGGTGAACACACTGAGTAGAAGAAAACCCAAACACACAAAATGGACAAAAAACACAAAGGGAAGAGGCGCAACACGAGCGCTCCCCAGGGAAGTGGCCAACAAGGGAAGAGCAGGCTGAGAAACCATGACACTCTTACCCTGAGCTACAGATTACCCCTCCCCATGCCCCCTCGCCCTGAGTTTGCAGACTGCTCCACTCATGGCCCTCACCCTGAGTTTGCAGACTGCTCCAGTCCTGTCGGAGTCCCAGATGCACCACCCCGCCCCTTTGAATTGAACATTTTACATCTTTTTACTATCCAGTTCACCACCTTTAGCTAAAGCGGGCCGGCTAGCGAAGGATGGGCACCCCTCTCTAGCCAGGTTCCTCCCGAGATTTCTTCCCACTGGGGAGTTTTTTCTCGCCAACGTTGAGTGTTTTTTCTCCCTTACAGGAGAGTTTTTACTTCGTTTTGCTGGTTGGGGGCTAATGCCTGGTTTTTTCTTCTGTTTCCCTGTGCAGCATCTTTGTGACAAAAAGCGCTATACAAATAAAATTGTATTGAATATAGTTTCTATTACAACAAGTTGTGTGGAACAGTTAAGAGCTCAGATCAGAGCTGACATTCAATTTGAAGAGGTTATTCTACTTCATTTATTATTGGCTCACTGACTTTATATTGACTGGCTGCAGCACATTTTAATAGAAAAGCTATTCCAAACAGTCACTGATTAGGCTTAAATTGACAATGTACCAATAATGATATACTGACAGTGTCCTGTGAATAATAGGGATTGTTCCATGTAAATGTTTAAATTCGTAAATAATTCTCATTGGTATGAGGTATGATATACAATCATTTTGGCAGGCATGTATCTTCCTCTGCAGATTTTCAGCATTTTCTCAAAGTCATAAATCATTCAATTACTTTGCATACCTTTCATTTTATTATAAGTATTTGTTTATTTTGTAGGTATTCTTATCCAGACCACCGTACAGTGCCTTAAATGCATAATATATAAGAACAAATGGTAACCTGCCCATTTACGCCCCCGGAAACAACGGCATAACTACGGTAAAATTTCAGGAACTTTCCTGTTCTTTTCACAAGTAGAGTATACTGTGCCTAAAAGGAAATTAACGGGAAACGACGGCCTGAATTAAAAAATGACTTTGGGAAATTACTAGGCCTACATAACAACAGCGAACGTCTTGTCATTTCCTCTAGAAAGTGTGCTATAGGCTACCTCCAGATAGTTATTGTGTAAGAATCGATAAATATATGAAAACGACAGAAAAAAATTTAATTACTGGAAATTAGGCCATAACGACAGAATATGTCGTTTTTTCCCTCCAGTAGGCTAAATGCTATACCTCCCAATAGAATATAGAAATAATGACCTGAACTTATGATAATTAGAGGAATAATTAGGCTATAGCAGTTTATTTATTCTAATACATAGTGCCTACAGTTGAACAATAAGCCTCAGACGCATATCATGGATAACATAATGTGAAATAACACACTTCAAGTTATTGGTTAAAATCATTGGTTTTATTCATACAATTCCATATACAAAGCATCCGTCAGTCATTCCGATCTATGTCGGATCTGTTGTCCATACATTCAATTAATTATTTAATTTATTACATTAGTGTGGTTTTACCTGCTATTACATTGTTAATGTAATAAGTCTGCATGTAAGAGCAACGCGCATTACATTGCTGGAAATTCAGAGAACGGCTTACAGTAAAGTAGCATACAAGATCTAGTTCTTCTGCTTTTGTGTCTGATTGCTTTATTATGCTTTCTAGACTATAGCTATAACTATAACTACAAACTGGGAACATAGAAACATCACCATAACTATCAGTCCGACAGGGCGTAAAATGTAGTGAGAGACAGATTGGAAACTACTATGACGTTTCCTGCAAGTTATACCATAACAACACTGGGAAACATTGCCATGTACTTTACCCCATTACGAGCCCAAAACCATCACTCTGCGACCAGATATGGAGTAGATGTGGACGGATCACTGCAAGGGTTTCTTCTCCTTACTTTTCCCCCCATAGAGTTCTATAGGAAAATGAGAGATAATCCTTGCAGTGATCCATCCACATCTACTCCATATCTGGTCGCTGAGTGATGGTTTGGGGCTCATTTGATACCTTAGACCCTGGATGATTTACAGCCATTTAGCCAGTCATGTGTTCCATACTGTACCAGTGTAATTTACAGCTGAATCTAGTCTCACCCCCCAATTTCCATAGAGATCCATTCAAATGCAGAGAGGTTAAAGTATCGTTTGTAACAGTACCTGAAAATAAGATATTGAGAGTCTTTTGATATTGATGGGTCACAGACTTCAGGAAGTAACAGCATGCAAAGGATATGCGACCAAATATTAAATATAATACTTAAAAAATACGTATGATCCAAGGGTTCACATACTTTGCCAACAAAGCATTTCATGTTGGATAATTTTGCTCAATAAATAAATTATAAAATAATGTTTTGTGTTTTTTGTTGAGCTGGGTTCACTATCAAGTTTTAGGACTTAGATGAAGATGTGATCACATCTTAGATCGAATTTATGCAGATATACAGAAAATTTTAAAGGGTTCACAAACTTTTGAGCAGCACTGTATATACTGTATATAACATATGTGGTAAGTTGTTCAATAAATATTTTCAATACAATTTTTTGTTCAATAAATATTTTCTGATACACATTAACTGGTGAGAAGTGTGTTATTGTAGGATACTAATTTAATTGACAAATTTCATACATTTTATTTGATTGTTCAAACTGAATGTTATTGAATGGTGTGAAGTGCCTATAGCTAGCCTACTGTAAAAATCAACAGTCCTCTTTTGTCTTGTCTACTTGTTTATTCCCTTCAGCTTAATGTATCATGATAATCTTTGGATATCAAACTCTAAATTTTTCTAAATTTTTGGGAATTGTCAGAGTTGAGTCAATGTTCATTGAATTTGTAGGCCAAAGTTATGTGGTAAAGTAGCGCCGCCCACATTCCCAGAGTTCTGCGTGGCGCAGCAAGAGTAAGATTGAAATTCCAAAATAAATGTTGGAATTACACATGGGGCTACTAACAGTTTAAGTGTTACAGTAGTAGATTTTGTTTATAAATAGCCATCATGTAGATAGTTATTGAACTAAGTTTGAACTAGCACCCTGAAAGATTTTGTGTGGAAATGACCCCTCTTTTTCTGTTTAAAGACAATTTTATTTATTTATTTATATATTTTTTTTCCCACTCCAAGCACATCCTGTGGGAGGCGAGGAACATCATAGTCTAGCAAAAAACAACAATAGACCTGGTCACTCTTCGGAGGAGAATCCAAAACCTCCTCCGGGACGGCGTTACGGTGAACTTCAATAAAAATAAAAGCCTGGAAAAAAAGACATGGAGGATGGACGTGGACCATTTGAAAAAAACGGAACATATAGTCCACGCCCCTAAAGACACACACAATCCACATTTTATCGCTTTCTGTGTGGCTTCAGGCACAGTGCTACCTAGGCTACCGTGCTGCACTTCCTGAGGAATCAGGGGTTTGTGGAGTAGCCTATGACGCATCGCTTGTAGGCATGGAAATTGAATAAATAACAATGTCTTGTATTTCAATCTGAATTCAATAGTGTTTACTGTGCTGTTACACTTTATTATAATCCTAATTAGTATAGCTTGATGTTGGGGCAGTGGGCATTATTTTTAAACTAAAGGAATAAACAATAAAAGCACAGCAATAAAATCAATAAAAGCACAGATATAGGACAGTGAAATATTTCTATTTTTATTATTATTTTTTTTTTAATAATCATGTTCTGCACTTTGTATTGCATAGGCTTCGAGTAATATTGTGGATGTAGCCTATGGGCGCCGCTATAGGCTAACTAGGTCATAATTCAACCTAATAATTTTCATTAAAAATACTTGTTGGAATTAAAATGTTATAATACCGACATACATCCAAAAATGCAACACAAATGATATAAAATCAGTAAACATTAAAACAAGCTTAATGACCAGTAAAAATTACAGCTTTTTTTTAAAATTCCATCACATTGAAAGATTATGATTTACTCTAGCGCAACCACTGGTCCACAAAATGGTCAAGCAACAAAATGTCATGGTTCGTGGGTTTTAGTTATTTTTTTCGTTGCAGTTCTCGTCCTGGTTTCCCGATTGAAAATCTATAGGATTTTTTCTACATTCTTTTCCGGGGTTTTTATTCCCTCACTCATTATAGTTTTCACCTGTGCTTCTACCTGCGGGGTATTTAAGTTCCTCACTTCCGCTTTCCCAGTGCTTGTTTGTGATTCGACATTGCATTGAGCCAGGTATAGCCAGGTACTAGCGACCTTGTGATATTAAACGCTGTTTATGTTCACGAGGGACTTGTTATTAGCTTATTTTCAGGTATAGGTATTTGTGGCAGGGTGGGCGTGGTTAGCCTCTGCGTGCAGTGAGAGAGTGAGCGGAGTGGCTCTCGGACCCTGAGCCACAGTTGTCATAAGTTAATCAGCATCACGGGGAAACGTGATTGAATAATGGTTTAATTGTTTCTGATTGCTATGACAGTGAGCCGGGGCTTGAAAAGGGAGAGACGGGCGGACAAACGGGGCTGGCTGGAGACGGAGGAAGTAGAAGCTCCGGGAAGCCAGAGCCGAGAAAAAGAAAACAAACTGAAAATAAAAATAACCAAAGCTTTTCCAAAGCTTCGGTGTGGTCTCAAAATTCTTCTCGAGCGGTAGCACTCGAACTTGCCACAGTATTATTCCTCTTGTTAGCCTTCTGTGCTATTTATTTTGTCTGTTGCTGTTCTCTCTGAGACAGTTTTTCTTTGTTGTTTCGTATTGGTTTTACATCCTTCCGGTCGTCCAAACTTATGTGCCAAAAGTGTTCTTTTCTTTGCTAAGTTTCCCGTTTTGGCTCCAGTATTGAGCTTCGGAAAATTTATTTTGTGTTTCACTCGTTATTCGAGTTCGCCCTATTTTAGTGGGTT
This sequence comes from Ilyophis sp. 1 JC-2022, assembly GCA_022702515.1. Lineage (NCBI taxonomy): Eukaryota > Metazoa > Chordata > Actinopteri > Anguilliformes > Synaphobranchidae > Ilyophis > Ilyophis sp. 1 JC-2022. Next base: position 58,492,147 of record CM040400.1, on the reverse strand, counting down.
GATTTTCATTTGGCTGTTCAGCCACAAGGAATTAGTTTCCTGTCTTTTCTTTCTTTGCATTTATTATTGTATTTCTCCTTTCATTGGTCCTCACTGCATGAGTGACTTGTTCATCTAGTCCATGCAGGTAGATGGGGCAGTTTGCCCATCTGCTGGAGACACCACTTCTAAAATTGAGTGGTGTCGTTACTGCAGGAGGAAGGGGCATACTCTTAATCAGTGTCCGAAACTTAAGGAAAAAGGGGGGGCCTCGCTAGAGGAACCGGGGCTTCTAGCGGGACTTCAGGGTACTACACCCCAGACACTATTACCCATTCACCTTTCTTGGGGACAACACTTGCTTCAGTTCAAGGCTTTTATAGATTCCGGGGCCGTGGAATGTTTTATTGATGCCCAGTGGACTAGAAAAAACAAAATTCCGGTCCAGTTTCTTGACCAATCCCGGTTAGTTACCGCGCTTGACGGGTCGCTCGTTGGGGTCAGGCACCATTACGGAGGTTACGTCTCTTACCATGTCGACTCTTCAACAGAAACAAATTGAGAGCATTCAGTTTCTGTTGGTCGATTCCCCTGCTTATCCTCTGGTGTTGGCTCACACTAGTTAAGCACCATCCCCATGTTATGTGAGGAGGGGATAAGCTAGTCATTCATTAATGGGGTCCCGTGTGTACCGCGTAAGGTCACCTCACTCCTTCCAGTTTGTCCGGGGAAACATGTTGACGTTTCCGATTCTGAGTCTGAGCTGGAGGAGGTTACCTCTCCGCCCAATCATGGAGAGTCTGTCTCAGGCTCTGAGGCTGGTAACGAGAGTCTGGAGTGGGACTCTCTGGCTGACGGATGTTCTAATTGGAGAGCGATCTCTTCTGAGGAGCTCTCCGACTCTGAGATTCAGTGGTCTCCTCCTCCTGGATCCCCTACTCAGAGGGGAGTGACGGGGATTGCAGGGACACTTGAATTTCCTTTGCCTCTCAACGTTCCGGCTGAATATGCCGAATTAGCTGAGGTTTTTAGTAAACAGAGGGCAACCACCCTTCCTCCCCACCGCCCTTATGATTGCGCTATAGAACTCCATCCGGGTACGACCCCTTCTAAAGGGAGTTTATATTTCTTATCGGCTCCTGAGAGTGCAGCTATGAAGGAGTATATTGAGGAGGCGTTAGCCAATGGGTTTATAAGGCCATCAACTTCGCCTGCTGGCGCAGGTTTCTTTTTTGTTAAAAAGAAGGATGGAACATTAAGGCGAGACACGGCAGGTGAAAACATCGTTTTTTGATGCACTGGTCAATTTTGAGATTTTGTGCTATTTTGCTTCCATAACATGTCTTCTTTCAGACTAGTGGAAAGGAAACGTTCAAAATACACATTTAGATGTTTATTTTACTACACTTCGTCATGCTGCGCCTGTAGATTTCGCCTAAATTCACCAAAACTTCGCATTTTAACGCAGCTTGCAGATCTGCGGTCGCTCTCTGCCCAATATCATATGAGGTACCGTTGGAAAGCTCTCAGTTTCGTGTATAATGTTATCAGATCCATATATGGTCATTTCCTTTGTATCAGCAACCAATAGTGAAAGTACGAAGGGGGTTTTGCCTCCAACAACGAGCTCTCATTGGCTGGTGCAGATTTCTGACAACGTGATTGGTTCAGATGCATCACGTGCTCTGACATTCCGGACATTTCTTTTCTCCGCGGGACTTGTCTAAATGCCGAAAGTGCGTGTAAAAACCTCACAGAAAAGACGACAACAGTTATATAATGAAGAAGAAGATGAAATGCCTTCACAAAGTGCATCGATGCGTAAGCTGTCACTTGGAAAGCAGAAGTGTTTCGACAGCGGGAGTGACCAGCGTGTCACACAGCAGTGGTTGATAGTTCATGTAGCGCGTTTGAATGAACTGATCGGTGGGTTGGTTTTTTCTCATACTCTGAGCCAGAAATCTCCACTTCAGTAGCACTCACATACACCAAACTTTCCAGTTTTATTCATATCTATATTCTGAAGGTTTTTACAGAGGGGTTTGTTGATATATAATTCATAGCCTGATTTATATCACATTTTATTCCTAAAAACATGGCGAAAAGAGATTTTTTATGAGTGTTTCTGCGGGCTGTGCATGCTGTTATTTTATCAATTGTTATGTATTTTGGATGTTAATATGATGTTATGATGTTGTTGCTTAATATTTGATTGAAATTATTGAAATTGTGTCTGTAAATAGTGGTTTCCAATGAAAAATGTATGTCATTTTACTATGCAAATCTTTAAAGGCCGTTTTCTCAAAATGAGGTTTTTCTTATACTCTGAGGATGAAATCTCCACTTCAGTCTACAGTACATACACCATCCTTTACTTATTTCTTCCTATGTATATTCTGAGGTTTTTTTCAGAGGGGTTTGTTGATATATCATTTATAGCCTGTTTTATGCTACATTTTATACCAAAAAACATGGCGAAAATAGATTTTGTTTGACTGTAGACAGTATTTTCTGATTTATGGGGTGATAAAAAGACATGGCCACAATCCCCTCTGACCAAAAACTTGGTTGTAATGTGTCAACATAATGAAACAATAATTTTGAATCTGGCTTCATCCAATGTTCAGATTTCTGTTCTGGAATTGTATGCAAATTAGTGCATATTTAAGTAGATAATGCCTCATTTGCATATTTAAACATAACATTTCTGAAAACTTGTAATACAAAACATTCTTGTCTTAATATAAGTAATCAACTGGGGAAGTTTCATTGTGATATCTATTAGTTAAGTTTTTTACCCTAGTCACCTGCCCTGTCTCGCCTTAAGGCCATGTAACGATTAACGCCATCTAAACGCCATTACCATTACGAATCAGTATCAGTTCTCCTGATGAATTTGGCGTTCGAACTCTTCCAGGGGGCCACTATTTTTTCCAAATTAGACCTCAATGCCTATAACCTGGTGCGCATGCGTGAAGGCGATAAATTGAAAATCGCTTTTAACACCCATAACAGCCATTACGAATATCTGTCATGCGTTCGAGCTCACCAGCGCCCCCTGTGTTTCGGGCATTAGTGAATGACGTACTAAGGGAGATGTTGGAGAAATTCGTGTTCGTTTACTTGGACGTCATTAAAAAAAAGAATTCCGATTTACAAACCCATATCAGTCATGTTAAACAGGTGTTGAAAGCCCTGTTGGAGACCAAGTTATTTGTGAAAGCAGAGAGGTGCTCATTTCACGATAGCACTGTTTCTTTTTTGGGATTCAAAGTATCAGAGGACAAGGTCTGTATGGATCCCGAGAAGGTCTCTGCTGTACTAAATTGGCCCACTTCCCACTCAGTTAAACAGGTCCAGTGTTTCTTTGGGTTTGCCTATTTTTATAGACGTTTTATTCGCAATTTTAGTGCGCTCGCCGCACCCATTACAGCCCTGACAAAGAAAACGTCGGTGACTCAATTTCAGTGGAACCCGAAGGCTGAGTCTACTTTTGAAGAACTCAAGAAAAGAATCAGTTCTGAGCCTATTCTTGTTACGCCCAATCCCTCCTTTCCTTTTGTGGTAGAAGTTGATGCGTCCGAGTTGGGTGTAGGTGCTATTTTATTTTAATGTGGAAACATCAATGTGTTGATGTTTCCAAATATGCCATTATCTTCTATCACAGCGCTCTGAATGTCTCTGAGTCTAATGGCATTATTTGCTCTCACCATGTTGACCATTTCATTTTCCTGTTCAGGTGTGAAAACATTTATTTTTCCTCCAGCAAGGGGTAGTGCTTCAGTTCTATAAATGCAAACAATACAGTAAGAATTGATAAACAAGCATATCTGTTTTCAATCCTAAATGTCTGGATTATTGAGGCCACTGAGTCTCGGCAGAGATTGGGCTGGACCCTCTGACCAGCCTCGGCCATGGTTAGGCCATGGTTAAAAACATGGTCCACATTTGTAGCCCGTCTGTCATTCAAAATTCTTGCAAGTATTTGCCTTTGCCTCCCCCTGCCTCTTCCCTGCCCCGTGCCCTGTGCCCTGTGCCCTGTACCCTCCTCTCGCACAACCGCCACGGATTTGGATACATCTTGCAAGATGTCCTCGCTCTTCTCCTTCCATTTTTCATCCAGACACAAATGCACTAGTAGCTTAGCAGTGTATATGTGTTCTGATCTAATTGTTGGAGATTAGCACATGTTGCTAAACTCTATGTAAAGGGAACAGCATGTGTGATTGGTTGCTTTGTGCTGTGAGAAAATTAACAAATTTCTGGATTCAAGATTTGCCTGAATTTTGAATAAATTGCAGACATTTATATTTGTATAAGGGAGCCATACATGGAGACCTATTTTCATAAGGAGATCCTGAGTGCCAGTATATTGGTTGTTTGTACTATTTTGGATGTAATGATTTGCACAATGAACATGTGTATAAATAGATGTGGGAGTGATGGCATTCAAATGAGAAATTGTATAATCCATTTTGATTAGGGTGACTTAATCAATTGATTTCTGTCTCAATTACTGACATTTGTGTTTCCTAGTTTGCAGAAATGTGCTTTACATTGTGATGCACTCGGGTTGGAACGAGTGAACACAAGATTGAAATTAATGAAACCAAGAACCACAAACACATAAATTGAGTTAAACTGTTTATCGACTGTATTGTGGGGAAGAGAGGTAGGGGTTAATGTACACCGAATAAGCCAATCCGCAGTCCAGGAGCGTCGTCGTGGTAGGAAAGCAGGGTTCGGTACACAGAGACGGGTCCTCATGGATAGCAGGATTCGGCAGGTAGGCGGGAAGTCGTACAGGCAGGGATCAGGCACGGGGGAGGTAGTCAGACAGGCAGGGGATTCGGCACACAGCAGGGAAGTCAGACAATCCGGGATATCAGCACACAGCAAGGTCCTCCTTTCAAAGATAGTCATACACAGCGCGTCAACAATACTCTTTCTCTCTCTCTCACCAAACTCCACCATTGATTTCCCCTAAGGTACTCTCTCGATTGTGAGTGAGGTGCCTCTTCTTATGGCATTTCCCCTTAGCTCCTTAATGGCTGTCAGGTGCCGCTTGATGAGCAGGAAGCCCATATAAGGACTTCCTGTACTTGCGCTGCTTCCTTTCACCTGTCTCCACTCTGGCCGTATTAAAACCAGGGGAAAAAGGCATGTATCTATGGTTTCTTACCACCCCTCTCATCTCTCTGATGGGGCGGCCACCACACACCCTCCCCCTCAGCTCTGACCGGGAGGGCGGGGCGGTCCAGCTTCCTAGGGCATCCCTTCTGGACATAGCGTCCGCATTTCCATGCGCGGCCCCGGACCTGTGGACGACCGAGAAGGCAAAGGGTTGCAGGGATAAGAACCAGCGGGTGACCCGGGCGTTGGTTTCCTTATTTCTTGACATCCATACCAGAGGGGCGTGGTCGGTGACAAGGGTGAAGTGCCGTCCCAAGAGGTAATATTTTAACTCTTCGAGAGCCCACTTGATTGCCAGACATTCTTTTTCTACCGTGGAGTATTTCTGTTCCCGTGGTAATAGTTTTCGGCTGATGTACGTTATCGGATGTTCCTCACCTCCTTGTAGTTGTGATAGGACGGCACCCACCCCTGTCTCGGAGGCATCCGTTTGTACCACCAAGGGTTTTGTGAAGTCGGGGGTCACCAGCACTGGGTCGGAGCAAAGGGCCTCCTTGAGCTCCAGGAACGCCTTCTCCGTTTCTTCGGTCCACCGGATCCGGTCTGGCAGCCGACTCCTTGTGAGATCTGTGAGGGGGCAGCAAGGGAGGAGAAACGGGGAACAAAACGGCGGTAGTAGCTGGTGAGCCCCACGAATGTGCGTACCTGTTTCTTGGTTTGGGGGCGGGGCCAGCCTCTGATCGCCTCGACCTTGCTTGTCTGGGGTTTTACACATCCGCGACCAATGGTATACCCCAGGTAGTCTGCGTCCCTGAGGCCGAGGTGACACTTCTTGGGGTTGGCTGTCAGCCCCGCCCCTCGCAGGGCTCCCAGTACAGCTGTGACTTGCTTGAGATGTGTCCCCCATTCCTCCCCGTGGATCACGATGTCGTCCAGATAGGCTGCGGCGTACTCTCGATGGGGTCGGAGGACCCTGTCCATTAGCCTCTGGAAGGTCGCCGGTGCTCCGTGAAGGCCGAAGGGGAGCCGGAGGTAGTGGAAGAGGCCATCCGGGGTCACGAAGGTTGTCTTCTCCCGGGCAGTGGGCGCCAGAGGGACCTGCCAGTATCCTTTGGTTAGGTCAAGGGTCGAAATATAACGGCTTTTCCCCAAACGTTCGATGAGCTCGTCAACTCTTGGCATGGGGTAAGCATCAAACCTTGATATTTCATTCAGTTTCCTAAAGTCATTGCAAAACCTGATTGACCCGTCCGGCTTGGGGACGAGCACGATGGGGCTGCACCAGGCGCTGTGCGACTCTTCTATAATTCCATTCTCTAGCATGGTCTTCACTTCCTGGCGGACCGCTTCCCTCCTGGCTTCGGGGATCCGGTAGGGCCGCAGCTTCACCTTTTTCCCGGGCTCTGTGATGATGTGGTGTTCCAGAAGGTCGGTGTGGCCCGCGTCTGTGGAGAACACATCCCTGTGGCGGTCTATTAACTCACGCAGGTCCTGGCGTTGTCTCTCTGATAGTTGCTCCCCCATGGGAACCAAGATCGCCTCTGTTTTGGCCGGGCCTGGTGGGAGAAACACAGCACACAAAGCATCCCGGGCGACCTACTTTTTCAACAAGTTGACGTGGTATATTTTTACCGGGGGTCGTCGCCCGGGCTGGCTGACATGGTAATTCACTTCTCCCACCTTTTCAAGGACTTCGTATGGCCCGTGCCATTTGGCAAGGAACTTGCATTCCGCCGTGGGTACCAGGACCAAAACTCGGTCGCCTGGGTTGAACACCCGGGGTTGGGCACTCCTATTATAGACGCGGGCTTGGGCAGCCTGAGCGGCCGCCATGTGTTCTCTTACCATGGGCCACAGCGCTGTCATCCTCTCCTGGACCTCTTCCACATGTTCCACCAGCGTGCGATGGGGAGAGGGCTGTTGCTCCCAGGCCTCTTTGGCCAGGTCCAGGAGTCCACGGGGTTGTCGGCCGTATAGCAGCTCGAAGGGGGAGAATCCGGTGGAAGCCTGGGGCACCTCCCGGATGGAGAACATCAGGTAGGGCAGCAGCTGGTCCCAGTTCCGTCCGTCCGCATCTATCACTTTTCTTAACATTTGTTTTAGTGTTTGGTTGAAACGTTCAACTAACCCATCTGTCTGGGGGTGATATACAGAGGTTCTCAGCTGTGTGATTTTCAACAGTTTGCACAAGTCTTTCATAATGCGAGACATAAATGGGGTACCTTGGTCTGTGAGGATTTCTTCGGGGAGGCCTACCCGTGAGAACATCATCATCAGCTCTCTGGCGATGCCCTTGGAGGCCATGGTGCGCAGGGGGATGGCTTCAGGGTATCTGGTGGCGTAGTCGAGGATCACCAGGATGTACTTGTGTCCTCGGGTGCTCTTCGGCAGGGGCCCGACCAGATCCATAGCAATCCGGCTGAACGGCACCGATATGATGGGGAGAGGAATTAACGGGTTTCGGTGGTGGGGTTTTGGTGCCACCCGCTGGCACTCGTGGCAACTTCGACAGAAGTCCTCCACGGCCTTTTTTACTCCGGGCCAGTAGAATCTCGCCCGGATGCGCTCCATGGTCTTCTCCACGCCTAGATGAGCTCCTAGCTGGTGCGAGTGGGCTAGGCGTAACACCACGGGGATAAAAGGACGGGGCACCAACAGCAACTCATGCGTCACACCAGCTTTCTGAATCACTTGATATAGCAGAGCCTTTTTTATAGCAAAGTGTGGGAAAATCATTTGTCTTACCCCCTCTATGAGCTGGCCATCGACCACGGACACCTGCTGAAGAGCGCTGGTGAGGTTGACGTCCTCCAGTTGTGCCGACCCGAACCTTCCTCTTAGCGGCTCTGCCAAGGGGGGCACATCAGCGGTGGGGTTGACCGGGAACATGTCTCCTAAGTCGACTTCCTCTTCGCCCGGTGGGGCGTCTCCCTCCTCGTCGGGTGGGGTCCCCTCCTCGCCCCTCGCCGTCAAATACCCAGCTTCCTCTTCAGCCACTGCCTCCGCAGCGCTGGACTCTCCCTCGGAGAGTGGGTCAGTGGATGCTAATGGGTCCACTTCCTGGTACCCACAGAGGCGGGGCGGCGAGTGATGCTGCCTGGGAGGTGCTGGCGAGGGGGGTCCTCGAGGCGCTCGCCTGCTCCCTGTAGCTAGACGCATCCACAGAGAATGGAAGAGGGGGAGGTCATGACCTAGGAGTACCGGCACTGGCAGGTCGGGGACGACCCCAGCGGGACCGGAGTAGGTCCCCTTCGTTGTCTTGAGGTGGAGCATCGTTGTGGGGTACTGGCAGGTCTCGCCATGTACGCAGGTGACCCCAAGGCTACCCTCCAGATAGGGCCGCTGGGCGAACTCCGGCCGGACCAGTGTCACCATGCTCCCTGAATCCAGCAAGGCTGTGGTGTCTCGCCCATTGGCCTTCACAGGGGTAGAGACGGCCGAACAGCTGTCTTCCGCCCAGCAGGTGGTCAGTAATCCACAGGGTCTGCCGGAGGGGTGTTTGCTGGTCGCCGTGGCCATGTGCACATCTTCTCTATGGGGGCAGCTCCAGGCAATGTGACCCTTCTCACCACACTCGTAGCACTTTCGGTTGTCTGGTGTCATGAGGGGGCGTCTCCAGGGGGCCTCCATGGCTGGCCTTGATGGGGGCCCTTCGACTGGCAGATGTTTTTTTAGGCGGACCTCGGTAGCTAGTGGTCGGGTGGGGTTTTCTTTGCTGGTGGGCCGCCCACTGCGTAGCACACCCTGGGCCGCCTGATAGCCTTCCATGATGTTCACCAGTTCATCTGCTGTTTGGGGGTTTTGCTGGCATGCTAGTTTTTTTGCTTCAAAGGGGAGTGCCCTCATGTAACGGTCCAGGATCACTCTCTCTAGGGGAGTGAGTGTTTTGGGCTCAGCCACCAGCCAAGCATTGGTAATCCTCACCAACTCGTGCAGTTGTGCTCTAGGGGGGGCTGCAGGATCAAATGTCCATTCATGAAAACGCTGGGCGCGAGTGATCAAAGTAAACCCATACCGTTTCATAATCTCCGCCTTTAGCGCCGTGTATGGTATGCGGGGATCAACCGCCAGATCCTGGTAGGTGGTTTGGGCTACACCGGACAGGAATGGAGCCAGTAGCCCTACCCACTGATCTTCTGGCCATTCTTCTCTCTCAGCTGTCCTCTCGAAGGTCAGCAGGAATGCCTCGATGTCATCAGTGGGTGTTTGCTTGGTGAGGAAACGTGCAGGGTTTGCACGGCGCATCTTTTCCTCCGTTGTTTTTATCCCGTGGGCAGTGCGTCGCTCGTTTAACTCCGCGCGCAATAATTCCGTTGTCTGCATTTGCAGCGACATAGCTTGCTCATGTCTTGTCTGCTGCTGGTGATTGCTCTCGATGAGCTGAGCAATCAACACTGATAACGGAAACGATTCCATTGCTTCGTTGGGTTTTGATTTATTAATTTCAATCAGAATGCGATTGCCCGCATTCTCCACCATATGTGATGCACTCGGGTTGGAACGAGTGAACACAAGATTGAAATTAATGAAACCAAGAACCACAAACACATAAATTGAGTTAAACTGTTTATCGACTGTATTGTGGGGAAGAGAGGTAGGGGTTAATGTACACCGAATAAGCCAATCCGCAGTCCAGGAGCGTCGTCGTGGTAGGAAAGCAGGGTTCGGTACACAGAGACGGGTCCTCATGGATAGCAGGATTCGGCAGGTAGGCGGGAAGTCGTACAGGCAGGGATCAGGCACGGGGGAGGTAGTCAGACAGGCAGGGGATTCGGCACACAGCAGGGAAGTCAGACAATCCGGGATATCAGCACACAGCAAGGTCCTCCTTTCAAAGATAGTCATACACAGCGCGTCAACAATACTCTTTCTCTCTCTCTCTCACCAAACTCCACCATTGATTTCCCCTAAGGTACTCTCTCGATTGTGAGTGAGGTGCCTCTTCTTATGGCATTTCCCCTTAGCTCCTTAATGGCTGTCAGGTGCCGCTTGATGAGCAGGAAGCCCATATAAGGACTTCCTGTACTTGCGCTGCTTCCTTTCACCTGTCTCCACTCTGGCCGTATTAAAACCAGGGGAAAAAGGCATGTATCTATGGTTTCTTACCACCCCTCTCATCTCTCTGATGGGGCGGCCACCACAACATTAGCATTTTGTGTTAAAGCAATCAAAAATGAGATTGTGTTTTGAACAAATTAGTTAATGTTGTGGGGTTTGTGCTTACAGTTTTGAGAATGTGTTTAGTGTTTCAGGAATTGTGGTTAAGCAATTGAGAAAAACTGTAACATTAGCTAAAGCTAGTTAACTGTAGAAAGGCATGGTCAGAAACCCTCCCCCTTTATAAGAAAATTTCTGGCATGGTAGCATAGCTGTATGTGAATAAGCATATCCGTACGCATGTGGTAGCGTTGTATCCAATAAAGGGTTGATACATCACATGCCCCCGAAAGTGTTTGGAGGAGCAAACAGGACGAGATTCCTACGTGGCACCGGTGGCGGGAACTGACTGTTGTTGCATTACGTTTGTTTGTAAATTGTGGATTGACTTTATTTTAGGAATAAAATTACTTTTACTTTGGATTTGCGGACATTGGGACTTGTTAGAATTGGGTATTGTAGGGAGCAGTTTGTGGGAATATCGACCGATGGCCTGTATAGGTCCGGAGCGGTATTCTTACACTGTTCCTTGCACACTCTGATAGGATGGCAGGGAGAGAGTTGGATGGTGATAACAACACCATGGAGTTAAGTGAGGAAGATGAGAAGAGGGAGAGTGAGTGGGAAGAGGTGGGGGATAGAAGATAAAGAAAAATGGATCTAGCGCAGGTTTATCAGAAAGCAAGGAAAGAGAAGGTGAGGAGAAAGTCCCGAAGACAGGATTGATAAATGTAGTGGTAAGATTCGAGAGGGAAAGGGGAGTAAAAAAGTTTGATCTGCTTATGTTAACAAACATCATTAGAAGGGAAGTTGGGGAAGTAAATCATGCAAGAGTTTTAGGAGATGAAAACTTAATAGGATGTAATACGGAAGCGCGGGTAGAGAAGGCAAAGAAGATGACTATTATTGGAAAAATCAAAGTGTCCAGGGTTGTAAGAGTTGGAAAACAGAGGTTCAATGGTAACAAGGGGGATATCTCTGGGGTTTCTCTCAGTGTTAATATGGGGGAACTAATGGAGAACTTCAAGGGGAGGAATAGTAATGTGAAAAATGTGAAAAGAATGACAAGGGGAATAGAGAAAAAGGAGACTGAAGCCGTATTGATAGTTTGAAGAAAAAGTTATTCCAAAGGAGGTATATTTTGGATTCATAAAATCTAGTGTAAAGGAATACATACCAAAACCTATGAGATGTTTTAACTGTCAGAAATTTGGGCATGTGGCCATAGTGTGTAAAGAAAAGAGAAGATGCGCTCGGTGTACTGGGGAGCATGAATATGGGAAATATGGAGAGGGAGTGAGACCAAAGTGCTGTAATTGTGGAGGTGATCACAATTGTGGAGGGATGTAAAATGATGAGAAAAAAAGGTGGAAGTACAACAAATAAAGGTGAAGGAAAAATTATCATATGTTGAGGCAGTTAAGTTGGCAGGACAGAAAAAACTGAATAAGGAGGGAGGATATAAGAAAGAACAAGCGGTAGCAAAATAACAGCAAGATAAGAAGAATGCATGAATAGAGAAGAAGAAATTGGTGACTTTTATAGCTGGAGTACTAAATGCAACACATGAGATTAAATCTAAAACTGAAAGGATTTGGGTTATTGTGATAGAACACCATTTTGGTATGATTGGTTTAAAATGGGAAGAAGTAAATGATGAACTCAAAGCACAGTCAAGTCAAGAGACTATGTGTGTGGGATGATATTATTAATAACGTTAATCCTATCTATTAAGAAAATAAAATTGAGCAAGTTTGAAGAAATAGAAGGGCAAATAGAGCAAGCATTGTGTGGTGTGGGGACTTCAATGCACATAACACATTATGGGGGAGTGAGAAAACTGATGTTAATGGCCAGTTAATAGAAGATTTGTTATATGAGAAGAATTTAGACTGCTTACATAATGGAAATAAAACAAAAATAGATGTTAACACAGGAAAAAATTCAACGCTGGATCTTACATTGGTATCAAATAACATTGCTCCCATATGCGATTGGAAAGTGTACCAAGAGGGAACCATAGGTGGTGACCATTATCCAGTTTTATGTATTATAAACATAAATGCAACAGTGACTGAAGTAGACAGGGGTGGAAAATGGGTGTTTGTGAAAGCTGACTGGGAGAAGTATAAGGAAGTAAGTGATGAGTGTCTGAGCCAGATTAATGCTGATATGATCATAGAAATTCTGGATAATGAAATAAGAAAAGGTATTAGAGTAGCTGCTCTGAGATCCATCCCTAAGAGTAAAGGCAAAACAAAGAGGAAGGCAGTACCATGGTGGGATGAGAACTGTAAAGAAGCTTTGAGAAACAGAAATAAGTCGTTTAAGCCAGGGGTTCCCAAACTTTTCCATGCCAAGGACCCCCAAATAGCCGTAGCCTCTGGCTATTGCGAAATGGCTTTAAAAAAAAACTTTTAAATTAGACTGGCAAATATAAAAAAATCAAACATACAGCTTCTTAATACACAACACAATACTTTTGACCCTATTTTAATTCCATAATCGGGCCGTTAGCAGCTCAACGTAACGCTTTGACTGACAGGCAGACAGTTAATCATTGGCTGCAATTGAAAGAAAGGCATGGCAAAGACCTAATTTCGATATGAAAGGATTTATAACAATTTATATTTTATTTTAAACCTGCACAATAATCTTATGAATTGAATTGAAATGTATATTTTTTCTGAATTATTATTATTTATTTATTTATTTATTTATTTTCGCATTTTCCATTTTCCTCTCCCTTCCAATTGGCCCCCCTGGCACCCACTGGCGGCCCCCACTTTGAAAACCCCTGGTTTAAGCTATTGAAAAGAACCCATAACTAGATATGATAGAGTACAAAAAAGCTCAGGCGGTGGTAAGGAGGACAATAAGGCAGGCAAAAAGAACATACTGGAGAAAGTTTTGTGATTCGATTGGGAACACAACCCCAGTAGGAGAGGTGTGGGGATGATCAGATAGATAGGAGGGGACAGAAGGAAGTGGAGTTATCCAGTGTTAACAGATGGAAATGAAGTAGCAGTAACTAATAAAGAAAAAGCTGAGTTATTGGCCAACACGTTTGTTAAAAGTAGTTTCATTGTAAACGACTCGTTATTTGTTTACATTCAAATTTTTCTCCCCAAAAAACATTGTATGTGTCCTTGTGGTCTAATAAACATGTTGAATGTATTTCCTACCTCATAAGTCCTTCGCAAAGTGTGTATTTGTTAATGTTTTGAATGCTACACTGTTGACATCCCGCCGCCATTTTTAAAGCCAGAGACAGCTAAAATTGTGTAAACATCATGAATGGGCGGTTCCTGCTCATTTGATTGACATGGCCAGGCCATGTGGGCGGGTTTCCAGGTAAACTCTTATTTTAGCTTAGGACCCAAACATACCTCACGCAAATATGCGAACGTGGACGCTTCGAGCTATGCGAACAGTTTGTTTTTTTCATGATATTTGTGAAAGACAAGCCAGAGCGTTGCAGCGAGGGACACTATAGCAGCAACAACAGTAAATAACTTTCTTTTTCGATCTGTGTTTTCCTCCGGTTTGCCTTTCCCAAATGTCATGGCAAAAAAAATATGTTTATGTTTATGTTCGCGTATTTGCGTGAGGTATGTTTTGGCTCTTTCTCATTAGCAATATGTTTTCAGCCGAGGAGGTAACAATATCATTATTAAAATAGTGACCGTACACCTAGCTAAGGCTATCTATTGTCGTGATGTTTGTTTATTGTTGACAAGAGTCTATTTATCATGTTGTTTGACCAAACCTTGATTATGTAAATGGAGACTATGTTACATGCTGAAAGCATATAAGTTAATAATCTTAGCTATAGCTCTGTAAATTTGACCACTGTTCATTTTTCTAAAAGGATTCAAAATCATAATTTTTTAATTCTGCTCAGTTCATTCTGCAGCCATCAACATCCAGTGGTCGCGGCCCCAGAGTAAGGGTGAGGGGCAGTCGTGTTCGTGGTGGGCGAGGCAGGGCCAGGGGAAGAGGACAGCTTGATCAGAGTGACCGTGATAGAATCGACAAACTCCGTGAGGAGAAACATTGCCATCTCAACTAAGTTGAGACGGAACTGCACTTTATCACAAAATGTGAAAAATACAATCAAATCAGAAATAAATATTTTCCCCAAATAAATCAGAGATACCCGCAATTTAAAAATTTAACAGACATCCGAAAACTCCCCATCTTCTTAGGAGAGGAGAGGACATGCTGTGACCTGGCAGCACAATATATAGCTGCCTGCCATCGTCTTAGAGACAGTGTGTGACAGAGATCATTATAAACCAATTACATTTTTTTATATTTATTATATTCACTTTATAAGATCATATGTGTCGTTCTAATCATTATCATCTATTGATAATTGTTATTTTTATATTATTTCTAAATCCATAATCAAATAAAAGTTATTGTTTTCATGTATGGCTACTGTTAATTAATTTCAAGTCTTTGCTGTTTTGTATTGTTCAGTGTTAGATGTATGTCTTCGATTGTTTTAATTCAGTATGCTTTGGCAATACAGATGCAATGTCTTGCCAATGAAGCAAATTGAATTGAATTGAGTCCACGGTCAGGGAAAATATGTGTGAAACGTCATTACAATGCTCGTCGGTCGTCGTGTGTGTCTGAGAAAAACACATGATAAGCCATTTTCGGGGAGTCTTTTTCTCCTACATGCTCTATATCGCCATCTGCTGTTCTGAAACTTAAAAGGGGCGTTGTTTGCAATAACGAGCATAGCGGTACTAGAGCAACGCATTTCTCTCCTGTGGGGAAAAAAGACTGATACGGACAGATATAATGGACGGATAACAACATGAAACAATCATATGAGCAAAAAGCAACACCGTTGCCTCCAACAAAACCAGGAAGGAGATTTTGTGATAAAATAAAAACATGCTCATCGTGTAGGTTAAATTCGTTAGCCTACTACTACATTCTAGAGCTCCTAAACTTTAAACTTGAAACAGCATGTTTAGAATATTGCTGAAGCAATCACACTAGCGTTTATTCATAAAAAAAGTTTGTATCAAACTGTCAATGCATTTTCGTGAAATGCGTTTTGACAAGAAATTGCGATCTGCGAGTGAAAATCCTCGCAAATCGCTTTTGTGAAACGAGCCCCAGACCCGCAATCGCAAGCGCGCGTACACGCGCACTACTGAGCTTCACTTTCCGCTCCCATGTTAACATTACATTACATTACAGTAATTTAGCAGACGCTTTTATCCAAAGCGACATACAGTAAGTGCATACAGAAACGTCATCGAAGTAACTACAGAACAGATAAGAAAGCACATTCTTCCCATAAAGTAGCAGCTATCCATAGTAATGAACATTGAATGCAGTTCACAGTAAACTGGGTAAATCAGCTCTACTACAATTCTATTCTAAATATTATAAACTTCAATACACAATTCAACAAGAACAAGTACCATGAGGTCCTAGATAACTATCAGTCCAGGTGGAGTCTGAAAAGGTTTGTTTTCAGGCCACGACGGAAAGCAGGCAGGGTTGGCATAGAACGTAGGGGAATGGGAAGTTCGTTCCACCACTGGGGAGCTAGGGTGGAAAAGCTCCGTAGTCGGGATGAGCGAGTGCCATTGACATGGAGGGGGGGGAAGTGTGAGTCGCCCTGCTGTAGATGAGCGAAGTGGTCGAGCAGGAACAAAGTTCTGGATCAAGTCCTGCAGGTAGACGGGGCCTGTCCTATTGGCTGCAGTGTAGGCCAGGGTCAGAACTTTGAACCTGATCCTGGGTGCAACTGGCAGCCAGTGGAGTGACCTCAACAGGGGGGTGACATGTGAAAATTTCGGGAGGTTAAACACAAGCCAGGCAGCTGCGTTCTGGATGAGTTGAAGAGGCAGGATGGCACAGGCTGGTAATCATGCGAGCAGGGAGTTACAGTATTCCAGGCGTGAGGTGACCATAGTCTGGACCAGAAGCTGGGTGGAGCTGGTGGTCAGGTACGGTCGAATCCTCCTTATGTTGTACAGAAAAAACCTGCAGGACCATGCCGTCGCCCTGATGTGGTTTTTGAAGTCCAGCTGGTCATATACACAGCTTATTCCATTTACTCCTTACTCCACATGACCCAATTGTTCAACATGGCAACCACACACTGGGGTATGTTCGAATACTAGAAAAGGATAGAAGGAGGTGGACAGATAGAGAGAAGGGGTCAATCACAAACATTGTATCCTGATGCCAAAACAATAAGCTCTGTAAGGTACGCCTCTATCCACGAGACAGCCTTGGGCCCTTGAACAAGTAACCTGTTGGTTCCTCAACAATGTAATTATGGCCAGTGGACTCACACAACACATGTTACACTTGCTGTAACTACACTAGGGTTCTGAGGTATGTAAATACAAATGAATATGGTCAGAATTCTAGATAGAACTTTTTAAAGTACATATTTAAAAGGATTATGTCATGCGGACCTGGGTTTTCATATTGATGAATGAATGGTTTATTTTTATATAGGTCAATAGGTGGATAGGTGGCCCATCACATGTATACTTTCTTTTAGTTGAAATTCATACCACTAGTATATTTCATGTAGTAGACACAGGTGTGAGCAATAGGTGCAGCCTTCAATGCACACTTTATTTTGAGCATCCTATTATTTGATTAATACTTAGGTTTCAAACATCAATTTGATTTGATCACTGTCATCAAACCATTGAAATCATAATAAACATGACAGGAAAGTCAAGTCCATTGATATCACAAAAGTAGTCATGGCTCTACAAGCTCCAGTAAGAAAGCTTGTTTGCAATAATGCTGAAAATGTTTGTAATCTGTTAACTTGTATAGGCTGCTGGAGTATATACTATACTATATATACTATATACTATACTGGTAATATGAATGAGATTATTAAAAAGTCAAATAGTATTGGTCATGGGACCATAACTATGTCTTGATATGAATGGGTTATCAAATATAAGCAACATTGAAAGAAAATTCGCTGTACAATTACTCAACAAAGATAACTAGGTTGATTGGTATGCAATCGTAATTTGATGCTATGTCTAGGCTTTACGGCAACTGTAACGATAATTTAGCCTACATTTGAGAAGGGGGGGTCTTAAAATTATGTTGTTGTTTTTTTTTTAAATTGTTGTGCATAGACAAACGAAGAGACACGTGTAAATATGTGCTATTTTAAAATAACACCGTGTTTGTTCAATTATAGCCTACCAATTGTATTATTTGAGAAATCCCAACACAACAATAATTAACGGGTCCTCCATGACAGAACTAGGAATGGGGAAATAAAATTAGAAAAGGAGGACAATTTATACGTCAAATATTTAATCTGATTGGTTATCACGCCACGTTCCCCATCTCTTCTGGTCACATCGCCTGCTTGCCGGTGTTGTGTCGAATTCTGTTCCCCCACGAAATCATGTTTCCCCTAGCGTTGCTGCGCAGTTATTTGAGGAAATAGCGTAACGTGCGCGCGACCTGAAATCAGCTCGCTCCCAGGGAGGAATGCTCGTGCCACTTACGCGAATCTCAGTTTGTATAGGCTACGTTTTAAGCGATTTGTTCTTTTGCGACTAGGAAATATTAAGATCAGAAGCCGCGATATGCATGTCAGCCTATACGTAAAACAGTGAAATACGTTCAGAAAAGCAGGAAGTGTTCTGGTGGCTTTGTCGTCAGTTTGTATGGTGTCAGTGACTTGGTTAGTAAAAACATTCGTTCGCTTAGTCTTGTAACGTGTACGTTACATAACCGACTGTATAAAATATATATGAAGCCCAATAAACATGATCAGACTGTTTATGAGTAAGATATACAATAAACGTCATACTACAGTTATTTTGACCTTGTCTGAGTATATTATTATTAGTAGCCTACTGTCATTATTATTCCTACGAGTAGAAGAGGATGTGGTTGGGTATTAATGATGGTGGTATTACGAATAGTGGTAACGTTAGTGGTAGCTAAAAGATACGTGATGCTACGGTTATTTTCTTTATCTGGCATAAGTATATTTTTGCATTTTATATGTGTGTGTATATATATGTATATGGATACATGTATATATGCAGTATATATATATATACATACACACACAGTATATATGAGTGTGTGTGTGTGTGTGTGTGTGTGTGTGTGAAAAACGCTATATATAAAGTTAATTAATTATTAATAGTAAACATTATTGTTATTAGTAGCAGTACATTACATTACATTACAGTTATTTGGCAGACACTTTTATCCAAAGTGATGTACAATAAAGGTTACATTCAACAAACTAATACTGGTAATGCATCACCCAAAATAGTCAATTCACCAAGTTTCACCATTTGACCACCTAATCTGTCCGTTTCCATAGGGGGAACAGTATCTGACGGCTGAATTTAAACCCCATCAGATATCGTGCCCCCTATGATTCTGCAGAAAGGAAGGGCTCACATACACCAAACTAATAGTGGTAACACATCTCCCCATATAGAGATAATTCACCAAGTTTCACCATCTTACCACCTTATCTGTCCGTTTCCATAGGGGGAACAGTATCTGACGGCTGAATTTAACCCCATCAGATATTGTGCCCCCTATGATTCTGCAGAAAGGAAGGGCTCACATACACCAAACGAATAGTGGTAACACATCTCCCCATATAGAGATAATTCAGCAAGTTTCACCATCTTACCACCTTATCTGTCCGTTTCCATAGGGGGAACGGGATCTGACAGCTGAATTTAAACCCATCAGATTCCGTGCCCCCTATGATTTTGCAGAAAGGAAGGTCTCACAAACATCAAACTAATAGTGGTAACTCATCTCCCCATATAGAGATAATTCACCAAGTTTCATTATCTTACCACCTTATCTGTCCGTTTCCATAGGGGGAACGGGATCTGACAGCTGAATTTAAACCCATCAGATTCCGTGCCCCCTATGATTTTGCAGAAAGGAAGGTCTCACAAACATCAAACTAATAGTGGTAACTCATCTCCCCATATAGAGATAATTCACCAAGTTTCATTATCTTACCACCTTATCTGTCCGTTTCCATAGGGGGAACGGGATCTGACAGCTGAATTTAAACCCATCAGATTCCGTGCCCCCTATGATTCTGCAGAAAGGAAGGGCTCACATACACCAAACTAATAGTGGTTACTCATCTCCCCATATAGAGATAATTCACCAAGTTTCACCATCTTACCACCTTATCTGTCCGTTTCCATAGGGGGAACGGGATCTGACAGCTGAATTTAAACCCATCAGATATCGTGCCCCCTATGATTCTGCAGAAAGGAAGGGCTCACATACACCAAACTAATACTAGTAACTCATCTAACCATATAGAGATAATTCACCAAGTTTCATTATCTTACCACCTTATCTGTCCGTTTCGATAGGGGGAACGGGATCTGACAGCTGAATTCAGGCCTGTCAGATACCGTGCCCCCTATGATTCTGCAGAAAGGAAGGTCTCACATACACCAAACTAATAGTGGTAACTCATCTAACCATATAGAGATAATTCACCAAGTTTCACCATCTTACCACCTTATCTGTCCGTTTCCATAGGGGGAACGGGATCTGACAGCTGAATTTAAACCCATCAGATTCCGTGCCCCCTATGATTTTGCAGAAAGGAAGGTCTCACATACACCAAACTATGTTTATCACACAGATGATCTAACCAACCTCTGTCACTTCTGCGGAGAGAAAAATGTGGACGAGGAGTCTGAGGCAGTGCTGAATTGGGTATTTTGAATAACATAATGTATATAGCATGCAAGTGAAATCCTTAGAAAAATGTATCAAGCATTCACCTACCTCTTAGTAACAAGAAAACAGCTATGCAATGCAGTATGCAGTCAAAACCCTAACCTTAGTAGAACAATTTGCAACCGCAATTTTTATTTTTCTTGAACTTCCTAAGCCTGTCTCATACCCTGTTAAATCAGGAGAATGTGAGACCAGCATGTGCTCTTCTCTGAAACACATGCTGCTGTATGCCACCACTTCTTTTCATCTGCAGTCCACTGGCTATGCTTACGCAGTCATAGCATCAGAGGAAACATTTAATACGTTTGCATTGACAGGCCTATTACAGACATGTACATGACCAATAGGGGGTCACTAGTGCACAAAACACAGGATGTGTCCCAATATTCTTCACTCCACACCTCCTTTCTGCCACTCCTCTCCTCCATTGGTCTCCTACCCGGAAATATGCAAAACTGCCTGTACGTTTCAAGTACAAGTATTTGCATGTACAGTATTTTTTTATTTATTATTTTTTTATTTTTTTATTTGACAGGGACAATGCAGACAAACATAGTTACAAGCTTGTAGCTGATGTGATGCATGTAGAGTTTATAGCTAAGTGCTAGTTCTCAACTCCAGTCCCCGGTTGGGCTCTTCCACAACATTGCAGTACAATACAAAATATACATCAATTAAAAAGACCATGTAATACAATTCAGTAATTCAATAATCCAATATTGCATTTATATGATATAGAACCTTCACTCGCTCACTCTCACACATAATATACACACTGGCATGACACGAAAATAGAAATTTCATTCATTCATTCATTCATTCATTCATTCATTTACAGATGAGTACAGATTTGTTTTTTCTTTAACCAGGTTTTAGTTATGGTGGTGAACATCTTAAACTCTGAGATGGATTTTATTTCTGATTGCAGTGAGTTCCAGAGTTTACAACTCTTACAGGAGAAGGCTGACTGTCCGAAAGTTGTCCTGCAGAATGTGATTTTGCAATTTTGATTTGAGGAGCTTCTGGTGACTCTGTTGCTGTTTTGTCTCTCAACAAATCGACTGAGTGGCTCAGGTGCTAGGTTGTTTATACACTTAAAAATTAATTTGAGAAAACATAAATCACTAAAACTTTCAAAGCTTAGTGAGTTATATTTTTTGAGGATGTGGCAGTGGTGGTACCTGACTGTTTTTTTATTCATTATTTTTAAAGTTTGATTATACAGGGAACAAATGTGTTTGGTGGCAGTGGGAGCCGCTTGAGCCCAAACTGTCATGCAGTATGAGATGTGTGAAAAAATCATAGCATGCATGTACAGAAGGGCGGCCTGGTTAGGTATGTAATGTCTGATTAATTTAAAGCAGTTTAAATTACTTTGTATTGTTTTTGAGATTTTCTTTATATGTTTATCAAATTTAAATTGGGGGTCGAGTACCAATCCAAGGTATTTAAATTCTGTTACAGTTTGTATTTTTTCATTTTGTAAATTTATATGAAAACTTTGTTCTAGATTTATTTTTTTAATAGAGAAACACATTGACACCGTTTTTGAAAGATTAAGCACCATCTGATTTTTATTGAGCCACTGCCTGACCTCGACCAAACATGTAGACAGAGCATCAGCAGCCTGCTCTGGTGTCTTGGCGGGTGCATAAAGAACTGCATCGTCCGCGTACAGCTGGCAACTGACACCAGCACAGATTGAGGGCAAGTCATTTATAAAGAGACTAAACAGCAAAGGTCCGAGTATTGAGCCCTGTGGGATGCCCATTTGTATGTTTAGAAGTGGAGATTTATCTTAAGCAACTTTAACACACTGAACCCGGGCCTGAAGAAATGATGCAAACCAACACATTGTCTCATTAGAGATATTAAAATTTTGCAATTTGGACAAAAGTAGGATATGGTTGACTAGCTCAAACGCTTTCTTTAAGTCCAGGAATATAGCCCCTACCACATTGCCCCCATCCAGGGATCTTTTGGCGTTTTCCACAAAACAGCAATTTGCGATTTCAGTGGAATAGCCTGATCTAAATCCAAACTGCTGAGGGTGGAGGAGCTCCTGGGCTTCTAGGTGTTCCATCAATTGTGATGCGACCACTTTCTCGATAACTTTAGACAATATGGGTAAAATGGATATTGGCCGATAATTGCACATAGAATCCTGACTTCCTGCTTTAAATACTGGTACAATAACTGCCTTTTTCCAGCCTGAGGGAAAAGTACAGGTTCTTATTGAGAGGTTAACTAAATGTGTCAGTGGTTTAGCCAGTACTGTACAGTGGCGTTTGAGAAAGGAACTGCTCATATTATATATGTCATTAGTTTTGGAATTGGACAATTTAGCAATTATTTCCATAGTTTTTGTTTCCTGGATCTCCTTACTATGAAAATAATTAATAGATTAATTTTGAGTTATATAATTTGGGTATTCTATTTGTTCAAAATCTTTAGTTAATTCCATTACTGACTGCAGAAAATAGGAGTTAAATTCATTAGCCATAATGGCAGAGTTATTTATACTTTTCCCCTGCACAAGGAGTTCTTTTATTCTTTTGTGTTTATTTGTTTTATTAGTCAGGTTATTCAAATGTTTCCATAGGGAATTATTGTTGCCCCTTGCATTGCCTATAAGTTGACTGTAATATGAGGCTTTTGCTTTACGGAGTTCTTGTACCACTTTATTTCTTAAACTTTTATATGTTAAAAGATCTGTTGTAAGTTTCGATGATAGGGATTTTTTTAATGCTAAATCACGCAGCTTCATCATTTTTCTAATTTCATTATTTAACCATGGTAAAGTGTTATCTTTTTGCCTGCACTTTTGTTGCTTTGTAAATTTTTCTATCAGCCCTATCTATACACTGTACCTGACATTTTGCGGTTTGTGTTGAGATATTAACTATTTATTACTATATGTAACCATTAATATATAATTAATATGTAATCAGTGATTAGATTAAAACACAAAGATTGGTTTCCGGGGCACGGAGGAGAAGAGGTGGTAATGGAGGAAAGGAGGGTGCATTTTTTGAGTATTGGGACGCACCCAAAGTTTTTCCCCAATCCCACCAACACAAGAGCCAATTATGCATTGCTGTCTACCAAGCACTGACACTGGATTCGAAACCAGACCATGTGGCATGTCCATGCACTGAAGGAGTGCTTTAAAAGGTGGAGCCGCCAACCAGGGAGGTATTTCATGAAGCAGGATTACAGAGTTAGCTGTATTACTGCACTGATTGAACCCTCCCAAATATGGAACACGGACTGAAGTAAAAAGAGCTGTTCTGGGTTTTATTCAGTGCAGTTATCCAACCAGCTCAGTAATCCTGCTTTGTGAAATACCCCCCTGGGGTGGAAAGTCCAGGGGTCAGAAAGTAAAAGTCCTGCCATGAGTTTCTTCTACCCATTAACTCATCCAGCTGATTTCACTAATTATTCCTACCTCCTGGCTGAAGAATTCTGCTAATTATCAAATCAAGGTGATTGGAACAAAATACTGGGGAGGTCTTTTACTTCTTGAACCTGGATTTTTGTCAACAACAGCCCCCAAACATACCATTTTTAAATGTTATTCATGAAGGCCTTTACATTTTAATAAAAAGTAATTTTCTTTGCTAGATAACAGTATTTTTTTACATTACAGATTTCATGTGATGACTGTGGAAGGTGGTTCCATCATCAATGTGTGGGGAATCCAGAGATGGAAAAGCCATTCATGTGCTCAGCATGTATGTTGTAGTAATTCTGGCTTTTGTATTTATATTTATTTCTGTTCTTCCATTCTACTGTATTATAGTTCATAATTAGCTATCACTTATTTATCATTTTCTTGTTATTACTTATTACTTATTTTTTTATAAATGTTTTTGTTGTAAATATTATTATTATTTTGTTGTTCTTATTAAAGTTATTTATGTTTTTCTTTTTATGATGGTGTCTCACAGTTCTTCTCATTCATTAATTTATTAATCTTACCATTAACAAAAAGGTAATGGGAAGTATGTAATGGGAGGTATGGTAAAAGGGCCTTTTTTGAATCTTAAACTCTGCGATCTTTCTGATAATTTGATACCGATAATGTAACATTGGAGCAATGGCCATTGGTATACCTTTGCGGAAGAAGAAAAAACATACCATCATAAAAAAGTTTGGGACAAAATGTCCTTGTTCAGACTGATGCACAGCAAGGGTCGATCCATTTTAGGATTTTGTGCAAGTTTCTGCTCTTAATTATTTAATTATCTCAATCATATCCTGAGCTGACATTTGTATAAGCACCAGCTACAGTCACAGACTGCAGGAGTGAACCAGCATAGCTTATAGAGCTGTCAGAAAATTAACAATAAAGTAATTCATTTAAAAAAATAAATAGACAGGACTGGAGCTGTGCACCCCTGCTTTAAAGAGTCAATAACCCCTTATAATAGTGCTGTAACACAAAAGGTCCCACTCTGTTAATTGACATGTGCATACATCAGACTGTATAAAGCAACATAAGAGACATTTTTTAAAAAGTTGTTTACAGGTAATTACATGATTCATTTCAATTCTTAATTAATTAATGCAAAGGCAAAGTATTACAATATGATCAAGTCTTTTTGATTAAAATGAGGCCAAGATTTGGCCTTACCATTTACGTTTGTCAAAATATGTCTTGGAAGTAGAGCTGGGTAGGCCAAATGTGGAGTGAAAAAGGACACTTTGTCCCTGGCTTTCTTATGGTATGGGATTTTTTCTCGAAAGTATACTAATGGTCAATGCTCCACGGTTACATTACAACGGTCCAAAATCAGAAATATGTGAGAGGTCAATATTCCAAAAGGGGATATTTTCCACCAGGAAGACATTCCAAAATCATGGAATGTCAGGGGCATTCATTCCAAAATCATGGGCATTAATATGTTTGAGTTACTCCACATTTGGTGCTAAAACAGCCTCCACTCCCCTGGGATGGCTCTCTACTAGATGTTGGAACATTGCTGTGTGCATTTGTTTCCATTCGGTCAGAAGAGCATTATTCTCGACAAACCATTTCTATCTGGACTTCTATTTGTGCATGGGGCTTTGTCATTCTGAAACTTTTGCCAAAAATGTGGAAAGCCAGAATCGTCTAGAATGTCATGGTATGCTGTAGTGTTGAGATTTGCCTTCACTGGAAATAAAGAGCCTAGCCTGAACCATAAAAAACAGCCCCAGACCAAGCGGTGTCCAGATACTATTGGGCATATAGTGTATACGTAAATCAATGTAGTAATGTATTGGTGCTGAAATATATCTGTATGGTGAGATGTTTAACCAGTATTAGTTTGGTAAATCTGAGACTTTTCTTTATTAAGAATCAAGGGTAATAGTATCCGACGGGGCTCAATTTTACATTACATTACAAGCATTTAGCAGACGCACTGATCCAGAGCGACGAACACAACTTTTTAGCTTTTTTTTTAACATATTATCCATTTATACAGCTGGACATATACTGAAGCAATTCAAGTTAAGTACCTTGCTCAAAGGTACAACGTCAGTGTCCTACCCGGGAATTGAACCTGCAACCTTTCGGTTACAAGGCCAGTTCCTTAACCATTACATTACACTGCCACCCAAATTTGGTGGCAAGATGGTGAAACTTGATGAATTATCTATATGGTTAGATGAGTTACCACTATTAGTTTGGTGTATGTGAGACCTTCCTTTCTGCAAAATCATAGGGGGCACGGAATCTGATGGGTTCAAATTCAGCTGTCAGATCCCGTTCCCCCTATGGAAACGGACAGATAAGGTGGTAAGATGGTGAAACTTGATGAATTATCTCTATATGGTTAGATGAGTTACTAGTATTAGTTTGGTGTATGTGAGACCTTCCTTTCTGCAAAATCATAGGGGGCACGGAATCTGATGGGTTTAAATTCAGCTGTCAGATCCCGTTCCCCCTATGGAAACGGACAGATAAGGTGGTAAGATAATGAAACTTGGTGAATTATCTCTATATGGGGAGATGAGTTACCACTATTAGTTTGGTGTATGTGAGCCCTTCCTTTCTGCAGAATCATGGGGGGCACGGTATCTGACAGGCCTGAATTCAGCTGTCAGATCCCGTTCCCCCTATGGAAACGGACAGATAAGGTGGTAAGATGGTGAAACTTGGTGAATTGTCTCTATATGGTTAGATGAGTTACCACTATTAGTTTGGTGTATGTGAGACCTTCCTTTCTGCAAAATCATAGGGGGCACGGAATCTGATGGGTTTAAATTCAGCTGTCAGATCCCGTTCCCCCTATGGAAACGGACAGATAAGGTGGTAAGATGATGAATTATCTCTATATGGTTAGATGGGTTACTAGTATTAGTTTGGTGTATGTGAGACCTTCCTTTCTGCAAAATCATAGGGGGCACGGAATATGATGGGTTTAAATTCAGCTGTCAGATCCCGTTCCCCCTATGGAAACGGACAGATAAGGTGGTAAGATGGTGAAACTTGGTGAATTATCTCTATATGGTTAGATGAGTTACCACTATTAGTTTGGTGTATGTGAGCCCTTCCTTTCTGCAGAATCATAGGGGGCACGGTATCTGACAGGCCTGAATTCAGCTGTCAGATCCCGTTCCCCCTATGGAAACGGACAGATAAGGTGGTAAGATGGTGAAACTTGGTGAATTATCTCTATATGGGGAGATGTGTTACCACTATTAGTTTGGTGTATGTGAGCCCTTCCTTTCTGCAGAATTATAGGGGGCACGATATCTGATGGGGTTAAATTCAGCCGTCAGATCCCGTTCCCCCTATGGAAACGGACAGATAAGGTGGTAAGATGGTGAAACTTGGTGAATTATCTCTATATGGGGAGATGTGTTACCACTATTAGTTTGGTGTATGTGAGCCCTTCCTTTCTGCAGAATTATAGGGGGCACGATATCTGATGGGGTTAAATTCAGCCGTCAGATCCCGTTCCCCCTATGGAAACGGACAGATAAGGTGGTAAGATGGTGAAACTTGGTGAATTATCTCTATATGGGGAGATGAGTAACCACTATTAGTTTGGTGTATGTGAGCCCTTCCTTTCTGCAGAATCATAGGGGGCACGGAATCTGATGGGTTTAAATTCAGCTGTCAGATCCCGTTCCCCCTATGGAAACGGACAGATAAGGTGGTAAGATCGTGAAACTTGGTGAATTATCTCTATATGGTTAGATGGGTTACTAGTATTAGTTTGGTGTATGTGAGACCTTCCTTTCTGCAAAATCATAGGGGGCACGGAATATGATGGGTTTAAATTCAGCTGTCAGATTCCGTTCCCCCTATGGAAACGGACAGATAAGGTGGTAAGATAATGAAACTTGGTGAATTATCTCTATATGGGGAGATGAGTTACCACTATTAGTTTGGTGTTTGTGAGACCTTCCTTTCTGCAGAATCATAGGGGGCACGGAATCTGATGGGTTTAAATTCAGCTGTCAGATCCCGTTCCCCCTATGGAAACGGACAGATAAGGTGGTAAGATGGTGAAACTTGGTGAATTATCTCTATATGGTTAGATGAGTTACCACTATTAGTTTGGTGTATGTGAGACCTTCCTTTCTGCAAAATCATAGGGGGCACGGAATCTGATGGGTTTAAATTCAGCTGTCAGATCCCGTTCCCCCTATGGAAACGGACAGATAAGGTGGTAAGATGGTGAAACTTGGTGAATTATCTCTATATGGTTAGATGAGTTACCACTATTAGTTTGGTGTATGTGAGACCTTCCTTTCTGCAGAATCATAGGGGGCACGGTATCTGATGGGTTTAAATTCAGCCGTCAGATCCCGTTCCCCCTATGGAAACGGACAGATAAGGTGGTAAAATGGTGAAACTTGGTGAATTGACTATTTTGGGTGATGCATTACCAGTATTAGTTTGTTGAATGTAACCTTTATTGTACATCACTTTGGATAAAAGTGTCTGCCAAATAACTGTAATGTAATGTAATGTACTGCTACTAATAACAATAATGTTTACTATTAATAATTAATTCACTTTATATATAGCGTTTTTCACACACACACACACACACACACACACACTCATATATACTGTGTGTGTATGTATATATATATACTGCATATATACATGTATCCATATACATATATATACACACACATATAAAATGCAAAAATATACTTATGCCAGATAAAGAAAATAACCGTAGCATCACGTATCTTTTAGCTACCACTAACGTTACCACTATTCGTAATACCACCATCATTAATACCCCACATCTTCTTCTACTCGTAGGAATAATAATGACAGTAGGCTACTAATAATAATATACTCAGACAAGGTCAAAATAACTGTAGTATGACGTTTATTGTATATCTTACTCATAAACAGTCTGATCATGTTCATTGGGCTTCATATATATTTTATACAGTCGGTTATGTAACGTACACGTTACAAGACTAAGCGAACGAATGTTTTTACTAACCAAGTCACTGACACCATACAAACTGACGACAAAGCCACCAGAACACTTCCTGCTTTTCTGAACGTATTTCACTGTTTTACGTATAGGCTGACATGCATATTGCGGCTTCTTATCTTAAGATTTCCTAGTCGCAAAAGAACAAATCGCTTAAAACGTAGCCTATATTACAAACTGAGATTCACGTAAGTGGCACGAGCATTCCTCCCTGGGAGCGAGCTGACTTCAGGTCGCGCGCAAGTTACGCTATTTCCTGAAATAACTGCGCAGCAACGCTAGGGGAAACATGATTTCGTGGGGGAACAGAATTCGACACACCTGTCTCGAATCGCCATCCAAAAATGTCTTGGGAAGGGAGGGGAATACTCTTTTTCCGGACAATTTCGTGTAATTTACGGAATTATCGACCAACAGAAACACGCTTTTGGCACGCCCCCTTTGCTTTCAACTCCCCCTTTCTTTCGACACGCCCCGTTCTCCGATCTACAGATACCACAGAACTAAAAAAGTTGATGTTCATACTTGTTTGGAGGAAAATTAATTCAGGTATCTGGCAACACTGATCAACCCTTAAACATGACACTCGAGTTCAATAAATATAGGCTATAGGAGCTGTTATATTGCGCGTGTAGCACCGAGATCCAACGTTTGTGAACTTTTTGTAAAAATATACCCACCCAAGTTCTTCTTTTGAATTAGGCTATCTACTGTATGGAATGGGAGGTAAGAAAATCTTAAACGTAACGTTAGACCTATAGGTTGCCGAGGCCATTGTCAGACTTTTTGATGAGACAGAAAATTTGTAAAGTTCAAATCCTTCTGGATACAAAACGTACCATATGATAGATAGAATCAAACTAGTAGGTTTTAGGCATATAGACTATAGCCTATAGGCTAAGTAGCCTATTATGCCGGGACTCAAACATATTCGTTCTTATACCGATGTGTAGTTAAAACTGTTCATTATAAATTGTCGTGAATTGACTGTTTTTCAACCTTTCTAAGTGCTTTCACTTTCCATTTTTGGCAGTTTAATGTTCTAGGTTAGAATACGTTACAAAAAACCTGCAGAACACGGTCGTTGTCAGTTTTTTTAAATCAACATAATGCTGTGGTCAAGTTTATAAATATGTCATAGGACTTCACAGTGCAGCTACATTTTCCAGAGGGATTCATCGGCTATAGCCTACAAACCAATAGGTAAACCCCAGTTATGCCAATCGTGGAAATACTAAATTGTTATTCTTGAACCTTTTAAATGACAATCAAGTCGTATTTAAGAGAATATTTGGATTGATTATCTCTTTAATAAATACGGAATATATTTGTCTCCCATGAATTCGCACTTCAACAGATGAAAAGCTATTCGATGTGAGGAAGGAGTTTGTGAATAGAGTATCGAAAGATATTCTTATGCAGTTGCTGGATGACCTTCTTGAGGACAGGGTTCTGAACGATGGAGAAAAGGATTCCGTGATCGAGGACAACAAATCCACAGCGGAGAAGGCGCGCTGTCTCATAGATAAAGTGCGGAGGAAAGGCGGAAAAGCCAGTGAGAAACTAATCACTAGGCTGAAGGAACGAGACCCCGTCCTGTCCAAGCAGCTGAAGCTGGCATTGGCTTCCCAGCCTGAGCCACCAGGTGAGTGTGTAACAGGTCCCACTGTTGCAGCAAACACTCATTTAACCCATTATCAACATCAGAGGCATAAACACAGTTCAGATTATTGATCAAAAAAACACATTTTGACGACCAACTATAAACATATCCTTTCCGGGGTGTCATTTTTTGTCAACATTAATTGAAATTACGTGTTCATTGTGCATCTCTAATGCTGCATAGCACTCGAAAGGAGACAGAATTAAAAATATTTCACACGTTTCTACTAATCACTTCTCATTTATTTTCAGATATAATATGGAACTATATGTATTTTATTGAAAGGACGAAAGACTTATATTGCAGTCATCAGCTAGCAGTTAGTATAACTATAAAACGCACTTCTGAATTTAAACAATGTGAACAATTGTTGTGTCAATGCATTCAGTAGATAATGAATTCTGAATACCGTTGTAGCCTACTTTCAGACGCTGTGTGGCCTTCTCCCGTCACAAGTTAATCCGTGGCGATTCCTCTGCCAGTATTTGCTAATTTTGCAGGGATTTGTCCACCCATTATTCTATCTGTTAATATTCTTTCATTAGTTGTTGGACCACCTGTGTCTTTTAACCGCATGATGTTGTAGGAACGTTTTTCTAATCACACCATGTTTTCTTTAAAGTAGCCTTGCCTACTGTTCATGACTTAATTTTATATGTGATGAGACATCATTCCAAAATGTTCTTCTCCGTTGGTGTTGTAGGCTATTGTCATGGTTCGTGGGTTTTGGTTTTATTTTCCACTGTGATTCTCGTCCTGTTTCCCGATTTTTTCCACGTTCAGGTTCTGAGTTTTGCTTTCCCGTGCTCGTTATTCATTTCACCTGTGCTTCTACCTGCGGGGTATTTAACTCAAATCTTGGGGGTACTCTGTTGGTCAATCCTTGGGGCCACTCAATATGTTTAAGGCTTTATACACAATTGGTAAATTAACATTTAAAACAAAAGGTGTGGTTTAATTTCTGAAAAAAAACCCTTTTTTTTTTTTTAAAATTGTTAAATTAATTGGACAAAACAATGCAAGCAACAAAAATTTGCTAAAAAACATGCAAAAAATTTTAAAAAAAATCAAAACAAATTCTATATACAAAAACAATACTGAGAGCTACATAAGGTGAAACAGGTAAAACTACACATTTGTCCACATCATTAACGCAGGGTGCAAGCTACATCAAATGATAAAACTCTGATATACAAACATAAGATGTATACTATGAAATAAATGTCAGTGTAAGCCCTGATGTACCCTGGTCTCCAAACCTATTCCAAGTATATCTTAATTTTAAATCTGTAAATCTTTTACTATGTATACATTTTAATTGCAAATCAACCGTTTTGACTTTTTAACTCACCTTTTTATATCATTTCCATGGTGGAATTTTATGTATTGGGGTGGCTAACCTCCTGTCAGTAGGGGTATATATAACCCAAAACTTAACTCTAAATTAAAAAATTTTAAGGATTTATTTAAAAAGCTTAGTTCCTTTTTTAATACATCACTTAATTACCTTACGCATCAACAATTGGATGAATTTTTCAGTTTTTGCACAGTTGTTAGTCAAATTTTTTGCCATTCCTTCTGCTTTTTCCTTGGCTTACTGCTTGTGCCTGTGCGGTGCCTGTCTCTACATTCTGGCTTGGGACAGTCTTCGGGCTTCAGTCATGTCAACACGAGGTGGAGGCAGTTGGTGGAGTATAGGAACAAATTGGTCAAAACATTTAAAAATACAATAATCATTTAACAACACTTTATAAACACATGCTTTTTACATATTCATTTGTTTTGTTCTTTTTTTTTGTACTTTCATAAACACTCTTTTCATTGTTATCATTATGTTATCTTTGCTGCGTGCTTAGTGATGGCATTAGTTTGTACTGTGTTTTTTTTTTTTTATTTTTTTTTTTTTTTTATTCTACATTCATCCTGCACACATGTAAACATGAATAAATTACATCCATTATTTTCAAAAAAAGTAATACCATAAAATACCACAAAAAAAAAAAAAATACAAAAAAATAACAATCAAATAATATAATCAAGCACTCTAGCTTTTCTAGCTTCACGGCAAATAAATAAATCAAACGAGCAACCAGCAAACAACAGGAACAGCGCTAAAATTTCAAATTCATTGTTGTATTTTTCATATCAAACAAAGTACGCCACCACGCAGGCCAAACCCACTACGCTATTACACATTTACACATTGTTTAATAGCAGGCTAATATTAACAGGCTAACAGTGGATTGCAAATAAAAAAAAACGATAAAATATAATAAAAAAATGACGCATGTATAAAACGAATGTATATATCACAATAATTACAATCTGTAATACTTACATGTCGGAGAGGATATCTTCCCCATAGGATAGGCATCCTCTTCTACAGTCTTCGCTACAGGGATTAGATGAATCTCCGTCGCTTTTCTTTTCTGACCACTTCCACTTCCAAAAGCGATTTTGGTCAAAGCGTTGAAGGTTATCTTCAGTCATACTGTTGTTAAAGTACAAAAAGCGCAGGCAAACAATTTTTTGCGCGCTTATATTATCGCGTGCGTCGCGTCTTGCGTGCGTCCTGTCAAAAATTGTTCAAGATTGACAAGATTTGCAGTTACGCTCGCCGCTCAAAAAATAACCAGCTTTCAATTTACAACCTACAATACGTTACTTTTGGGAAGCTTTTGATGCCTTCTATTGGATAAACCCATTGTCGATCAAACCAGAATAAAACAGAACAGTCAGAGCACTGCAATCAAGAAGAGAGGGTTATTCGTTTGTCTGTGTGTGTTCCATTCCAATGTGTATTTTTTTTTTTTGTCCCCAAGTCAATACAATGAATGACCACGGAATCTGACAAAGGGACATAATCTACGCTTAAATCCACGGGTTGTATTGCACATGAAATAATATATTAATAGCATATTGATAGGTAGATGGGCATTGTATGATTTCACTTGTTTATGTCGGTATGAACGAGCAGCGATTTGATTTGCACCGCTGTATTTCGCTCGTCGTGTCTGGTTGGGGTTTTGCTGGGTTGCTGGACGATATTATGATATTATATACATAATTATTATAAACCCAACATAGACAATAACTACCTATATCACGCATACACGCATGGGTAGGTGGTGGGGGGTGGTGGGAGTGTTAAATGGACTTGCTACGAACGGAAGTGAGACTACACTTAAAAACTACGCATTGGCGTCGCGAATCGTCGAATCGTCTACCAATAATAAAAAAGTTTTGGGTTTTTGGTTTTTTAGTAATATTTTTTGGCTGCAGGAGCAACACGTGTCTCAGTTGCGTAAAACGGTCTCGCATGCGCGACTATCTGAACTAAGGGGTTAAGTTTCTTACTTCCGCTTCTAGCAGGACGTCAGAGTGCTTCATCCCAAACCTTATTGGCGGCTGAGCTTTCTTGGGGTGAGCACTTCCTTCTGGTAGAGGCTTTTATAGATTCTGGGGCTGTGGATTGTTTTATTGATGCCCGGTGGGCTAATCAGTCTTGTTTGATTACCGCTCTCGACGGTCGTCCATTGGGTTCAGGCTCCATAACGGAGATTACTTCTATCCTCACCATGTCTACTCTTCAACACAGTCACGTTGAGAGTATTCAGTTTCTGTTGGTGGATTCCCCTGCTTACCCTCTTGTGTTAGGTCACATGTGGTTAGTCAAACACAATCCCTATATTAGGTGGGGAGGGAATCAGTTAGTGATTCAGCAATGGGGGCCTTTATGTACCATTCAAGGTCATTTCACTCCATCCAGGATTTCCGAGGAATGAGTTGACATGAGTCTGAGCCGGAGGAGGTTGCTTTTCCACCTAATCTGGAGGTGTCGGTCTTAGGTTCTGAGTCTAGTGAAGATAGTTTGGAGTGGGACTCCTTGGTTGAGGAATATTCTGACTCGCTACTGATGAGATTTCCAATTCTGAGATTCAGTGGTCACCTTCTCCTGACACGGCCACTCAGAGTGAAGTGGCTGAGATGGCAGGGACGTTAGAATTTCCGTTACCGCATAACGTTCCTATTGAATACTCGGAACTTGCGGAGGTTTTTAGCAAGCAGAGGGCAACCACCCTCCCTTCTCACCGTTCATACAATTGTGCCATAAAACTCTATCCGGGCACCACCCCTACTACGGGTAGCTTATATTCCTTGTCTGCTCCTGAAAGTACGGCCATGAAGGAATATATTGAGGAGGCGCCCGCCAATGGCTATATATACTTCACCTGCTGGTGCAGGATTATTTTTTTTGTTAAAAAGAAAGATGGAGGGTTAAAGTCATGCATTGACTATCGTGCGCTCGATGCTATCACGGTGAAGAACCAGTACTCATTACCCCTGATGAATTCTGCTTTTGAACGCCTTCAGGGGGGGTAATTTTTTCCAAGCTCAACCTCCGCAATGCATATAATTTGGTGCGCATGCGTGAGGGTGATGAATGGAAAACCACCTTCAACACACATAGCGGCTATTACGAGTATCATGTCATGCCATTCAGGCTCACTAGCGCCCTTTATGTGTTTTAGGCATTAGTGAACGATGTTCTGCGGGAGAAAAATTTGTCTTTGTGTACTTTATTTTTTCTCCCAACCTACAAACCCATGGCATGTCAGTCATGTGAAGCAGGTTTTTAAAAGCCCTGCTTGAAGCGAAATTATTCGTCAAGACGGAAAAATGCCTGTTTCATGCGAATACGGTGTAGTTTTTGGGTTTTATTGTTTCAGAGGCTTAGGTCTGCATGGATCCTAACAAGGTTTCTGCGGTACTGGACTGGCCTACTCCTTGTTCAGTCAAGCCGGTCCAACGTTTTTTTGGTTTCACCAATTTTTATAGCCGTTTTATTCTGAACTTTTGCATACTTGCCGCTCCTCTCACCGTTCTTACCAAGAAAACAGCGACAGCTAATTCTGCGTTTACAGAACTGAAAAGGAGGTTTAGTTCAGAACCTATTCTGGTAACTCCCAATCCCTGTCTCCCTGTTGTTGTGGAGGTGGACGCTTCGGAATTGGGAGCTGGGGCCATTTTGTCACAGTACTCTCCGGTCGATCGTAAAATGCACCCCTGTGCTTACTTCTCTCATGCCCTCACTCCGGCTGAGAGGAATTATGATGTGGGGGATCGAGAGTTGTTGGCTGTGAAATTGGCCCTAGAGGAATGGCGCTAGAGGGACCCGAACACCCCTTCACTGTGCGGACAGACCACAAAAATTTAGAGTATGTCCAGCAGGCAAAGACACGTAATTTCCAGCAGGCTCGCTGGGCGTTATTTTTTACTCTGTTTAACTTCTTGTTGACCTACCGCCTGGGGTCCAAGAATGTTAAACCGGATGCTCTGTAACACATTTTTGACCTATCCAACAGGGCCAATTTGTCCGAGCCCATTGTGCCAGCAGCCCAAATCTTGGCTCCCGTTTTGTGGGATATTAAGGTGGTGGCACAGAGGGTGTTGCGCCTTGATCCGGGTCCAGGGGAAGGTCCGGCTAATTATCTGTTTGTGCCTCCTGGATTGAGGTTGTGAGTGCTGCAGTGGGGTCATTCCTCGCAGCTTGCTGCTCATCCTGGCACCCACCGTACTAAGAATTTTCTTTCCAGACAGTTTTGGTAGCCTGGGATGGAGAAGGATGTGTGCAAACTTGTTGCCGCTTGTTTGGTTTGCGCACGCAATAAAGGTTCTCATCATCCTTCTTCGGGACTATTACGTCCATTACCCGTACCTAGTTGACTAACTCTTGGATTTTGTTACCGGATTGCCGGTGTCTCAGGGCAACACGGCTATTTTTGTAGTAGGTTTTCAAAGGCGGCGCATTTTCCCGCTCTTGCGAAATTGTCATCCGCTCCAGAGATTGCTCAACTGGTGGTTAATCACATCTTCTGGATTCATGGATTGCCCCTAGATGCGGTATCTGACGCGACCCTCAGTTTGTCGCTAAATTCTTGCGCTCTTTTTGTGCGCAGTTGGGCACTTCCGTTAGTCTGTCCACCAGGTTTCATCCACAGACTAACGGACAAACTGAGCATACTAATCAAACTCTGGAGAACACACTTCGCTGTTTGGTGGCTTCTAACTCTACTTCTTGGAGTCGTTATCTTCCATGGGTGGAATATGCGCATAACAGCTTGCGTAATGCCTCCACGGGTCTTTCTCCATTCGAGGCCCAGGTGGGTTATTTGCCTCAGCTTTTCCCCGAACTGGAGAAGGATTTGGAGGTGTCGTCTGCTGGCTCTTTTGTCCGGAAGTGCCGTGCAGTTTGGAAGCGGGTTCGGTTTTTGCTCTTGCGGGCTTCGGCTACTCAGAAAGCTTCCGCTGACAGACATCGTCGGTTAGCTCCCTCCTATTGGGTGGGCCAGCGGGTCTGGCTCTCTTCGTGAAATTTTCCTCTGCGGGTTGAGTCTCTAACTTGCTCCGCGTTACATAGACCCATTCAAGATTATCCCGAAAATAAACCCGGTGATGGTCTGTCTTGAACTGCCACACTCCATGCGGATTCATCCGACTTTCCACATTTCACGGCTTAAACCGTTGCTGATCAGTCCCTTATCTCCGGCTGAGAGACCTCCTTCACCTCCTCGGATCGTGAAGGGTGTCCCGGTACATACTGTCCGCTGCATTTTGGCGGAGAGACGTGTGGGTAGGGGCTGGCAGTTCTTACTGGACTTGGAGGGTTATGGGCCAGAAGAGTGGTGTTGGGTTCCGTCCAGGAATATTTTGGACCCCAAACTTATTAAGGAGTTTCGGAGCAAGCAGCCCGAGGGATCGTCTGGGCTTGTCCCTTAGAGGGGGGTTCCTGTCACGGTTCGTGGGTTTTCGGTTTTCCACTGCGATTCTT
The DNA here is from genome assembly GCA_022702515.1 of Ilyophis sp. 1 JC-2022. Lineage (NCBI taxonomy): Eukaryota > Metazoa > Chordata > Actinopteri > Anguilliformes > Synaphobranchidae > Ilyophis > Ilyophis sp. 1 JC-2022. The sequence continues at coordinate 58,455,147 of CM040400.1, read as the reverse complement.
GTCCTGTTTCCAGATTTTTTTCACGTTCCCGTCCTGGGTTTTGCTTTCCCGTGCTTGTTATTTGTTTCACCTGTGCTTCTACCTACGGGGTATTTAAGTTCCTTACTCTCGCTTTTTTTTTCATTAATTTATACATTGAGCCAGGTATAGTCAGGTTTAAGGGACCTTGTGATATTAACTTGTTTATGTTCATGAGGGACTTGCTTATAGCTGTATTCAGGTATAGGATTGTGTTTCTCCTGTTAGTGTTCTGCACTATTTGTTTCCGTGCTGTTCTCTACGAGACAGTGTTTTCGTTTGCAGGTTTTATTTTGGTTCACCTTCCTTCGGACGTTGTAGAGTTACATTCTGAAGGTGTTTTCTTTGTTTTTTCTAGTCTCCTATTATTGGCTCTAGTATTGAGTTTGGGAGATTTAGATTTGTGTTTCACTCGTTCTATTTGAGTTCGCCCTATTTTCGTGGGTAGATTTAGTTTGGCTGTTTAGCTGTCAGGAATTAGTTCCTGTTTTTCTTGTCATGTTATTTACCTCTTATTAGTCTCACTTATGTGGGTGACTTGTCTGATCTCCCTCACTTCTGCGTTTGAATATCCGCTACTAAATCCATCACAGCTATATGCTGTAATACGGTGTTGTGTAGACCTACCTCATAAATTTTAAAGTTTTATTTTTCTTTTGGTTATCTCGCTACTTGTGTCTGGTGGCAATGCTCCGTATCCATTTCTTAGCGCCTTGTAGATGGGTCATTGTTTCTCACCATTTTTATGAGTGTTTCCTACCGCAAAATTGCGATTTAGTGTGTTTAATTTCTTTGATTGCGTAATTAAGACCAGTCACAGTAAATCAGTCGTTATGTCGGTAGCATGCGGCCACAACAGAGCCGCAATATAGCGAATAGCGAATGTTTTGCACTGCCACTTTTTCCCTTAGTCTGGCCCTTAGTGTTCCCAGGAGGTCTCGATAGTACACTGCAACAAAATGTCTATCTTAACAATTTTTTAGTCTTGTAATGAGACTGTAGTAAAAGTAAACATAATTATGATATGTTGGCTATAAAAGGTTGACCTAATATTGAAAGTGTATAGTCTCAGTTAAGGTGGACACTAGCAACTAGTCTAAATAATTGCTGTGAGTGATTGATAGGAGTCTCAAAACAGTTAAGACTGAAGTAATCTGACTAAAATGTATGATTTGACATTGGTGTTGAATGGAGCTCATTTCTGTCTAGGAGCAGTAATTGAGATAAGGAAGAGTCTGGGAGACCAGCAAGAGGACAATAGAGCTGGCACCAGCCAAAATCCCACTACCACATGTGGAGTGATTACCAACAAGCAAGGTACAAAGATTCCACATTCATTCAGAAAACATTTCCTGTGTGGGCATGAACAAGGCACAGTCCTTAGACTCTCATCATTCCAGAGTTTCAGGCCAATGGTGCAGGTACACTAATTTACAGCATGTTGTTGGTGCAGGTAGGGATGTTTTGTTAAACATAGTGGGATGTAAAGTGCTTGAGATATTAAGCATTCTAAATCCTTTCCTCTGGCTGACAGATGTCCCGAATAGGAGCAGAATGGATGCCCAGTCTGTCTACACCTCCCTGGTGAGGGGCATTGAGGAGTTCAATTTCAATCACAAGCACATTCCCAGTAGACTGCTGCTCACCTGTGAGGGGGCTGTGCCGGTGGCAGTGAGCCCCTCTGGTCATGTCTTGATTGCTGCTGTCCAGTACGGTAAGGGCAGGGTAGTCGCTGTGTCCCACGAGTGCTACATCAAATTAGAGCTCACTTTGTTTGGGCAATTTGTCCAAAATGCCATCGACTGGCTGAAGCCCCACCCAGATGCCTTTGTGGGTGTGTATAAGCTTCTTTTCCTGGAAGATTTTTTGACGAAAAAAGGCATCAACGCAAAGGATGTGCCCAGTTATGGCAGTGCTGTGGAGGTGTTCTGCTGCAATGCTCACAATATCACGGAGACCGACGAGGTGCTGAAGTTTGTGAAAGAAGGTGGTGGCCTCCTCATCGCCGGTCACGCATGGCACTGGGCATTATCAAATCATGACTTGCTGTCGTATCCTGGAAACAAAGTGATCAGTGCTACTGGTATTACGTTCTCTTCAAACCCTGCAGACAGAGGAGTCTATAAAGTTTCCAAAGAGGTTCCATCAACCTCAGGTTTTTAAGCCTTAGATACAGGTCCTCCATATATGTATACATGCTATATGCATACAGTTAAATGCAAAGGTATTGGGACAGTGACACACCTTTTGTTGTTTTGGCTCTGTACTCCACCACATTGGATTTGAACTAAAACTAGATGAACAATTCCTAAAGAAATTGTAGGTGTGGTTGCTTCGCAGTGGTATCGATTGCTTGAAATTGTATAGAAAGATGGTAATATGGTGGTATAGTGTGAGGTGAAAATAAAAAGTAAATAAAAGGTATGAAGTGGTAATGCAGTATAAAGGGATCTAAAGAAGGTGAAAGTGTTAAAATTTGGTGACTTTTTAATTAATTTAATTAGTTTGATTAATGCAATGATTCTATTGAATGTCTTTGTTTGATATATTTGTTTGTGTGTTGTGGGTCTGCCCCACTGTCTATGTCTTTTTTTTTGCTGCTGGTGGCTACAACTGAGGTTCCCTAGTGGGAAAATAAAAGTTATTCTATTCTATTCTATTCTATGTTTTTTCTGTAGTAGTCTAAATAACCTGGAAGTAAGTAATTAATTGTGTTGAAAGCACACAAATGTATCTGGGATAGTATTGTTGGGTCATAACAGTGATGTAGAGGAAGGCATTGTGATGTCATAAGCAGTGTCATATGTTACAGCACCCACATTCAATAAAGCTGAACAGTCACTAGAAGGAAAAATAACTAATGTATCTCCTGAACCTTCTATCATTACTGATCACAAAGCTAGACCTATCGAGACCTGATAGGGTATAACTGTATTGGAGGATGGCCAATTTAGAAATGAAACAAAAGTTATTATTAATGAATGCTGCAAAAATGCAAATGCCTGTAAATCATATGGTACAAATTGGGAATTTATGAAATACAGGATTAGAAGGTTAGCTATTGCATTAACAAATTACAAATGCATTAACAAATTAAAAGATAATACATCTCGAGGGAATGATGGGCTAACTAGTACATTTTTGTTTTAAGTTTTCTAGATGAATTAGCCAATTTTTTTATATTTGTATTTAGGGAAACAATTGAAATTGCTAAGTTGTCCACTTCTATGTCTCAGGGTATAATTACTCTAATGCCAAAGCCAAGAAAAGATTCAATGATCGTAAAAAACTTGAGACCAATCACATTAATTAATAATGATGCAAAATTGTTTGTTATAATTTTTGCCCAAAGGTTAAAAAAAGCCTTGACCCAATAATTGATGAATGTCAAGAGGTAGACATATCTGCAATAATATTAGATTAGTATTAGATTTAATTGATTATCGTGATTTCATTGAGGAGGATAGCTTTATTTTATTTGTAGACTTTTATAAAGCTTTTGGTTTTGGTAGCTATTTTAAACAAGCTATTCAAGCCCTGTACAATGGATGTAATAGCTCAGTTAAATTATCAAATGGTACCACTCCTAGTTTCCTGATTAACAGAGGTATTGGACAGGGCTGTCCAATTTCTCCATTCCTTTTTTTGCTGGTTACACAAACAATGGCACTTCATATAAAAAAGATTAATTTAAAGGTATTAGATTATTGGATGAAGAAAAGAGATGGGACTGAAGTCAAAAAGGCAATTGATTGTTTAAATATATTTTCCTCTGTTTCTGGTTTATCTTTAAATGTAAAAACATTTGAACTATTTGCTTTGAAAACATGTGATCTGGAAAGCATTCATGGAATTCCCTTGAAGACAGTAATTACATATCTTGGAGTGAAAATATGTAAAAACCAGGCAGAAAGAGGTTATTTGAACTTTATTCCCATTACAGAAACAATTAAGAGAAGATTTGATTTGTGGTTACTAAGAAATGTATCATTAAATGGTAGAGTTTTATTATCAAAAATGGAAGGATTATCTAGATTGGTAGTAGATATCAAACTATATAATTTTATTTGGAAGAATAAACCTCATTATTTTAAAAAAAGTATTTTATGTAACTCATTAGATTTAAATGTATTAGATTTAATCAAACACCATTTTTACAATTAAATGGATAAAAAATTACATGTTATATAAAAATAAGATATGGAATATAATTCCTAATATGATTTTTGAACAGACAGGTGTATTGAATTTGTATTAACATGCAATTTTGATATCAACAAGATCCCTATTAAATTGGCTAATTTCCATAAACAAGTGCTGTTATCCTGGATGCTTATAGACAAACATAATTTTTCACCCCATAAAGATTTTATTTGGAATAATAAACACATTAAATTCAAAAACAAGTCTCTGTTTTTTAGAAGATGGTATGATAACGGTATTTTATTGGTGAGTCCATTATTTAATGAAGTCGGACAACTTTTTAATTACTCAGATTTTCACAAAAAGTATGGGATTCCTGTCACCATGAAAGAATATGCCATTGTATTTGATGCAATTCCTATAGGACTCTTCAGTCTTATGCAAGGGTGCCTACCCTTTGGAATAAATAATATTACAACTAAAATACTTCTAGATGTAATCTGCATTACAGATATTAAATGTAATAATGTCCATATTAAGAAAATGTGTATGGAAGTAACCTTCCCACATGCTAAATTATATTGGAATTAAAAATATGACAACATTATCTGGAAAAATGTATGGAATTTACCAAGGAAGTATTGTCTCACCAATAAAAGTTATCAAGTTATTCACTTGATATATCCAGTTAAAAACGTTATTGCACGATTTGTAAAGAATATTGAAGACAAATGTGTTTTTTTGTGACAGGAGGAGACAATAACTTGTTTTATGAATGTGTTTTTTGGAATGATTAGGAACAATTTTTTTTCAGGAAAACAAACTTAAGGGTAACACTAAATTAAATAAACATTCTATTGTTTTATGACAATAATATAGATGTAGACAGAGATGGAACATTTCTGACCAATTTATTAATAATATATGGGAGATTTTACATTCATAAAAAAAGGTCCAAGAAAAAAACATATTTTAACCTATTCTTATTGGAAATAGAAAGTTACCTACATACTTTAGATAATACTATGAATGAAAAGGCTAAACACACCCTAAATGTTTGTAGATCCTTTTCTTTATATTTATGAAGTTTACTGTATACAGTCAAGCCGGAAAGTCTGAACACCCCTTTCACCTTCTCCACGTTTTATTACATTACAGACATATTCTACAATAGATTGAGTTCATTTTTTGTCTCAACATTCTACACAAAATAGCCTATAATGATAAAGTGAAAACATGTTTTTAGAAATTTTTGCAAATGTATTAAAAATCGAAAACTGAAATCTCTCAAGTATTCATACCTTTTGCTTTAACATATTTTTAAAGTATCATATTTAATATTTGGTCGCATATCCTTTGCATGCTGTTACTTCCTGAAGTCTGTGACCAATCAACATCAAAAAACTCGATATCTTATTTTCAGGTACTGTTACAAGCGATACTATAACCTCTCTGCATTGAACTGATCTCTATAAGAATTGGGGGGTGAGACTAGATTCAGCTATAAATTATGCTGGTACAGTATGGAACACATGACTGGCGAAATGGCTGTAGTCATAAATGTATTAACCATAAATGCTACTCTTATGATGAGCTACGAGATTGCGAAACGATGGTAAAGGCCATATGTCAGTCTGATTTCAAGTTTGTTTTTAAGAAATCGTGTTTTATTCCCATATAACTGGTGAAAAACTATGCTGCCCACAATACTAAATAGAGTTCTACCAATCAGAGACATCGGCATTACCATAGAGATGTTCACCACTTCTAAGTTGCGTGGTGGCGGGTGGGAAGCTTCAAGCTTTCTACAGACCATAAACTATAAAAATATAGACAAAGGTTTGCCGCCTGTAGCCCAGTGACAACCATAGTCACAGTACATTAAAGCAGCTTGTATTTCTATACTTATTATGATTGTGACAGGTCTTTAGGTAGTGCTTTTGTGCTTGTTTGTTTATCTGTTTGTTGGTTTGATGTTTAGTCCCTGTTGAATGGCCTGGATAATTTACATCCCTCCAGGAAACACTGAGACTCCGTGGAGTCACAAGGAGGTCCGAGGGACTGTTTTTGTTGTATTTAGTTTGCAGGGCAGCTTCAATTCGTTTTTCTTATAATGCGTTAAATAAAGTGGGACCTTTTATGAATTCGCTCTCTGGTTTCAAACATTTTAGAAGTTTTTAAGCAAATTATTTTGGAAAACAAAGTCATGAAATGATATCTGCCTAAAAATTACTCATTTGGTTTTCAAGAGAAGAGTAATATTAAGGATACCTGCAGTATTTCTAATGACGTATCTGTCAGTATCTGTGAAGGTTTCCAGTGGCGGAGAATCAAACGCAACGGGAAATGGGAATCAGAACAAGTCACTCACCAACGGTGAGGACCACAAACAGATTAAACCCCAAAAGGGTGGAAAAGAAAAGGAATAATTCTAGAAGCTAAAACAGCCAAATAATAACCAATCCAGAAAAACAGGGCAAACTCAAAACACGAGTAAAAACACAAAACTAAATCTCCCGAGCTCAATACTAAAGCTAACACGGGAAACTGAAAAAGTGAAAAAAACACCTTTGGCATGTAAACCTAACACGGCCAGAAGAAGGTGAAACAAAAGTGAAACCTCCAAAGAAAAACTGTCTTAGTGAGAACAAAATGGACAAAATAGCACAGCGAAGCTTACAGTAGCGAATAAACCTATACCTGAAAAGATAAAGCTATGAAGCAAGTCTTTTGTGAACATAAAACAAGATTAATATCACAAGGTCGCTTGTACCTGGCTATATCTGGCTCAATGTAATACGAAATGACAAAAAAGCACCGGGGAAGCGGAAGTGAGGAACTTAAATACCCCGCAGGTAGAAGCACAGGTGAAATGAATAACGAGCACGGGGAAGCAAAACCCCGGACCGGAACGTGAAAAAAATCTGATAGATTCTCAATAGGGAGAAACAGGACGAAAACCACAACGGAAAATGAAAAAATAATCCATGAACCATGACAGGATCATTCAAGGACATTCCAAAAAAGGACCTACTTATAACTGGTTTTAATCAAACTCTTACCCTCAGAGTATAACCTATAGTCTATGAGAGAGAAACCAGTCTATAAGAAAGAAACTGATTGCTGGTGTCATTTCATGCACATCCATACTTATTTGTGCAGTATGGTAAACATGTATATGCACTGTATAGCTATGCAAAAAACAATATTATTTAGTGAAATCAAGCACATTTGATGTCACGTGGTGCTGTAATGGCGACATGAAGTCCAGCTGTCTCTCGTGTTCGTGTTTTAATGTATTTTGTTGTGTCAGGCTTTTGTCTTTTGTTTTTTTCATGCGCTGTGTGTCTATTGTGGGATTGGGATGCGGGCTGGAGATTTGTCGGGGCACTCCTGCTGCTCGTTTTTATAATATTGACTAATTGTATATTCGGGATAATTTTGTTTGTGGTCGTCACCATGGAGACGCATTCACAACATATGCTCAGGAATGTCCGTTGAATCTGCAGCCACAACGTTTACCATCTTCACCAGACTAGAAGATGTCGGGACTCGGGACTGATCTAAGTCTGCAGGCAATCTTCAAAAGGCCACCAAGGAAGAGAAAGGAGAAGAGGAGTGAGGCAATGACTGGGAAGGCTGACACAGTTCGGTGCTCCGTTTTGACAGTGTACAGAGACGGCAACACTGCGTGTATGGAGGAAAGTCATGGAGGAGGAGTTTGTGTGTTGGACTGCTAATTAATGACACTGGACATCTCGGGACAGCGGGGGCTATTTTTTTATCATGGCTGTATGATTATATTGAATGTCTTTGTTTGATATGTTTGTGTGTTGTGGGTCTGCCCCACTATGTCTTTTTTTGTTGTTGCTGGGGCTACAACTGAAGTTTCCTAGCGGGAAAATAAAAGTTATTCTATTCTATTCTATTTTAGACAACCCAGATCTATTGAAAAAGTGGCTAGCAGGCAGTGGTGTTGCGCAGTTTCTCTGCCCCCCTTGCAAGGTTCCCCTTGTTGCCCTCATAGGCAGCGTACTTGTGTTTTCAGGTGCAATTCAAGATGGCTGCTGAGGACAGGTGTGGTTTGTTAGGCTCCATACCTGTTCTTTTATTCAACACCTTTCTCCAGATTTTATCAGTTTTAGCCAATGTTTTTCAACAAAAATGCTTGAACTCAAAGAAACATTTGAATCAAAGACAAGATTCAACTAACAGGTACAGAGAAAATGGATGTGTTTGGACATTGTTACTTTGCTTGTGGCTTCTGCTTGTTCCACCTGGTCAAGGCCTTTGTTTGGCAGGAAATCAATCAACTACTCCTGGGCATTTTGCACTTCTGAATAACACACCAAGACTGTTTTTTTTTGGACATGGACACTTGGTTACTTATTCAATTTTCTGTCAGGAAAAACATTATAATGGAATTTCTGGTAAAAACAGCAAACAACACACCAAGAGAAGCAAATGGCATGCTTACAGCACTCTACTGCTTTTGCTGCTACTAAGTGGGGACATACAACTGAACCCTGGTCCATCAACAAACTCCAACCCAGACCAAAGAAGTGATCTGTCCAAGGGCAGTCTCTGTGAATCAGCACTGGTTCGGCATGATTCTATCGGAGGAAAGGACGCGTCGGACGTTTTCCATTTGGAATCGCTGCCTGCTGATTTGCAACAACTCACTTCTGGTCGCGTGGAAGGTAAACAAAGACAATTTAAATTTTTCCAAACTGTAAACCACGTAAATGTAGGTGTACACCTAGAGTGTGCATATATTTCTTGATATGTGATATGTATGATATCTACGATAACCTTTCCCTCAAAATAGCCTCACCCAATCGCACCCATGAACTCGGCCTTAGGCTCGGCCAATCAATGACTTGCATGCAGGTGCACTGGCGAATGGGAGGAGAGGAGAGGGCGGGACTAGAGTGAGTTGGCGGAGAGCAGCAGGGAAGATGGCGGCGCTCTGAGAGGTACCATGCTGACGGAGATTTCGGTATGATATATCCGTTAAATAACAGTTTAGCTCTTAGTTATTGCGTGTGCTACATGTTTTAATCTGAGCTACGGAACAGTTACGGCTTGAGTGGCGTATGGAAGAGCGGAAGATTCCACGCCATCAGCATTGAAGATTCATCCGGTGTCTTATCATTAACAAGTATAGTTCGCATAGTGCGAGGCGAATGACCTCGCTAGGTAGTGAAAAGTGTTGATTATTCAGCTATATTACTAGCCCGTCGCCAACGTTGGAAGCTTGTCACGCCAGAGGACGAAGAGCCAGCCAGTTCACTGCTACAGACCGGGACGTGTCTGTGGCTCATCTCACCTGCGCTCTCCCTCTCCCTCCCTCTCTCACGCCATTGATACACGGTGCGGTTGGTGAGTAAATAGGCTACCCTGCCACACATGACTCTATCATTCTCAACGGACAGCAACGCGCTCGTGATGGACATGTTCAATTGGTGAACGGTCGGCACATACGTAACGTGGACAATCCGAACCAAAAGGAACATTGAACTGAGAGTGGACATTGAGTGTGATTATGTGTATTGTGCAAAACCGTTTCTGAGGTTACAATTTACATACTAATGTTACTGTTGTGTGAATTGCATTAACGAGCATATGCTGTTGCTATGTGCATATGAGGTTGATCTGCAGTGTATTGTATTAGAGATACCTGCTGATAGTGTTGTTTAAGCCAAACTGTGAACGTGTCACTGAGCCGCTCTGGTGAAGTGGATGTTAATATAAGGTTTTGAACATTATATGGTGGTTACAGCTTGATAGGGAAACTATTCCTATATGGTTTACATTTGATATATATATATATTTCTATTTTTATTTTTCATTTACTTTTCTATTTTACCTAGTATAAGAAGACTAGTATTTAGTATAATAAATAACCACTCATTTTTCAACTTTTACACTATTGCTTTTATTGTGGTGTTTTTCCATCTTCTCTGAAGTAGGGGCGTCTCATCCTCTGTCTTTAAAGTATAGTAGTTAGGGGGAATACAGGGTAAGTCACACACACCGATACTTACTGATATCCTGTTCTTTAGGTCTTCACCGTGACCGGTCCAAATCCTAAAGCCTAAGCTATTGTACTTCAACTGAGCAGGCAGAGTAGACACGAGACTAATAGGCCTGGGTGTTAGGGACCTAGATCTTCTGACTTCCAGCCATTCAGGGAAGAGTGATTTACCCCTACTAAGCGGACGTAGGTCCCGTCCGCTACACAAAGGTTATATGGGACTCAAAGACCAAACCAAAGGGTATTATTGGAGGACACTTGAATATCCGAAGTATTATTTCAAAAATAGATCAAGTTCAACACTTATTGACGGACTCCAATCTGGATTATGTCTAAGTGAATCTTGGCTAAATAGTAATATCCCAACACATATGATCGATGTACCTGGTTATGTTTGTTTTAGAAAAGACAGATCGACGGGCAGGGGGGGCGGAGTGTTAATCTATACTAGAGAAACTTTTAAATGTGTTAAAATTAACTTGGACACGCCTTTAGAATGCGTGGCCATTAATGTTGTCAACAAAAATGAAATTTAACATCGTGACTCTATATAATCCTCCATCACATGGTGCTTCATTTTACCAGGATTTGGATGAATTACTTAAACAGATAAATTGTCGTTGTGAAACTATCTTTCAAGGAGACTTCAATATAAACTGGCTGAACAAAAGCTGCAAGCAAAAACTGAAAACGATTTATTCAAAACATAATTTTCACCAAATAATTAAAGGACCGACAAGACTTACTAAGGTCAGTAAAACCCTGATTGATCTGATCTTTACGAACAGAAGTGAGCGAGTGACAAAGTCGTACAACTTAATTACGGGTCTGTCCGACCATAATATGATTTTAATTGTCAGAAAATTGTCCAAAAAGCGTCTACAATCCTTCTGTAATGACACGCATAAACCAGAGTTCGCAGGCATCCCCAAGAACAAAATTACACAATTTGAAAATGAATTACAGAATATTAATTGGGATTATGTTAAGCAAATTCACGATTTAGATACCTGCTGTGCTACAATAATGAATACACTTACAGACGTGATTCAGAAATATACTCGGTTATTGAAGCACCCACGACGTAGGGCTTTACCGTGGCTGAATAAGGATATTCGCCACTTGATGAAAAAAAAGAGACCTCGCACTCAAACACTCATTATCCACAAAAAGACACACGGACACACTTGTTTTTAAAGGACTAAGAAATAAGGTAGTTAGGGAGTTGCGTACCGCAAAAACGTGTTACTTCATGCAACTGATCGCTGAATCAGAAGGGAGAAGTTCGGCACTTTGGAAACACCTAAACATTTTAACCAATCGAGTGCCTAATCTACAAAAATCAACAGTGGAATTGAACATAAATGGAATAATTAGTTGTGACAGGATGGAAATTGCAAACGAATTTAATATTTTTTTTATTCAATCAGCTGAGAAACTGGCGGCTAGTTTCCAACCAGCACAGTTAAAAGATACAATAAGAGGTCATTCATTGTCTTTTTATATTACATTACATTACATTACATTATAGACATTTAGCAGACGCTCTTATCCAGAGCGACGTACATAGTGCATTTCCGAACTAGTAACAAGTGCGTTAAAACAATCCTAAAAAGGCAAACACGAATCTAAGCACTAGGCGCAGTCAGTATGATTGGGGATTTTTTTTAATTATTATTAAAGAAGTAGATCAAAGCGAGATTAGTAAAGTTATTATGCAGTTAAGGCAATCTAAGGCCAAGGATAATTTTGGCTTGGATACCTTTTTTATTAAAAAAACACAGTTCTCTTCTCTTAGCGCCAGTAACACATGTGGCCAATTTATCCATCAGAGCTAATAAATTTCCTCAGCGTTGGAAAACGGCAATCATTACTCCAATTCTTAAGTCTGGTGCACTTGACCAGGTCTCTAACTACAGACCAATTTCAATTTTACCCGCACTCTCAAAGGTTCTTGAAAAAATAGTTGCTAAACAACTTGTAGATTACCTTGAAAGTAATCACCTTCTGCACCCCAAACAATTTGGGTTTAGACCTAGGTATTCAACAGAGTTGGCGAACTGTTACCTCACTGAAACTATAAAACAGTCACTAGATGAAGGTAGTGTAGTGGGAGCAGTATTTCTGGATTTGAAAAAAGCCTTTGATACTGTGAACCATGAAATTCTCTTAAATAAACTGCAAAAATTTAATTTTTCAAACGATGCAATATCTTGGTTTAGATCTTATCTTGAATGTAGAGACCAGTGTGTTAAAATAGATTCTACCCAGTCATCTGTCCAAAACTGCCGACTGGGAATTCCACAAGGTTCAATTCTGGGCCCTTTACTTTTTAGTTTATATGTAAACGATTTACCTGACAGCTGCAAAAGAGTTAGATGCCAAATGTATGCGGACGACACAATTATTTACACGTCTGCAAAAACCCCTCAGATGGCAGCAGAGATGCTCTCAGAAGAAATGACAGGTGTGTCACAGTGGCTCCGAAATAATCACCTGACTTTGAATTACAATAAGACCGTATCAATGTGTTTTTCAATAAAAAGAAAAGTCAATGAAAATTTCAGAATAAAGTTTGATGAGCAAGAGATAGATGAGGTACATGAGTTAAAATTTTTGGGTGTTATTCTAGATTCCCAGCTTAAGTTTGACAAACATGTGAAGAGGCTGTGCAGAACTGTCAAAACAAATTTAAACTGCTTCCGTTTAATAAGACAATACATACCTCTTAAGGCAGCACAGCAGTTTATGCACACCATGATATTTTCTCATTTATCATACTGCATAACTGTTTGGGGCCAGGCCAACCAAACAACAATTACACCCATTAGGTCTTTATATAAACGGGCACTGAAAGTACTGGATCAGAAACCAGATAGCTGGCACCATTGCCAAATCTTAAAGAAATATAATATACTGAGTTTTGAGTTTTGTACATTTTTCATTTTTAAAACTTATTTTTAAGTGTGTAAACAACCTTGCCCCAGAAATACTCTGTCAACTGGTTTACAAACAAAACAGTGAAATCAGAACTAGAGGTGCAACAAGTGGAAACTGTAGAGCAGCAAAACGCAGAACAGCATTTGGTCAGTCATCCTTCTCAGTAAGAGGTACACACTTGTGGAATGCATTACCATCTGAAATAAAAAAATTGACAGAGCTCAAGGTCTTTAACACGCATGCAAAACAATGGCTGAAACTGAAGCAAGCCTGTGAACACTGATTGTGTAGGCTACAATCTATGACCACACACATATATATGCAAACACATATGCAGATGTGCATGCCATCTGCGTTAGGCCCAACGCATGGACGTACATGTGTGAGCATACGCATAGACATACACACCCATATGCACACACTCATTCCATAACACATTCCTCAACAATGCAATTATTGTTCAGTGTATTGTATTTTATTGTATACTGTACTGTATATTGTATTTTAGTCTCCTATCTCTATTGTATTTTAATGTTTTTGTATTACATTGTATATTGTACTGTATATTGTATTTTAGTCTCCCATCTGTATTGTATTTTAATGTTCTTGTATTATTTTAAGTTCAATGCTCCTGAACTGCCTGTATTAATTCCAAATTGTACTTCCTGTTTTAGTTTTAAAAGCCTAGCCAGGGACAGGGGTTGCAAATTAGCCATGGCTAGAAACCCGTATGCATGGCATCTACTTTGTATTATATATATATAAAGCAATGTTTTATGCATTTGTCCCTGTCAAATAAACAAGTAATAATAAAAATAATAATTTGAAACACAAGTTTCAAACATTTTCATTACCTTGAATCTTCCCCATTCTAAATCAAACACTTTCAAAGTTTAAATGGTCCATGGGACCCCGGAATATTGTATTAATATTTGTAGCTTGAGAGTTGATCGGCTTCGATGGCATTCATAGCATCACTGTAGATGACCTGCAGTGGGCTGGGGTGCTCTGAGGAGTGAGGACTCTGTATGTTACTCTCCAATCATTCTTTCAGATTGGAACATCATTCTTAAAGATCTGTAGCAGAGCCAACATTTTGGAGAAGTTACAAGATCAAACTGAAATAAAAATAAAAATAAATGTTTAATATTTGACCTGAAATACAGATTGAAATGTGTCTGCAGTGTATGAGCTAATTTCACTCCACAGTCTTCTTTCCAGAGTAAAAAAATATGCCCAAAAATAAAATAGCAAACGTGGCAGTAAAACATATGAAGGCACGCGTTGCTTTTCACCATATAAATGCATGTGCACACCATGTCTCCTTTCGTGGTTGATTACAATACATGCTGGCTCCCACAGACATTGACAAACAAGCTCTCCCCCACCCACCCAGTCTTTTTCCACGGTGGTACTTCTGCTTTTTGGTCACGGTACATTTAACATTTGATGCGCCACGCAACTCAGTCTTCTCAGCTTACTCAGGCAAAGATTCCAAAGGTAATTCCTTCTGGGATCAGGCACTGCCCCATTATTCAGGATGAATTCTGAACGCAGACATTAAAGTCTGTGGGGTTTCCACCAGGCTGCGAGCTTGAAAAAAAGGCATTCCTGCATTCAATGAGAATACAAAGGTCTTAAACATGGTAAACATTATTAGCCATTCCGTTCAGATACAGTTAGCTCTTCATACACATGGAGCTTGGTTGCAGTCCTTTCAAAGTTGTGACTGAAAATTAAACTTTCATCAGCAGTTCTCATCTGGGCACTCTGAACATATGGAAATATGCGCTGAAAAAAAGATAAATGGATTTTTGCAAAAGAAATTCTAGTTTCATACTGGATACATGTTTTAGCAGGCATGTGAATTGTCAGTTTGGGAAGAACATTTCTTTGGATCCGAAGTAAAAAAATATTGACCATCAAAGGCAGTGTGTCCTTGTGGGTGACAGAGATGCTGCAATATCTCATGATGTCCTAAAACCAATCACAAGAACCCTGGACAGACCATACGCCACACACTTCTCCAAACAACATCTTCTGTCTTATAGAAAACTATTAATAATAATGATAATAATGCCTTGCATTCATATAGTGCCTTTCTCACTCAAAGCGCTTTACAATGATGAGGGTTAAACTCACCTCAACCACCCACCTGGGTGATGCAACGGCAGCCATTTTGCACCCAAATGCTCACCGTGGAGAGGGAGAGAACAATTTTAGCAATTTTAGCCAATTAAACTGGGGGATGATGAGGTAGAAGATTTAAATAACCAGGTTGGGAATTTAGCCAAGATACAAAGGAAACCCTTACTTTTTACGTTAAGTGTCATGGGATTTTTAATGAGCACAGTGAGTCAGAACCTTGGTTTAACGGGGGGGGGGGTTCAGTAGATTAATGGAACAACTAAACCTGTTCATTAAATATTAATTAATATTAATATTAATTAGAATCCATTGTGAGCTGTAGGGCTTCTGACCCCCTGGCCAGCCATTTTAAGCAATCCAGATGGCAACTGAGCTGGTGCTCGTGGTGCAGGAGAAATCCTTGCAGGTTTAAACTCAGCTCAACTCCCATCAAATGAGGACTCCACAAGGCCACAACACTGTTTCAGAACATCACAACACCTCCTTTGTCCGTGAAACAGCGAAATATTGACAGGTCACTCACACAGATTTTCATTCTTGGCTTTGTTCAAAACACTCAGTCATTAATAGTTTTTATTTTTTTTAAAGAACCCTATTAGTACATAATTCCCTATTAGAAGAATTATGAGTTTCTCCTTCACTTAGTAAGCAACTGCACAAATTGTGAGTGACCACTCGTTTACCAGCAGATTACCAACAGTTGTTTCAAATAAACAACAAAAATAAAAATACATGCACAGCTGTTGAGGTTATATGCTAAATATTAAAAATGTAAAAATGTCAATAACACAGCCGCTGTCAATAACACAGCCACTGGCCAGATTGTACATCACCCAAACGGTGAGAAATGTCTTTTAATTTTCCTACATAGACTACTATAGATGTCTATTTATTCATACTTCCTTCTCTCAAGGTGTTCTCGTTGCTGCATTTAAAAGCAGACGTGACTTCCCTTTTTACAGAACAGTGGCTACAGATACGGAAAGGAAGACAGTCAGGGTCCGTGGCAGTGAAAATGAAGCTTCTCTTTTTAACAACCATCACAACTCTGACCACCCTGGGCTCCCTCTCCATGGGACCGTGTAAGTTAGTTTTTATTTATAAAAGGGCCTCCTTACCTCTTTTTTTTGGCTCCCATGTAATAACTCCATGCACTTTCAGAAATAAAGGTAAATTTTTTTTTTTTAATGTATCCTGAAAGTAAAATAATGTTCTATTTGGGTACTAATACGGACCTTTTACAAGAAAAAAAGGTACAAATAAATGATGTATTGCTGGTTAGGGGTACAATTTTATGTACCTGTCCGAGTGGCAAGCATTTGTACCTTTTTAGGCACTTTTCTATGGGGAGCAAAATGCAACATAAAACGCAATGATTTTACCACACATGTTTTTCCATATCTAATGGAAATATAGTTTTTTCTCTCATATTTAAACAATTATTATTAAATGTACAATCCCAAAATTTTTGTCACTAAAATACAATATAATGATATTTGTTCATTTTAGTTATTTTAACTAGCAGTTAATCAAACAGCAAACAATGCAAGATACATGTACATGTTTCAAATCGCCTTTAGAAGTGCTGAAAGTAATATGCTATTGTATTGTAAATTACAGTAGATTACAGTTTTCACATTAGGCAATAAAATTACATTACCTAATCAAATTTACTCTACAATCATTCATGCAACAAAAACATTTTACCTTTTTTCAGATATACTGTAGTTTCAACGTGGCCTCTGGTATGTGCAGGAAGAGCAGTAAAATGTCCAGTCCCTCCGCGGCCACTCCAGTCATAACATTATTCAGTGTGACTGGCGTTGTCTGACACCGTCCATAAATTATAAGTGCTCTTGGCCATTGTAGTTCACAGTAAAGCAGCTACCGGTACATGCACAGTAGTTTGGGGCTATATCGCTGCTCTCACTACAGGTAGAAAGTTGCTTGAGAGATCATATTAATCAGGAGGAGAGCTACTTTTATACAAATCAAAATTGTTTCAATGGAACTCCCCTTTAAAGTAAACAGCAGCAACTAGTCTAAATTATTGCTGTAACAGTGATTGAAAAAAGCCTCAAAAAAGTTAAGTAATGTATTGAGTACATCATGAGAGCTCTTTGTTTGCTCTGAGATCTGTATGCGATGCATGAATTGGGTTAAACTGAGACTTATAATCAGAATGTGTTGAGATCTCTTTTGAAACTCATAATGAGAGTCAAATCCAAGAGTAAATCAAGCACATTGTAAGAGCTTATATTGTTCTCTTAGTGAGACAAGTATGCTTATTTCTCAGGAGAAGAATTTGAGAAGTATGAAAAAACAGTCAAAATCTCACGTTGGTGTTGAATGGAGCTCATTTCTGTCTAGGAGCAGTAGCAGTAAATGAGATCAGGAAGAGATCTTATTTAGAATTGTCCTTTCCTCTGGTGTTGTGTAATTACAGCACATGTGCTCGCTCAAGCCCCATATGCATAATTAGCCATAGCACTTTATTTACTTGCTTCAGAGTAAATAAAAATAATGAACTGTCAATCTTCCATAATATATACTTGTGCACATACAGTCAAGCCGGAAAGTCTGCCCACCCCTTTCACCTTCTCCACGTTTTATTACATTACAGATATTCTACAATAGATTGAGTACATTTTTTGTCTCAAAATTCTAAACAAAATAGCCCATAATGACAAAGTGAATACATGATTTTAGAAGTCTGTGACCAATCAACATCAAAAAACTCTCGATATCTTATTTTCAGGTACTGTTACAAGCGATACTATAACCTCTCTGCATTTGAACTGATCTCTATGAGAATTGGGGGGTGAGACTAGATTCAGCTGTAAATTACGCTGGTACAGTATGGAACACATGACTGGTGAAATGGCTGTACGTCATCAAGGGTATGAAAAGAGCCCCAAACCATCACTCTGTGGCCAGATATGGAGTAGATGTGGATGGATCCCTTTAAGGGTTGTTTAAAGACTTTTTTCCCCATAGAGTTCTATAGGAAAATTAGTCAGGAGAAATAACCCTTGCGGTGATCCATCCACATCTACTCCATATCTGGCAACAGAGTGATGGTTTGGGGCTCGTTCGATAGCTCAGACCCTTGATGACTTACAGCCGTTTAGCCAGCCATGTGTTCCATACAGTACCAGTGTAATTTACAGTTGAATCTAGTCTCACCCCCCAATTCCCATAGAGATCCATTCAAATGCAGAGAGCTTATAGTATCGCTTATAGTATAGTATCGTAACAGTACCTGGAAATAAGATATCGAGAGTCTTTTGATGTTGATGGGTCACAGACTTCAGGAAGTAACAGTATCCAAAGGATATGCGACCAAATATTAAATATAATACTTTAAAAATATGTAAAAGCAAAGGGTAAATGAAAATGAAATGTAAATGAAAAATTTCAGTTCTCAATTTTTAATACATTTGCAAAAATTTCTAATAACATGTTTTTGCTTTGTCATTATGGGCTATTTTGTGTAGAATTTTGAGACAAAAAATGAACTCAATCTATTGTAGAATATGTCTGTAATGTAATAAAACATGGAGAAGGTGAAAGGGGTGTTCAGACTTTCCGGCTTGTCTGTATATTTCTAAATTATACAGCACAGCAGCATATATCATGGCTTTCTGAGTACCTTAAACACTCGTGCAAATTTTATTATATGTCCGCCCCCCGCCCCCTCGATCCCACCCACCTCCCCCACCCAACCCCACCCCCACCCCCCAGCCAAAACAAAGGAAAAAAAGCTTAATCTGAAGAAACATTTGAAACCAAATCAATCTGATCTCAGGTCAGTAAAAACATATGCAACATTACTTGAGAAGAAAACAAATCAATTGTCTGAATAATAAAACCAAATTAATCTGACCTCAGACCTGGAGGTATCATATGGGGACTTCTGTCTGATAGACCAGAAAGAGGACGATATTGATGACACCAACCAAACTCAAACTACCACACCTGGAGTGACCACCAGCAAGCAAGGTACAGAAATTCCACTACATTTTTTCAGAGAATGTTTGCTGTGTGGGCATGAACAAGGCACATTTCTTAGACTCTCATCATTCTAGAGGTGCAGGGTTAGGGTTAGGTGGACTAACTTACTGCTGTTGTTAGTGCAGGTAGGGGGTGTTTTGTTTAGCCCAGTCGGGTGTAAAGTACTTGAGATTTTAAGTGTTCTAAATCTTTTCCTGACAGATGACCCGATCAGGAGCAGAATGGATGCCCAGTCTGTCTACACCTCCCTGGTGAGGGGCATTGTGGAGTTCAATTTCAATCACGAGCACATACCAAGTAGATTGCTGCTCACCTGTGAGGGGGCTGTGCCGGTGGCAGTGAGCCCCTCTGGGCACGTATTGATTGCTGCTGCCCAGTATGGTAAGGGCAGGGTAGTCGCCATGTCCCACGAGGCCTACATCAAATATGAGCTTGGTGATTTTGGGCGTTTTGTCCAAAACGCCATCGACTGGCTGAAGCCCCACCCAGATGCCTTGGTGGGCGTGTGTGAGCTCTCTAACCTGGCAAAGTTCCTGGTGGAAAGAGACATCAAGGCTGTTGATGTGCCCGGTTATGACAGCACTGTGGGGGTGTTCTGCTGCGAAGCCTACAATGACAAGCAGGCCGAGGAGGTGCTGCAGTTTGTGAAAGAAGGGGGTGGCCTCCTCATCGCTGGTCAGGCATGGCACTGGTCATACAAAAATCCCAAAAAAGAGTTCCGTCTGTCGTATCCTGGAAACAAAGTTATCAGAGCTACTGGTATTGTGTTCTCTACAGAGACTGCAGACAGAGGAGTCTATAAAGTTCCCAAAAACATTTCACCAACCTCAGGCTGTCTTCCATAGATACACGTCCTCCATATATTCATGCATACAGTTAAATACAAAGGTATTGTGACAGTGACAGAATTTTTGTTTGGCTCTGTACTTAAGCACATTGGATTTTAAATAAAACAATGAATATGAGGTGCAGACTGACAGCTTTAATTTGAGGGCATTTACATCCATATTGAGTGATCCGTGTATGAATTACAGCTCTTTTTCAGTTCCTCCATTTTAGGGGAGCAAATATAATCTGTATCTTTGTTAGATCAATTCTCCATGTGAACTTGGCTGAATCTGTCATGGTCGTAGCAGGCTTTCGTTTTTTCTACGGCAGTTTGTCCTCGGTACAGTTCAATAGCATTCTATCTGATTTTTTCCGTTCTCCGTTTCAGTGTTTTGTTTTCTTCCTGCACTCAGTCGCTTCACCTGTGCGAGTTACCTGTCGACTATTTAAGTCCCGCATTTCCGTCTTCCGGTGCTTCTGTGTCTTATCGACTCAACACTAAGCCAGGTATAGTCAGATACAAGCGACCTCTTGATAGTAAAGCTTTGCTTTGCGTTTACGAGGGACTTGCTTTAGCTTCGTTAGTTTTACATTGAGGATTATTCCTCGTTGGTGCTATTTCTGTTCCGACCTATTTTGTGATGTTCTCCCTGAGACAGTCTCCTTTGTTGTTTCATTTTCTTTTCACCTACTTACCGGCCGTTTTTAGTGTGATGTGCCGAAGGTGTTTCTTTTCTGTTATGGTTTCCCGTTTCAGCTCTAGTATTTGAGCATGGGAAACTTCGTTTTGTTTCCTCTCACTCGTGTTTTCGCTTCTCAGAGAAACAAGAAAAATTGGAGAAAAGCCAGGCCTGAACCCACAAGACAAGAACATCTGTGAAAAACTCCCTAATGGGAAAAAATCTCGGGAGGAATTTGGCTGGAGAAGGAAAGCCCATCCCCTGCTGGCCGGCCTGGTTTAAAGTACAGGTGGAATGGATAGTTACTGATCTGTCACATTAAGAAATCTGTCAGCAAATTATTATATGGGTTGAACAGGTTACAGGCTGAGATATTAAACTAGCTGGTAAGAAAGAAGTCCAAATTAAGAGATGTATAATATGCAATTTAGAGGGGTGATACATCTGGGGCTCCAGGTTGCATCAAGGCGTAGGCTTGAACCAGGGAAGGGGCAGGGCTGGAGCAGTCTGCAAACTCAGAGCAAGAGAAGGGCAGAAGCCTCAGGCAAAGGAAACATAGAAGAACATTAGGCCAGAGTGTAATATGGAAAGCCCCAGGGCACTATGCTATAGCAGCATGTCTGAAAAATGTGAAGAGAGGGGGGGGCACACAACCATAAAAATGATCTTGGATGGACAGTACCCCCGACACAGCACAGAACAGCAACCCTGAGCGAAAAATTAACAGCTTGTGGTTGGAACGAAAACCAGCATACACAATGGTCGGCCAGGACCAAGCTTGGGAACCATTGATCTAGACAGTAGCAAGGTAGCTAGCAGGTGGCAAGTGGCTATAACGACGTTTGTCTAACTTGCGTAGTAGATAGACAGTAGTCTTGACTAGTAGTTGAAAGTAGTAGTTGAAATAAATACTGTAGTTCTGATGTTTGTTTTACATTAGCTAGTATGACAATAATTTGTTAACTATAATGTTTAACTATGAAAATAACATTTAACTATGAAATCGCAACATCACACAACTCACGGAGTTTGACAGATTGTTGCCATCCGCTTTGTGCAGAAAACCTCTAGGAGTAGCAATTTGATTGACAGACAAATCCAGCCAATGATACTGGGGGCAGAAATAGTGGCATTTCATTGGCTGTGGTGGAGAGCTGGTCCGCCTCTTTGCTTGTGAAGTGAGCTGTTTACAAGAACACAAAACTCCTGTACAAGCATACAAAATTCAAGTGCGAGATAAAGCTGCCAGAAGGCACGCAATTCCGAACGCATGCAGATTCAGCATGTGCACTTGTACCAAAGAGATGTACGTCCTGTGGATTTGGCCCACACAAATGTACGTTCTGTGGATTTGGCCCACACAAGTGAATATATTGAAAACCAGGCAGTAGCATCCATGATATACTTCCCTCTCAATCTCAGCGAGCATCCAACAGTCTCACACACAAACACAATCAAACAAACTCGCAAAACATGCAAAATCCTGAGACCATGAAACTTTCAGCACTCTAACATAGCTCCCTCCTTTTTGGTCTTCTCTCATCCAGCAAAAGTAGACACAAAAAGACACAAACACACACACACACACACACACACACGCATATTCACACACACCCACACACACACTTTCTCCTTGAGAGTTTTGTCAGGATATCAGAGACGTAATGTAAATGTCTTCCACAGACACAGATTGATTCAGGTTTCACGTGTCTACACTATCTTTACGAGGTCTGAGAGTCACCAAACATATTGTGTAAAAAGGAAATAGTGTAACTTTATGCAGTGTTACATGTTCTGCTTTTCATCTCAAACGCACAAGGCTGCCTGCATGTCCTTTAGTCGATCATCCCTACTGCCTGATTCATCCAGGATGCAAAGCTACAGGCATTATCCCCCTGGAAACTGCTTCTCTGTCCCCATACTACCCACAGATGTCATAGTAAAAACCCTGGAATATGCAAGTCTGATTGAACAAAACCTACCAAAGCTGAGGTAACTCACAGTATGGCTTTATGTCCCATCAATTATCTGTCACATAACATTAATTTCATTTCTACTGCATGTGAATGTGGTGAGAAGTTTTTAAACTTATTTGTGCTGTTCACCTCCCCTACTTGCATGTTCCCTCTGTAGAACCCGCACAACTAGACCAATGAGAGAATAGCTTGGAGTGAAGGTTTAAGCGTGATGTATTCCGCTATTGCTGTGGGAAAAGGTAAAAGTTATTGTATGAAATATCACTAATTTATTTACTCGTTTATCTGACTCCATTTAAAATTAATTTAAAATTTGGTTTTAATCATGCGTGGAGCTCGGAGTGGTTACACTCGACTCGTGCTTAGGTACCACCATTACTCAATAAATGCTTTCCGGAATCAGCATTATTGCTGAATCACAGTTCGTTGGAGAACGCAGAGGTTGGGGGTCTAGCCAACACAATACATGCATTATGTTTTACATAGATAGTTGCGAGGCCAGGTCAGAGTGCATTCAGAGGGCTCCTTAAGGCGAATTTGACAAGAACCGACGTAGAACGCCCAAGGGTTCTCTTCACATCAAATCACCAGAACCATGCACTACCAACCCTGTTTTGCGGGCAGAACTTGGCTGCCTTTCCCAACTTGAAAACGCCACTAAAGACTTGCTGTACCAGGCCACTGATCACTTGGTCAGAATTGTCCCCCTGAGTCTTCAGTCTTAATTTAGGCTGAAAAGGGTATAAGATGGATGAGAGTCATGGAGACCACGCAAGTTAAATATAAAAATAATTGAATAACAGGCAGGGAGGTCATTAGCTTAGAATTAGCAGTCAATTACAGAATGTAAAGATTGAAGAAAAGAAATAGAGAATAAATATTTTATCTAGCCTGTTCAGCTACACACAGAACCAGAATATGCATAGTGTGGGAAGTCAGTTATAATCTTACCCATACTTGAATGACTATGGTACCACTACAGCACCAGCAGACCTGTTACACAGATTCTCCCATACTGGGAACTCAGCCCTGAGCGACACGCAGGGGTTCTGACTCTGAGACTCAAGCATACGTACCACAGTGCTCGGAACACTGCAGCTCAGATCAT
Source organism: Ilyophis sp. 1 JC-2022 (assembly GCA_022702515.1). NCBI lineage: Eukaryota > Metazoa > Chordata > Actinopteri > Anguilliformes > Synaphobranchidae > Ilyophis > Ilyophis sp. 1 JC-2022. The sequence goes on along the minus strand of CM040400.1, from coordinate 58,431,255 downwards.
ACAGGCAATTGAAGCTGGAAAAAGGGTTGAAAAGAAAGATGCAGATTATGTGAAACATGGTAATTTATTAATGACAATAATCACTGGTTAAGACTGTGAGAGCAAACACGAACACATGCAATACCTATAGGTAAACACAGGATAACATGCTGCTATGACAAATAAACATGAACAAGTTCACTAACAAAGTATATAACCAAGTGATTCCGTACGGTGTGACTATGGTACCAGGAGAACTATTAAGCAGATTCTCCTTGAATATCCCTTTGGACTTCCCTTAAATGCAGTCCTGAGCAGGCCTTCCACCTTCCACAATTCCCTTTGTTTGTTCCAGATACTTATATGGACAAGCGCATCCCTGATAATTTATACAATCCTCCTTTCTTTCACATTCTTTATTCCTCACCCTCCTATACTTTCACATACCCCACACTTCAATTAGTATTAATCCCGGTTCACCACATTTATCATATTATCCACAATTACTTTATACTAATTTACATGCACATACATATGATGCAAGATACATATCCAGCTTTGTTTCAGTCAATAATGTCTAATGTCCAGTTGTAGGATCAATTCCAGCTGTCGTTTATGAGGCCATGAGAGATCAGAGGAACAAAGTTCTCAGGCCACCTGGTGAATTGTTTTATTGCACCCTCAAGGAAGTCGCCACCAGCTCCAAGGGTTTATGACTGATAATCCATTTTTCAGTCTTACACCTCAAACACACATATGCATATAAACATAAACACACATGAGCACGCGCACACACACACACACACACACACACACACACACAAACACACATGGGCACACACAAACACATGCATGCACACACAAGTTGTCTTTTACCAACCTTTATTTAAACAGAATGGTCAACTGAAAACTCATTTTTCATTTCTAGGTTACGTCTGGGGAAAGTCAGGAAGGGAATTCAGGAGATTTCACAAACAATGAGGTGATTATTAGGTGGCCAGATTTAGAGCCCAATCCTGTACAAAACACATGAACAAAATCTATCTTAATCCAAGCTGCTGCCTCCCTTTGCCTCTGGCCTCCATATCATTGAGAAGACATGGGGTAAGAAAACTGCAGAGGAAGAGTGAAGCATTCTGGGAGGACTGGCACTGATGTCTGACTCGCACTCCCCCCCCCCCCACCCCCCCGCGTCAATGGCACTCGCTCGTCCCGACTGCGGAGCTTTTCCAGTGGTGGAACGAACTCCCCATTCCCTTACGTTCTATACCAACCTTGCCTGCGTTCCGTCATGGCCTGAAAACACACCTTTTCAGACTCCACCTGGACTGATACTTATCTAGGACCTCATGGTCCTTGTTCTTATTTAACTGTGTGTTGAAGTTTATAATATCTAGAATAGAATTGTAGTAGAGCTGATTTACCCAGTTTACTGTGAACTGCATTCAATGTTCATTCCTAGGGATAGCTGCTACTTGGGAAGAATGTGTTTTATCTTATCTGTTCTGTAGTTACTTCGATGACGTTTCTGTATGCACTTACTTCAATGCACATGGTCTTTTAAAGGGAACCTAAAGTTGTGAGTTAAGGCAACTACACCTTTGTGTTTTAGGCCTCAGTGGAGGCAACTACACAGGGTAGTTAATAATATTGTGAGTTTTCTCGGTTCCTTACTCTCACTATGTACCTGCTTGCTGCTGCACCCGTGTTTTTATTGTTTTATCTCCTTCCCCCGCTTTTATCATTCTATGTTTTATGTATTTCCCTGTTGTAAAGCACTTTGAGCTGCATTCGTTGTATGAAAGGTGCTATATAAATAAAATTTTACTTACTTACTTACTTACTGTATGTCACTTTGGATAAAAGCGTGTGCTAAATGACTGTAATGTAATGTAATGTAAGATGGTGCATATTGATATTGTGAAGAATAAGCATTGGGTGGTCCACAGAAAAAGAGAACACGGTTCTAGCCATCTGCAATTTTGCATGCTGCTGTCTTATTGCCTAGGACAGGGGCGTGAGCTGGTCACTCATGTCATAAAGTGAAACTCATATATTATAGATTCATTACACATAGAGTGAAATATTTCAAGCCTTTATTTCTTGTAATTTTGATGATTATGGCTTACAGCTAATGAAAACCCAAATTCAGTGTCTCAGAAAATTAGAATATTACATAAGATCAATAAAAAAGGATATTTTAAACAGAAATGTCAGCCTTCTGAAAAGTATGTTCATTTCTATGCACTCAATACTTGGATTACTCCTTTTGCATGAATTACTGCATCAATGCGGCGTGGCATGGAGGCGATGTGTGGCAGCCTGTGGCACTGCTGACGTGTAATGGAAGCCCAGGTTGCTTTGATAAGTCTCCAGGTCGTCTGCATTGTTGGGTCTGGTGTCTCATCTGTCTCTTGACAATACCCCATAGATTCTCTATAGGGTTCAGGTCAGGCGAGTTTGCTGGCCAATCAAGCACAGTAATACCATGGTCATTGAACCCGCTTTTGGTACTTTTGGCAGTGTGGGCAGGTGCCAAGTCCTGCTGGAAAATGAAATCAGCATCTCCATAAAGCTTGTCAGCAGAAGGAAGCATGAAGTGCTCTAAAATTTCCTGGTAGATGGCTGCGTTGACTGTGGACTTCAGAAAACACAGTGGACATGGCACCCCAAATCATCACTGACTGTGGAAACTTCACACTGGACTTCAAGCAACATGGATTCTGTGCCTCTCCACTCTTCCTACAGACTCTGGGACCTTGATTTCCAAATGAAATGCAAAATTTACTTTCATCTGAAAAGAGGACTTTGGACCACTGAGCAACAGTCCAGTTATTTTTCTCCTTAGCCCAAGTAAGACGCTTCTGACGTTGTCTCTGGTTCAGGAGTGGCTTGACACGAGGAATGCGACATTTGTAGCCCATGTCCTGGATTCGTCTGTGCGTGGTGGCTCTTGATGCACTGACTCCAGCCTCAGTCCACTCCTTGTGAAGCTCCCCCAAATTCTTGAATGGATTTTGCTTGACAATCCTCTCAAGACTGCGGTTATCCCTGTTGCTTGTGCACCTTTTCCTATCACACTTTTTTCTTCCACTCAACTTTCTATGAATATGCTTGGATACAGCACTCTGTGAACAACCAGCTTCTTTAGCAATTACCTTTTGTGGCTTACACTCCTTGTGGAGGGTGTCAATGACTGTCTTCTGGACATCTGTCAAGTCAGCAGTCTTCCCCATGATTGTGTAGCCTACTGAACCAGACTGAGAGACCATTTAAAGGCTCAGGAAACCTTTGCAGGTGTTTTGAGTTAATTAGCTGATTAGAGTGTGACACCATGAGTTTCCAATATTTAACTTTTTCACAACACTGAATTTGGGTTTTCATTAGCTGGAAGCCATAATCATCAAAATTACAAGAAATAAAGGCTTGCAATATTTCACTCTATGTGTAATGAATCTATATAATATATGAGTTTCACTTTCTGAAATGAGTGACAAAAAATATTGAACTTTTTCACGATATTCTAATTTTTTGAGCTGCACTATATACAACCAACCAATTGAAGAATTAGTAGGCTATGCATTACTCTGCCCTTGAATTAAAATATTGTACCACAATCTACAGTATTGTTGTTTTTAAATGTTAACTGGAGAAATTGAGCAAAAGAAAAGCAAAGTGCATTTCGTGTAGCCTAATGTTAGCTTAAGCACATTCACGTGAAGGGGAGTTGAAATGTGTCGGGCAGTCGAAAAACAGCACACTTGCCTCAGCAGCGTTGACCTGTTCATCCTCCTCCACGTTTTTCAAACCTTTCAATTTTACATTTAATTCATCTCTTTTCTTTTTCTTCTTTCTTTTTTACGCTCCCGAGCTGTAGCACACATTATGAATTTGTCTCTGTCTTTGCTGTTTGAGCTTGACTCATACTTGACTTTGCCAGTTGCCACCCGACTCGAAAAAAAAACTTTAAGCGAACTTCAAAATATTCTAGTTGCACGTAGCTATGCAGCATAGGGATGTAAGCCTATAGCTACTTCCCACATAACGTCAACTTTCCAAAACACCATTTAGGCTAAATGTATATCCGTTTGAAGATATATAGGCTATTTCAGATAAATATTATTTTATAAAAAATAAGAAAAAAGAAATGGTTGTTATTTAAATACATTTTCCCTCTCACCGCGGGGCCCTGTGAAGTGCCCCCCCTCCCCTCCAAAAGACGGCCCTGGGTACAGTTGCAGGTGAGACTGTGGGTTTCTTGTTAAATGGACTAGCTACGTGACAATAGTGGCACTTAGAAACTCCGTATTTTGTCCCGAATTGTGAACTAATAAAGATAAATCAGAGTCTGGCCACTAGTGGGTCTGCGCAAGGGGTTAAAGTGATTTATTCATATCTACTGCATATCTGGCAGCAGAGTGATGGTTTCAGGCTCGGGGTGCCATTAATTCTGAAACCTTGATTTTGGTGGAAATAGTTTTTTAATTAAATTAAATGATTTTGGTTGGTTCCATTTAAACATTAATAAAGTACAGTATTTCTCACATGTTGGCATTTTGAGTTTCTCAGTAATGTTATTATTTTTATTGCATTTCCAGTTAGGATTGCCAGTAATTCTGGAGCCCATTGTATATACAGTATACATAATCAATACATTATTACACTGAACAATTATCTGTACTATACAAATCTGTAAAATCTCATTGTAAATCTCTAACTTCAATACTAATATTATTGCTCTGAGAAGGACCTTTCTCAGAGCAATAATATTAGCATTGAAGCTGGCCAAGTTAGATGGATCTTGCATTCCCACAATGCATATTTCTGCCTCAGTCAGGAGAATGTGCAGTAATATACTGTGTACTGTGCATGCTTGCTGGCTAAAGTAAATGCAGGTTTAATTTGTAGTTCAGTGCACATGCACCTGTGCTTGCCCAGTTTCTTGAACACCACACTTTGAAAATCCAGTTAGGTGGCCTATTGCTCACTGAGAATAGCCTTGTTGATATGCATACATTGATTTACATACAACTGTCTGTCAATTGCCCACAATATCACTTTAAAACTATTTAATGGCCAGCTCAATCATTTGGTAGAGCGCATGTTAAGTCTTGGTTCTTATTGAAAAATATGTTGGACTTAACTCCACCTAATTGAGCCATCTAAACCATAAACCAATTGGTAGACATGGCTCAATCAGGTGGAGTTAAGTAGTTCAGTGCACATGCACCTGTGCTTGCCCAGTTTCTTCAGATGTGTTTGACAGCTTGAACACCACACCTTGAAAATCCAGTTAGGTGGCCTATTGCTCACTGAGAATAGCCTTGTTGATATGCATACATTGATTTACATACAACTGTCTGTCAATTGCCCACAATATCACTTTAAAACTATTTAATGGCCAGCTCAATCATTTGGTAGAGCGCATGTTAAGTCTTGGTTCTTATTGAAAAATATGTTGGACTTAACTCCACCTAATTGAGCCATCTAAACCATAAACCAATTGGTAGACATGGCTCAATCAGGTGGAGTTAAGTCCAACATATTTTTCAACAAGATATCAAGATTCAAAAGGTGCTAAAGGGTTATGTGTTTCTTCTTCTAACCTATTTTTCCATAGAGTTCAATGGGGGAAAAAAAGTCAGAAGAAACAACCCTTAAAAGTATAAAGGTATTAGATTAATCTTGAGACGTGCCTCAGTCAAACAATCTTCAGTGCAAATCCGTAAAAGGCCAATGCGAAACATAATGTTTCATTACAAACAGTGTAAACAATCATGTGAAACTTTGCTATATGCGATTAATAAAACGTGATTAAGGCTGGGTTTTCATCACGGAAAATCACACTGTAGGCCACGTTAGAGTTCTCAGTTTCAGCCCGGGTTCGAGCCGACAATTTAGGCTAATTGGTCGGGTCGGGTAGGGCTCGGGCTGCGCAAAAAAAAATTAATAATAATGTCTTTGTGTGTGTATTTACAGTAGGCTAAACTGCATTTTGACATGTGGTGCTGATTGCAAACTTTCTCTACTTGTTAAAATGTAGCTATGTATTTTATTCATCCAACATCTCCCGTTTGCTGTAACTATACAGCGAATGTAGGCATTCGAGTTGAATTTTAAGTATCGTCTGCTGTGTGATAGATGATAATAGGGTAATAATATCAGTCGTAAAGATGCATTTGGCTTAAATTTGACACTGAGGTGTTTGGGGGAAAGAGAAGCTAAATAAAAACAAGATGGAAAACATCATGCATCTCAGTAGTATTACCTGTGGTAAAACATCTCAGAGGTTTTACCTGCAGTGGTATCACTGGCAATGAAATTACCGACAGAATGCAATAGCAAATATTTTTCTTCCTGTCTCACACTGTTTTCTAAAGAAACGGTTGCTTTATGAATGTTGTGGCAATTTCTGATTAAGAAACAATGGTAAAAAGTCTAAATTAAAAAAAGAACCACCTACAATCAGTAAGAAGCAATATTATTCATGGCTGAATTATACTCATCTCAAAGGCGCCCACACCTGCTGTTTCCTGCCTTGCTTCACTATTGTTCAGACCCAATAGATTCCTTGAGTAGGATTATTTAGCTGTTTTTATATAAAGGCATGAGCAAAGAGATGCGTTTCATATTTTCAGAAAACAGTGACCAGTCAGGTTGTCCCTCCTCGGAGTAACAGAATGTCTGTGGGAAGAGGCTGCATTCAGAGACAGAAGAACTGTTATCAATGCTTCTTAAGGCTAGGTACAGTTAGCATGATCACAACGTGCTTCTGAGAATGTATACACACTTTATGTATGTGTCCGTGTGTGTGCGTGTGTGTGTGTGTGTGTGTGCCTTAATATATTTATGTATGTGCATTCATGCATGCATGTCTGTGTGTGCAGGAGTCAGAGTATTTTTGTGTGTACGTGCATGTATGCATGTCTGTGTGCTTTTTTTACATTTAGTTCAGGTGAATGTGTCTGAGTGAACAGAATCCCGTAACCCTCTACATTCCAGATGGTGACCCAGACTGTCTCTTTAAATATTGCTGACCTGTCAACATTTAGGTTATAAAATATGGGAGATTGTTCTGGGGGGGGGAGGGGGATGAGTGTGTGTTTTCCTGTGGCAACAACAGGTTACTAAAAAAAAAACAAAGAGCTAAGACGCAGTTAAGAAGGCAAGAAGCAAGCACGCGACCACTGCCAGAGCCTCTTTTTCCGTCTTGAAGCAAGCTACCTTTGGGCGTGAGGTGGTGTAGTATGTGGATTATGTAAAAAAGAAAAGCTAATCTGGCAACTTCGCTTAAGACCGATTAATCCGTTCATGATGAATTTTCATAATAAACTTTTAGGCCTGAAGAAATTAGGGGATGTACCACACAGTCGCCGCACCACATCCATCATGCACCACGCGATCGCATCGCATCCTCTCCATAGAAAATTTATAGAATGCGTCCAACCGATGCACCTCGCCAGATTTGGTGAGAACCTACCTTAAAGGATTCAACGATAGTTTGACTTCAAAATGATGGTATACCCCGATAGTTTGTGGTGGTATTTTATTTGCTTTGGGTGCACCGTGGAGTGTGTTTAAGTACGTTTGGTAGTGGATATTAACTGATACCATTAGGTTGCACTAGCATTAGCAATAGGTGGACGTCCATAGGAAGGACAGGATGGAATCAGCTGAAAATGGCCTCCACAAGATCACGGCTGAGTAGTAAATGAGATATTATGTCCAAAATTCTGAACGAACCCTTTCAGTAACATTACGCAATAATTTAAAAAATTGAGTGTTCTTAATATCTCCGGATGATATAGGGTGGATTCCAATCGCTTATTTTATCCATCCTCTTCTTCTCGGTCCTCGCCTGCCCCGGAAATTGATCGAGGTGCGCCATCTTGAAGGACCTGCCAAACCACTAAATGCTCCTCGGAGGAGCGAGGAGTGGAGAACGAGAAGTTTCTCGGAAGTGTAGCCTTTGCGGAATGTGTGACGTGTATACATTATTCACGACTCCTCACACCTGCCACGTCGCAGGCACACCCCATACACAAATGCAATTTTACCATTCTTTTCCATTTATTAAAAAGTGCTCATTCATAATGACACTCATTGTTTATAACTAACAAAAGCACAGTTTATTCATGAAAAAATAAGCTAAAAAGCAGTTAAGCACGTGAGCACAGGGCCGGCTCTGACCAATTGGCTGCCCTCGGCAGGATTTTATCTGGCGCCCCCTTGCATCACAGTTTATTAACTACCAATAACATGCACTCACACTTTTGTGTAATATAGCATAATGGGAAAGCTTATTTGGCATTAACATTAATGATATGCACTTTAAAACACTGATGTAACTAACTATATAAACTAACTTTAGAGATTATGAACTGTAACACAACAAACCAAAGGCTTACTACAACAATTAATTATAAAGGAGATGAAAAGGAATAGCATTTTGATTACAGGGTAACCAGATGTCAATAAAAATGTAGCCTACAGTATGACACAGGACTAACACCTGCTGAATAGACCTAATTTCCCTGATGATGACTGGTACTACAGTTTTCTTATTTTTATTAGTTGTTATGTAGCCTACTTTTATTTTATGTAGGCTACTGTTATGCACGCATAGTCTATGTATTTTTCAAGATGAGGCGACCATTCTCTTGCCGCTGTCCAGCTAGCTAGCAAGAAGGTGCAGAGTGACTGAGAGAGCTGATGTGTGTGTGTGAGTGACTAGTGACTAGCTAATGTAACGCTCGGCTCGGCTACAGTAATATTAGCTAGCTAACTTAAGTTATCTGGCACTATCCTCTTCAACCCAAGCGCCCCCGGTACCGGGGCAGGATGCGCCTAAAGTCAGAGAGCACTAGACAATTCATTTCATCACATTAACGTTACTGTACCTCTGCCCTTTTCACGTTGTTCCTCCTCTTCTTTCCTTCTTTTCCTTCCCTGAGCACCGGACAGCTTTGGTCTTTTCGACATGTTGATAGCATATAATGCGAGGGTCACGTCAGATAGCCACACTTTACCGTTGCCCAGAGAGGGAGCGCAGGTAAAGTCTAATTGCCTGGCTGGAGGGGGGCGGGGTGACATGAACTAAGAATTTATTATTATTTAATAGGCTATGCTATAGAGCTACACTGGTTGTTGTGGGGTTATTTAATATTTCGAAATAACAGTGTTAACTAGTAGTATTAGTCAAAAATTATTAAAATTATAAAAAATTTAAAAAAAGCGAATTTTTTTTTTTTTGCGCCCCCTCTGGGTGGTGGCGCCCTTAGCATTTGCCTATACTGCCTATGCCAAAAACTGGCTCTGCGTGAGCATAATATGATGCTGACGCTTGATTGACCAATGACGTTCCATTTGCCTAATGCATGTTGCCTCGTTTCCTGCATCCTTGTATCTGATCCTTGCATCCGTTCCTCACATTGGGCGGAGCTAAGAAGCGAAGAAAGGAAGCAAAGAGTAAAAATAGGCGTTTGGAATTAATCCATAGCAACCTGAGAGAGGCAACCTGCTATTATGACTGTAAACAGTATTTTCAATGAGGAATTAGCTAAATTAACAATTATTCCAGTACAATGGCTTCCAATGATTTTGTGGACTATACACTGGATGAGGTCACCTTCCGATATCTTTTGAGTTCGAAAACATGGCCGGATCCGGAGCTGAACGTGCTGCTGACCTGGCCGGGGTTTGGCTAGGTAACCGAGTGGAGTAGCCTACATAATGGTAACTGTATCACAATGACAAATTAATTGGAAATGTTTGACGAAATGAGTGCGACCTGTCACAGTTTAATTTGTCATCTGTGGAGCAAAAAACAGATGAAGAGGAAAGAGTCCGTCTGACGAATGTTACACACCCTGATTTTGAACACCACGTGCATAAGGCCGGGTTTTTTAGACACATTCTTCTGGATCCCCAAATATGAACTGACGTAAGTTAATGTTAGAGGACCAGGAGGAGAAATGACTAAGGGTTGCAGACTTCTGGCTAGGCTAGCTAATATGTTTTCACTATACCAAAAGTAGATGAAGGGCTGTGTTTTCCTAAATTAATGGCCATATTGCACCTGAGACTCCAGCTACTGGTGGTGGTATTTTCTTCAGTTGAACTACGTTAGTGACTAACTTGCCAGCAAGTAACAGCCTCTCTGGAAGAACCGCTTCCGGACTGGTAGTAAAATGCCCAGTGCCTAGCCCCTCCTGTTGTATTCAGTGGGAGTGGCAAGCTGTGACTGGTGTCATCTGAAACTGTCCATAAACCATAAGCGCTCTGCTGTTGTAGTTCACAGTAAATCAGGTACCTTGTACATGCACAGTAGTTAGGGGCTATACAGGTGCAGCTCAAAAAATTAAAATATCATGAAAAAGTTCAATATTTTTTGTCACTCATGTCAGAAAGTGAAACTCATATATTATATAGATTCATTACACATAGAGTGAAATATTTCAAGCCTTTATTTCTTGTAATTTTGATGATTATGGCTTACAGCTAATGAAAACCCAAATTCAGTGTCTCAGAAAATTAGAATATTACATAAGATCAATAAAAAAGGATATTTTAAACAGAAATGTCAGCCTTCTGAAAAGTATGTTCATTTCTATGCACTCAATACTTGGTTGGGGCTCCTTTTGCATGAATTACTGCATCAATGCGGCGTGGCATGGAGGCAATCAGCCTGTGGCACTGCTGAGGTGTAATGGAAGCCCAGGTTGCTTTGATAGCGGCCTTCAGGTCGTCTGCATTGTTGGGTCGGGTGTCTCTCATCTTCCTCTTCAGGTCAGGCGAGTGTGCTGGCCAATCAAGCACAGTAATACCATGGTCATTGAACCAGCTTTTGGTACTTTTGGCAGTGTGGGCAGGTGCCAAGTCCTGCTGGAAAATGAAATCAGCATCTCCATAAAGCTTGTCAGCAGAAGGAAGCATGAAGTGCTCTAAAATTTCCTGGTAGATGGCTGCGTTGACTGTGGACTTCAGAAAACACAGTGGACCAACACCAGCAGATGACATGGCACCCCAAATCATCACTGACTGTGGAAACTTCACACTGGACTTCAAGCAACGTGGATTCTGTGCCTCTCCACTCTTCCTCCAGACTCTGGGACCTTGATTTCCAAATGAAATGCAAAATTGACTTTCATCTGAAAAGAGGACTTTGGACCACTGAGCAACAGTCCAGTTATTTTTCTCCTTAGCCCAGGTAAGACGTCTCCAGGTGTCTCTAGTTCAGGAGTGGCTTGACACAAGGAATGCGACATTTGTAGCCCATGTCCTGGATTTGTCTGTGCGTGGTGGCTCTTGATGCACTGACTCCAGCCTCCAGCCTCAGTCCACTCCTTGTGAATCTGATCTTATTTCTTTGTTAAGAAACAAACTATTCACTTACTATTGGCTCTGTTCTTTCAGTTTTGCTCATGTTCTCCTCTGCTCTTAATCTACCCATGCTACCGAGGCGGAGGCTACCGAGGCGGATGATTAAATTAAGTGGATGTAACCATGGTGATGTCACCCATTTGTTTTGAAGGCTAAAGTTTGGCATTTTGGTTGTTGCCTTGTTTTTTGGAGCCAGAAGTGACTGTAATAAACGTACAAAATACATGAAAAAGGTAATTGTCCCCGTTTTTTATTTCATAATGATAACATTTAATGATTTTTTGACCGTCGCACTGAAAATGTCCCTGATTTTCATTTCAGAAATCTGGTCACCTTACCTTCCACTCAACTTTCTATGAATATGCTTGGATACAGCACTCTGTGAACAACCAGCTTCTTTAGCAATGACCTTTTGTGGCTTACCCTTCTTGTGGAGGGTGTCAATGACTGTCTTCTGGACATCTGTCAAGTCAGCAGTCTTCCCCATGATTGTGTAGCCTACTGAACCAGACTGAGAGACCATTTAAAGCAGGGGTGGCCAATTCCAGGCCTCGCGGGCCGGTGTGTATGCAGGTTTTTGCTGCCGCCAGTTAACAATTATTTAATTAGCCCAATCATTTACACGATCTGATATTTTAATCTACATATCCGCGATATGAAAAGCAGCTGATGAATGTTCTTGTGCCGGTATGCGTCAATGCGTGTATTGTAGCATTTTATCGTTCTGTAATTTACAAGTGAATCGGTGATTGTGTGTATGACTAATTAGCTGATTGAACTGTGGTAACTGGTGGCAGTAAAAACCTGCATACACACCGGCCCGCGAGGCACCACCTTACATTTGGCTAGGAATTAATTTTTTGAGTTTTTTAGCCTTTTTAGGTTTTTTGTTTTTGTTTGATTGATTTTGAATTTTTGATTTTTTTTTTTTTTTTCATTTTTTTTTTTTTTATTTAATTTTTATTTTTAAATTTACAATGTTTTCATAAATTAAAAAAAAAATAAAAAAAAATAAAAAAAATAAAATAATATAAAAAATATTGAAATTATTTTATAAAAATAATGAATGAAAATATGATATGAATTTATTTGAAAAATGAAATATATTTTTAAATTTTTTTTTATTTTTTTTTGAACAAATTATTTGAATTTTAACATTGAATAAATAATTTTAAAAATGATTAATAATTTAACATTAATTATAAATTTAATTAAAATTATAAACTTTGTAACAATAACTCCAATTAAAAATTAAACTAAAAAAAAATTTCATAAATTAAAATGAATACTGAAAATTGTATTGGGTTGTGGTACGAGTTTTTGTATGATTGATGATAACCATAAAATAAGAAAAAAAACAAAAAAAATTGCAAAAAAAAAAAGCAATATAAATAATACGATAAAAAACAATATTATATATATATTATACAAATTATACATACAGATCATATTGCAGAATAAGGCATTTTTTTGCATTTTTAATTTTTTTTTTTTTTTTTTTTTCCAGATTTTATTAATAATGTTTTTCTAGTTTTTATCATTGTTTTTGGTTATGTGTGTGTATGTTTATGTTGTGTTCAACGTTGTAATTTATGCGTGTATTTGTTGTGTGTGCTGTTTTAATTTGCTTCACCTTTGCTGAAATTCACTGAACCCTCTGCTTCCCTCTGCCTTTCTCTTCTTCTTTTTTGAAAGTGTTTAACAATTTTTTGTGTGTTCAACAATGTGTTTCTTTTCACAACAATTCAAATACAACAAAACAAAATTTTCACATATATACATTTATGTTTATGGCAAATGTATTGTATTTTTTTTTTATTGTTTTAAATGAAATGTGAGAAAAAAAAAAAAAAAAAAAAAAAAAAATTTTAGTCCTAGCTTTAGCTTTGTAAATAAGTTGAAGTAAGCTTTGAAAGAAAGAGGTTGAAAAAAAAAAAAGCAGCAAAAAAAACAGCAAGCTTCCTTTTCTCTTTCCCCGTCTTTTTCAATTTTTTTTTTTTTTTTTTTCTTTTTTTTTTTTCTTTTTTTTTTTCTTTTTTTTTTTTTTTTCTTTTTTTTTCAGCTTTGAGCTTTTTTCATCTTTTGTCTTGTTTTTTGCTTTTTCTTTTTGACTTCTTGACTTGTTGACTTTGCTTTGCCAAAAAAAAAAAAAAAAAAAAAAATAAAAAAAAAAAAAAATATTCTATAGCTATAAAGCGTAGCAGCGTAGGGACGTAAGCCTATAGCTAAATTCCCACAAAACGTCAACACCAAAAAAAATATTTTAGGCTAATATATTATTAAAATTATATTATAGATAATAAAAAATAAATATAAAAAAAAAAAAAAAAAAACAAAAAAAAATTTTTAAAATACTAAAAATGTTTTTGGGGGGGTGGGGGTTGGGGGGGGGGGGTTTTAATGGGGGGACTTATGTAATGACAATAGTGGCACTTCGAAACGTATTATCTGGCTGTCCTAATTATTAATAAACTATAAATATAAATAAAGAGGGTGCTGGCTAGGGGGGGGGGTAGGGGGGGTTAGTGATTTATTTATCATATTGGCTGGGTATGCTGGCAGCAGGTTTCAGATCATTCGGGGTGCCATTCATTTTTTGAAAAAAATTTTTTTTTTTTAATTTTTTTTTTTTTTTTTTTTATTTTTAATTTTTTTGTTTTTTTTTTTTATAATTGTAGTGTGGGCGGTGTGTGGTGGGTGTGGTATAATGGTTAAGGTTTGGTTGCAAGGTCGCAGGTTCGATTCCCAGGTCGGACTGCCGCGTTGACCCCTGTGTACTGTACTTCACCTTCACCTGCTTCAGTATGCTTCAGTATATATTGTAATACTATGTATAAAACTAAAAAAAAAAAAATGTGTAATGTGTAATGGATAAGTATATCTGCTAAATGCCTATAATGTAATGTAATGTAATAAAGTACAGTATCAGTCACACATTTTTTTGTTGGAGTTTGTTAGTTTTTTTATTTTTTTTTTATTTTTTTTTTTTTTTTTTTTATTTTTAGGGTGGCAGTAATAAAATTTGTAATTGTATATATAATTATAAATAAAATAAAATTAATTATTACACTGATAAATAATTGTAATATAAAAACAAAAAAATCTCTATCGTAGACCTTTTTCAGAGCAAAAAAGCAATAATATTCGCATTGGCCAATTAATTTAGATCTTGCATGCATTACAAATGCATTTTTGTCTCTCAGCAGAAATGAACTGTGTACTGTTACTGTGTACTTGCATGCCTGCTGCTAAAGTAAATGTTTTCATTTTTTTTGTTTTGCACACATGCACCTGTCTTGCCCCAGTTTCTTTTCATGTGTTGCTCTTGTTGGAATAGCCTTTTGTTTATGCACATACATCATTACATACAACTGTCTGTTCAATTGCCACAATATCACTTTAAAACTATTAATGGCCAGCTCAATCATTTCATTTGGTAGATGGTAAGTCTCTTGTTCTTATTGAAAAAAATGTTGGACTTAACCACCACCACCTATCCATCACCAAAATAAACCAAAATGGGTAGATGGCTCAATCAGGTGGAGGAGTAGTCCAATATTTTTTTTTCAACAAGATATCAAGATTCAAAAGGTGCTAAAGGGTTAAGGGTTTCTTCTTCTAACCCAGTGATTTTCAACCACTGTGACGTGAGAGATCGTCAGGTGTGCCGTGGGAAATTATCTTATCCTATTAACTTCACTTAATTAGTAACACTTTTGGTTGGTGGTGTGACTCAGGATTTTTTTTTATGTAAAAAATGTGCCTTGGCTCAAAAAAGGTTGAAAAACACTGTTCTAACCTATTTTCCCATAGAGTTCAATGGGAAAAAAAGTCAGAAGAAACAACCCTTAAAAGTATAAAGGTATTAGATTAATCTTGAGACGTGCCTCAGTCAAACAATCTTCAGTGCAAATCAGTAAAAGGCCAATGCTAAACATAATGTTTCATTACAAACAGTGTAAACAATCATTTGAAACTTTGCTATATGCGATTAATAAAATGTGATTAAGGCTGGGTTTTCATCACGGAAAATCACACTGTAGGCCACTTTAGAGTTCTCAGTTTCAGTCCGAGCCTGATGAGGCCCGAAAAAGCTTGTCGGGTAGGGCCGGGTTCGAGCCGGCAATTTAGGCTAATTGATCGGGTCGGGTAGGGCTCGGGCTGCGCAAAAAAAATTAATAATAATGTCTTTGTGTGTGTATTTACAGTAGGCTAAACTGCATTTTGACATGTGGTGCTGATTGCAAACTTTCTCTACTTGTTAAAATGTAGCTATTTATTTTATTCATCCAACATCTCCCGTTTGCTGTAACTATACAGCGAATGTAGGCGTTCGAGTTGAATTTTAAGTATCGTCTGCTGTGTGATAGATGATAATAGGGCAATAATAATGAAGCAAGAACATGCAAACTATACACAACAATAAAAAAGTTGAATTCCGTTCTAACGAAAAAACACTATTAAATTCTATGAAATCATGGCAAACATTAAAACATTAGTACAAATCTAATTGCTTGCTTTCGGCAACATTGGTTTACTCTGCTGCTCTGAATTACTAAATCTGTTAAAAACTCAAAAACAGTAGGCTAAAAACACAGCTATGTGTGGCGTTCCTGCTTGCTCGCTCCTTCTCTCCCTCTCTCTCTTTCTCTCTCTTTCTTGCTCTCTCACCCTGTTGTGCTATGTGATTTGAGCCGCCACCTACGTAAATTGCGCAGCCTTTTCTGGCAATAACCGACTCGTGTTTTTTTATTTTTTCCGGGTTTGGTCGGTCTCGGGCTCAATATTATATGTGATGAGCTTTGGCGAGCCGGGCTCGGGCTTCAACTAATTCGGGTCGGTTCGGTTCGGGTTTGAATTTTCAGGCTCGTTGAGAATTCTAGGCCACTTTAAGGGCGACAGTCCAAATCTGTCGAAAAATCACAGAAAGCACTATAATGGGAAAAATCGCACAAATGGAAAAAAACAAGAAAAGTTACGGAACTGCCAGAATAAATGTCAAAAATCAAGGATCTTGACACCAGCGACTTCTGTGGTAAATACCCAGCCTTAAACATATCTGCCTGACACAACGGCACACAGCAACATCCCTTCCCCCCATGCACTCTCCAAGTGCTGCAGAACAGCTGCATTCCTACCTGAGGAGAAGAATATCATCTAGCCTAATGTTACTTTAGTTACAATAAATGTGCTACTAATGTAGGCTACCACCCAACATGTTTAAAAGTTTTTGTGTGTCGCTTGGGAATAGTAGCTATATTAGTGTTGCTATGATATGCTAAATATACATTAATTACTTTTTTTAACTGACGGTTAATTGGTTTTTGCCATCATAGGGGCGTTACCTCGGTTACTCGGTTAAACGATTGCCGGCACAGTCCTACTGTAAATGAAAAAATAATAATATATTATAACTAACTATAAGTCAACTGCTTTGGCTCATAAAACTCACTTTTGCCTCATTTTCAAGTGGCAATTAGCATCTTTTCATCAGTATAAGGGGATAGATATCTACGGGTCCAAAAACCTATCCAAAACCTATCCATCCTATGTCATGAAATAAAAAATGTTTTTGTCCATTATGATGCATATACCTTTGCCTATTCTGATGGAAACATTTATATCACACTGGTACACACACCTAAATATGTAGCCTAATCATTCCCTCTTGTATCTCAATAAAACATCACTTTTTTATGTACTCTACAGTATGTAATCTGTTGCTGCATGCCCTGGGATCACATTTTTCTGTAGTTTTTTCAAAAATGTTCCCATTCATAATTACTCCAAGGAAGATTTTACATTAATCTAGTACATATCAGCCCACAGTAAATTGGAATAAGTATTTTTCATGCTCTAACTGACAATAATAGCAAGATATTAATACGCCATAGTCTATATTATGTACGATAAGGTTACAATAAAATCATATTCCACCATCAGGAAAATGCTGCCAAATGTTCTAGCTTCAATGAAAATGGGTACATAAAACATAAAACAAACGATATGTAAAATGCACTCAAAATGCGAAAATGACAATATAAAACATATTGGACAAGACAGTGGTCAAGTGGAAAAACTAAGGTACATATGTAGCCAGCGAGACCAACCGCATATTATAAGCAGTATTACTTACATATCGAATATGCCTATTTTTGTAGGCCTATTCTCTAATAAAATCGATACTTCTTCTGACCCACTCCCAAAATCCATGTAAAAAAGGCAGGGATTGCTCTAGCCATGCTGATGGGTTGGCCAAATGAGTAAAATCTTGCAATAAAAGCAGTAAAAAAAAACTATTACAGCTCGGCGAGTGAATACGTTTTCTGTAGCTGTTTGCATAATACTAAACTGATAAAACTAAAAATGCTGTTAGGCTGGGCTGTAATTTATCGCTCAAAGCATCCAACATCACTGAGTAGGATATACTTTCCTCTATCGTATAAAAGAGTTGTCGATCAAATCGGAATGACGTGAAATATTTCACAGCTGCAAGTATTTTGCGTGTAGACGTTTTTGCGCGTAAACGTTTCAGGTAGTGTAACTCAGTTATAAAGTGGTGTGTATTTCTCAAACAGATTGTCCAAGACAATAAATGAGCACTACATTTTGAAAGAAACATCTCTATGCATAAAAACAATGGTAGGATTGTATATGTATTTCTTATTTAATAGCGGATATTGATAGTAGAATGATGTGGTATAATTCCACTTGTTTATTTTACAATTGAGTGAGCAGGGCTTTTCATGACTGTTTTGGCATATGTTTGGGCTATTGTCAGGGTTATCTTATTGCTATGATGGAATACAAATTTTTGGTGGTGAAAAAATATTTTTATGAGCTCACAGATAGACGCTATTGTTCACTGTGTCACACATGGGTAGGTACAGTTGCATGTGAGACTGGGTGGGGGGTTATTTAACTACGTGACAATAGTGGTACTTAGAAACTCCATATTCGGCAGAGTTGTTCCAAATCGTGAACTAATAAATAACATGCAAAGGATATGCAACCAAATATTTAAAAAATATTTTATTTAAGTTTATGTTAATTTGTTCAATTACTCTTGGTACCCTAAAATGGGGAGACTGTGTATAAAAAGGGCTACAATTCCTACACAGTTCAGCGGATATGGATGTAACCAGCCTCAAATTAAAGCTGAAAGTCTGTACTTTAACCTCACTGTTCCATTTTGAATCCAATATTCTGGAGTACAGAGCCAATTACTTACGAACTGCACTGTATGCATATACAGATATACAGTGTATACAGTGCCCTATGTAAGTATTAGGATGGGGATGGGGGGGGGGGGGGCTTTTGTAAAGTGACCTTTTGCATTTGTATTTGAATGAAGTCATGGTTTTTGCGCACATCGAATGTAAACAAAATTAAATCACCGATTTGCATTTTCAATTTTGGTACGGATATGCTTCTATACAGAACAATATCCGCCGTGCCTTGTCAAATGTTCCCCACTGGCTGCATAAGCGTCCGGGCTGAGCTAGGCTTGCCTAATCTTGTTACTGTAGGAATTTGGAATTATGGGATGGCAAAATCTGGCTCAAACATATGGCACAGTAAATGTAAATAACTTTCTATGGCATCACTTTTACCAAGTCCAGATTGAATATTTATTTTTCTCCTCGAAATCTCTGTTATTAATAAAGACATCAAATCACATTTTAAGCCAAACATACAGTGCAGTCCGTAAGTGTTTGGACAGTGACACAATTTTTGTTGTTTTGGCTCCGTACTCCAGCACATTTTATTTGAACTGGAACAGTGACTATGACATTAAAGGGCAGACTTTCCGCTTTAATTTGAGGGTTTTTACATCCATATCAGATAAACCATGTAGCAGTTGTGTGGCCCTTTTTATAACCCCCCCCCCCCCCCAATTTTAGGGGAGGAAAAGTAATTGGACAAATTCACATAAACTTAAAGGGATAGTTCATCCATTTTTTTATTTATTAATAGTTTTACTCACCCCCGAAATAGTATGTTACGCTCTCCTGGTCTCTCCGTTGTAGCTAAATTATTGTAAAACATGAATTGGAGTAATGCTACCAATTAGCATCTTGCCATTGGATATAATTGCCCCCAGGCTAACTTGCTGTAAATTAACCGCCTAAATCCACTCAAACAAGATTTAACAACAGCTTTACAAGTGCCGTTGTTGGAATCGAAAATGCACATATGATTACCGAGTGCACAAGAAAGATATTTTCGCTCAAATTACAGAATATGATGTCGTTTCAGATTTCAGATGTCGGTGTTTACATTTAGACATCATCAACTTAAATAAAATATTTCATATTTGGTTGCATATCCTTTGCATGCCATGACTTTCGGATGTATGTGACCCAACAACATCCTGTTTGAGTTCATAAAAGAATGAATGCAAGTGAAATGTTTTTTTGTTAGATAAAATGAGAACTTGGCTGAATCAATCTCCATAAGCAATATTTAATTAAATTTTATTTTGATAGCACTTTTTTATTTTTTTACAGAGATCTGTCACAAAGACACAAATGAATATTGGGAAAAAAACAGGCTTGAACCCAAGCAAGGTAAAAAAAAACGTCAGTGAGGAAAAACTCCCTAATGGGAAGAAATCTCGGGAAGAACTTGGCTAGAGAGGGGGAGCCCAATCTCCGCTGGCCGGCCTGGTTTAAAGTAAAGGTGTAATGGATGATAACAGAAATGTAATGAGGGATCTGTCACAGCAAATAATCAAATGGGTTGAGCAGGGTACAGTCTGAGATATTAAACTAGCTGGTAAGTAGAAAGTACAAATGAAGAGATATTCAATTCAGAGGGGCGGGGGTGATACATCTGGGGCTCCAGGTTGCATCGAGGCGTGGGCTTGAACCAGGGGAGAGATGGGGCTGGAGCAGTTTGTGAACTCGAAGCCTCAGAAAAAAGAAACAGATGAGAAGGTTAGGCATAATTACGAGAGTAACGATAGCGAATGTGGAGGCCAAAGTGTAATATGGAAAGCCCTAGGGCACTATGCTATAGCAGCCCATCTAAAAGATGTGAAGAGAGGGGTGCACACACCCATGAGAGTAACCGTTACAAAGACACAATTTGCAGCTGCTGACACACGCCGGACAACTGAAAGACATTTCAGAAGGCTACTTACATGAACAGAAACCTTTAAGATGCTAAAATGTATTTTATAATTAAATCAGATTGAAAATCAACATCCAGCATGTCTCATGTGTGTTTGTTTGTATATGTGCAATTCAGATATGAACAGAAATCGCAACTCTTTTAAAAAGTGTGAACACTGCCCTCTGTTGGTTATTTTGGAATAAACATACTGAGGTCCTCTGAAATATTTTCTTTTATACATAAAAATGTAAAAATAACTACAATGGGCTCTCCTGACTGGCAAAGCGCAAACAAATACTTTAAAAATATATAACACAATATAATTATTGAGATAAACTCAAAATGCCAATATGTCAAAGTGTATTAATGTTTCAATGGAACCAAACAAAGTCATACATTTATGTAATAAAAAAATACATTTCACCAAGATCAAGGTTTCATAATTATTGGCACCCCTGGTTTTGTACTTCTGGCAAGGATAACAGCATGGATTTTTTTCCTCTAATGTTTGACAAGGTTAAAAAACGCATTTGGATGGATATTGGACCATTTCTCTATGCAGATCCTTTCAAGATCCTTCACATTCTTGGGTTTGTGCTTATCAATGGCCTTCTTCAGTTCAGTCCACACACAGGTTTTTGATTGGATTGAGGTCCCGTGACTGAGATGGCCATTGCAGAACATTGATTTTGTTGTCACGGACACCATTTCTGTGTGCATTTTGAGGTATACTTTGGATCATTATCTTGTGGGAAGGTCCACCTATGGCCAAGTCTCAGCATTCTGGCAGAGAAAACCAGATTGTCAGCCAAAAGTGCCTGATACATTATGCTATTGATCTTAACCAGTGCCCCTGGACCTCTGGAATTAAAGCTGCCTCAAAACATCACTGACCCACCACCATATTTCACCACCATGAGGTGGAACTTAAATGACGTTTTGGCAACTCCAAGTGCTTACTTCTGTGTCTTTGGGCAGAAAATACTTTCTTCTTACAACCCTTCCAAAGAACCTGTGGTTGTAGAGGTGGTGTCTGCTTTTTGAAACCTGGTGACACCAAGATGCCACCAATGCCTGCAATTCTTTCACAGTGATTCTTGGGGATTTTTTTGCTTCTCTCACCATTTTCCTCCCTATCATGGGGGGCAAAATGTGTTTGCGTCAGCTACCTGTCAGGTTTTCAACTGTTGCAACAGTTAAGACCTCAACCTGAACAAGTTTCAAACTGCCCTGACAGTGCTCAGTGGTATTTTCGTCTGTGGATCTTCTTGTAGCCATTACCAGATTTATAAAGGTCTATGACCATCTGTCACTTTTGAACTGCCAGTTATTTTGTTTTCTTCATGGTGCTGGATGACAAAGGTATATTTCATGCGTGTTACCAAATTTATATACACTAGTGAAACAGGAAGTGATGTAATGACACAATACAGTTCATTAAGCCTTAGATAAACTTCAAAAGTGGAATTTCATTGCTGGTTTAAGCTTGGTAGATTTTATTTATAATAATCTTTAGGCATGCCATTAATTGTGAAACCTTTTTTAAAATATTTTATTTAATTAATACATGGTTTTGGTTGGTTCCATTGAAACATTAATAAAGTACAGTTTCTAATAAAATATTTTTTAATAAAGTACATTTATCACATGAAGGCATTTTGAGTTTATCACAATAATGTTATTATGTATTTTCAATCAGGGGTGTCAATAATTATGGAGCCTATTGTAATTACTTGTGCAGTACATACATTAGGCTCCAGAACTATTAGCATCCCTGACTGGAAATGCACTAAAAAATACTATAAAACCTGTTTTTAGTACTTTGTGCACTCTCCTTTCACAGAAGTAACAGTACTTTTTTCTTTAGTGTTTTATTATGAGATTGGTGAACATATTGTGGGAGATCATTTATTACTTTGTCATGCACAATCTTTCAAGATCCTTCAGATCTTATCAAAGTTCCAAATCTGAACTTCAGCTGCCTGGAATCAGTGTTAACTTACACACCCAGGGAACTGGTGTTAACTTACACACCCAGGCAACCAGTGTTAATTTACTTAATCTCACACTGAAAAAATTTGAAAGATCCAACCTTTAATTGAAGTGAATTTATTCTGAGAATAACAAATCTCATCAAGAAATAATTATTTTTAACAAAACCATGTGTACCCACAATTATTAGCACCCCTGCATTTATATATAGAATAAAGTAATCATTTTTAATATTTGGTCGCATATCCTTTGCATGCCATGACTTCCTGATCTCAGTGACCCAACAACATCAAAAGACTCTTGATATTTTA
Organism: Ilyophis sp. 1 JC-2022; assembly: GCA_022702515.1. Lineage (NCBI taxonomy): Eukaryota > Metazoa > Chordata > Actinopteri > Anguilliformes > Synaphobranchidae > Ilyophis > Ilyophis sp. 1 JC-2022. The sequence continues at coordinate 58,408,474 of CM040400.1, read as the reverse complement.
TTTTATGGTACTCTTACAAGCGATACTATAACGTCTCTGCATTTCAATGGATCTCTATGGGAATTGGGGGGGGGGCGACGACTAGATTTAGCTGTAAAAGGTTTATCTTGTCAATGGCCAATGGAATCATGAACCAAAATATTTTGGCCAAAAAAACTGGTGTGCCCCCCACTGGGTAACTCAAACTTCCATCCACAAATGGATCTTTCAGCAAGACAGTGATGCAAAAAATACTGATGTCACAAGGCACTCGAAGACTGTAAATAACAAACCGCATATTTTATGTAACACTTTCTGTGAAATAAAATTACAGACATCATAATATCATCCTGAACCTCAAGGTTTGGCGATACCACTCCACTCTACAGAAGATCACGGATGGGGTATTGTGTAAAACAGAACAGATATAAGTCTAAACTTGCAGGTTAAATGTACTTGCTAAGTAACTTGTTGATGGCAGGCAGTGATATATGGCAGTAGAACTTTTCCCTTTAGTCAGCGCTGTGCAGACTTTGTTGTGTAGAAGTCAAAGGAAGGGAACTGCTGAGGACATAATAGCAACACCTCTTCTGTGTGTTTAATATAGAATGACATCACAGTTAGCACTGTGTGAAACTACTGCACAACAACAGCAAGATACACGGGAAATTTTCCTTCAGTAATTCATCTGATTAAACTCCGTCGACTGTTGGAGTGAGCTGCTTTATGGCCATAGGTTGATTGTTAGATGTCTCTCTCTCTCTCTCTGGTGGCCAGGAGAAAAGAGTCATTCCCAACACCACATTACAAAAAGAGCATGCATCTATCATGAGAGATCTACAGCAAGTCTAAACACAGACAATAGCTGTTACTGTATGTCAGCCTCTTTGATGTCAAATCAGATCATTATAAGCTCATTTTATAACACTTTTGGGACTGCTTACTCTTAGCTAATAAGTTTATCGCTCTCTCTTTCGTGCAGAGAGAGAGAGAGAGAGAGAGAGAGAGCGAGAGAGAGAGAGAAACACACACACACACACACACACATATACATGCATCTTCAGAGCAGAAGTGTCATGTTACTATATTATTCTGGCCTTGTTAAGATTGAGCTGAAAAGAGCAGATACTCGCAGCTTTACTGTGGTGCCCCTTTGTGTTTTATAAGGTAACACATTATATAATAATAATGTGCAGTTTTGATCTTCACAAATATTGTGTTTCGTTGACAAAGTACCTGCAAGGAAAAGCAGACACATATAAATAGGAATGATTTTACTTCTACTAAGTCTATAAAGATCAAAAGCTGGAAGCTGATTGCCTCGGTCCTTACATAATTCCTCCAATGGGAAACCAGCTCACCGCGTTTCAGAGGGCTGGATCATCCCTGATCTCTGAATGGATCACCATCATTCCTCAGCAACAGGAGAAGCATCATAGATGCAGCCTCTGGCAGCGGTTCTCACTTTTCCACAACCCACTTTTCTGTTTGACTTTTCTGTGTTCTCATTCAGGAGTCTGTGGATTTACTCTGCACACCAGAGCTAGTGTTGATATGAAGGGGGTCTTCCCTGTACTCAAAACCATTGGTTTTGAAAGCTGTAAATGTGCATAGATGGTGTGAGACCTCCTTATAATGGATAATAGCAGAGCACAGCTTCAGAAAAGTGTCAGAAACACTGCGAATGTTATCATATTATTTATCTGGCTCTGTGCTGGGATGCGTCTTTTATGAGAATTGTCCTTGACACTAAGACGATTCTTGACTGTGACCTACCCTGACAGTTTGTTCACTTGAAGATACTGTCTCATCTAAAAAAAAGTTTAGATTGTACAATCTAGAATAGATTGTAATCTTTTAGCTCTCTGGATTTTTTTCTCAAACAACTCGAGACCATTAGAAGCTTCTGAAATGGCTCACATCTAGTAAATGAATCACATTTTTTGACATTTATATTTCATCAAATTGCAGAATAGGTAAATCCTTTAAAATAATTTTAATAAGGGTGTAAATAATTAGACTCGTTTTTTTTCTCAATTGTTTTCACTGTTCACTAACACTGTAATGATCGAGGGGAGGAGGGAGTAATCGCTAATTGCTAAACTTAATATCCCTGCTTTATGCAACAACAAAAAAAACAACTGTGAAAACAGTGGCAATACAGTGTGAATTTAGAGTTTATGGAGGAAAAATGTTTTTGAGATTTTTATGCGTGAGTTAATCTGAGAACAGACTCCCCCTCATCCTGTTACCCTGGCTGCAGGGGGCTTGTGTGCTTCCACAGGACATGCAGTATCAGGAGGAAACACAATCTAATTCCGCTGCTTTATTACAGGGCCTGGGGTTTGTGGATGATTCAACAAAGAGACCATACATATCCACAGTATCAGTAGCTTATCGATAATTACTGAGCTAAACAAGGCCAGTCAACAACAATCTGCCACAAAGATCAGTGTCTGCTGGTTGGATATTTTCAAAGAGAAAACTCAGGCAGTGCCTGTCCACCTCCCACAGTCTCACATTCATAGAACCATTAAACCCAAAGCACCCCCCAACCCCCAAGAAATAAGCAACTGGCAAGAAGTCAAAGCACCTCCACACACACTGTAATATTCTCTGCCCGCTCAGGCCAGCTTAAATCTTCCCCCACAAACTATAATCCTGTTGGCAGGGGTAGCGTTAGATACATGAAGATAAAGATTTAGAATCAAACCCCTCCCCCGGAGACTGACTGCTGGCTACACCTCAGGAAGCAGGTTAAAGCAGCAGAGAATAAGGCCAAGAGTGCAGGCAGGTGGAACATTCTAGAAACACAGCCAGCGGATGGCAGAGACAGAGAGCTTAAAACCACACATTCTGATAATAACAACACAAGCTGGTAATAAAATCACTCACAGCCCGACTACAAAACGTGCTCGATGCTCGAATGTCATATATTTTACTGTACTTTCTGCTGTCTTTTTATGAATTGTGTCATGCTTGTATCAATGTAATTAACTGTGAACTGTGTTCTGCATTTTTAGTGGTTGCATTGTATATTTTATTTGTGGTACTGATGCCACAAACAAAGTTTCTTCTGGAAAAATACAGTTATTCTATTCTATTCTATTATAAATTCCCCAGGTTTCCCTGTACAATTAGCGCTCTCACCCATGTAAGAAGCCCAGCTGCTGAAGCTCATCCACTTCTCCAATGCACTCACCTGTGATATTCTACAGTCCACACAGGGCAGTTTAGGTTATTTATCTTTTAGTGTTAAATGTCAGTTCAGTTCACACATGTATACAGAATTCACACCCTCATATGTCAGCTAGATTTGACCACTCTGCCTTGAAACAAATAGCAAAAACACTCCCTAATGCAGTTTACTTTGACCTGACGCTAAACGCGCAGATTTAGCTGTAAATTACACTGGAACAGTATAGAACACATGGTTGGCTAAGTGGCTCTAAGTCATCAAGAGTCTGATGTATTAAACAAGCCTTTAACCATCACTCTGCTGCCAGAAATACAGTAGATATGGAAGGATCACTTTAAGGGTTGTTTCTCCTGACAGATTTTCATATTGAACTCTATGGAAAAATAAGTCAGGAGAAGAAACCCTTCAAGTTATCCATCCATATCTACTGTATTTCTGGCAGCAGAGTGATGGTTAAAGGCTTGTTTAATACATCAGACCCTTGATGACTTAGAGCCACTTAGCCAACCATGTGTTCTATACTGTCCCAGTGTAATTTACAGCTACATTTTGTCTCCCCCCCCCCCCCCATTCTCATAGAGATCCAATCAAATGCAGAGCTGTTATAGTATCGCTTGTAAGAGGAACAGCAAATAAGATATCAAGAGCCTTTTGATGTTGTTGGGTCAAAGACATCATAAAGTCATGGCATGCAAAGGATATGCAACCAAATATAAAAAATATGGCTTTTCTACCACATTTAATTTAGCGTGTTCAATACTTTTTTCCTGTGTCATTTCACTTTATTGCACATAACTTTTTTAAAGAATTGGAACGTTACAATTTCTTTAGCTGTGTAGTTTTATTGAGTTAATACCAATGTCTGGTCAAAATCTCATGTGAATAGCTACATTGGAAATATGTTTGATAATAAAATTGTTGACGTGTCCAATACTTATTTCCCCCATTGTACATGCAAACATAACCATATCAGCAACATTATAAAACCTTTGGGAGATTAATGAAGCTAAATGTTCTTATATAAAGGTAAGGTGAAGCTGAAATGTGTTTATGCATGAACAAGAGTACATACTGTGGAAGGTAAGATTTTGTGAAGATGGATGTCTTCATTCACATGCTGTGTTTTCAAGCTGTAGGTGTAGGAGGATCATGCTTAACATCAGAGTACAGCTGTGTCTACAAATAGATACTGTCATTGGGAATGGGCAGCATAGGGTTATTGAAACAGGGTTAGGGCCGACTGTGACATACCTACGTACTGGTGCCAAACCAGAACTAAAAGAGTCATGTAAATAAATTGAGCAACATGATTCTGTTTTGGCACCAATATGTGGATATATCACAGTCTGTTTTATCCCTATTTCAATAACGGTCGGCAATTCCAGGAACTCAGTAAATACCACAAAAAGTCTACCCTCTTTGACTGTTCCAGGAAGTCTTAGAACAGAACATTCTACATCTAAGACTGAAAAAGAAACATTCAGTGTCAAAACATTCCCATGATTATTACATCATTGCCGTTTTTCCTCATCTATCTGTTACTCTGTACACCTAAGATCCTGAACTACAAAAGAGCTACAAATGTTCCAGTACAATAGTCTTGAGATTTCCTTTATTTTCTTGATCAATGCTGGGCATATTTACTTATCTTTAAATCAAGTATATGACTTGCTCTTTCACTGAATCCGTTATATCAGGCAATCTGTATTATATTGACCAGTGACAACACAACATGCCACTGTTTTTCACCATTGAGCAACATCGCCCTCTTATGGAGTCAAAGAAAAAAACTTTCACAAATAAATGCACATTGCCTCATTAGACTGACTACATATTAGTAGCAAGCACTAAATGCAATCTTTACTACTAATAATAACCATTATTATTATTATTGTTGTTGTTGTTATTATTATTCCCCTATACACACATGTGCACGTCAACCCATCAACAGCTTGGACTGAAGAAAATTAACACTATGAAACACCGTCATTCACTGCTAACCAACCAGCAACAACCTTACTGTAACATTTAACAAAAAATTTAATGTTAATGTTAAATGGGAAACAAAACAAAACAAGAAACACCTTTTTGTAGAATGCATGTTTAGGCTATATTACTTTTTTTTGGTTAGGCTGAATGTCAAAAACAGTTATGTAAAAATAAGCTGTGTATTGATACACCATCTGGCCAAAAAAAAAGTTGCACACTCTAATATTTCGTTGGACCGCCTTTAGCTTAGATTACGGCACGCATTCGTCATGGCATTGTTTCGACAACCTTATGCAACGTCACATTTATTTCCGTCCAGAGTTGCATTCATTTTTGGCCGAGATCTTGTATTGACGACGGGAGAGTCGAACCACTCCGTAAAGTCTTCTCCAGCACATCCCAAAACCTTTCAATGGGGTTAAGGTCAGGACACTGGTGGCCAATTCATGTGTGAAAATGATTCCTCATGCTCCCTGAACCACTCTTTCACAATTTGAGCCCGAAGAATCTTGGCATTGTCGTCCTGGAATATGCCCATTGATGGGATAACCTGGTCATTCAGTACATTCAGGTACTCAGCTGACTTAATTGTATTGCTGCATAACGTTGCTGAGCCTAGACCTGACCAATTGAAGCAACCCCAGATCATAACACTGCCTCCAGAGGCTTGTACAGAGGGCACTATGCGTGACGGGTGCAACGGCGACATTTTTTTGGCCAGGCAGTGTATGTGGTAATATGTACCTTAATGTAAGCAACAATGAGGAGGAAGTTGGATGTGATGTGGAGATGCAACTAGGAAACAAAATAATTGCCAGAAGGTCCCTTGTTCAAATATTTAGACGAGGTTTGTTAACCTATATTGCTTCAGTAGATTATCAGCTTTGCTGACATTTTAACCGTGCACTATGTAAGTTTTCCTGCATAAGGGTACGTAAGGAAATTAAGTAATCAAAAATCTTTTTTAAATAAATGAATAAATAATAATTTGCATACATTGTTTTTGTTGTTTTTTGCTTTGGTCTACTGTTAATATTTCACCAGATTAGCAGCACTCAAAATGCTTCCCTTCCCCTTTTTTTGTCACTGAATAAAACAGTTTTCTCCGTATGTTTGGTGAGAGTTAGATTATGTCTAATGGAGAGTGCTGAGGGTGATCTTTATCCTACCCCTGGGAGTTCCTCTCTCCCTCTCATGAATCAATCATGTTAGCCTCAGTCAATGAGGCTAGCTTAGTACTCTTCCCCTACACAAATGTTAAAAATCACACTGAGATACACTACAATAAGCACACTTGTAATGTAAAGACTGCTAGTCATCTGGGTTGTGTACTGAATAATTTTGCTTGAAATACAAGAATCAGAAACATATCCATTGAAAATTTTGCACTGTTCAAACTAAATTTCAATGGAAGGGTCAATACAACGACAGGGGTGGCATAGTATGTGATTGGGCTTGTGATAAATGTTGTGGGGTTGATTTCCAGCTAGGGTGATGTCATTGAGCGAGGCATCTAACCTCGATTAAAAATTGTATCTGCGTAAGTCACTCTGGTGTCTGCTAAATACTGAAAATGTAATCATGTACCTTTGCCTACTTCTACATCTTTGAGGTTTGCATGGGATTTATTCCTATTATGGTATTTATGTTATTTACACATCAGCTGTGAACTAATTAAGAGCATAAACGTGTTTGATATGTGAACAGGCTATTCCGCCCATCTAGACACGTCATTTTGTTTTAATGTATGGGTTAATTGATTTGATATTTCTCCTTCATAAAAAGTATGTTTATAAACAGTATGGACCTTCGAGATATTTGAAGCTATTATTCAGGGGACACTCCTGCAAGACCATACATGCGTGTACATGGTGAGTGAAGCTACAATGGTCTACCACTAAGCTCAACTCAAATAAAACTAAATTACATAACAGAATTTACATTAAAGATTAAATAGGTTGAGGTCTACTATTATTCTACTAATCAAGCAAATGATTCACTTGCAAGGCTTCTGAGGGCTTTGTGCTGGGCTCTGTTGGTGTGTTTCATAGTCACTGCCTGGGGGAAGGGAATTCTGAGTCAGTATCAGTGGGCTGTAGGAGCAGATGGTCTAATTGTGTGTGTGTGTGTGTGCGTGTGTGTGATATGTGTACGAGAGCTCATCACCACATGGTATGCTTCACCATAGGGTATCGCTGCTAATGCAATGATGGTGGCCTCTGGAAAGACACACTACAAAGGAGTAACATGGCTACTCAAAGGGTTCAGAATAAAGCAGGCCAAACTGTGGGGCCGGGGCATGTGTGAGTGCCATCTGCCTGACACAACTGGGTCCTGCTGCAGTACACCAATCAGTGCAAGCAGAGCATTATTTTAAAAAGAAAAGAAAAAAAGACTGATTAAATCAAGCTTGCCCTTTTGAGTTCATGCCCAACAAAATTAGAAAGTAGAATGTCTCATCAAAACATGACTGTCTTGTGTGAAATAAAATCCTTCCTACTTTGGCTATCAACTTGATTTATAGTTTGGCTTCATCCTTCAGCTTTATCTTGAGCCTTAAGTGTATTTATCTTTGAAAATAGAAAATGGCAATTCCAAATGTACGATTTGTACGGTGAGACTGCCAGACGGAACTCATGAAGAAACTAGCTAATGCAGGAGCTAATTTACTAATCTATGAAAAACAGTGGTCAGTGGGCCTGATTTACTAAGACCTTTAGTGGGTGTAAAAACTTTTAGCACACGCAAAACTAGGAAAACAACCAATGATTGGTGCAAAACAAACACCATGACCAATCATTTGTCATATTATTGGTTTTGCGTGTGTTAAAAGGTTTTGCACACGCTAAAGGTCTTAGTAAATCAGGCCCTTTGTTCCCAAGGCAATCTGAGTTTCAAAAATGCTACCAAAAAACCTTATTTCGTATGCTACCAGAACATCTCGGGACACGATATTCACACTGATATGCTTGTTGCAGCACATCGTTAAGATCCGTACCAACTTAAATTAAGTTGCTCGCAATGCCCAGTAGTCATATAGAAAACGTCTTTCAAATCTGTTAACGTTACATCACAAAATATATATTTTTTAAAGCTAGTAGTCAATCACAGCAATATACAGCAATCTGAAAGTGATGTTTTAGATTCGAGACAATAGGGAAATAACTAGCTAACCAATAGCTAACGTTACTATTATGTCCTGGATTGAATGCGTGGAAATTGCGGAAACAAGAACAATAACGTTAGCCTTATATCTATTCTATTATAAATGTGTTTATAAGCAGGATATAAGGGCAACAGTTGAAATATTTTGCTATCAATTATGAAAAATTAACATAAATTAAATATCTATTCAGCTGTAATGTCTTCAACTGACACGAAAATTACAGATCGAGAATACATTTAAATTACTGTAGCTATCGTTAACGTTAGTGTAAACTGGAAACGTCCTGTTTGAACAGCCCATTGTGTCCTTTCTGGGCAGAGAATTTCTCACACCAGACTGTATCTTCGCTTCTGAAACGTTATATGATGCATCACACTTGACTTGATGATGAATTGCTTGTACATGCACTGATGGTAACATAGACCAGAGCAACAACAAAATATAAACCAAACACAGATTTCCTTGATAAATATACCGTAACGTAAGCCGTTTATTCTGTACGTTAACTATCTAGTTTGATTAATAACTGTTGTTACCACGCACACATTATTTAGTGCTAACGTTAGTACCTGCAATACCACGTTAAATTAGTTATGATGGTTGCTAGATTGCAAAGTAACTTAACCTGGTGTCTCCACATAGCCCTCTCTGATAACACATTTACATTAGCCAGTTGCTACTAGCTGGACAAGATGATCTGCAGTGTCCTGAAAAATACTGGTTTGCTGAGGTTGACTAACGTTAGTCCCAGCGATTTCCATAACAGCCTTGCTAAGTTGTCTATGCAATGCTAGCTTCAAAGAACAAGCAACTGGATGACATATCCAATAGTCTGCGAACTCTGCACTTCTAGCTGTCTTCTCGTAAAATAACTAGCGTTTGTTTGCTTGCTACTATGAGTACCTGTATTTTGTATTTTACACTGGCTGCATTCAAAGTTCTAATTTAGCTAACAACAAACTCCTGCACTGCGGCTGTGCTACTCGTCAACCTATCTTATATTACGCCGGGTTGGTGTTACCCGGTTATTATTTTTATTTTTATTTTTTGATTGATGGCAGTACATTCGGGTACCGCCTTGACTATATAGCTTCATTGCAATACGCTAAAGGACTCGCGTAGCGGTTACGTAGGACGCAATCATGTTTGACTTCCGTGGCTGATAAAAATTTGGGTTCACGTATGACGTAGACCTACAGCAAGCACATTCTTCCCTGTGGCGGCGAGACGGATGCAGCGGCTTTGTTTCATTATTTCGGTTAAGCACTTTAAAGTCTGTAATTTTCTTTTTCTTCTCTTGGAACGTAACCAGCCTGAAAACTGAAGTCGTTTAAGTAAAGGTAAGGTCGTTATTTTAATATGTTCAATGCTTGTGTAGCAAGCCAGACAGCCTAAAATGGCTGCTCTTCTCTCTGTAGCGTTGCTGTTTAGTAAACTGGTGAGTTAGCTAGCTAGCGCTAGCAAGCCGAAATCACAGAAAATGGCGTCGTGGGGAAGAACACTGGTGTTTAGAAAATCCGAATGCATTGCCGGCGTTTTGACATTGCATATATATAAAGAATGTGCCCTTTTAAATGTGAGATATTAATATTACCTGTAAACACCATTTGTACTAATGTGAACGTGTTGCAGAAAAATTGCACCGAATTTATCTTTTAATCATAGCTAAGTTAGCTGGCTAAAAATGAGGTTGTGTTTTGTAACCAGCCGGCTAAGTTCGGCAACGTTAGCATGTCAACTAACGTTAGGACCGCTAAACCGTGTGTCCATCAACAGATGTAAAGGCTACATTGAGGATTTAATGTTTAAAACTAGACGTTAACGTAATTTAAGTAACGTTATCTGTCACATTCCTCAACTAGGGTGACCATATTTTGGATTTCAAAAAAAGAGGACCGAGTTAGACGGGCGTTATGAACATAATACTAGGCTATTCTTTGTTTATATATGGTCTATGGAACAAGGAAATCCTAAACCGACATTTTAGGTATTTAAAAATGTCGCATGGGTGTATATTTTCGGTCCCAAAAAAGAAGAAATCTCTGGGAAAAAGAGGACGTCTGGTCACCCTATCTGAACGATTAACGTTGGAGTTTTCTTTGCTAGCTAGACTAGGTAACATTATCTTAAATTAATTTAAAAAAAATAATTAACCATGTTGCACTCGCTTACCGGTCACTTAATCGGGTTTAAAGTATCGATGGATCACATATTTATTTATTTTGCCACCGAAGAATGTTCTTCAGATACACTCCGGGTAACGTTAGCCAGAAGCGTATTTTGCGATATCTGGCAACAATTAAGTTGTTATTCGTTGGTTGTATACAAATAATAATAATATATATATATATAATAAAGTTCACATCAGTTGGCCGAGTTGGCTGTTTACTTGAGTTACCTATGTAACGTTAGTGAACTTGACTGTCTTGGGGTAACGTTAGTAAGCAGAAACTTGCTCGCATCTACACTGCTGTACACGGATAGCCAGCCAGCATTAGATGGATAACTAGCCGGGCCTGTATGACGACAAAGGAAATGTTAGCTAGCCGAACTGCGTAGACGGCTAGTTACGGGAAAATCTTTTGTGTGGAGATTGTCGGTCGAAAAATGGCCGTGGCCAGCGAACTTAATGTTATTCCCTATAGAGTGATTGTACCATTAAGTGTTGCTAGGGAGAAAGTCACGTCGTTGGAAGTTTAGTAATTTATTGTTGGCGAGACGCCCCTAACACCTGGGACATGCATTTTATTTTTTTAATATAACCTATGGGAAATGGTAGTGTGTAACGTTAGTAAGCCAGATATAAACGTTCCCTGTAGCTATGATGTTTAATGAACGTCTAAGAATATACAAGTCCTAATGACATTACCCTTTTCTTTCTCCCAGTTCGTTTCCCCCACCCCACCCTTTGTATATTATTTTTTTGAAGATTCTTCGTTGTCAAGCCGCCAAAGTGGAGAGTGTGATTGCAGAAGGGGGTGCTTCTCGTTTCAGGTTTGTGCCAAACTTGAGCCCAAAAGCATATACGGATATAAGGGCCAGGCCAAGGGGAAATTAACATCAGTAATCAAAATTTGAAACATTATGAAATTACTGCCTGATCTTGAAGCCAACATTCCAAGGTGTACAGAACAAGACAAAGTATTGAATTATCTCTACTAGAGAAAGTTATGTTTGGCCTGTCCCTCCGTTGGCAAAAAAAATTTAGTAGGAATTTTCTACTTTGAGAGGGGAAACATTCCAAAAGAATGATGTAGTATAACCAGGTGAAAATGTGTCCCTCCGTTACCATTTGTCAATGTCCCTCCATTACCATGACCATCTGGCTTTAAACCTTGCCCCATAAAAATTGAGCAGCACAAGTGGCTTACCATTTTGCATGTTCATATTTAAGTGGTAATGGTACAATATGAAAGAGAAAGATCATCCTTTTCACCTCAGGAACCGTATGATATGCATGTCTGAAGTGTAAAAAAGACGTTCATTTTGCGTCACTCTGTTACCGCCCTGTTTTTTATCAAATTTTACCCCCAAGAAGTTGTTTGCCCCTCAGTTTGTCATCAAAGGTAGCCTTTATATAATACCAGTTGTTATTTTACTCAGCCTTGGATAGAACAGGAGTACTAGGGCAAAATACAGCGTGTCCCTCTGTTACTGCTTGGCCTGGCCCATAAGTAACCCTCCACCTCCATCACCTCACATACTTTCTTGAGGTTGCATGTGCTATCGAATAGTGTAAATGGGACTAACAAATTGGATATTTTCTGGCTTCTAGGCATTCCAGTGCCCAGTTTTCCAAATTGATCTTGTTGTGAATTGTTTTCAACTTGTACCACACAGTGGTTTTGTAATGTATGTCCAGCCTGCATGTCCAGTCTTCATTATGGCTGCCAGTGTTCTGCAGCCCAGTTGGAGTGTTATTATAACCCCCCTTATTCAGCAGAGGCAAGGTAGATCACCTTTGGTTCCCAAACGCATCTTGAAATGAAGACTGCACCTCTGTAAGTTGAAGTTTAGGCTTTGTTTTGGTGCTGTCTAGGTAAAATGAAGAGCTGTTTGTTTTGGCTTCATTTAGGCGATTGAGTCTCAAGATGGCCTTTGTAGTAAGACTGCAGCGCCACCTAAACTCAGGTTTTAAATTTGTACTGTGAACATTTTATTGTTGTGGTCTGATTATGTGGTTAAATTGGTTCCAAACTTCATGCCCCTTTTGTATTTATTCTATTGGAAACTGATGCAAGTCATGCTTCACTGCAAATGCCACTGTTAAGAAATGTACCTGCCAGTGGTACCAATGTGAGTGTGGTATTTATTTGTGTCCCATGTGCACACGGTTAAGTAACAAACCTATTGAAGTGTTTTGTTTATGCTCCCCAAAACCCCTTCTCTTCTGGGCCAGTCATGCCATGCATATTATTGTATTGCATTTTCTGTTGTCGCTGAATTGGCGTGTTGAAATTGACGTTACTTCTGCTATGTTTACACTTCTATGAATTAAATGCCACATTTTATGTATATATATATATACATACATACATACATACACACACACACACACACACCGATCAGCCACAACATTAAAACCACGGACAGGTGAAGTGAGTAACGTTGATTATCTTGTTGTTATTTTGGTTCTGTACTCTAGCACTGAGTTTGAAAGGATACAATGAGGTTGAAGTGCAGACTGTCTGCTTTAATTTGAGGGTTCATTTTTAATATTTGGTCACATATCCTTTGCATGCCATGACTTCCTGATGTCTGCGACCCAACAACATCAAAAGACGATCTTATTTTCTGGTACTCTTACAAGCAATACTATAACGTCTCTGCATTTGAATGGATTTCTATGGGAATTGGGGGGTGTGGCTAGATTTAGCTGTAAATTATGCTTGAACAGTATGGAATACATGGTTGGTAAAATAGCTGTAAGTCATCAAGGGTCTGAGGTATCAAACAAGCCTCAAACCATCACTGCTGCCAGATATGCAGTAGATATGGATGGATCACTTTAAGGGTTGTTTCTCCTGTCAAATTTTCCTATTGAACTCTGGGAAAAATAGGTTGACAGAAGAAACCCTTCGTTATCCATCTATATCTACTGTATTTCTGGTAGCAGAGTGATGGTTTAAGGCTTGTTTGATACGTCAGACTCTTGATGACGTAGAGCCATTTAGCCAACCATGTGTTCCATACTGTTCGTGTAATTTACAGCTAAATCTAGTCCCACCCCCCTATTCGCATAGAGATCCATTCAAATGCAGAGACGTTATAGTATCGCTTGTAAGAGTACCAGAAAATAAGATATCAAGTCTTTTGATATTGTTGGGTCACAGACATCAGGAAGTCATGGCATGCAAAGGATATGTGGCCAAATATTAAGATTACTTTATTCTACATTGTTAAACTGTCCAATATTTTTTGATGCCGAAATATGGGGGGGCGGGGGGAGACTATGTGCAAAAGGTTCTATAATTTCTAAACTGTTCATCCAATATGGATGAAAATACCCTGAAATTAAAACTTGAGTGCACTTCAATCTCATTGTCATTGTATCCTTTCAAACTCTTAAGTGCTAGAGTACTGATGTTGATAATCGATGTTGTTCAGTTCACCTGTCAGTCGTTTTAATGGCGTGCGTGAAACCGGTTGAGTACTTTCACCAGAATTGTTTATGAATGAAGATGGGATTTATACCTGTAAATCTGCTGTTGGGTGAAATTCCTGAGTCTGGCCATTCCAGCTCATTTGACTGCCAGGTTTTGTTTTTTGTTGTAGTGCTTCTTCGGGCGGAGGAGGAGGTAGGGGTGCACCTCAGCACTATCCCAAGACTGTCGGCAACAGGTATTTGTGGGCAGTATTTTCAGTCACTGCATTGTTTGAGGCACAGCCAGGCCCTACATCTTTACGAGAGTGGTTCCCAACCCGGTTCCTGGAGATCTACTGTCGTGTAAATGAAATACTGTCCTGTATGTTCGTTTCAACCCTGATTTGGCACACTTAGGTTCTAGTAATTAGCAGCTCAACAAGATAATGAGGTGTGCATTGTTACGGTTGGAGTGAACCTACAGGACAGATCTCCAGGAATGGGGTTGGGAACCACAGCTTGACTTCAGTCATGCTGAAGCAATTGCTTACATTGTCAAATTTGTCATAGTTGGTGTGCAACCTCTTCTGCATTTTGATTGTGTGTTCTCCAGCGAGTACCTGGGGAAAACCCCAGGGCCTAGCGTTCCAAGATGGGTTCCTTCACGAAGCACTAGACGAGATGTCAACGCCTCCAACGAAAAAGAACGACACGATGCAATCTTCAGGAAAGTGAGAGGGTAAGTTTGCTATCACTGACTTTGTTTTTCTTTTGTTTTTTCTCTCCGCTTGGCAATGGACAGTGGCGTATTTGCATCATTTTCACAGTAGTTAGTGATCGACAGCTCATTAGCTCCACCCATAATATAATTCTTGAACCTTCTATTTTCCTTGTTTTAGCCACATTTACTGTAATTTCTTGACTGGTTTATAGCTGCTGTGGATTGTCGCGGGCGCTAAACAGCAAGTAGGAGTTGAAATGCCACAGCTCTTTGTTGGGTGCAAACGGCAGCAAACTGCTAGGATATTTCGATGAAACAAAGCTTCTCTTTGTATGGGCACATGTAGTAATGTTTTTTTTCTCTTACCCTATTTTCAGCATACTTAATAAGCTGACCCCTGAAAAGTTTGACAAGCTATGCCTTGAGCTCCTGAATGTGGGCGTAGATTCTAAACTCGTCCTAAAAGGAGTGATCTTGCTGGTAAGAGCCTTCACCTGCTGTTTATTTGCACTACTCCTGTTCTAGATGTATACAAAATGACTGCAGGTACTGGTGGTTTTAAATATATAGATTTTTATTTTGGCATCTAAACATCAATATAACATTGTGTGTGTGTGTGTTCAGTGATTCCGTTTTATTATCCAGTCCATCAACAGCCACATGTAAGGTGACTTTTTTTTTCTTTTTTTCCCCAGATTGTAGACAAAGCCCTTGAAGAGCCCAAGTATAGCTCGCTATATGCTCAGCTATGTCTGCGCTTGGCAGAAGATGCACCAAACTTTGATGGCCCTTCACCCGAGATTCAAACATCACAAAAGCAGAGCACGGTAAGCCTGATGAAAGCATTTCTTGCCATCGGCAGTAATTTTAGCAACTTTGTACCTTCTTTAAATTGATGCATGCAGATTGAGCAAATTATGGCATTTGGTTTGTAACATGAACTATTGATTTTATTTTGTAGACATTCAGGAGACTTTTGATTTCTAAGCTTCAGGATGAATTTGAAAACCGTACCAGAAATGTTGAAAGTGAGTATTTAATGAGTCTTACTTTGTGGATACTCCTCAACTTTTACTCTTCAAGCTTGTATGTACACACATGTGACCAATTGAATTTTGCCTTTTATTTTCCTCATCCAGTCTATGACAAACATGACAACCCTCTTACCTCTGAGGAAGAGGAGCAGCGTGGCATTGCCAAGATCAAGATGCTGGGCAACATCAAATTCATTGGGGAACTTGGCAAACTCGACCTTATCCATGAATCTATCCTTCATAAGTGCATCAAAACAGTAGGTTTTTGCTGTTTGTTATATGGACTGTTTGGATGTTCTCATAATTGGAATGCGGTTGCTGTTGTAGCTTTTTGTATTTTTCTCAGCTTCCGAAGGGACAATGTCTAATGGTTATGGAAATGGTTGTGATGACCTAGTGTGTCCTGCTTTATTTTCTTAGCTTCTGGAAAAGAAGAAGAGAGTCCAACTTAAGGATATGGGAGAGGATTTGGAGTGCCTCTGTCAGATAATGAGAACGGTGGGGCCTAGACTAGATCATGAAAAAGCCAAGGTAAGCGGTCTTGGAGTTTCCATTCTGTCAAGTCATGAAAATGCATGCCAAGACACTTCTCGGAGCACAATTAAGCAGTTCATATGCAGGGTAATTTTCCATTGATCTTATTCTTTTCCCCATGTTGACTTTCAAGAGGTGACTGGAATCTGATGGAAACATAGCCATTGAGCCTTTTTGTCTTTCAATTTCGAGTCGTTTGAAACCGATCCTCATATACTGTGTTCAAACTCTGCTATTCCTTTTTTGCAGTCGTTAATGGATCAGTACTTTGGCCGTATGCGATCCTTAATGAACAACAAGGAACTGCCAGCTAGGATTCGCTTCCTGCTACAGGACACCGTGGAGTTGCGAGAAAACAGCTGGGTTCCTCGCAAAGCTTTTATTGATAATGGACCAAAGACCATTCACCAGATTCGTCAGGAGGCAGTAAAGGTGAGCCCTGCATAATTAGCCCAATCTGCCCCAGAAGTCAAATTGCTGTCTCTTCGAATCTCATCTTAGTCAGTGCATTTGCCTGACGGTATGGATGAAACCAGTTGATTAACCTCCACCGGTTCTTTCTTCCCAGGATTTGGGTGTTTTTATTCCACAAATGAACCAGGGAATGAGGACTGATTTCTTTTTGGAAGGCTCCTTCATGCCAACCAGGATGAAGCTGGACAGAGAAACACTCGGGGGATTGGCTGATATGTTTGGGCAGATGCCAGGCAAGTAAACTTTTTCGGCTATCAGTTTTGGTGGTGTTTCTTTTGAAAATAATTTTCTGCCACCCTCTAGAATTTAATTAACCATTCATGAGAGAATGTAAACTTGCCATATTACTGGCATTTTGGCCTGAAAGTGGACAGTGCCTTTTATTATATGGCTGTACTGTGAAGCGGGAGTTCATTGGCTATGGTCTTGGTCTCCCTCAGGTAGTGGGATCGGCACTGGTCCGGGAGTCATTCAGGACCGATTCTCACCCACTATGGGGCGTCACCGCACAAACCCGCTCTTCAACGGACACAGCGGCCACATCGTGCCTGTTCCCCAGTCTCAGTTTGACATAGGGGTCAAGACTTTCAAGTCCAACCAGGTAAGGAGCCTTAACCTTCACCTGGTAACCAAATTCCAGGCCTTCAG
The DNA here is from genome assembly GCA_022702515.1 of Ilyophis sp. 1 JC-2022. NCBI lineage: Eukaryota > Metazoa > Chordata > Actinopteri > Anguilliformes > Synaphobranchidae > Ilyophis > Ilyophis sp. 1 JC-2022. The sequence goes on along the minus strand of CM040400.1, from coordinate 58,391,146 downwards.
GTTTTATGTATATTTTAAAATTGTACATTAATTTGGGTACAGATGTCTCATTCAGTGGTCAACACTAAACAATTGGTATTTTTTAGTCATGAAATTTGCTGCTATAATGAATTTGAGTGCTGACCTCCCCCCTTCTCTCTTCAGGGGCAGAATCAGCATTTCCAGAACCAGAACCAGAGTCATTCATCCCAGCAGCAAGTCCAGTCCAAGGACATGCCGCCCCGGTTCATTAAAAAAGGCCAGCTCAATGCCGATGAGGTAAAGACCAAGGGGAGCTCTTGCCCAGTCTCCTGCCCCACATGCCCAATGATTATAAAAAGACGCGTTATTCTGAGGGGGAAATCCCACTGCCAGTTCTCTCTGAAACCTAATCTTTTTTTCATCTCTTCTCAATTCACCTTCTCTTAAAACCCCCCCTCCCCTTCACCTCTGCACTGGCAATGGGTCCGCTGAACGTGATTATGAGATATGAGGGCATGCCACCTGCAGCTGCAGGGATGTCTGACTGCATCCCTTTAGAAAGGTTCCTCCTAAAGCCTGCTTTCTGTCTCCCTTTTCAGATTAGCCTGAGGCCAGCACAGTCATTCCTCCTGAATAAAAACCAAGTGCCAAAGTTGCAGCCGCAGATCCCGACAATGATTCCCCCGAGCGCGCAGCCTCCCCGCACCCAGACTCCACCGCTGGGACAGGTAGGGGGGCAGAGCTCATACAGGCGGCGGGGGGTTTATGATGCAGTGTGCGTGATGCCTTAACAGGTTTTAAAGTGTTTCACCCCTCTCCCCAGCCCCCACAGCTTGGTCTCAAAACCAACCCACCTCCCATCCAGGAAAAGCCTCAGAAGACCAGCAAGAAGCCGCCACCCGCCAGGGAAGAGCTGCTTAAGATGACGGTATGTTCCTCTGCAGAGCCTTACCCTGGACTGGCTGCGGTCTCCATGTGAAACTGTCAGACGCTGTAACGGTGTCAGTGGGTACGTTTACATCCACCGCAATATCCGATTACTGGAAGCTATCAGCTTACACCAGTATTTAACTTATCGCGTTCACATGGACATAAGAAATGTGATCACAAAAGCCGCGTTTACATGATTCTCTCCATAATCAGCTCTGTGGAAAACGTAGCTACGAACTGCTTTCCGTTGTAAGGACAAAAATTATTATTATAGCTAGCTAGTAGTAATTATAGCATAGCTAGTTTTTTATAGGCTAACTAATTGCTAGTAGTCATTTATATTATTGTACTAGCTAACTTTACCGATCTATAAATCTGGCCAATTTCCAGATAATTTATGTTATTTAATGTGATGGCCAGCTAGCTTGTGCAAACGCGTAACACTGAACAATATATTTTCACAGATAAAATGCGTTAATTTAATAATAAAAGTCTGGACGTGAGATCCAGAAGGAACCCCAGGCAAAGCAAACGTTGACGGGTGGAACAATTTTCACATTACACCGCCTCTTCTGCCTAACACGCGTAGTTTTGAAAAGCCGAAAGAAACCAGAGAAAGGTGTTTACATGTGTAGGTAGATTTCTATCAAAAATAAACAAACACAAAAGTATAGTCTACAATTATTTTTACCATCCACACGCAAACACCTCAATTTGTGTTTCGTAAAAATAATTCACAAGTATGTGTTTGCCATCCACACACAAACACCTCTCAGCTTGTGTTTCGTAAATCATCATTTGGATGAATGCAAAAATTATATTCACAAATGCAAATAACATTTTCAGATATGTTTCCAATGTTCACATTTACAAATCAAAAGCTTTGCTTGCGAACTGTCGAATCTACATTTGGCAATCGAAGGACACGCTTGGATTTGCGTACGGAATTTTGAGACATGTGCCGCTGTTTTTTCCCGTGTGATTCGAACTTGTGATTCACATGCAAAACTTCTTCGGCGCTACCTAACACGGCGATGTGTTTTCGGCTCATCAGCGCCACTTTTACATTAAAAGTAAAAAATAAAAATAAATTTAAAAGCCAACATTAGCTTGGTTTCCAAATCTTTCTCAAAGATAAAAACCAGAGATGTAAAACCATTGATGGGAACTAAGAAGTACAACACTGAGCTAAGATAAGGCGAGCACTGCATGCAATTTGAATTATCATTTTAATTTAGGCATCATCTACTAGCTAGCTAGCTGAACAAATAAAAGATTTTATAGGAGACATCGGTATCAGTGAGAATAGCTGTCATATTAATTTAATAGGCTGCAGTAGCGTTACTTCACATGGTTGAGTTTGTTTTACATAATCTTTCCCATGAGGGGCGAAAGGGTTATGTAGCTACGGACCTACCCCTCTGTAATGTAATCTAGCTAGCTACATGCAATCTGATAGGAGTTTTGTGCAATGACTGTTTAAAAAAAAATAATAATAATTCCCATCGCAAGATTAGCTTGGGGTTAACTTTACAACCTAAATAAACTCAAAACTCGGTTGTTTTAATTTACCATTAATCCACTTCTTAAAGATAATGTGCGATTTTGGCCACTTGTTCTAAAAGTGGCGCTGATGAGCCGAACACACATCGCCTTGTTAGGTAGCGCCGAAGAAGTTTTGCGTGTGAATCACAAGTTAAGCATGTGTGAATCAACATGTGAAAAAACTGCGGAATATTTGTCTCAAAATTCCGTACGTAAATCCAAGCAGATCAAGCGTGTCCTTCAATCGCCAAATGTAGATTCGCCAAGCTATAAGCCAAGCTTTTGATTATGATGTAAATGTGAACATTGGAAACATATCTGAAAATGTTATTTGCATTTGTGAATATAATTTTTGCATTCATCCAAATGATGATTTACGAAACGCAAATTGAGAGGTGTGCGTGGCTGGTAAGTATAATTGTGGATTATACTTTAGTGTTTGTTTATTTTTGATAGAAATCTACCTCCATAGTTTACATGCACCAAAAAATCGTAAGTTTGGGCAAAAAGCCAGGGGTGTAAATTGGGTTTCGAAAACATGGATTATGACCTTACATTATCAGATAAAGGTGTTCACATGACTATTTCAGTAACCAGAGTATTGCCATAATCCGGTTCAGATCGGAGTATTAGTGTGCATGTAAACGTACCCAGTGTTGGACCCATATCTAATCCTTTCTTTGAGTTTCATCTGGCAATGTAATTGTCCACCGAGGTACTCTAAAAGGGAGGGTTTTGGTAGGCAGGGGGTGCGTCCCAATAGTTGAAAAACGCACCCTCCCTTCCTCCTGTACTCTGTGCCCCGGAAACGGATCTACCACTCCTCTCTTACCCGGAAGTATGCTAAACTGTCTGAATGTTTAGAGTACAAATATTTGCATGTACAGTGTACCTGACTTTGTGGTTTACATCGAGACATTAATGAATATGTAACCATTAATACGTAATTAAGATGTAATCAGCAACATTAGATTAAAACGCAAAGATCCGTTTCCAGGGCGCGAAGTAGAGGAGGTGGTAGTGGAGGAAGGCAGGGTGCATTTTTCGAGTATTGGGACGAGGGATGTAAACGGTTATTCGGGTAATCGGTTACTCGTTCGAAATTTTAAACTCTGATAATGCAAACTAATAATGAATAATAAAAATGACGTTACACCTCTTGACCGCGCGAGGGCGCTACGAGCCGCAGGTATAACGGTCAATGGACTGCGCACACGTTTCACTCCGAAGCATGTCGACATTCTAATATTTTTGAACAAAAACATGTAAGTTAGATTAGCTAAATTATCTAGCTGTCAGCCCACATTTGTTTGTGGCTTGTTTAAACTGAGTTAAATGGAAAAGAAAAAACAATGCTTTGATATTTTCGTTAATTGCAATTTAACATATTTTAATGTATCTTTATTCATTTATTTATCTGAATTCATATACTTTAATGTTATTCCATACTTTTTGTTGCTTAATGGTAAAAGTAATACAATAAACATTATTTCTTGATCTGAATTTTAGCATAGGCTAATTTCATTTATGGAACTTCTACTTCTAATGCCCCCCCCCCCCCTTCAAACGAGTAACCGAATGCTAATTGAATACCAAATTATTTGTTATTTACTTCCCTAATTGGGATGCACCTCTTTAGTTTGAGTGCACTCCTCTGGTCGATTGTAGAGTGGCAGCTGTCTGCATTTGATAGGGTGTTGCAGTGATGGATGGGTGTTGTAACAAATTTGGGAGTAAAGAGAACTATGAAATGTTGAGTCACATTTTTTCCCCGCCTTCAGGAGACTGTCGTGACTGAGTACCTGAACAGTAAGAACATCGTTGACGCGGTGATCGGCGTGAGGGAGATGAAAGCTCCTAAGCACTTCCTGCCGGAGATGCTGAGCAAGATGGTGGTGTGCTCCCTGGACCGCTCTGACGACGACAAAGAGCATGTCAGCACGCTGATCCACATGCTGCGTACAGAAGGCCTGGTCTCCGGGGAGAACTTCATGCAGGTACGGCCGTCTTGTATACCTGTCCTTAGCTGTATTACAGCATTCTTTTCCGCAGGGTATGCATTTTATGTTTCTCGTAAGCATTGCAATTCTACATCATAGGAAGGTTTTGATCTTTTGCCTGGTCGGAGAGTAGCTTGTCAAAACTGGTGAATTTCCCAACTCCAATCTAATTGTCCATTTCTTTTCATTTGTAGGCTTTCCTTAACGTCCTGGACCAGTGTGCTAAGATCGAGGTGGACATCCCCCTGGTGAAGTCGTACCTGGCGCAATTTGCGGCACGAGCGATCATCGCGGAGCTGGTCAGCATGGCGGAGTTGGCGCACCCTCTGGAGAATGGCACACACTTCCCCCTCTTCCTGCTCTGCCTGCAGCAGACGGCCAAGCTGAAAGACCGCGAGTGGCTGACTGACCTCTTCCAGCTGAGCAAGGTCAACATGCAGAAGATGCTGCCTGGTATGCTGATCTTAACCCCAGCCTCTGTTTGACTGCAAACTCAGCATGTTTTAGACTTGGCTCAGTTTCAGTTGTGAATTTCAGTGGCAGAGGCCTCCTTCGTTCATTCAGTACTCCTGCCCGTGGTACTGCTTTGCTGTTTGAGCTATTGCGGGCTTGAGTTTAGATAATTCGGTGGTAAAAATGCAAAGGTGCAATTTGTGCGATCAATGAACAGAATGAGGACTGCGTTGGTCTAACGGGTCTCTCTCTCTCCCCCTGTAGAGATTGACCAGAATAAGGACCGCATTGGTCTAACGGGTCTCTCTCTCTCCCCCTGTAGAGATTGACCAGAATAAGGACCGCATTGGTCTAACGGGTCTCTCTCTCCCCCTGTAGAGATTGACCAGAATAAGGACCGCATGCTGGAAATCTTGGAGGGTAAGGGGCTGAGCTTCCTCTTTCCTCTGCTGAAGCTGGAGAAGGAGCTGGTGATGCAGATCAAGGCGGACCCATCTCCTCAGGCCATCTACAAGTGGATCAAAGACAACATCTCACCCAAGCTTCACACCGACAAGGGCTTTGTCAACATCCTCATGACCAGGTAGGAACGACCAGGTGCACGGCTGCATTCAGCATAGAGCTAAGATTTCAAAGCCCTGCAGGTCTGTTTCTTTCCTGTCTAGAGCTGTCAAGATTAATTTAATATTAAGCTTTTAACATGTTTTCTTGTATTAAAAAGGAACACATAAATTAGATCAATACAAGGAACAAAAAATTTTAAAATTATAAAAATACATTGCATATACTGTATATGCAATACATACATCTGGTGTTCCAGTCAAGTCTGTCACAATGAAGTTTCACCAAGCAAGTGAGCTCAACGGTCTCCTAAATGCCTGATTTTTTTTTGTTTGTTTTTTTTCTTCAAAATCCTCCCAGCTTCTTGCAGTACATCGCCCATGAGATGTGCATGACGGAAGGAGACGAGCAGCTCTCCGCTCCCTCCAAGGATCTGCTGGACCAGGAGAAGCAGCTGCTGCTCGCCTTCAAGCCCGTGATGCAGAAGTTCCTGCACGACCATGTGGATCTGCAGGTCAGCGCCCTGTACGCCCTGCAGGTCCACTGCAACACCAACGTTTTCCCAAAGGGTAAGGCACCACCCGCGCCGCTCTAACATCTGTCTGGGGCCCACTTGTGCTGCTGGCGCATGCGATCGGTTTGGGCTCACACTGGGCTTTTGTCCGTTTTCAGGCATGTTGCTGCGCTACTTTTCCAACTTTTACGACATGGAGATAATTGAAGAAGAAGCCTTCCTTGCATGGAAAGAAGATATTACCCAAGAATTCCCCGGAAAGGGAAAATCGCTATTCCAGGTGATTATTTTATTTTTTTCACCTAATGGTGCAGATCTGTGTGGCTCCCGGCCCTTCTGAAATGGAAGACCTTATTCTGGCCCTAGAGCTTGTATTTAGGGGTTGATTGTTTTGTCTGCCATGTTAATGTACTGTTTGTAAACTTGGCGAGGAGAGTCCTCATTTGTGCAGCACTTAGAATTGTTGTTCCTCGTGGAAAAATCCGTATCGGAAATCAAATTATAATGCAGTTATTGATCTTGGAGCCCGGTAATGCAAGTAGTTAATCCGTTTGAGTAGATATGTAATGTTCTGTTGGTGGTTGTATTGGGAGCGATGTGCTGTGTTGACCTGGTTAGTAATGGTGATGGTTCCTTCTCTTACCCCCTCCAGGTGAACCAGTGGCTGACCTGGCTGGAAACGGCTGAAGAAGAGGAGTCTGAGGAGGAAGCTGACTGAGAAATCAGCCAAAGCCTTATAGTGCAGAAAATCAACTATTGAAATGATACTGCTTTTCCCCTCTGCCTGTCCTTCCTTTGACGCTTGTACCTAACCACTGCAGACATCCATTCCGCTGTAAAGTTCTCCCTGTAAAGCTCGCATGTTATCCCCGCCTTTTTGTTTCTGTTCTGGCATAAGGTCTTAAGCGCATAAGGGTTTATGAGGCCACCTTTTAGACATCGGTGCTTTTAGAAGCATGAACTGACACCTTGCGATTGGCCCAGCGACGTTGGCGTCTGGCGAGGGCTAGCCCTGCAGCCCAGGTCTGTGCACGCTAAAAGTTACCCGCTTAGGCATTTTGTAGAAACTTTTTCTCAGTGTAACACTATCTTCTTGTTTTTGTTATTGCAATATTCATCCATCCCTTGATCTGTCTCAAAGGAATCCTAAACTGTTAATCCTTGGTTTCCGTAGCATTTACATAGCTGCAGCCCATGTTTCTACCTCCTAGTGATGGGCTTTGTGCTGTGGGTGTGGAAGATACTCAAGTCCCTAGTTTCAAACGAAACGAGGAGTAACCTGCGCAAGCGCACAAGTCTTCAATAAAAACGAAACTGGTTTAACTTGCACAGTAGATCCTGATTGTGAGATCAAATCATGCCATTTTTAAGTGCTTTTCCCCTTTCTAGATGTGGAGACTGTTGGACTACCTTCGGTTTTATTAACTTGTGTTCACATGCCCACCCCAATTCTGTATCTGTCAAAACATTTTGATACTTGAATTTATTTTTTTGCTTTCTCCTCAGTGTTTTTTCAGGGACTCTTAAATTCAGCCTTTTCCGATACAGCAACTTGATCGGACCATTGAAAGTGTAACGAAGTGAGCTTTTAATTTTTTTAAATTGGTAAAATAAAGCAAATTGAGCTTAACAATTGTCTAAATATGGATATTTTAGAACTATTCAAAATCATGGAAAACAGTTTTAAAATGCATTCTGCCCCGCACGTAACAATTTCACTCGGCGTGCTCATGAGACCTTCGTCTGTAAAAGGACCCGCTTTCTATTTAAAGTGTTATTGTAAGGTGTAAGTGCTGAGAATGTTCTGTGTACCACTATTGCTTAACTTCCAGTAAAGTTAAACACTTAAGATCAACAAATCTTGTTGCTAGTCTATTCTTTGTGTGGTGTTTCTCATGACTATTTTGTTCCCTTGTGCCTTCAAGTTGATAGCGGTACAAAACTCAGTATTTGTTTTGTTCCAACTATCAATTTCTTTTACATAATGACTGTTGCAGAATGTGTTAATTTAGCTGATTTTAGAAATGCAAGTAGTTACTGTAACAGCATGTTTGTGGCCATTGCTATGTGTAGGGCCTGATCAGTTCCCTGTTCCCATTTCTTCGACGCTGGATTAAATGTTCCCTGTCTTGGCTGACCGTAAGCTGCAGTAGGCAAGTTTGAAAACATGCAAGGCAAAAAGACTTCCCCTTTTGCTGTCCTCCCTCCTATATCTCTCCTAAGCCCCTCCCACCAAATTATTCTTCAGTGCACTTGCGGAGACGGGGAGTAGTTTATTCCACGGGGAGGATCTTTTGCTTGTAGATGGTTTCCCTGATTGGTTGGTTTTTGTAAGACCAGGGTCAGATTCTGACAGCCTAATACTGAGCCCAGGACACTCACAGAAACCAGGGGTGTGTCCCAATACTCAAAAGATGCACCCTCTTTTCCTCCACTACCCCCTCCTCTCTGCCCTGGAAAGGGATCTTCGTGTTTTAATCTAATGTTGCTGATTACATCTGAAGTCTGTATTAATAGTTACATGTTAATTTTGCGATGCAAACAACAATGTCATGTACATTGTATGCTGTACGTGCCAATACTTGTAAACGTTCAGGCAGTTTTGCATACTTCTGGGTAGGGTAGAGGAAAGGAGGTGGGGAGTGAAGAATAAATTTTCCCCAGAACACTTGATTTATTGATAGCTGCTGGAATATGTGTAAATTTAATAATTTTGCCAAAGTTATAGACAATCTTGCCTACTGCACTTTTAAATTCTGTTCTGAGTGCAAACTGGTCTAGGGTACACTTCAGAATGGATGGGCTGCATTTTGAATGCAAATTAAATTCTTGATCTCCTAAGGTGCTGTACATAACTGGCTGGCAGTGAATTGTGTTTAGAGTAGGTTACAAACAAGGTGAAGTGAGGTTGCGTACATCTGCACACAGTAAACCTATTCCTCTTCGGAACAATTGCAAGGGTTCCTGTTCAGGTTGCCATGGAGATGGAATTTTGTTTTTGGATTTTTCCTCTACGAAGGGATTGGCTGCGTTTCCCTGATTTAACCTTTCTCTCTAGCACCGACAAAGATATTTTATACTCCCGGCGCATTGTTCACCTTAATGTACAGGATGGTGGGTCAGAAGGCCTGTTGTCCTCACTCTGCATTGTGGAGGTTTGGAAGGGGTTTTAAAGTCATTTAACAAACCTTTTGAAAGGTAGATGATGCATGAAAAAAGACAATTTCTTGCTTCTCCGTTAAGTTAAATTAGTGTCTACCTGCATTGTCTTGCTGTGAAATAGATCGTAGAAAGACTCTTAGTGCTCCGGTCAGCAGGATGTGGTCTGGGAATTAACATGCATCTCCACAAGCAACCTTTACTCAAGCAATCAAGTTATTCTACATTCTCATGTAAATTGAATATTTTCCCTAGGATTTAAGTCTTTAAAACTTCATGGTGTTTGCATTCTGGTGTTCTGGGCCCTGTTTTCCGAAAGAATCTTAAGAGTTAAGATCATGAGTGTTTTGTGTTTGTGCTTTATTCATTTTGATTAATATGAATATTTACTGGTATTACGTAAAAAGATTTTTTAAAATAAACAAATAGATCAAAATAGAGGGAGAAAGACAAACTAATGCTCAACATCAAAAAACAATGAAAGCAATAAAACAAAATGGCCTAAGATGACCTTTAAGGTCCTTCAGGGAAACGGGGCATTGATCAGTTCACTTCTTTGCTTGCTCAATAGCACTAAGGGAGGGTCGCATTCTCACGTAAACCAGCTCAGATGTGACCCTATGAATGCTTGAGATGGTGGGAGGTGATGTATTTTGAAGAATTACTATGTAAATGTTGTGTTCATGTTGGCTCTGGGGAAACATAACTGGTTCACTGCCAGACCTTTTTATAAATTGGTACCATCTAAACCAATCATGAATTCCTTGAACACCTGGTTAAGGGAGGCTAGTGCGACACTGATATACTCTGTTGCACATTAAAAAGCAGGATGAAGCAAATCACGGATATTTCATCAGTTACCCAGAGTTGTGGCGTGACACGTGTAGAGAGGTGTGTGGACTCGCATGAACAGCGTGTGTAGGCTAGTCAGGGCACTGCTGATCTTTGCCTTTCACTTGTCATATCTCAGGCCTGTAAGCCTTTCCACTCTTTCCAGTCTCATCGTCTTTTTTGAACATACAAGGCTGCACAGCTGATCGAGAGTGGTTAACCATTTCCATCACAAATTCTCCCAAATGCTAATCTAGGATCAGATGAAGGAAACGTTATACTGTGGAATAGTCACTTTTTATTGAATAGATAGCTACCCAGTGCGTTGAGTTCACGCTTAGAACTATTATAGGCTACATGTCTTGGCGTTCTAGCGTTTACTGTTGTTGTTTTGCAGCAAAAAAAAAAGTTCATAGGTGCAATCTTTGTAGATTACAGTACATCCAAACTTTACGTCTGTAATACTTGCTTGGGGGGGGGGGGGGGGTCTACGTGATAGCCTTGTGGTGGGTCTGTATTGTGATCTCGGTATTGACTTGGGGGGGGGGGGGGGGTCACTTGGGGGGGGTTATGGGGATTTCTATTGTTGAGCTTTTCGTTAACGTCACTACTTTATGCTGTTATGTTTTTCGTTCACGTATAATTGTTGTATAATGTATATATGTAGCCAAAATTGGATACCATCGTGATCGGAACATGTTCTGCGCCCCTCACCTAACTGTATTTGGTGGATTGGTTTGGGTGGTGCTTCTCCCCCCCCTATTTGATATATTTACGCTCACAGGAATATTGGTATTCACCCCTACTAAGCATGGAACTTCTTCACCTATAAGCATGACACGCTTCTCACCCCCTAGGACATGGATGGGACACGCCCCCCCTAAGCATGGACAGCTTCACCCCTAAGGCATGGACACGCTTCCCCCCCTAATGATGGACACTCACCCCCCCCCTAAGGGACAACGCTTCACCCCCTAAGCATGGACACGCTTCACCCCCTAAGCATGGACACGCTTCACCCCCTAAGCATGGACACGCTTCACCCCCTAAGCATGGACACGCTTCTCCCCTTAAGCATGGACACGCTTCACCCCCTAAGCATGGACACGCTTCACCCCCTAAGCATGGACACGCTTCCCCCCTAAGCATGGACACGCTTCACCCCCTAAGCATGGACACGCTTCCCCCCTAAGCATGGACACGCTTCACCCCCTAAGCATGGAAACACTTCCCCCCTAAGCATGGACACGCTTCACCCCCTAAGCATGGACACGCTTCACCCCCTAAGCATGGACACGCTTCACCCCCTAAGCATGGACACGCTTCTCCCCTTAAGCATGGACACGCTTCACCCCCTAAGCATGGACACGCTTCACCCCCTAAGCATGGACACGCTTGGACAGGATGCAGACTGTCTCATATCTTAGATGACATGGGAGAACAAAGATCATCAATAAAACAAGTAGCTGAAGCGGGTCCGCCGCACTATATTCTGTGCTTAGATACGTTTATTTGATGTCAGATTAGTTGAAATTCATAATGACACAGCAGATTTGCTGTTTTTTATTCAAATCCAGTTCTTGAACCAGAGTACCTAGGATAGATTTAAACCAAATAATTTTGTGCTCATTTTCTTTTGCAACAATGCAGAACCTTTTTAACACTAAATATATTTATAGGGTAGCCTGTCTGCCAAGATAGATGCTAACTGTAAAGCTGATTTGAACACTTCATGCTAGACTGTTAATGGACGGCGTTAAGTGTTAAAAACAATGGATCCGTAACACTGAACTTCAATGTTACAGGTTCTATACTTTTCCATAGGTTTGGCTGCTCTCGTAAACCTATTGAATGTACTTAAACACTTCATATTGTAAGTCACTCTGGATAAGTGTTTTCTAAATGGATATAATGTATTGTAAAGAGGAGCTTTAGCACATCGAGTTTATTAAGTATTACTGTAATTTACATTTATGAATGAATTCAAAAAGTGACTTATGAAGATTATAAATTTTCTAATTTAGTTAGAAAAATGTCTTTACATTGAAGAACATTATTTAGTTCACTTAAATTAATTGGCTAAAGTCAATCTACACTGCCTGGCCAAAAAAAAAGTTGTCGTTGCACCCGTCATGCATAGTGCCCACTGTACAAGCCTCTGGAGGCAGTGTTATGATCTGGGGTTGCTTCAATTGGTCAGGTCTAGACTCAGCAACGTTATGCAGCAAAAAAATGAAGTCAGCTGAGTACCTGAATGTACTGAATGACCAGATTATTCCATCAATGGGCATTGGGCATATTCCAGGACAACAATACCAAGATTCATTGGGCTCAAATTGTGAAAGAGTGGTTCAGGGAGCATGAGGAATCATTATCACACATGAATTGGCCACCAGAGTCCTGACCTTAACCCCATTGAAAGTCTTTGGGATTTGCTGGAGAAGACTACTCCCGTCATCAATACAAGATCTCAGCCAAAAATGAATGCAACTCTGGACGGAAATAAATGTTGTGACGTTGCATAAGGTTGTCGAAACAATGCCACGACGAATGCGCGCCGTAATGAAAGCTAAAGGCGGTCCAACTAAATATTAGCGTGTGCAACTTTTTTTTTGGCCAGGCAGTGTGAGAGTACCAGAAAATAAGATATCAAGAGTATTTTGATGTTGTTGGGTCAGACATCAGGCAAGTCATGGCATGCAAAGGATATGCGACCAAATATTTAAAATTATTACTTTATTCTACATTATGTTAAACTATCCAATATGTTTTGATGCCTGAAATGGGGGGGGGGGGACTATGTACAAAAGGTTCTATAATTTCTAAACGGTTCATCCGATATGGACGAACATACCCTCAAATTAAAGCTGACAGTCAACCTCATTGTCATTGTATCCTTTCAAACTCAAAGTTCTAGAGTACGGAACCAAAATAACTAAAAATGTGTCAAATTCCAATTAATTATGGTGCTCACTGTATAATGGTAAAAACCATTTTCCTAACCCCCTAACACTTTAAACCCTAACCAGCTCTTTGGCTGCTGGACTAACAGCCAAGTCTGCCCTCCTCTCCTCACCCTCCCTGGAGAAACCATCTTCTCCAGTCCTGGAGCTCTGCTTTGGCCCATTGCCAGTATAAGTACTTAGTTCTACAGCGCAGTCATTTTTTTAAATGGGATGATCTATGGCACGGGCGCGGCACAGGACTCACGACCCTGGCCCTGGAATCCGCCAACCAGCTGTGGGCTGGCAGATGGTGGCACAATCGGCAGATCCCCCCCCCCAACTGAAACACTGTGTCCCACTGCCAAATCACTGAGTTTTTCCATTTTTCATCCTTGCTGAGGTCACTTTCTCTCTTCTTCCTAGTCTTATGATTTCATGCCTAGCCTGGTCTTCCTGAGTGTGTCCGTCTGCAGTCTCCAGTTATACTTACTTGGTATTAGTAGAACACAATCAATACATGCGTGTCCGTTTGATGCTGCCTTCTTGGGGGCTATGTTGGCAGCACTGTGTCTACATGGTGCTCCTTTCCCATGGTGGGTGTGCGAGATCAGGACACTGAATTGGGGCCTGCATGTATTCTGCAGTGGCATGCTGCCTTCTAGTGGACTCCTGAGGGGAAAGCAGTTGATTCAAAGTAATCCTGTTACTACAGTTCCCACACTCCTTGAAAATCTTTGCTGTCCTAAAATTTAGGAAAATAAGACAAAGGACTTGAAGGTTCTTGAAAATTTGATTTCTAGATTTTTTTTCAAAATGGCATTCATATAGAAAACCTTGAAATTAGCTTTTTCTCAAAAGAATTACCAGCCGTGATGGCAAATTCAGTTAGCTTTTTTCTTTTTGGTTTGTTTTGAAAATACTATTATGCATCTTGTTTGATCACACAATATGCTGAAGGCAGCAAATTATTGGATTCAAAGGCAAGACCCACTTTTGGATAAAAGACAATTAACATTTTTATGAAAAAAATAAATCTTACTACAAAGGGCTGGTTTGTGATCATTTTATTATCTACACATTCTCCCCACAACTCAGCCAATACTCACTTTTCTTCTTCAAAAAAAAGAAACCAGAAAGATATTAAAACAATATGAAAATGGGCAGACGGGATGAATCTAAGGCAGGACAGCACTTAGCATTTCTATATACACAGCTTCACTCTCACTCCCGCAGCTCATAAACAGGACAAAGAAACAACAGAAAAGGGCTAGAAACAGGTGTCCATTACAGAAAAACCAGACGGAGAATCCCATGATGGCTCCAGTACAAGCAGGCCCGTCGCATAACTGCCTCCCTGAAATGAACACTTGCAACATCCGCACCCACAGCTTCAATTAGTTCATGTCAAAATATTTTTTTTTGGGGGGGGGAAGGTTCGTGAGAAAGAACAATGTTCCTCACTTAGTTACTCTCGGTACACTCAGTTGCCCTTGGATGCTCGCTCAATCGCTGTCGTCATCCGAGCCGCGATTGGACGCCTCGTTGTTGGACTGTTCGGGCTCTGATTCGTTGTCAGAGCGACGAGGCGAGCCCTCGTTCTCAGAGCCCCGGTCGGAGTCGGCGGCAGGCGACCCAGGCGGGGACTCGTCGTCCGAGCCTTCAGAGCGACTCTTCTTGCTCCCGTTGTCAGACTGTTCCGAGTCCGACTGGACCGGCCGCCTTCTATTCACGGGCCGATCGCTGCCGGAATCATCGTCCTCCGAGTTCGCGGAGCGACGGGGGCTTCCGGCCTCACTACCCGAGCGATTTCGCTCCTGGTCCGACTCGCTGTCTGAGGCAATGCGCTTCCTGCGGGCGGACTCCTCCTCTGAGCCAGACCCACTGTCCCGGGGGTTTCTGGGAAACATTTTTTAAATTTTTTATTATTATAAATTGCAGCATATAAAACCACAGGTTCACATACAAATACAAACATACTTTTTTTGTTGTTGCTTTAATCCAACAATGATTATTTTAACAGCGCAGTAAAGCCGATTTTGCCTTCAAAGTTGAAGGTCCCTGATATAAGTGGTGGCAAGAATTTAAATTATTTCATATTAAAATCACAGGATAGAGACGGATTCATGATAACTGAAGACTAAATGACCAGTACAAAATCCTGCAGCAGGCAGTATAAGAACTTTTATGACAAAAAACACTAATACAAAATCTAAACTAGGGATGGGCACAGGGTCTAAGTTAAGAATAAGAGCAGAAGCATTCCTTGTGAATAACAGTGAAAGGAC
The DNA here is from genome assembly GCA_022702515.1 of Ilyophis sp. 1 JC-2022. Classification (NCBI taxonomy): domain Eukaryota; kingdom Metazoa; phylum Chordata; class Actinopteri; order Anguilliformes; family Synaphobranchidae; genus Ilyophis; species Ilyophis sp. 1 JC-2022. The sequence continues at coordinate 58,375,962 of CM040400.1, read as the reverse complement.
ATAAATAATGGAGTTTCAGATGAAAGCCTTACCTGTCCTCTGCGATTTTCAGGCCGTCCTCATCGGAGGATGAGTCGGAGGAGGAAATGATGGCCTTGGACTTGATCTTCCCTTTGAAAGATGGGGGCAGGCGCTCGGGCTTGGCCTGGCAGGACAGGGAGAAGAATGAAACTTCCACACGTACGACTGACACCGACGCACAACCAAAAACGTGCAAAAAATGCATCTAAAGACCCTTTCGATCCTCTTGCGCTCTCTGGGCCTGCGCTGTTTCTTGGCTCTTGAGCCTTGATCTTCATCATCGCTGCCTTCATCCCCTCCCTTTGTGGGTCTGAAACACAAGCGAGCGAGCGTGTGGGTGTGGCTTAAGGGTTGGATGCTCTTTGTCTTCCATCAAAAACAAGCACAAAACTGCAGAGGACTGCTGGAATGCTGTGTCTCTGTACGAAGCCCTCAGAATTCAGTTGTTTTACTATCGCTGGGAATGCCCGTATCCTTTAGCCATCTCCCAGAGAGAAAGCTCATTAACATGAGGAAAAACAAAGAGAAACTACTACATACTACATACGGCAGATGAAGTACAGTTACTGTTTGCATCTCCAGGTTTTTATTAATAAATATCAGGATAAAAATCCGTGCAGTTATGCACAAACATGGACTCAATGAAGCCGCCACCCCGGGCTGTGGGGAGGTGTCACTCACCTCCTCCTCTTCTTGCGTGGTTTATCCTCTCCCTCCTCCTCCTGCTCACTGCCACTGCCAGCCCTCCTCTTCTTCTTCTTCCTCACAGGCAGGTCTTCGTCCGAGTCGTCGTTGACAAACTCGTCAAAGTCACCCCCCTTCTTGCGCTACGACAGACACGAGACCCCGCCCCACACAGTTAGTCAACAGCCAATAAAGATGTTGCGGTCGCATATTGTAGCATTGGCTCAACTGTGTGTGGAACCAAGGGCCACCGCACCAGCCCAGCACAGTGAAAATACATCTTACATCTGTCCAGTAAGGACAAAGAGTTTGTCTCATTTATACCACAAAACATATTGTTTAGGAACAATAAATGCACCTAAAATTAGCGTAGACTTTGATTAGTCTGCATGTGTACCCCAAAACTCCATCTCTGCACCCCAAAACGTCCCAGCACTCACTCGTCCGCCTCCTTTCCTCTTTTCTTTTTGGCTGTCCTTCATCCCATCTGCAAAGGAGAGGAGGTTCTTTGTTTTCTCCACGTACTGAGCTCTCTGCTCCAGCAGCTTCTTCTGCTCCTCCACCTCCTTGTTTCTCTTGTCCTCCTGAGGGGAGAGATGGGCAGCAGTGAGGAGCAATTTATTGTCCGGGGACAATTTAGTATTTTTGAGATATTATGATAACTTTTTGGTATAAAAACAAAACAAAAGTGTCCAATTTATGGAGTGAAGATATCTTGAGTATCCTTTAGTATGAAAGTGGTGTTAAAGTAAGTTTTTGTGGGAAACCCGCTCTCATATAAATTCCATGTGGTAAGGAAGTGGGATGAGTTTCCAGTTGACTGACAGTTTTATGACTTCAGGTATAACATGAGAATGTGCGGAAGCAGGACGGGTCAGACTGCGGTCACTGACCTGCTCCTTCATCAGCTGCTGGCGCAGCATGTCTCTCTCCTGCTCCTGTTTGGCTCTCAGCTCCTTCTCCTCCTCGTCCTGCTTCCTCGCCCGCGCCACGTGGTACTGAGCCTGGCTCAGAAGATCCGAACACTGCCTGCTCGGACACACGCACAGCTCTCAGTGCGGTCTACATTGCTTACATCTTATATCACCTTATATCAATATGTATTTAAATAATCTCCTGTCCTAATCCCAACCCTTCAGGGGGTGGTCTCTGCCAGTGAAAGGTTCATGAAGGTAACTCACCTAGCCTCTGTGGAAGCCAGCGCCAGATCGAATCTCATCTTATCCCCTGCCTTGCTCAGGTAGCTGAAGTACCTGTGGGAGACAGAGTGGGCTGTAGTCAGAGGGCGGTGCTGTAAAGTGGGCCAGAGATGTGGGCGGGGCTGTGGTGTGGGCGGGGCCATGTAACAGGGGGCAGAACCTCGGCGTAGGCGGTGCTCTCACCTGTGTGCCAGCTCCAGCTCCTTGACAGCGCTCAGCACGGCCTTCAGGTTGCTCTTCTCATCCTTCAGCACCAGAGTGGCAAGTCTCTGCAGCACCAGCGCCACGTTAAACATCAGCACTGTGTCGTTAGGGGCAACGTGACGAGCCTGGGGGGAGCCATGTACACAAGAGCGTGACCCACAAACTCACACAGCACCAGATTCACACACGCCGAAAACACGTACACCTGCCATTCACTGCTAGGTATTCTCCACAAGTTAAACAGATGAGGTTTTAGAGTGAGTGAGGAAGGCTGAGGCAGGGTTTTACCTTAAGAAGGGTCTGCTTGCACTCCTGCAGCTTCCCGCATTTGAAGAGCGCTCGGGCCAGGTACAGCAGCACCTCTGTGTTCTGGTACTTGTAGAACTTCTTCAGGCAGTTCTCATACTGCGCGCACAGATACCCGGCGTTAAACAGGGTTCCCACATCTACCTTTACCATTAGGTCCTCTCAAGGTCCCATTCCCTCAATTTAAAGGCCTCGTAAAAACTGTACAGTAGACTTTATCATGAGTGCTGCACCTCTATCATTAAAGCTATAAAATGTGGCCTCAATATCCCTGAAAATGAACACTGCCCATAAATTTCACCTCAGTACGAACCTCAACTTCTCAGAGTAGCATACAAATTCTAATCCAGGATCAGTTTAAGTTTCTCGAAAAAAGGGGAGGTCCCTACCATCTGCACGGCACTGATGTACTGCTTCTGCTCCACGTAGATGTGCGCCAGGTTCAGCCACACGTCGCTGATGTCCGCAGTGGCCTCCCTCACTTGGGCGAACACGTCGCGCGCTTCACGGAAGTAGCCCTTGTGGGCCAGGACTGCACCTGTGAAACAGAGAGGAGGACGTAAGTGCCACTGTTTTTAACACTTCCTCAGGGAGACCCCAGCTGGTAGCCACACCAGTGTCACGTGTCAGGGGCTCATCGGTACAGCATTGATACTGACCTATGCCGTTGGCAGCATAGAGGTTCTTGGCATCGTTACGCAGGACCTGTTTGTAAATGGCCAGGGCTCGATCCTGGTGGCGCTTTTCCTAAAGAAAAACAGAAGATTGTAAAAATTTTGCCATTAGAATGTTAGAAAACACACACACTTTGAGCCGGTGGGTGGCTCAGCCCATCCGTTCTAGCGAATGGAACTGGACCGTGCCAGTGTCGACTGTGGCAGGCAGCCCCGCAAGTGGACACACAATTGGATCATCTACTTTCAGGGACCATACACCTTTCAACTTCCAACATAAACTCCTCAAAAAAAGTTTGGAAACGTTATTTCGGTCGATTATTCCTCCCCTTTAATAATACCAATTGGTATTGTATTTTATATCGTTGGAAAGCCTGATTAGTCACCTTTACAACGAGGTACAACTTGTAAGGATCATGCATTCGTGGAATGAGCAACACAGCTAACCGTGTGGGTAGCGGCCCAAAAAAATGTGCCAAAATCCCCTGCAATATTCTTCTGTTGGTATTCACTCTCGTTTTGAGCTTCAAGTGCTGGCAGGTGTATGCCAGTGGGATGGAATGGGATGCCATCCCACAGCAGTGTGTGACCAGGCTGGTGACCAGCATGAGGAGGAGGTGCCAAGCTGTTGTGGCTGCGTATGGATCTTCCACACGCTACTGAGGTCCCTGACAGTGTAAAATGAATAAAGTGTAAAAATGGCCAATATGTGTTGTTTTTTCCTTATTACTGTGGGAGAGTGCAATCATCCAGTCCACCAAGCAACTCAAAACGAGAGTGAATACCAACAGAAGAATATTGCAGGGGATTTTGGCACATTTTTTTGGGCCGCTACCCACACGGTTAGCTGTGTTGCTCATTCCACGAATGCACGATCCTTACAAGTTGTACCTCGTTGTAAAGGTGACTAATCAGGCTTTCCAACTATATAAAATACAATACCAATTGGTATTATTAAAGGGGAGGAATAATCGACCGAAATAACGTTTCCGAACTTTTTTTGAGGAGTTTATTTTTTGATAAGTTCCCTCTAGGGGAGCAAGAAGTGTGGGAGAAAAAATTAAAAACATCACAAAAAGTGCATCAACGTCCTTCCCGGTAACTGGAGCAAGTTTCTTGCTCAAGGGAAGAACAGCAGTTCTCGAAGAAAATCCTGAAACCTTTTCCACTATGTGAACATCCCTGAGACATGCCTGGGTCATATACATAGATGGGAGACTCACCTTCTCCCGGTCCCGGGTGGGCTGGTGCAGGGTCTGCAGCCACACGTTGCCCAGTGCCAGCATTGAGTAGGTGTCGTTCTGTGTGGATGGCTGCTTCAGGATCCGCTCAAACTTCTTCTGCCCCGGGCCCCACTCCTGCTTAGCCAAGTGGAGGTTCCCTATCAGGGACCACGCATCTGGATGGTCCTGTAACAGGGGAAATGCATACAGGCACCTCCTGATTACTGCACATGCATATGCTCGGGATTGCTAAGTACTTAACCAGAGCATGCATTTAGTAGTAGCGAGTAGTGTCAGTGGGATTAAAATGGGACAAGCTTCACACAATGCAGTCAAATGGACCATGCAATTAACTCATACATAATTACAGGAAGATGAAGGCGCTGATTAAAATATCCTTGAATTTACAAACAAAAAAGGAGAGAAGGCTTGTTGATATGATGGGAGATACCTGATTGATCTGGAGGGCTTCTTTGAACCAATCCGAAGCTTCATAGAAGTTGCCTTTATCACGAGCCATAGCTCCAAGACGCAAGTAACCTGTTGTCAACAACAACAAAGTCAAAACTCCTGGAGCCGTGTGCTGCTGCCATCATCTAAGGCATTTTCTCTTTCCCTGCTACAGTTGAGGGTTTCGGCCACCCAAAATAATGTTTGTCACAAAGCAAGAGCACTGAGTGTTTTTGGTGTCGACAGTACAGTACTCACAGTCAACGTAGTTGGGATGCTCTCGGAGGATGTTCTTGTAAAGCTTCTCGGCCTCGTGGAACTCGCACATGGCCTCGTACAGGCGGGCCAGGTTGTATGAGGTGGTGACGGAGATGGCGTTGTAGTAGTGCTCGTCGTGCTCCCCCTCGGCTTTGGCCCGCTCCAGGGACGCCAGGAAGTATTTCTGTTGAAAGATGGAACAGAATGACCTTAACGACATTTTGCATTGTTTAAAATTCACTATGTAGTTTCGTGAGGATGAAGGTCCTTGCTCTGTTGTAAACAGGATCCAAAGTTGAGCCTCAGACACAGCTTTCATCATACACACTACATGCATCGTGCCCTGAGGAGCTCATATGGTAGGGCAGGACAATCACTTTTCCTGGGATTAATTTTCACACATGCTAACAAGCTGTTCTCATGAAATAACTAACAATTTCTCAATGAATGCAGAGATACTACACTCCACTGTGTATGGATTCTAATAGCATTTTAATAACCTCGTCAGGAACCTGAGGCAGCCCAACATTAATCATTGCCCTGTAGCTGGCCTACCTTGGCCTCTCCCAGGTTGCCCAGTCTGAAGTGCAGAGCCCCCAGGTTGTTGAGGATCTCAGGAGGGACATCAGCTTGAACCTTCTCCTGGAGAATTCGGGTGGCCGTGCCGTATGCTGAGAGCGCACCCTTAGAGAGAGGGAAGAAAGCATACCATTGGTCCACAGGGAGTCAACACCAAAACTAAAAACCAAAACTCCACGGGTAAGGACTCTACCTGTATGTCAGTCTGCTCCAGGATTTGCGCCAACTCGATCCAGGCCTCCACGTCGTCGGGGTACTGCTCGGTCACCTTCTTTAGATGGCCCTGAGACGGAAACGCAACACGCCGACATCACTTCCTGTGTGACGCCTCTACTGTTTCCGATTTACTAAACTAGCACTACAGAGTGTGAGTTTTAAAAAGACTAACTGCTTTTCTGTGAGCTCAAAGGTAGACTCTTTACATACTTTAGCGATGTCTCGCTTCTCCTGGTCATCGGACGTGGCGTACAGAGAGCCCAGAATCTTCATGGTCTCGTAGTTGTTGGGGTAGGCCTTCAGGACTTTCTCAAAGCACTGTGCTGCATTTTCCTTGTCCCTGCGGTACACGTACATCTGGCCCAGGCCAAAGAAGGGCAGGACAAAGGTGGACGAGGCAAACTGTGTGGCTTGGTAGTAGTACTGGAAGGCCTGGTCATAGTCCTCCTGAAACCCCACAGAAAAAACTGAGTTAACAGCTGAGGGGTCCCACAGCTTCCACTGGCCTTACCAACTTCTGAAAGATGACACAGTGGATCTGCATTTTCACACAATCCAATAATGAGTAATACGTATAAGAACATGAACCCTAATATACTTCATAGGTTTTTTACATTTGGGGAGATCTCTGTTTAATTTACAAGAGGAACAATAACAATAGCATTTTACAGGCTTTTTTTTTTAATCCTTTGTGAATATTAATGACAAAAAAACCTGAAAGGTTTTATATTTATTGTGTTCTTCTGGGCATACCAAAAGTGATCCAAATACTCCTATATGCAACTCACAGCCAAACACCAACTGAGATAACCCAACGAAAGCGCAGTGCTTACCTGCACGTGGAAGGAGCGGGCCAGCTGGTAGCAGCTCTCCGCCTGCATGGCCTCCACCTCAGTGTTGTGAAAGGCATGGAGAGCCAGGTGCTGCACCTTGCTGTAGTCCTGAAAGCAGACACAGGGGGCAGCAGGGTGAGAGGCTGATCAACCCCATAGCACAACACAAACTCAGAAAGCAGAGCCTTTCCTCTTCATACCTTCTTGAAGAAGAAGTGGTTGGCCAGGTGGTTGAGCACCATGGGGTTGCTGGGGTCGATAGTGTAGGCCCTGGAGAGTAGCTGTACCCCGTTCTTGATGGAGTCTGCCTCCTTGTTGTTGAGCTCCAGCACGGCCAGCCCCACCAGCGCCCCCACGCACTTGGAGTTGAGCTCCAGGGCGCGGCCGAACGCCAGCCGGGCCTTCTCCAGCTTGTTCAGCTTCACAAAGCAGTGGCCCATTCCCAGCCTCACCTCGGCTAACCGCAACACACGGTGCATCATATAATACTCCAGGCCACACCCAGCCATGCTCAAAAGCAACCATCAAATATACATGGGTACATAGAAACATGTCAAAACTATAATGGTATTATATAATGAATCTACAAGAGACATATTGCTCTTTACTACAACATAAACATTCAATAATTACAATAATCATAATATTACCAATAATGTGCAAACCGGACAAAGATTTATTATGTTATATAATGTGTATTTTACTACATACTGAATATTTCCCCATGTTGCTAAGGACCCCCTGGGACTCACTTCCTGTTCTGTGCCCATAATACATTTGTTCCCTATGATATATACGTCATCATAATGGCCCAGTAAGTTGCTCTGGATAAGTGTCTGCCAAATAAACAAAGGAATTCATGAAAAATAATAATAGCATACCTGGACATCCGGGGTTGGTGCGAAGGGCCTTCTTATAATAAGCCAGGGCCCCTCTGTAGTCTTTCTTGTTAAAAGAGATGCAGGCCTTACCTGAGAAAGACAATAAATGGGATCAAGACACAGACAACTAAAGATACACTCTGATGAAGGCTCATTTCAGTCGAAACACATTAGCATTTTGTGAGGTGTTGTCCATTTAATAAATGGCATAATAGTTTACCGTCTTATTTTTTTACAATTGGATGTGCGACCACTCTCTTTTCAGAGAACATTGAGTTTTAGATTTCCTTTTGGATCAGCACTGCTTGTGGAATTCCACTAGTTGAAGCGTAACTTTTTGTTAACCTTCTGTAGACAACTAAGGATGTTTTATTCCCAGCATGGACTTGATATTCAGCACCGTCTGATAAAAAAAATTTTTAGAAATGGAATTTCATGGTTGTAAAGTTTAAAGACAAATAACTACATGCTTCAAACAGCGAATGTGTTTTTGCAAGTTTGCAAGCACTTAATTTGAAGAATGAAACCGATGGACAATTTCATGTGCATTCGTCTTTCCTGAACGGGCTTTTATGATTGCCACTGCCTAGCCTTCAGCAGAAAAGAGGCTCCTGGTTTCACTGACCCAGCAGAGCAGGTATGTTGTTGGTCGACTGGTTCAGGACAAAGTGGAACTGAGCATCAGCCTGGTCCATTTTATCTCCTTCCAAAAGACAGAAGCAAGCTCTTCCCAGCAAGTGGTTCTGGTGGGTCAAACACACAACAATAACAACCACAGTCCATTAGAGGAGCGTGTCCACGAGTGTGGGTCATGGGCACGCACCAAATGGATCCCTCACTGAGGATAGAGCAACATAAACTACATATCTACCAATAAATGCAAGGCACTAGAACTATTGTCTCAACAAAAGGGAAATGTACATTTCCTTGTTCCCCGGTTCTTTTATGAGTTAAATTCCTAATTATTTTATGCGTTCAATAAAATCATGAAAGAATCATACAAGTCTAGAAAATATTTTATGAAATGTGTTAGAAATTTAAACACACTGTGCTATTTCTTACTCAAAACCTGGCCAACAGAGGACAAACGGATCATTGAGGTATTACAACAATGTGACCAGATACGGTTCAAAGTTTCCAGTCACATTCCATTCGTCTGGTTTGACGAGCGCACGCTCCTCACCTGGTCATACATGATGATCTTGTCGGCCATGGTGTACAGCAGGGTAGCCTGGGTAATGAGCTCCTTCTTGGCATCCTTGTTCTTCTCTTTGCGTGCCTGCTGGACATAGTAGGCCGCCAAGGTGTCCAGACATGTCATCTGGTCTTTCTCGTGGTCCCTGTAGTCCAGGTTGCCATCGATACGGGCCGCCTCCAGCAGCTTGACAAAGTCCTCTGTCTTCCCCTGCTTGTAGTACTCCAGCTGACATGGAAAAGGTAAGCATACATTAAATAACTTCCCTGAATGACGTAGACACAGACAGTTCTGTCACTGAACTCAAACACTGCCAGAGATGAGTGTTTTGTGTGTGCGTAGGTGTGTGGATGTACTTGTGCATGTTTACATGAATAAGTTTTCATGTCCAGTGAAAGTGCAGTGACAGTGATTAATGTGAGAACAATTCCCTGGATAATACTGCAAACAGGTCTTTGGCGAGACTCACCGCCAGAGCGATCCATATGTGCAACTGGGTGTGCTCCTGCTTTAGAATACTGATGACCTCATCCCCCTCAGGTAGCTGGTCGAAGTCAAGCTCAATGACCTGTAAAGAAATGGCACATAAATTAGGCTATATCTACTAGTATTTACCTGTAACTCCTCTCATTTTAATACAAGCATACTACACACAATGGAATATGGTTCCCTAACTGTGGGCTGGGACCTGCTGGTGGGTTGTAAGATAAATATCAAATTAAACTTCACTACTTCCATGCACTGGTGAAACTGTATTTTTATTTGTTCAAGGTCAAATAAATCTGCTACTACCTAAGTAATAGCCTTTCACTAAGCAAGCCGTTTTCGCAAAGATACGTAAAAGAGGCACCGACTGAGCAGTTTGTTTACAGAAGTCACATCATATCAGACAGGTGACCAACTTAGTGCTCTAAATGCCAGTTCGTCAGTGCACAATTTAGCAGCAAAATAATGACGTTTCATTTTTCCGTCGTATTGTCCATTACAACATTATTACGTAGTTTTAGACTGTACGTCCAGTGAAGTATTATTTTGGTAGCCAAGATAGTGACCAACTGAAGTAAACTGGGTCATTAGCCAGCTAAGTTACCCAACAAGCCGTACCGTTAAGAAAGGCTAAGGTAAACTATAAACATTAGCTAACTTTATTCAACAGCCACCCAATGATGTTAAACAGTGAGAAACAGGCTCGGTACGATTTTATTTTTGCATTATTAAGAGCCAGTGGCACTGCAAGACACCTGGCTCGCCAACAAGTACGGCCGTAATCAAATAACTAGTGAACTAGCTAGCTCGTTAGCTAACCACCAAAATAGCACAGCAAACTATAATCCAAACTTACTTCGTCTGTGTCCCGTAGAGGGATTTCAATGGAACCCCGAGACATTCTGTCGGCAGGAATCCCAGGTCTCTTCCCAGATTTTTGTCTTAAAATTCGCTAGATTCCTTTTCAATTTCTTCTGATCAGCTCGCCACTACTTCCGCTCAGACGGCTCAGAGCTTTTCCAAGCACTTCCGGGTGAAACGCAGTTGTCACTATCGCTGCCAGACGGTCTCTGATTGCTGCTTTTCGCGGGTTGACCGCTATAAAACAGTGAACCATGTTCTTTACAGTGGATTTATATGAGCGCAAACAGTGGAGTGTGAAATACAGAAGAGATGTGAAAATGGCACAACTTATGCATGAATTTGGTTCATGAAAGTTGTTGATTTGGTAGTTCTTGACAGAGCCAAAATTACTTAATCAATAAAAAATGTCACCAGTTCCTAATGGAATTATTTGTCATAGACACATTAAATAAATTGATAGCAGGCTCTGGAATCTTTCTAGATTCAGGTGAACTGCAGCCTTTACTGAATCTATTCTCTGCAATAGGAGAAATGGAAGGCATAGTAACCAGGTGCTTTGACTTAATTTTATTTTTGTTGTAATAAAATTTTATCATAGAATGATTCTATATAAATGTATTTTCAGACATGCAAATATAATGTAGCCTAGTTACTAACTGCAAATACTTGTTTCTCAAAAACTTGTTTATTTTATACCCTGTAGCATCATGGATGACAATACAGCCTAGAATTAGTTCTATACCGCTCAGAATGCAAGGTAAGTGTCTAAAATAATTGAAATCACCACATGCTGTACAAAGAGAGGCATTTGTATTAATTTGACACTTTGTGCATACTGGAAACCAATGTCAGACGGTGGCGTTTCTTATCTTGAGCTGCAGCCTGCCCTGTGCATTACTTTTTAAATTCCTGTGACCTGCTCAAATTAATGGAATTTATTCTCTATTTAATGATCAGTCAATTCACATATATTTTTCAGGATTTACATTTACTGTAAAGAAAGTCCTGTTGTCAATGAATGTTGTCAGTTTTAACAGATCTTATTATTTTATAAATTTTAAATTTTGTTGATGCAAACTTATAAGTACAGTCCATAGTCAATATTATTGTATTTATTTATATTTATACAGTATTTATTATGTAGTGGTTTCACGTACAAGCCCTATAAAGATCAAGCTAGTTAAGGTCCCTTTTAACCTTTGTTAAAGGTTCTAGGCGAGGTGATGTATGTTCGTGTTTGCTAATGGAGGGGGGGGATTTAGAAGTATGACATGTGTTCTGCAGAATGGCCCGAAACATTTGATGTGCAAAACTGCAGAGATAATTAAAAGGGCTCATCACACCATTATTGGGCTCTGCCCTGTGCATAAAATTGCATGCTGATCAGAGGCTTGTGATTGGCACAGTTCATGGCAGCTTGCGGCTAAGAGAGGGGGCTGTCCGTGTCATCTGGTTTTGATGTGTGCCCGTGATTTAACAAAACAGGCAAGTGCCCGGTTCTGTCAACATCATCAGCTTCCTTTGTAAACATCACTGCAAGAGTGGTTGCGAACCAATGCCTACCACATCTTTAGCACAGCCCTAAAATAGGGCTCATATGACCTGCATGAGTACGGACATACCGCAGTTGCCTCAAAACATATTCTTTGCATACTTCGAGAGGAGCTGTTACCAGCAAGGAGGTAAGAGCAGATTGTAATTTATTATAAAAATGGACTGTAGATAAAATACTCTCATCTCTGCATGAATTTGCGTTTGTGCTGCGTGGATTTTTGCTCCCTGTGCTGGATGAATTTACGGAGCTGCTTATTAGGTAAATTCATTATTGTATAAATAAAACTGTTGGTGAAGTGGGTTCACCATGATGTCACACAATCTCCAGCTCTTTCAGGGTGTGTCTGTGACAGAGCCGTGTAACTGTGTGCCACATTCTGAAGGTGGGCTTTGGGATACTGTGTGGCCCTAGCCTGCCTGGGGTTTAAGAAGTCAGCCTTGCTCTGCCTCATGAGTGGAAAAGCACGCCAAGGCTATGAAACAGTGTGACAGAGCCGTGGCAATATGAGAAAAATCTCAGACAGAATGGATGGGGGTCGGAATCTTAACTGACTGGCCTGTCCTAGGGTGAGTACGCACATTCCTCTCTGTCCTTATTCTGGCAGATTTGGTGGATGACTGTTAGGTTCCGAAAGATATTATTTCTGAGCTTGCTTGGTGATCCAATAGCATTGTGAAATTTTTTTGTTCTGCCGATGTGAAACTTTAATGTCAAATATGTACTTTTGAATGGGAATGGTTTGTTATGGGAGATATCATAACGTAGCAGGCCGTTCTTTTTTTGTGTTGTGGTTCACACAGCGGTTCACACAGCGGTTCATATGGCTTACTTCTTCTCATTTGTCCAGGGGGTAATGGCAGAGAGCAGCATGAATGGAGAGCAAGGTTCTTATGTGGAACAGCCTGAGCCCGAGGCCTGCAGGGGCCAGGCTGCAGAAAGTCCGTCGTCTGAGGCAGGAGCCAACCTCAGCGACAGAAAAAAACAGAGGATTCCGTCATTCTCCAGTGATGCTGGGCTCAGCTGCCCAGAGCCAGGCCAGCTTCTTGAAAACCATGATAGTAAGGCAAACAAGTTTTGTATGATTTTTAAAATAGTACCAATATTTATTTGAAACATGTCAATTGAGCTACACCAAGCTTTTGTAGTTTTCATGCTCTCAGGTCAGTAATGCAGTAATCTAGGAATTATATTTATTCGTGCACAAATATAAGATATTACAAATTGATTTGAGCATTTCGAATGAATTTGAAATTATTTAGCCTTCCACAGCCCCAAAAAAACCTTTGAGGCATATTTTTATTAGATGTAGATAATGTGACACTACACTTTTTCGATGTGTATTTAGCTTGCCATTTATTTTCAATGATGTTCTTAAGTTTGCACAATGATTCGATGATTAGAGTCATAACCATTTGGTGAAGGTAGTTCAGTCTTAAGGCCTACATCAATTTTACCCTGTTGTTCTGCATACAAAATGTTGAGACATGTATGTTTTTGCCAAAGGGGACCAGCCTGACACCCGTGAGTGGGAAAATGGTTTTGAGGAAGATGCACATTCTGCAAATGGGTTTTCAGAGGGACGCCTGCTCGACATCATGTTTGAGGCGTGCGACACAATGGGCAAAGGTGGAGTCTTTCGTGTTGTAAGAGGATAAATAGAAATATAGAAACTTTATGGTCTCAAATTTAACATCTGGGTTTTGTTGTGTCCCCAGGAGAGGTTCTGGTCTCCAGAGTTATGCAGTACCTTCAGGACATGACAGCCCAGACCCCTGACCAGGGCAAGCTGACCGCCCTGTACAACATGCTGGACCCCGAACAGCAGGACCAAGCCGTGACTCGAGAGGCCTTCCACTCCACCATGAGAATGTGGATCGCCCAGTGTTGCCAGACAAGGTGAGACCCACTCGCCCAGCAAAACCAGAATACAGAGACATACCTGTGCATCTTTATTTATTTTATTGCTTTATCTATCCAATTAGGTAAACTTCAAACTCAGCTCATTTTCCGGGACAATTGGGGAATCAAAGTAGGAAGAGATTACCAAGTATTGTTCAGCTAACCAAATGCATGCATATGCCCAGATTAAGCCATCACAAACACCCTTCTTCTTTCAAAAAGTGGTATTTTTAATGGGTTTTCGTGAGACAGGACCTTGGTATAACATCTCATCCGAAAGATGGCAGCTCAGACATGCCCCAGTGAAAATTATTTTGTTGAAAAGTCTGTGTAAATTTGGTGAAATGCCATCTCGCGTTCAGATGAAAAAACAGCAAAATTTGATTGGAAAGTGTTTTGGTTGGTGAGTGTGTTCTAGCAAGCTAGGATGTAGCAGGCTATATCTGGGTAAACCTGAGCTAAATTACGGTTAACCTGTGGTTAGCCTAGTCTATTTATGTCAAAACGTCTCCCGACCTAGATTTCCACCCCTCTAGACGTCTAAATTCCGACTTTTGCTCACTGGGGCTGTTCACTTTAAATGGGTAATTGCACTTGGATATATCACATTGTATTCGTGCAGTGTTAGCCTAATGCTCAAATACAGAATTGTTCTTCAAGTGTTATTTGCTAATTGGGCCTTTAACCCTTTGTATTGTTTCACTAATTTCTCTGAGAAACATCCTAAGCAATAATGTAAAAGCCTAGCAACATCGTTTATTATTTTTGTATATGAATAATTAGGGAGGAGACAAGCTACCTAAAGTTTCATTGAGTGCTTGCAAATCTTGAGCTTTTCTCCTTACATGCCTTTAAGCACTAGCTGTTTGTACAAAGGTGTATTCTGCTGTGGTCCTGAAGCATTACATTTATCCAAACATCCTTTAATCTCTGACCTGAGAAGTGAAGAAATGGACCATTCACTGAGCACACAAGAGGACTACTACTCAATGCAGGGATCCAACCTCACCACAGATCCTATAAATGGTGAGTTTCCTTCTCTGGTACATGAAAGGACGTGTTTCAGAAGCCAGTGCAATGACACCTGTAATTGTGTTCTGCTCTAAGGCAGTGATTTCTTTCCTCCCGGGAACGAGACTGATGCTGAAGCCAAGGCTGAGACTGAGGCCTTGAGTGAGGTGGAATTTTCAGAGGGTGAAGATGGGTGTGATTGGTCAGTGATTCACGTTTACCCATTGAGAGGAATCATGCTGATATTTACTGCTTGTTTTTCTGCTCCTGTTGTGTTGCACATTGGAACAGGGTAAGAATATGATGCCCGCAGGATTAGAGCCGCAGCTTGCTTTGGGGTTTTATTATTGTGTGACTGTATTATTGCTATATTACTATTTACTGATAAATCTGACAGGTGTGTGCTGGGTGTCTTACAAATTACTAATTGATATGGTGGACCCACAGCACATGACCATGCCATTAGCACGTAACTGTTTTACCCAATTAAAATGCTCTGACCACTGCGCATGCTCCTCCCCCTGACCGACCTCAGCGAATGGACAGACCTGTTAAGCACGGTGGCGGAGCTGAAGCACATGCATCGGCAGCTGAGCGAGCAGAATGGGAACCTGCTGAGGGGCATGGCACAGAGTGAGGACACTAACCTGCAGCTCACCCTGGAGATCGCCGAGCTCAAGGCCAAGCTGGCTGGGTAATGCACAGCACAAGCTCAGGGAAGAGTTAGGGACCTCTGTTCTAGACTGTAAGGAGAATGATAAGCCTTTATGAACTGAAGGACCCATTCTCCTCAGCATTCTTGTATGTACTTTTGTTCTTACGTTTGTATGTACTCGTGTCCTTATTTTTCTATGACCTGCTGTCATTGGGCCATCAGTGCACAGCGTGCACTAATCAGAGCCAGGTCCCTATTGGAGGAGCTGGATGAGGTCAGACGGGCCCTGAAAGAGAGCCGGGAGAGATGGGCCCAGGCCCAGGCCCGGGTCTGCACACTGGTATGAGCTCAGGGTGGGAGGGCCTTCAGGAGAGGAAGTTGATGGGAAATGTCAGTGGGGGGGTCATACATTGGCTGATGAGAGTGATGGTGGTTCAAAGAGTGAGACTTCGAGACACCAATAGCTGGAGTTCTCTTACTCTCACTGATTTCAACCAATTGTTGCATTTTGCTGTATACAGAAAAATCTTTTCAAAAATCAAACAAGTCAGTGATTTGATTAACTCTTGTGGCTCCACCCATTATGATGCTCACTCTTGTAATGGTAAGGCTTTTACAGTTAGTCTTTTGGATAGTGCAATGTTGCATGTCAATGCAACCCAACTACTGTCTATGGCTACAGGTTCAAATCCAGCTGGTGCATTACTCATATGCCCTTTGCCAAGGCACTTAAATTAAATTGTCTCAGAAAACTTGTACAAGTGGTTTACATAAGAAATACGTTAACCAAAATAAATTAAAAAAGAAAAGAAAATCAATTTAATGTTATTACATTACAAAAGAGCTGCTCGTGAGATGTTTTCAGCCAGTGATTTTGAATCATCAGCTTAGAAGAAAGTACTTAAGAAAGCTAAGAAATTTTTTTAGCTAATCTTGGGGCCTTTTAATTGCAGGCAAAAGAAAGTGAAAACCTAAAAGCTCACATCAAACTGATTGAAGATGCGGTAAGGAGAATCGAATCTTACATTCCCTTCATCTTCATGTGTTCTTACATCACTTACTTACCCATACTGTATACATCGCTTTTTTTCAAGTAATGTAAAACTATCAAATACCAAAAGCATACTGAAATGAGTAATGTTGTTGGTGTTAATGGGGGAATGTTGTCAGCAGAATGAAAAACTCTCCGAAGAGAGGACTTGTGCAGAAGGCCGTGTCAGCAAACTGATGAAAATGAATGCTGAAATAAAGGTGAGAAGAGTTTAGCTTGCAGTGGACCTACAAACCTGAATACCACGTGGCAAAAAAACAACTAAAAGCCATAACACTGCACAAATAACAAAACAAATGATGAATCATCCCATTTTGATTGCGTGCAGGAAGAACTTGATGAAACGCTGGTCTTATTGGCTGAAAAAGACAATAACATCTCCAAGGTGAGAAATGTATGAGCACGTGCAATATGTAGAGCCTTTATAAAACAAAAATAAATCTTTCTCTGTATTTTAAATGTTTCAAACCTATTCAAAATGTTGTTTTTATGTTTCTCTGTTAAAGAAAACCACATTCATCAATGAGCTGAAAATCTCCCAACTGGAGAACCTGAGAATCATTGAGGTATCAGCAAGTAATGTAAATAAATGTGAAATGTTTTGTCTTGAGAGCGAACTTTTTGCATTCAGGAACATTTTTGCATTCAGAACACTTCAATCAATACTCTGAAAAAAAATGTCCGTATTAACAAATGTTTTAGTCTTGTAATCATTGTTTTCTCAAAAGTGGAAAATATTAGCTTGTTTTAAATAACTTTTTGCTTAACAAGTGAAATTATCTCACCCCACTGGCAGATAGTTTGTCTTATTTAGCAAAAAAGTAACAGAAATAAGATTCTTTAGTCAAAATATAAGATTAAAATGCTTGTTAAGATTTGGATTTTGGTTTTATTTTTAAAGGGAATGCAGCAGGAGCTGATACGGTTTCAGGAGAATTTGCAACAGGAACTCCTGAGGTAGACAGGACATGGCCTCCATATATTAAACATCCTATCATTTGTGAGCTGTTGACATGTAAAGGGTAATAGTAAAGTAATAAGGCCTAACCTTGTAGACTTGCGACAAATGGAATTTATTTTCTCTTTGGTTACTTTCAGGCATAACATAACTGGTACTGTTCAGTGGGTACAATCATATAGTTTGCCATCTAGATGTAAAACATCATTCCTGCTGGGGGGTATACTATGAAACAAGATTACTGAGTTAGCTGGATAACTGCACCAAGTAAAACCTCCAAAATCTGGAACATGAACTGAAGTAAAAAGAGCTGTTCCGGGTTTTACTCAGTGCAATTATCCAGCTAACTAGATAATCCAGTTTCGTAGTATACCCCCCTGTTCAGTCACTGAATAATAATAATAATAATAATAATAATAATAATAATAGCAAGGTTTATTTGTTCTGTATACATTATCATACAATCTAAAAAAATGTGTTATTAAAAACAGCCACACATATGATGTACTACATAGAACAAAAAAGAGAAAGCCACAAAAGTAAAATTGGATAATAAGAGGCAAGGGCACATGGTCAGTATTACGAATTAAACGCAAACATGATGCCAAAACCTAAGCAGGCTTATTTGATGGCCTTTTCTGACCTTTTCCTTTCGTGTCTAGATGTTTCCCTGGTTACAGTTTTTTTTGTTTTGTGTATCGAGCAGCCTGAGAATTGTCGGCTGTGACATCTCCACAAAGACACCAGCTCAGGCCCTGAGCCTGTGGATGACTCATGTGTCCAGTGTCTGTTATGGACAGGTTTGACAGGTGTACAGCTGACTCTCAGAGCCCCCTGACAGGATGCCAGCCCGTCCCTCAAAGCCCATCTCTGCAGTCTGAGATCCAAGAGACGCAGGAGGTCTGGTGAAATTCTCCACACGGCCACAAGCCTCCATATATATTTTATAAAGCCATATGTCTTTTGCGTGCTTTACCTCCCAGCCACTTTTCTTAATGCAACATCACTAACACAAATTCTGAGGCTGCTTACATGCTGTATGTGCACATTTAATGAAAATTCCAATTTGCTTTTAAACCTAACCTTGGACATGCTCATAAACAAGCTTGTTGCTGACAACCTATATCATCTATAATCTGGCAGTGATCATTTGATTTTATGGAATTTGACTTTGACCAGCATTTGAGCAGACTGTGTATCTATGTCGGTGCAATTAGCAACAGCCATTTCAACAGCCACATCGTCCTCATGCTCTCAACAGGGAGAGAATATGGAGGGGGTGAACAGTCCAATCTGCGGCATCTTACCTCAGGACATCCAGAAGGAGGACATTCAGCAGGTTATGTACAAGATCAAGTCTTTGGAATTTGTCCCACTCTTCCACAGACAACATAGTGAGGCGGTGAGAATCCACAAGCACAAACCCCAGATGAATGAACGGCTTTGAGTCGAGAAATCGGGGCAACAGCATATTTGAGAAACTATAGCGTATAGTACTGGCATCTGCCTTGGTCACTTTCATTACCAACATTATATTGCGTCAGTCTGTTGTGTTCAAATGGTATGTATCATACAAGAATTAGTAGTTAATTTCTCCTCTTTATAAGGTTCTTGATTTTGTTTAACCTTTTCTAATTTTATTCAGGATGCCCATGTGGGCACCACTGTACTAGAGAGAGCCTTCCTCCAGTGCCAGCAACAACAGGCAAGCACCAAGCAACAGCTTGCAAATGTGTATGTGAGTTTTTACTGCTCCAAATATGTATGTGAATATTTACCTCTCATCTCATTGTCTATCTCAGGCCTCAGCCGTTAGCCACTGCTTCAAGAAAGTGCAGTCCAGTGCATTAATTGATCTTACAGGACTGAGATTTAGCTTGCATTCTTATGTTTACCCAGAGGTGTAAATTAGCTAATTGCTAATTAGCACAATTATTTAGCCAGGAGGTAGAACTAATTAGTGAAATGGGTGGAAGAAACACATGGCAGAACTTTGGATTTTACACCTCTGTGTTTACCAGGTATATTATGAATGCCTCCCTGTTTTCAGCCTTCTGTTGGAGAAAGTGTATATTATAGGGTTAATGGACATGCATTTGATAATGAGAGCCACAGTGCAGAGCACTGGTGTGGTGACAGCATAGGAAGGAAGGCCTGAACGCCAGGTGGCGTTTTCCAGGGAGAGGGAGCTGACACTGCAGAGGGCCCTGCGGGAGGAGGTGGAGGGGAGGCTGGAGGAGGCGTTACGGCAGACCCAGGAGGCCAAGAATATGGCCGCAGTCAACTGGTGGAGGGCCCTTAAGATGGAGGAGGACAGGACCAAGGCCCGGAAGGAGGCGTCCCGGGCCAGCCACGCCCGCGACGAGACTGTAATGAAGCGGCGGCAGGCCGAGGCGACCATCCAGGAGCTGCAGGACCAAGTTGGCCACCTGCAGGTGGCGCTGAGAACTGCCTCCCAGCAATATGGGAGCTCTGATGAGCGGAGAGATGCAGCTGTCTCCACGGATTCTGTGGAGGAAGCGGGTGGACATGTGGCAGCGGGGCAGAGCTGGGGACAAGACTTGGAGGCAGAGAGAGCGATGGAGGCATGGAGAAGGGTGGAGGCGACAGCGGGCCAGGCGGCAAAGGCTGCGGACTTGCTCCAGCTGAGCGAGGGGAGGCTCCGCCAGGCCAGGGAGAGAGTAGAAGCTGCCGCAAACAGGGTGGAGCAGGCTCTGTGCAGGGCTGCCGATGCCGAGGCCCAGCTCGACGAGATGAAGGCCAAAATCTCCAAAAATCTAGAGGTATACGCACCTACTACTTTAACTGGCAGTATCTGACAGTAATGATCACTCACCTTTAGGCCCAATCAATAACACTATCAGCAGTCATTGATTTTAATTGTACCTGGGACAGGTATGGAAATGCAGGCTCTGACAGGCCACACTAGATTGGTTATTTAAAGAATGATTTAGGGTCAACAGACGACAACCGGTAATGTGATTGGATGAGATGTGTCTTCCACACCAAGTCAACATATTGGCAATATATACCACTATTTGCATTGTGACAAATCCTCTGACTCAACTCTTCTACATTTCTGCGATGATTGCTGACCTTTATATTATTTAACCATTAATTGCAGTATTGATTTAGGGCAATGCACTGCAGTGTTTTGTCAGTTGCAGCGATCAAGGCTGGTTGATGAACTAACACTTTCCATGCTGTTCTTAAGTCCACAGGTCACAGTCGATCAACTGATCTGGGAACAGTGGACATCGCCTCCTCCAGGCACAGCAGTACAGAGAGACCCTCGAGCCCCACTGCACTGGAGTCAGTCAGCCAGTCCTGTCAGGTTACTCCAGGTCACCCATTAAACATCCCTCCAGGTACTGTACAATGGCCACAAACACCTGTGTATTAGTTACAAACATTTTGAAGAGACTACAGACCACATATTTAACAAGTGCAAAAATGCTTGACGAGCAGCATATGGTCCCGATTGCTGCTGTGCCTTCTACTTCCTGTTATGTCCACTGGGACCACTGTAGCCTGCAGACCATGGATCCAGTCCAAACCCCAAACTCTCTCTCTCTCTCTCTCTCTCTCTCTCTCTCTCTCTCTTTCTCTCTGTTTTCAAAACTCGAACTCGGTTGACTTAAAGATCAGTCACCAGCAGCTTTTTGCTTTTCCTCAAACGTGCATATTACAGAGGAAGAGGTGGTGCTTTAGATGAGTAAGTTAATGGCTAACTCTTATTTAAATACCCTTATTGCTAATCACACAACATTATCAAATGCAGGTTGCATAATATGATAAAATAAAGGCTAACCCTATCTGTGCCATCCACCACTGAAATACATGCAATGCGTTTGGAAATATTTACACGTACATTTACATGGTTGAGCAGCATAATTTATTTTGCTGGAAAGCTGTGGTGCTCTCATCTCTGTGGTGTTATAGCAACCCTTCAAATTTTTTTGTTGCATAGATTATTGCTTTAGTCACAATTATAGATGTAAGGTGTTGACTTTTAGCCTGTAGCTTGTAGCAACGAGTTTCTATTTTGCTTCACCAAAATGAATCATGGACTTTCACAATCTATGCAGATGTGCAAATTTGTTTTGCAAAAACAATAAGCAGAACTGATATATGGTGCAAGTTGTTGGGTGTTAGCTGATTTGGCAATAGGACAACCAAAAGTAGCTCTTACTTCCGCACTGCATTGCGTGAGGCTGGTGTCAAAGAGTGCAAAGTCCCCAACAGTTCTTGAATATGTGGTCAGTTCATACAGCGTCGTTGTTAAAACCTCTTAGAAATAGATGCTACTGCGGACTGTACTAACTAACGGACTGTACTAACTAACGGACTGTACTAACTTAACGGACTGTACTAACTTAACTTAATTCTCTTTCACTCTAATTTGAAATTAAGACTGCAGGTTCCATATGAAACAGAAAAATCTTACAATGCAATTGTAAAGTGTGTGCATAATTCATATTGCATGTATATTTGTGTGTGTGCGTGTGTGTGTGTGTGTGTGTGTGTGTGCAAGCATATGTGTGTGGTTGTGTGCAAGCATGGGTGTGCAAGTGTATGTGCATGCTTGCGTGTGTGTACCTGGCTTGATATGATGCTGAGATCGTGTCTCTTGTTTGTTGGGCGCTGCACAGTGACTGCTGCTTTTATGAGCTGCACGAAAAGAGGAAGCTTTGAGGGCCAACTGGGTTTCGGTAGAGGATCTGCAACACACGCACATGGTTGCCTGGTTATCGTTGCCCTTAGATATGCAAAAGAGGGTGAAAGAGGTGCCGCTGCCCTCTCCAAATGTATGCAGGGCCCTCGTCTGCATCCAAGCCCACTGAGTCACTTCAATGCGTCGCCTTCTGAAAGCGCCTCGCCTCATGTTTGTGGATTTCAGCAACAGCAGCTGATTTGCATGGCTAGTGGACCACATGCAAATTGACTCTGTCTTTCCGCTTCTGCATCTTGTTTCAAACAGGTGGGATAATTTCTCCGGCTACAGGAGGAGGCGACAGCTGCACCGAGGTAAGCTCAGAACGGTTTTATGATGCGAGTTGGACGAAAACACATAGAACCTGATTGATTATATTGCAAAAAAAGCAATGGAAGCTTTTATAAGGACGTGGCTAGTGTTTATTAAGCTGAAATGTTCCTTGCGTGATTGTGCCGTAGGTCTGTTTTATGTCATTGTTGGGAGTTAAAGTTTTAAGCTTCACTTGACGTTAAAGTCTTTTTTTTTTTTTAGTGTTACAAGATACATGTGCTACCTGAGCGAACACTTTGTGCACAAAATTAATGGCATGTTTAAATGCATCTATACTGGTAGTATCATTGTAGAGCTGCACTGAATTTTAATTTTCCATTTTAGTTGTTGGGGCTAAACTTTTTCTTGTCATCCCTGTTCCATTTGTGCACTCGCTTGGTGTTTGTTGCCTCGCTGTTGTCTTATTTCCCAAATAAGATCTTACTCTGGTATTGTCTCTGCACAGTAAAATGTTCAGTGTTAAGTCAACTTACAGAGTGCTTGTGGTCCCAATTGAACTCTGTTAGTGTTAAATTAACACTGGACATTTTACTCTGTGGTACTGTCACCCTGGACATTTTACTCTGTGGTACTGTCACACTGGTAACATCTGCAGTGGACGGGACTATTTTACCAGGGTGACATATTTACTCTACCTGGCTATTATTGGATGCTTGCATTTATTTGTATTTTATTCTTATTTTTATTCCGTATTAAAATAGACCGGCATCTAATGGAAGTTTTACACTTCACCAATTTAAAATATATTTTGTTCATACAATTATTTTGATTCAAATGAAGTAGTAAAGTTTCTGAGAAGAACTGTAGGCTGCATATCTACAGATGCTGGCAACCTGGAACTGGGAATCTAATATCTAATTTAATGCAGTGAAGATAAATTAGAAAGAAATGGCTGGAATGCTTTTGCTCGGCTGGTCCCCATTACCTTAAATCCGATCCGGGCACTGAACACCCAGAATTTGGATTAGCCTTAATCTCCAGTGTGCGCACTGAGCTGCCGGTCCATTTTCAACACCGGCACGGATGGAGAGTGAAGGATGGCGGGTGTGAAGTTCTGTTTTTAGTTTTTAGTGTGGTCGAAGCGTGAAGGTCCTTCCTGTCGCTAATGAAAGAGCAGCCCTGATAAAGCCAGAAATGTCTCTGGTAGTACACATTTCACAGTTAACATAATTATAACATAACTCATAGTGACCTTATTTATGTTGTATATGTGTATAAAATCTGTCATACAGAGTGGACACATAGAGGATGCGGTCAACTTTGTCCCTAATTTCATCAGTTTGTGATCTCGTATTCAGTTGGTTGTCTTTTACAATCGAAGCAAATCCTATAAAACCCCATTAACCAGTTTTTTTTTTTTTTGTCCCAATTCTGATATTTGTAGTTACTGTATTGTATGTGAAACATCTTTGAATAATCTTCCATTACTGAAATGCAGAGAACCAGACTCAGAATGTCACAGAACTCTCTGTCATTTCTATGTCTTAAAATACACACAAATGTCCCAATCTGGGGCTGTGACCATTAGTGTTTTTTTCCAAGGATGTCTCTCAGGTCAGCTACTTTTGCTGGAGTACACATGTTTAGCTTGGTGCGATTCTACAGCTAGATTATCATGAACAGTCATGGACTTTCAGATGTTTATGGACTGTCGGGTCAAAGGTCAGATGAGAGGTTTGTGTGTGTGTATTTGGATGCATATGCTGGAACTAAGCAAGTGTACACAAGTGTGAGTCTGCCCCCGAGAACAGGCAGGGGTCATCAACAAAGTTCCCTCATTCTTGAACAACATAAACATCAAACTCCAGATTGGTCTGACCGAGCCTGACCAAGCCCAACTTATTTCTGTACAAGACAAGTGGCTTATTAATAAAGCTCAACTGGCATATTTCACTCATATCTTTATCATTCATTTCACTTGCATGGCATAAGCCAGTTGTTTACAAACTGGTGGGACCCATTAGTGGGTGGAGAGATAAGTTGTGGAGGTGGGCCACAAAATACATTTTGAAAATAAACAACATACTTTGTATTGTGCACTTTCGATCATTACTCACGTCACTAAAACAAAGCAGATTCTCTGTATATGCGGTTGATTTGACAGAATTAAAATATTTGAATGCTGAACTTTATTTAAATACATAATAGTCTGCAACTTAATAAGGAGCAGGTCACAAAAAATGTGTTTGCTCATTAAGTAGTTCCTAGCCTCTCGACTTGGGATCGTGTAGTGTTAGCCTTACCCTGTCTGGGGGGCTTTATAAGAGTCAGAGGGGAGCAATCTGTGGAGTTGTGGGGGTCAGGGAGAATGTTTACGCACCGTGTGGTGAAGGCTGAGATTGGAGCCAACCCCCATGACGGATGGGCAGGAGATCCTAGGGAGGTCCTCTCAATCGTGAACAACCCCCCCCCAAACAGAGCAGCGGTCTTGGGCCCCGGAAACCTCCGAATAACTGCGAGACACAAATAGGAAGAGAGAGAGAGAGAGAGAGAGAGGGGGGTGGAACAAGGGTAGAAAAGAGGGATTTACAGGGAAGGGGGGATCTGAGAGGACGTGATCACTCTTCTCTGGGCGCGAGGCAAGTCGGGGACTGTGAGCTTGGAGAGCAGCAGCACAGCCAGATGAAACGTTGCCCTTAAATGGTAAAAGCTCCCAGGAGTGAAGTGGAGGCAGGCGGAGGAGAGGGGGGAAAAAAAGGAAAAGAAGGAGAGGAGAAGAGGGAGAAAAGGGACTCTGGATCATTTGGGCTTACGGTGGAAATCTCCCAACCGGAGGGATATAGGAACACTGTGGCACTACAGGGCCGTTGTGCCATACACCCTCATCAGAAGCTCAGGTAGGGTAATTATGGTTGGGTGGGAAGGGCGGGTGGGTTTTTCCACCCCAGCTCATGGATGAAATGTTGATTGAGTCCTAAGTGTATGCGTGCGTGTGTGTGTGTGTGTGTGTGTGTGTGTGTGTGCGTGTTCATGTTCATGTGTATGTGTGTGTGGGCTGTGTTATCGCCAAGAAGGCAGTTATATCTGCGTATGAGTGTCAAAGGGTTCTGTTTGTTGTAACTGATTTGTATCCTAGGGTACACTGACCTGTAACACTGCTTCACACACCAAAAGCCAATGTTTTGCCAAGTATTGGTACTGATTGGAAAGTGACCATTCTTCTGCTAAAAGTATATTTGCTGCTGAATTCAGACCAGAATGTTATATTTATGTGTATGAGAGTCAGGATCCTGTTTCCTTCTGATACTTCACAGCTCCCCTGTGATGGGAAATCATTTGACTATTGGGGAATCTCCCCGATATTTTTTATGACAGCAAATCTTTTTTTGTGAAAAGGTCTGGCATTTCTGCCTTCTCACTCTCTCCCCATCCTGTTATCTCACGCAGGGGCCATATAAACGCCACTTCCCGTGCTCTGTCCCGTACGCTCTGTGCTTCACACAACCAAATTTTAAACAAATCTGGCCGGCTATGGGAGCTCTTACATAACAGAGGGGCAAGGGGGAGGTTGGTGCAAAGGGCCAGAGCGACCACTTTCTCATGAAAATGCGCTAAGGCTTTGTCGCATCGGCCCCTCCAGTGGTGATGGGTTCACCCGCCGCCCCCTCTGGATTTGTTCTCCTCTGAGAGCTGACCCCCACGTTTGATGAAATGCCGGGATCCTTAAAATAGCTCTGGCCAAAGAGTAGTCTCCCACACAGCTTCCCTAATATATTCCCCCCTACAGGAAACAATCTGGGTGATTCAATTATACAGCAATATGTCTGGTTGTCACAGTCCGCTGGGTATCTGTTTGAGTACAGCTCTTCTGCTTACCCCTTGCCTGACCTGTTACGGAGCAGGTTTTTAAATGCGTTTGAACGCAGGGCAGTGGCCGCTTTGTTTGCAGACAACTCGTATTCATTTCTGAGCAAAAGTTTAAAGTTTATAACATCGCAACGCTGTGGCCATGTTTATGCGCGCAGATGGTTTTTTACTTACTTACTTACTTACTACTCTGTTCTTACTCTGTTTTTATACTTATTTCTATATTTTAATAATACGTTTTCATGGGGCTCTTGAGTGGTTCGGTCTGTACAGCCAGGTATCAGCCTGACAGTGTACACAGTGCCTGCCACATGCACAAGGCTGGGCCTTATAGCCCAGACATCACAGGCTTGAGCCTGGGCTGTGTCTTAACCGTGAAGATTATGACTAGGAGGCCACATCAGCTCTTTCCCACCTGGAGTAAGATGAGTGTACTAGGCCAGTGTGACTAACGTTAATGCTGAATATACCCCCCAACCCTACTCACCAGGTGCGTACGTGCTACCACTTGTCATCAGTGAGAGAGCAGTACCTCTTCTGCAACTACAGTAATACCTTGATATACGAGTTTAATTCGTTCCGTGACCGAGCTCGTAACTTGGTTTACTCGTATATCAAATCAATTTTCCCCATTGAAATTAATTGAAATACCATTAATCCGTTCCAGCCTCCGAAAAAACACCCTAATTTCTTTGTTACGTAGTTATAAAAATGAGAAATGTATTTATAAATAATAAATAATTAATACAAAACATAATACAAAGATAATAAAATAGAATATAAAGAAATAAACTGGTTCTAAACTTAATTGCTACATTATTATTCTTCACTTACACTTAATCTTCGTCAGTGATGTTTTCATCTTCATCAGTGACGTTTGCATCTTTTTCATTGATTTTTGGCTTTTTCGTCACGCTTTTCTGACTCTGATCTGCAGGGCGTTTCGATAAAAACCTATCCATGGTGGTTTGTTTCTTCCTTCCCTTCAGAATTTTTCGGAAATGCGTTAGGCAACTGTCATTACACAACGCCAACGCACGACCAGTTGCCACTTTTTCTGGATGTTTCTTTTCTATAAATTCTGAAAAAATTCTTTCTCCGCTTGCTCGGCTCGTAACTCGGGTCTAGGCTCGTAAGGCGAAGCAAGAAATTGTCCGAGCAACGGCTCGTAACTCGGAATACTCGTAAGTTAGTGCACTCGTATGTCAAGGTTTTACTGTATATCCTAAGTCTTCAGATACACGTGCAAGAGGATTGTACAGCTGGCGAATCCACAATGAGAGAAAAAGGGAGAAAAAGAGAACTCAGCCATAAGGGGCAGTAAACTATTGCCCGTCTGTTGTGACTCTAAGTGAACCGGGGCTTGCTGGCCTGGCCTTTATCTGGGACTTTATCTGGGAGTGGAGATCAGTATCCCATTCCCATCGTTGCTCTGTGCCAGGCAGTGCCAGGCCATGCGTGAGGCCTGATTTCGCCCCATGTAGGTGTTGGAGAGTGCAATCAAGGCCGCTGTGATGGAGGAGTATAATCAAGATTCCTATCTGGGATATAGCAAGAAGGCAAAGCTCTCAGGGATAAAAATATCCAAACCTTGCAAGTGCTCATTGAGAAAAAGATGGGTATTCAGATCCTTCCCTCCCTGCACTTATATAATTAATAGCAAGGGGATTTCAGGAAAACAAGCCGCTGGGATTCCATTGGTTATGCCCTGAATTGGACAGAAAAGCAGAGCAGCCCCTGGGTTGAGTGAGGTGATTCTGCTCTTGGATGCGATGCCTGTAGATGGGCTGCTTCCTGAAGTACACAGTGGGTGGAGCCTGTTACCTTGACAGCAGTCCTCAGATTAGAATCACACACAATGGCAAATATCTGAGTATATGTAAGTGACCTCTTACATGTATTAAATGTCTTAATGTATTCCATGATGATGAACAGGAAGTGGATGGTTATGATTTTCCTGATTGGCCCATAAGTGCCTGTGGTCTCCCCTCCAAATGTCAGTTACTGCTTCCCCCAGTCATGTGCTGATCCATTGATCACATACGTTTATTGTAGCTCCTAGTCCTGTCTCAACAAGTGTCTCCACAGTGAAATGTAGTCACCACAGGTTAGGAGATAAAAAACACTATAAATAACTTTTAAAACATTTTCAATAATAATATTACTGAGGTCTTTTAGCAGGTTTAGGTTAAATTTTTATGGCTTTATAAATATTTTTAAAAGACCACAATACAGAATCAACCCCCTAACTAGTGAACATTTTTTACAAAGTCCCCCAAAGTTAAATACAGCCATCCATGATCCTGGCTGCAGTATTGGGTTATGCTGCCAAAACCAAAGCCTTTAGAAACTTGCTGTCCAATGCAGTCAAATGTCTCCCCAAGACTATTATTAGCATTTATCTTTTTTGCTGGTCTAAGCCTTATTTTGGTAAGGGGTTACTTTCCTTATTTGGTAATGGGGTCTACTCCCCTTGAACTAACAGCATGAAACTAATGCAGATGATGATTATTATTATTAGTCACAGTAGTAGGGGTAGTAATAGCAGTAGTGTAAAGTGGTAAACAAAACATTTCTCAAGCAGTTTCTGTTTCCTTTTGGAATTCTGAAACGTGATTTGTTTCTGCATCCTCGTTCACTAAGTCCACAGGATCTGAATTCCTCTGAAAGTGCCTCAAACAAAATGAGAACACTTACACAACAAAGGCCTTTTATGGGAGTTATGTGTAAGGTGAATGGTAAACTGGTAGGTGGCTGTGTCTTCTGGTAGAAATCGGCCCTTGCACTCGCTCAACCTGCGTGGCAGGAGGAAAACCTATCTATGCAATCTGGCCTTTCAATGCTGTCTTTTTGACTATCAAAACACTCTACCGGTGATGCCCATCTCATCGACTGAAAGAAGCCTCTGATTAAAAACAGGCTGCTACTTGGCTAGTGATCCTAATAGCAAGTGTGTAACACTTCTCTTAGTCCAGGGCTTTTATTATGAGAGATTAATATGCTGTCTTTCTCTTGATCAGGACGGTAACACTTTCGGAACAGCTTGCCTTACTGATACGGCAACACATGCCCAGGTCCCGTCTGGCAGCGGTGATTCACAGCCAAACAGCAGAGACAATGACAGCACAGGACCTCATGTGTTAGGTAATGGAGTCTTCCTTTTACAGCCAAAACACATGCTTTAGGCTCTACATCATTAGTCTCATTAACCAAAACCACCCTGTGTTTATCATTTTCTGTTTAACCCTTGGGTTTAATTATCCCTGTTTAGTCCCTGGTGTATATCAATTCCTGTTTAACCCCTGGGCTTATCACTTCCTGTTTGGCCTCTGCGTTTATCACTTCCTGTTTGGCCTCTGGGTTTATCATTGCCAACTTGGCCTCTGGGTTTATCACTTCCTGTTTGGCCTCTGGGTTGATCACTTCCTGTTTGGCCTTTGGGTTGATCACTTCCTGTTTGGACTTTGGGTTGATCACTACCTCTTTGGCCTTTGGGTTTTTTTCTATGGGCTCTATCCTCTACTCTCAGTGCATGCAAGGACACAGACAACACTTTTGGAAAGCTGGACCGCCCACAACAACCCGGCACCAGAAATCCTACACCTGGAGACACGCCCTGCACCTGATCACAAGAATGCTCCAGAGAGCCACACCCCCAAGCACACAGCAGGGTAACATTCACATTCACATTGATGTTCACAATCGCACTGACATTCACAATTTGCATTCATACACACGCACTCACATTCTTTCGCCATTTACCGGAAAGGAATCTCCAGTGTTTATAAGAGAGAGCCATTTTCTCACACACGCAGTGGGCCCGCCGCTATCTGAAACTGTGCAGAAAGCTCTGTGTTTACATCGTCGCACGCCTGGGCCAGCGGCACTCCTCCTGATCCTAGGCGCTTTAGTGTCAGCGCACTGCTGAAGTTCCGACCTGTCGGAGTTTATCACTCAGACCTCTTATACTTGTGCTGGAGCAGGAAATGGCTCTGCTGAAAGAGATCTCAGTCATTGCTACTCTGATGCTGCAGCACTTTCTCTCAGTTACATTTTCAATGGGGGGGTTTTTCCATTAATGTCCATATCTAAACATTGTTCAGGAGTCTGACTGATCTAATACCAGAGGTTCCAGCCTGCCATGACAGCTGTCAGTCAGAGCCAATAGACAATGGGTGGAGCCAGGCCGTACTGACTGAGAACCCCACTCCTACTGACCCAGTGAGGGTGAGTTCACATACCGCACACTCACACTGTATGTAAACCACAGTCTGTTCACTGTACATCACCCAGAAAAACTGATTTATTAAAAGCCATTTCTAGCAAGATGCTGGCAGTAGCATGGAAGCACATGGAATGGAAAATGAAATGTTTTAATTATTTACTGTGGAAACTGTTTAGGTTTAGACTGCGGAGTGGTTTCAATTTTAATGTAGGCAGGAAGCCATTGCAAAACTATATGACAGGAAGCTGTCATAAAAATATGAATAATAGTCATCATCATTATCATCATTATCATCATCATCACCATTCTCCTCATTGTTATCATCCAGGAACCCACAGGCAACCAGGTGTTGACAGTGAGAGATACAACTCTGCTCCAAGTCACTGGCTCGTGGGTGAGTACATTGGAGGAGTGAGCACGCTCTATCTGCAGTGTTCCTGGTGTGGGGACGCTGGTAGCATAGCGACAACTGGTGATTACAAATTAGGGAGCAAAAAAAACAGGAAAGGTTAGTTTTAAAATGAGCTTGATCATCACGATTGATTAGTAGTGCTCTAGGATCAGAGCAATACATTGAGACGGTGGAGGATCTGGGGGGGGGGGGGTTGTCATAGAGGAACAGAACTGGAATGGGAAGATGATGCGATGGTGGGGGGTGGGGCCTGCCGAACGGGCAGCAGCAGTGATGAGGACATCGGCGGAAGGAGATTCCAGTGAGAACACAGCCCCTCTTATCCCGAGCTGTGTTTTTCAATGATGACATGCCTGATAAGACCAGTTCTCTGTCAGGGGGATTATTTATACTATGGGAGATATGGTGACATTTTCCCACTGTGTCTGTTACCCGTCTTTTCTAGAGTTGTACAAACATTCTATTTGGCATAAATTTAAAAAGGGTACGCCAAATACCAAACAGATTCTTGTCGAAATCCGCGTATCTCCCCTCTGCATCTTATAGATGCCTATGACATTTTTGTGACAGTGTTGTGTTTTTTTGTAGTTAAGAGGAACACTCTCTTTACACTATGTTACATTCTGATTTAGGCTATCTTTTACAAAACTATTTTGCTTAAGTGAATGGTACAAATGTAACAGGGACCTATTTCCAGTGATTTCTCATAAATGTTCTCATCAAGTTAGACTGTAGTGAGCTAAAAGACAAGATGGAGTTAAATTCAGTAAAATCAATCAAGTATCGGCTACAGGTCAGAGTTAAAGCCTCCCATTATCTGTATACTACATTGCGCTCAAAGCTAGAACAGATGAATGGATTTTCACATCCTCGCTACACAGTACCTTGAATTCAGGCACGAAGAAGGATAGACTACTTTTATACACAAGTGCAAATAAATCTGTGTATGTAACAAAATGCTGGACAATGTTGTGATATAAAGAAAAAATATTATTCCAAATGTAAATATCAGCATGTTAGCAATGCAAGTTGTCAGAAATACCGCTCGAGAACCTCTACCCTATAACCTCTGATGTAATTACTTCATGTTAGTAGTCAGATTTCAAGAGAGATTTCTTTTAACACTATAGTTTGAGGCCACCCACCAAGGTTAAAAAGTGTTCCAGATCTCTTGTACACTACCTCTGAATGTAGTGTGGAAATCTACTGGCAAATGCTCATTCAAAGAGAGGTGTTTCTGTTTATAAGTTTATAAAAAATCTTATGTTTAAGGTTCCTTTTGCCATATCTAGATTCCATTATCAATGTTTTTCATAGCCCTGGTATTCAAATCACTGTCCTCAAGGTCCAAGAACTGCTAGTTTTCAACCTTTCCTTTAGCTGGG
The DNA here is from genome assembly GCA_022702515.1 of Ilyophis sp. 1 JC-2022. Classification (NCBI taxonomy): domain Eukaryota; kingdom Metazoa; phylum Chordata; class Actinopteri; order Anguilliformes; family Synaphobranchidae; genus Ilyophis; species Ilyophis sp. 1 JC-2022. Next base: position 58,343,884 of record CM040400.1, on the reverse strand, counting down.
AGTCAGGTATGAAGGCAGTCTGGCCAATCAGTAGCTCTAATTGTTCAGTTAATTACCTGGGAGAAAGAAAACCAGGGCCGGATTTGGAGTCGAGGTCCAGATTTAAATATCCATGGTCTAAAGCAGAGAAGGGCAACTCCAGGCCTCGCGGGCCAGTGTGTATGCATGTTTTTACTGCCACCAGTTACCTCGGCTCAATCAGCTAATTAGTCATACACACAATCACCGATTCACTCGTAAATTACAGAACGATAAAACGCTACAATACACGCATACCGGCACAAGAACATTCATCAGCTGCTCTACATATCGCGGATATGTAGATTAAAATATCAGATCATGTAAACGATTGGGCTAATTAAATAATTGTTAACTGGAGGCAGCAAAAACCAGCTTAAACAACGGCCCGCGAGGCCTGGAGTTGCCCACCCCTGGTCTAAAGATACCACAAGCTGGTTTATTACAAAAAAGCAATACCTACTTTCCCTGGATGGCGCTTGAACTGAGCTACCTTGCTGATGGATCTGTGTAGCATAGCTGCGGTGACAGTGTCCATGCCGTAGGAGAATCATGCACCCCCCATTGGATTTTACAGCATTACCTCATCTTTAGATTCCTATCCTCCTCCTCTACCTTTCATAGGCTGAGGCAGTGACCAATTTTGTTCAGATTCTTACGTCTACACATTCCAATCAAATAAGCCTAAATTTAGCTAAAGGAAAAACATATTCATGGTCTCCCAGCCTAACCCCACTTATTCACCCGCCATTTTTAGGAAAAGTCTGTTAGTCAGGTCTGTTTGGCCAAATAGTTTCAGGCTGAAGGTCACAGAGCTGTCGATCTCTTTTCTGAAGTCTAACGAGCTTGAGCAGAAAGTCCACAGCAGTGCTTTGATGAACAGTATACATCCCTCCATAAAGCATTCCTGAAGCCTGCATGAAGCCTTCATTACCACAGCATAGCATCTTAATAAATGTTTAATCATGTTTATAATGAGCAGGGATTATCATTAGAGGATTGTCTCTGACTTAAGTCAAATGACATAATATGCTGCATCACATTAGAGAATGTTAATTGCGTGTGTTATGCCATTGTTTATAAAGCAGTGCGTATTAATGTTTTCAAAGATATCATGTTAATAACGCCATTATTCTGGACATCGTTAGGAATGTGCACCGAGTGTAATGTTTTGTTTTATTTGTTTCTGCCAAACATGACTGCACTGGTATGGAAGTACACAGGGAAGCCTGGTCTAGTGGTAATGGCCTGGGAATCCAGACTGAGGGAAGGGCATAAAACTATAAGCCAGAATCTCTTATTCATAAAACTGTACCAGCAATGCAAGGCCTACCTTGCCATCCCTGCAGAAGTCTGACTGATGGTATATGGGTCTCTTTCTTATAGTAAGTAAATGCATTCTGAATTTAATCAATGGTTGGTACAAAGTTTGTGTTAGTGTGACGATCAGCAGTCATGTGTCCGGAATCTTTTAAAATTAGTCAACAGTTGCAGTCCTGTGTCTGGTGGCGCTTTGTTTTAGCTGGTGTTGTTATCACCTCTTTTGATCCTTCCTGATTGATCATTGGCTCTTGCCGATTAGCTGTTTTTTTTCTGTCACTGATGTCATCTTTTGCTCTTTCACGCCGCACCAGTCCAGGTTTGATTCTTTCTACCTGAGGGCTTAAAGCACAACTGAATTTGATAGAACTTTGGGTTGTGTAGTTACCTGGTCATGATATGAGTCCAAATGGTGGCGAAATATGTTTGTTAGTTGCTCTGTGCTCCCCTGGGGTGATAATCCAAAATAGGGTATTTGTCGATCTCCATTAACTTCTATGGGGCAGCTAAAACGGTCTCAAAATGATACTTTTAGCATGTATACGAATGCGAATGAAACGGATTCTGTCAATACAAACAATAACCAGTTCTCTTACGTATTTTATAAAAATTATTTATAAAAGTATTATTTTCTTCAATGTTGTTAGCAAGCTACCAGAAAAGAGTAGCAAAATGTTGGCAGGTCGGTTTGTTTACCATAGATACTGTATATACTACCAGGAACGCTTGCTTCCGTGGAAATTTGGACCAATGAGTGGTTTCTGACACATCGCCGCATTAACGCTGTTTCTGGCGCAAGAATTACCTACCGGATCTACGTTCCAAATAAAATAAAAGAAAGGAAGAAAAGGGCCATTTAATTTTCAAAAAGAAATACGTAAGAGGACTTTTTATCATTTGAATTGACAGGATCCTCTTCGTTCGCGTTCGTATACATGCTAGAAGTGTAATTTCAGTTTTAGCTGCCCTATAGAAGTGAATGTAGAGCAACAAATACCCTATTCTGGATTATCACCCCAGGGGAGCACAAAGCAACTAACAAACATATTTCACCACCATTTGGGCTCATATCATGGCCAGGTAACTACACAACCCAAAGTTCTACCAAAGTTCAGTTGTGCTTTAAGCCCTTCATTAAAGCAGTACAGCTTTAAACTGCTCACCAAATACAGGTCCTCTCAGCGATCTGGCAGTAGCTTCAGCACAAGCCAAGTTCCCCCTTCACTGAAAAGCAGAGAATGGTGATAAACCCTTTCAGCAAAACAGTGGTTTGGAGTGTTGTGATGCTTCCCACAGCCCATAATCGAACCCTGACCATGCCAGTGCTGCATGTGTCCAGCAGCCCTGCAGGTTCTCGGTTTCATAGTCCTTGTTGATATGCAGTCTATAGTTTATCTGCATCAGCTGCACAGTAATTGTGGTTGCTCTGTGCCTATGTTAGTTTTGTACATACTCCTCTTGGTGTATATATGGTGTGTAATGTATCAAGCAATATTAGCCCTGTGACTCACTCTGCATAAGAGGATCTGCCAGACAAAGAGATATAATTAATACATCTTGTTCTCATAACCCCATGAGCAGTGAAAGAGATAAGGAGTTGGAACAACCAGGAAATCAGATTAGACAATCCAACCCTGCTGACAGTCAGAATAACCTGCATTACAGCCAGTCATAGGCAAATGTGTCAGTAACCACAATGGATGAAGTATCACCAGTCTCCTCTTCAATGCGATGGCTAAAAAATGTGTGTGTGTGTGTGTGTGTGTGTGTGTGTGTTTGTGTGGGTGCACGCACTGTTGTTCTAGGCAGAAGAAGACCCCATTGAACAGTTTGCCACCCTAAGAGAACGTGATTGGCTGACTCAGGCAGGTATCACCACCCCCAGCCCTGCCTCTTACATTGCCGCCCAAGCCACATCTGTCTTCCTTCGAGCTCCCACCATGCCCACCCTCCCAGAGGAAGAGGAAGACTCTCCTGAAGACCTTGACAGTGCCAATAGCTCACCTGTCACTGTGAGTGGTGTACCTCTCTCTCTCTTATACCCTACTCTCATTTACTCTCCTTCCATCTCGGTTCATAAGCAGCCCATTTTGGCTCTTCAGCAACAGTCATCACAAGCACTATTAGGCGTGCAAACATTGCAGGAAACGGTAACCCCTCTAAATGCTCTCTGCACAGAGCTTTGACAGGGCAACCCACAGGAAGCTCTTATATTCATTACTGTTATCTTGTGTCCATCTGGGAAGTCTCTCGCACAGCAGAATGTTGAGTATTAATTCAATTATATCGAAGTTCATTTGACTTCAAAAGCCACATAATGTACTCTGGCAGAGTAAAGCATACTCTATGACAGTTTATTTAACACTGATCATTTTGTTGTGTGGAACTTTCAAATCCCTTCGGCCGTTTACTCAAAGGACTCTGCTTGAGATAGTATCTTTTGTCAATTTAAAATAAAGTTTGGATTATGGCATTAAAATAAAGTTTGGATTATGGCATTGTGTTCTAGCCTCCCCTTGTTTTGTCTGTGCGCATGCACGCAGACAGTAGTGCCGTTGTTGTGGTCCGGCCCGGGTTCGGACAGCACGTCCACTCTCACCTGAGGCACTGGCTCCACGTTTGCAGGGTGGCCTCTCCTCAGATTTCCCTTTGCCATACCTCCATTAATCCTGCCTGAAATGTTTATTGAACCATGCAGGCATTCACATTGTGGTCTGCCCCTAAAGTACATTTTAAGAGCCTTTTTATGTCAAACAGCCCGGTCCGGCACACCTCCCAGATGTGCTGATAGATGAGCTTTAGCGTTCCCAGGGTAAAAGAGTACAGCACTGTCAGTAGCTAGCTGGGTAGGCCACAGTACTAGGTGGTTTATCTGGCTGAAAGAATAGGCTTTGCCAGGAGACATCAAAGGGTTTTCGAATGAGTTACTCTCACGAGTCTTCCTCTTCTATGTATCAGAGAGAAAGAAGCCAATGAACTTTGTCTTAGTGTATCTTAATATTTCATGATGGAAGGAGCATGGATACAATTTCAAACAGACAGACACTTGAAATGTACTTAATGCTTTATTTAACATTAAAATGCATTAATGCCGGGATACTGGATAGCTTTGTTTGTTAGAAATGGTATAAATGAAGCCATTTCATTTATACCATTAAAGAATGTAAAGAAGATATCTCAGGCCATTTGTAATATGTTGTGTATATTACCAATTTTTTTATTTTTGCATAAGTCTCACGTGAGGCGGTGAGTCAATGTGTTTCTTATAAGCTCCTCTCTGTTCCACTGGCTGTTTTGAGGCATTTTTGAGGAAAAGCCTGCGCAGAGAATGCGGATTCCTCAGCTGGAACATCTCAGTAGCTGCTACTCAATCCCCGGCTGATCAGAGAAAACCCAGTAGCTTCCTGAAATAACCTCAGCATCACAAACAACCACTGTTTATTTATTTTTTCCAAAGTGCTTTGAAAGAATATGTTTTTCCTCTGGGCTCACATAACCACAGCTCTGTTAAATAACAGTAAATCTGGACATTCAAAGGGAATCAACTCCTTGGAGCCCCTGTTCCATGACCTCTGACCCCTAACCAACATTGCCAGAAAACAAAGAAAACTTGAGCTTTAACTTCAACACACCAGAAAATATGTTTTCACCCTTAGTTGTATATTTTGCCTATACTGTATATTGTATATAGTATTATATACAATGTCCTGGAATTTAGCTAGAATTATTTTTTTACTGTGACAGAAGGCATGGTGTTTTGGTATTTATTCAGGTTCAGAAATTGAAATGCTAGAATTATTAGTCTGACCAGCATTTTTTTGTTTTGTCCTGTTTTGTCAGCAGTGCACACCTGTTGGACATAAAGTGGTAACCATGGCATTCTCTGCACCGTCTATTGTCTTCTCAAGGCAAGATGATCTTGGCAACCAAGACCTTGGGCAAGCCAGGTACGCTAGTTCTGCTAATCTGAGGGCACGTGCTGTTCATTTCTGCTGCCTTTATTCTGCCATACATTCAGTTATGTTTTAAAAATTACACCCTCTCTAATAACTGCCATTAAACCTTGAGTGGAATGGAATCATTAATCCTCAACATCCTGTTTTTGTAATATAAATATATTATATTATTTTATAGTTCAAAAACAACATAGTCTTGCCACTTACTTTAACCGTGTTGTGTTTAAGGAAGAATGAACAGTTTAGGTAAGTATAACTTAACTGAACTAACTAAACACTGGACATGAGCAGGCTGTTTTTAAACAAGCTGATGTATCTCATATTGATAGCATTTTAAAAGGTTCCAGGGCTGTGGTATTTAAGGAAGTAGGATTAATGACTTCTGCAAATATTTGGGAAGAACACTGGCTTACTGGTTTCACAAAAACCAAGCTTGCGTAATGCCAGTCTCCATACCAAAGTGACTCATTTAGAATCGTAAAGCTGTGTGTAGCCTGTAATTCAAGCCTTTGTGACCAACGGAGTCAGATCACCTTGATAGAGGTCCCGTTCATATTCGGGCTGCAGGATAGTGACGATATTTCTAAGGTAAAAGATTTAAGGAGCTTAAGTTAAGATATTTTAATGTAAATTTATTTCATTAGAACATGAAACTGAACATTATTTGGTTTATTCCATACCCTGTTAATGGAATCAAACCAGTAAACCAATTTCCCATGTGCCAGTAAACCAATGCAACAATGTGCGATGCCTAGTAAAGCAATCAGGCAACATGTCTGGTGCTGAAATCCACAAGTCACATGGTGGTTACCCAGAATGTCTACAATGCTCCTGATCACCTCATAGGTTCCCATAGTACCCTATCTAAGTTATTTAAAGCCTTGATAATCAGTTCAGCAATGTTTTGTGTTTAGTAGGGTTTGATACCTGAGAATGCTGTGCTGTTCATATGTGTTCATCCACTGCATTTCTTGTGTTTTTAAATAAATATTTCAAATGTATTCCCTGTAGTCTGCAAGGCAACCTTCACTCTTTTCTCACAGTTTAACATTGGTGCCCCCTTGTGGCCCACCAATAACTCTTCCACATGGTATGGCTGCTGGCATGCATGTACACTTAGCTTGATTTAACGAGCCTGCCTCGAGCCAGCCTGATCACATTAATCTTAAACCGTTGTAGCGAAACAAAGTTAACATGCTAATTTGAGTCTGGCTGTCTCAAGGCACAGACGTAATTGTCCTTAATGAATCCTGAATTAAAGGAAATACCCACCTGTTTGCCAGCAAATATTCATTTAAAAAATAAATGCATGTCGGGATACCATTTAAGTGCACTTTCAAAACGTTATTACAAATACAAAATTATTATATTACACAATTTAACTAGAAATATAAATTCAGCTCGGCTGTTATATACTCACTGATAGAATGGTGGAACAAGACTGTGAGATTCAACAGAGATTGCCTTTAAGACTGTAAACCATGGAAAGAATTGGTCATTAACAATTGAGTTTACTGCAATCTCTTATTGTGGTTGTCAGTTTTTGTGGTTACAATGAAAGCGTTAGCATTTGCAGTTATCAGTAAGTGGCATGTTTGCTAACACTCTATGTTACCGTTTGCAATGTGATGTAAACGCGTGTCTCCCACAGGCCCCACAGCCCCAGGCCACGACTCTCCCGAAATACCTCCTCAGGGAGTCCCATCACCACAGTCGGTAGGATGACCAAACACTGCCAGACTACCATACAACTAATACCTTTCACATGCATTTTGAGAGATATACAGGTGCAGCTCAAAAAATTTGAATATTGTGAAAAAGTTCAATATTTTTTGTCACTCATTTCAGAAAGTGAAACTCATATATTATATAGATTCATTACACATAGAGTGAAATATTTCAAGCCCTTATTTCTTGTAATTTTGATGATTATGGCTTACAGCTAATGAAACCCAAAATTCAGTGTCTCAGAAAATTAGAATATTTTGCTTTAACATATTTTTAAAGTATCATATTTAATATTTGGTCGCATATCCTTTGCATGCTGTTACTTCCTGAAGTCTGTGACCAATCAACATCAAAAGACTCTCGATATCTTATTTTCATGTACTGTTACAAGCGATATTATAACCTCTCTGCATTTGAACTGATCTCTATGAGAATTGGGGGGTAAGACTAGATTCAGCTGTAAATTACGCTGGTACAATATGGAACACATGACTGGCGAAATGGCTGTACATCATCAAGGGTCTAAGGTATCAAACGAGCCCCAAACCATCACTCTGTATGTGTAATAAATCTATATAATATATGAGTTTCACTTTCTGAAATAAGTGACAAACAATATTGAACTTTTTCACGATATTCAAATTTTTTGAGCTGCACCTGTATATATTTTCATTAATATCTTCCATATGTTTATCTGCATGTGTGTTCCGGTGTGTGTGTGTGTCTGTGTGTGCTTGTCTGCCTGGGTGTATCCAGACAGCAAAGGTCATGTGATCGACCTAGTGAAGGACCAGCTGCCTGATATGAAGCTCACTGCAGAGGACAAACAGAAGAATTTGGAACTTCTGGAGGAAGCGAAGAGAGTGAGCGACCGCTTTCTGTCCCGCCGGGGACGCAGGTCTACAAGCAGCCTATCGGAGTCCCCCACAGGTAAGAGGTGAAACCACGATCCTCTCACCTCCTTGTCCTCTACCCTCTTCATTTCATCTTCATTTTCCTTTTTGCATTTATTTGCAAATCTCTTGCATCCACCGTACAGCCGTTGTCACAAAACCAAAGGAGGCGTTAATGGCTGAACGATAGTCCGCTCTCACATTCCCAGTTAGTAGTACTTCTTCAATTTGGACGTCATTTGTTTGTAAAGTGAAACTGATAAAAAGCACTTTACATTTATACACTTTGCTTTTGTTATTACTTTCATCGCATTTTTGTTTTATGGCTGTGGAGATTTTTGTTGTGCCTGATGTGAAACCGACTCATTAACTGTGGCGTGTGCTGGAGGGAAACATTCTGTCCTTTGTTTGTCTTATTTCTTTTGACTTGGTTATCTTGCCTGCACATCAAGTACTTGTCCTCTGAGGAATCCTCTGTCAGGATCTAGATCCTGCTTCCATAGAAAGCAGAGGGAGGCTGTTGTTAGGGGTGTGTCCAGCTAAAGCAGTGGTTAACAGGGCAGAGACCGTACACAGTCCCTGACCGTACTAGAGCTGTAGTGTCACCCTAGGGAGAAAGAGATTTATATAGCCGGGTATTTCCCATTTCATTGTGCAAGTGACTCCTCCAGTCAATCACTTGTGTGTAATGTGTCTGGATTACCTGCACAAATGGTTCAGTCCTCTGGCTCACACACCTGCGCACGGTAAAAAGAGGCTGGCTATACACCTTTCACAGTATGCATGAGCTTGTCTTCTAAATGAACAGAGGACTTTGCAGCGATGGGACGGGTTTACAATTTCAGTTTGGCGCTGTGTCTGGCATTTGCGACCACATTTAATGCAGCAGAGAATATGAACATGAATCATTCTTTACAGGTGGCCTCTCCCCAAACCTGACCCCGCTCTCTTCTCCCGCCCCGTCCCGAAGCAGCTCCATGACTGTGCCCCCACAAACCCCCCCGCAAACCGGTATGTTCGCATTCCTCAACAAGACCTATGTCTTCATAGCACGCCATTTACACACACACTGTACATTAGATGTACATCTTTTTACAATGAGTTTAATAAGTAATAGTGAACTAAAATATATTTTTAAAGAGTAGTCACAAACAAAGCTTTTTGCTTGGTTTGTACCTCTACCTGAAAATAAACAGTGCTTGGCATTCAGCTTTGACTGATTGTTCTGAAGTCACATAGACAGGCACATACAAGTCAGTGCTGGACTAAACTATTCTAATGGGAGGGGTATCTTTACAGCTAGTCTCTCACCCATCTCCACGCCTCACTCTTCTCCCGTACCGTCGAGAAGCAACTCTTTGACCGTGCCCCCCCAGATTGGTACGTTCCACCATGGGAAGTCAATCCTGAAGTTACTGTGATGGAGCAGAAAAACATTTAAAAACATGAGGAAACGTGTCAGAGCTGTGAGAATAAAAGTTACAGGTTATCATTCTGCTTTGTTTGCGATTTTCAGCTCCGGAGGAACTGGGAGCGATTTACGTCAGCCCGCCAGCCAATCAAGTAAGCTTGCTGTTCAGTCACTGTGGCCTTCCTGTCATTGTTATCTGTGTGGTACAGTCACATTAGTTCAGACATCATGTCATTCAAGGAGCAACAGGGTCAGGCTTCAACAGCCAGACAAGGCCAGGTCAAAACCCACACAAGAGTAGGTTACCCTATCCTTACATAATTCCTCAGATTATCAAATAATACTTACCAAATAACAGTTTAATGGCCTGGAACACAGCAAATGTTTAATTGATGAAAAAAAGTTATACATATTTAAGTGTAATCATAATAACAATAATGGATGGACATAGCTACCCAACTGTTAATTGTGACTGCACTTGTAATTCTTATTATACTATACAGCTTCACATGATGGTAAATGTAAAAGTGAGAGGATATACTCCAGTTTTACAGCAAGTAAGGGTTTAGGATTGGCTGCATATGATTCCCTGGTCCGGTCTGCTCAGGTTGCCAGGTTGGTACGTGCTCAGTAGCATGGTTACGAGACAGGCTCATTAATTAGGAAAGTCTACAAAATAAATCTTTGGAACTTCAGATGCATGTGTTGAATAAACACCTCTTGTACTGCTGTCCATTGTACTAGGGCTGCACTGTAAAGTAAATATAGTAAGGTGTTGTCTGTGTTAGTCACTCTGACTCTATCTTTACTCTGATGTGTTTGCGTTACAGCGCTTGGAGGTATGTTTGTCTGGAGAGCAGGAAGACAACAGCCCACAGGACCAAGAGGTCAGTACTGCTCCTCTAATTCAATCATGCACTGTGATAATACAAATATCTGTGAATAATAAAGCTGAGGCCACAGGTAATTTTTACTTCTCAAAGGCCATGTTCACACTTGCATTTTGGGGCTCGACAACCGGAGTTATTAGCTGGAGTCGCTCATGTTCTGTGTCCATACACACATGCATATTTAGAAGACTGAGGATGCTTTCAAGTATGAACGAGTAACAGGACTTGCTCCTGTATTTGCTCTGAGCGTAAATCTCACATTTCAATTATCGCGCAGGTGTAAACTTGATTTCCAATGTCAACAAACATGGATGCGGCCATACAGTTTTTGTTAGTCTCTGCCTAGAGAAGCCGAAGAAGACGTGTGTTTCCACATCTGATCTGGTAGCGAATGAAGCAACGTTGACTAATGCTTCTTTTAACAGTACTCAACATCACCCTGAGCACGCTCTATGGAAGTGAGGGAGCGTTGCGCAGTTAATCACTGCGCATTGGCTACCAGTTTCAACTCCCGTTTCCGTCCACACTCGCACAACCAAGCTCATTTGCATAAGAACTGGAGTCAACTTCGGTCATCGCTACCTGTTCCGAACAGGACTCATTACTACTAGTTGTCACACTCATTCAGAACCGTACTAAGTGTGAACTTGACCGGATTAAGCACTAAAATGAGGAGCGACAAACGTATTTAGCTGTAGTGTGAATGGGGCCAAAGAGATATGATAGAGGTCTGGTAAAGTTGTCTCTTACACAAGCTTTAGATGTTCCAATGTGGGAAAAATATAAACAATGCAATAAAAGTGGAATAGGCCCCAGATATGCAAAGTAGTCACTGCCTTAAAATGACCATGTCTGATGCATGTTCTCTCTGATTTCCCATGATGCCTCAGGGCCTCAGAAAACTGGCGGACTTTAAGCCCACTGAGAAACGTAAGGTGTCCTCCGGGACGCTGTCGCCACGACACGCTATACCCGCGACTGCCAGAGAGGACGGTGGGAAACAACGGGACAAAGGGAAATGGGGCCTTGAGGCCAGGGAGGAGGAAGAGGGCCCGGGGCGGGGGACCCAAAGGAGAGCCCCAGATGACGAGGCCCCCGCCAGAGGGGTAGCCAAACCCGTGCCCCGCACTGCCTCCCAGCAGGCCCCCTGCACAGCAGAGATCAGGACCATGGGTGCTTTCCCCCCCCTCATGAGGGCCGTGTCCTGGGACACCGTGGGCTCCTTCCCTGCCAGGAATGGGGCGCAGGGTGCTCTCCCAGAAAATGAGGAGACCGTCTCCTTCTTAGACAAATCCAGCGAGTCCCTGTTCAAGTCCTCGGGGTACAAGGACTTCCCTGTGCAGCCTGTGAAGATGCAGAAACTGGCCAAAATGCGGGAGGTAATCCCTGATATGTCGCTTTTCTCAGACAAACACCCTGTTTTTATGTTCTGGTCCTTTTTTTGAGGCGGAGGGCTTTAAAAGTTTTGGATACAGAGAAGAATCAAAGTGAATGTTACTCTTCTGTGTAGGTCTGTCAAATCTCCCCCATGCTGATTTTGAAACGCCATTCCGTCCTTTAGGAGCACAAGCTGATTCGAAACCAAAGCGCTGTGGGAACAAAGCTGGCAGACCTGAGCGAAACATCTGAACAGGAAAGAGGTAAGCCCTTTAGCCTCTTGGCACATAGAATGACCCTGTACAGCGGGACAACACGGCCATCAGTTGCCCCAATCAGCAGCAGTCCCAGGGACAAGGTCATAACATACGACAGCCATCTCCAGGAAGTGGGTGTATGGGGAGGGAGTGCAGGGGGGGTGTTTCCATGAAAGGAAATGTTCAATGGTGTTTATGATATGTAATGGTCTTCCTCCTGTGCTGCATTTCTCAGAAGTTACAGAATGGTTTGATTCGTTCTTTTTTTTGTGATGGGTCAAAACGCACAATATAATAGGCTTTTAATTGTCTTGATTTCCTGTCCTTGACAGTTTGTGTTGTGAGGCACGGTGTTCCTGTGTGTTCCATTTCATCTTTAGGGCCGCGGTGTGAGGGGAAAGTACATTTAAATGGTCTTTCTTGTCGTAACACTCTCTCTCTGCATGTCCAGGGCCCTCTCCCTGCCCCCCTCTGGCATCTCCTATGGAGGACGAAGCCAAAGAAAAGTCAGATGTGATGCCCAACATTTCCGACATAATGCTGCGGAAACTCAAACTGCACAGGGCTCTTCCGGGCAGGTATCATTCCGTTTTCCAGATCCCAGAATGCCCATGTGTATACTAGATTTCAGAATGTCCGTGTGAGGTAGATTCCAGAATGCTGGAATGATCATGTCTCATTTTGACTGACTAGACTTTATCAGTAATGAAGGGTATTGAAGCCTTTTTGAATTAGAAAATGAGTTCCAATCACTGAACTTTAAGCTAAAAGTAAAGAGCTATTTCTCTGCAATGCTTAGATAATTTTTGAGCAAATCTTGACTGGCTTCGAATTACAGCAAAGTTTGTAGGACAGCAAAAGCTTCCACACTTCAGCATCTGCTCTTCAAAAGTTTCAAAAGTCAGCAGAGACCGCAATATATCATTATACAAACCCAAGTCTAATTAAGTGCATTGTGTTTACTGTTCCTGTAAGAGACATTATCCATTGCTTCCTGTAAAAAGCACCACATTAACATGATGTATTTTTTTTCTTCATTGCAGTAGTCCACCTCTCACGGAAAAAGAGGTTGAGGTTGGTATCTCATTGAGTACTGAACCTGTCATCAGTATTGGCTATGTACATTACAATATCTACGTCCACTACAAGGAATTAAATGTGTTAGATATGTATAGTCTGTCAACTGTTTGTTGGGCATCAGTGCTTACATGGCATCAGCAAAAGCTTTAAAAAGCAGTAATCTATTTTAAAAACTTTTTACAGGTCTCCCATATCCATCTAATGTCCTCCAGTCATTTCCCAGTTTTTGGATTTACAGAGTGATCTGATGGATATTTATAAATGTACAAACCCTCACAGCCTGCGTTCACCTGTGTAGTTTTCCAGGAGTGTCTATTTCCTGAGGTCAGGAGATTGCTGACGTCTTTTTCCCCATGCGACTCTGGGGAGTCTTCATTCTGGTCCATTCCCCGCGGAGAGTATTCTATATATCCAGTGCTCTGCACCACCCAACCGGATACTACATTTTATCAAACACATTTTCATTTGGATTTTTGTAATTTGATGGATGTGTTTGTTTTACTGTGCCTGCACTGCTATGAGTAAAAAGGCTTATGAGATGAGGCCAGAGCTGGGCTAGAAAAGCGAGTGTCAGCTTTGTGCTCTCCAAAAGTAATTTCATGCATAACAGAAAGAACAATGGGTTGCAATTATAAAAGATCCCTTTTATCCTTATTATGTCCTCCAAAGCTGTCATTTGAAACTGGATTTGAATAATAATAATTAAATATTAATTAATAAGCTGCTAATGGGGGATACTTGCTAAAACTGGCCAAGCTAGATAATAAGGAAATTAGGAATAAGGAAATAATTAGGAAAACATCAAGATGGGTTCAGGACAGTTCAATTTAAAGGTGGGATCTCTGTCTCCTGGGTTCCTCTCAATGTTACCAATTCTGCAGATGCTGATAAACTTAGCACCACCTCTGCCAGCTCTTTTCTTTAAAAAGACGTATCAGGTCAGTGCCTCTGAGCGTAGTGACAGACTTGTAAAATCTACAGAGAAGCTTTTGGATTATAGAAGCGGAGTGTTGGTTTCTCTGTTGCTGTCCATCAGCACGTACTGTTCCCTCAGGAGGCACTTCACAATGAACATGTAACCTTCCTGAAATGTTGCTGTAATGTTACATGACAGTGATGTTTTGAGAGCACTCTGGGTTAAAATCCATGGCAGAGGCCCTTTCGGGAAGTGAGGAGACACTGATTAATGGATTGAGTTGATCTGCCAGGTATTCATTTTCAGTCTGATTGACCCAGTCTACCGTTGATTTGCAGTCGGGTGATGACCTGCAGTTTGTACGTCCCAAATGTTCGGGTGGCGTTCACTGTCCAGGTCTAGCTAGAGTTCAGTGCTTGTCCATCCCAACAGAACGCATTTGTGCAGCTGTCTCTCGCCTTCCGGAATGACAACTACACCCTGGAGACTCGACTGCGGCAGGCAGAGAGGGAACGGAACCTGACCGAGGAGAACTCTGAGAAAGAACTGGAAGAATTCAAAGGCTTCCTTAAGGTCAGCATGAGGAGCAACCAGCAACAATGTTCATCCTGGCCCTTAATAATAAGAATCAATAGAAAATGAAGCAACATGCCACCAGCCTTCACTGCTGCTGTGCAAAGCCTAATGGGATTGTTTGGTTGCTGTTACTGCTCTGCCCCGCAGGGCTCTGTGACACTATGGCACACCTCAGAGCAGCGCGAGTCCTACCAGCGCCTCCTAGACACGGTGGCAGTACTCCACCGCCTGGCCACGCGTCTCTCCAGCCGAGCAGAGATGGTGGGAGCCGTGCGTCAGGTAACCGAGGGGAATGGGGCTGAGGGGGGACTCTCATCGGGAACCTTAATCTTAATTCCGTTTGAGGAAAAGGGGAAACTCCTGAATAAATGAAGTCAATGGTGTGGAAAAAAAACATTGTACGTTTTCTTGGGAAAACTGGGTTTTTCTTTTACACCAAGGTGAAAAGGGCAGATTAGATTGTTTGTTTTAAAAAGATATAAAAGATAATGTTTGCGAAGGGAATTAGCTCAGCGACACATGCCCCAAGGTTACTGCTCTAAACGAGACCAAGAAAACAAACAGAAAAGCACTTCACAATCAAAAGCAGGGTTAACTCAACAGACTCTGAGGAAAATTAATTCAGATATCATTCCAATGGGAGGGGCTTCTATGTACACGGGCCGCGGTTCGTATGGGTGTATAGCATGATAATTATTGTGTGTAAAGGGCATGTCACGGTAGTGATTCATCCTCTTGGGGGAACAGGAGAAGCGTATGAACAAGGCGACAGAGGTGATGATGCAGTATGTGGAGAACCTGAAGAGGACCTATGAGAAGGACCATGCAGAGCTGATGGAATTTAAGAAGCTGGCCAATCAGAACTCCAACCGTTGCTATGGTGGATCCATGGACACCGGAGGTGATGCCCACCCCCGCGGGCTGCTTGTAATGCCAACCTGTCACACTGATGCAAAGGCCTCTGTGGCTACACTGAAAGACTGGTCTTCCTGGCCCAGTGTTACTTTAGTCAAAAATACCCTCATACAAGCGCACACACTACATGCTAAGGTATATTGTGAACCATGGGTATATTTTTCTTTATTTTTCTCCCCAATTTGGGATGCCCAATCATATTTCTCAGCACTCATTGCTGCAACCTCTGATTCAGAGAGCGTAGGTAAGAATGTGCTCTCCTCCAAAGCACATGGTGTAAGCCGATGCTTCTCATCCCACCTCAATTTGCAAGAAAGGCTCCCACAGACATGGGTTAGAGAAAGACACGGCAGGCGCAGATAAAAAAATGCAGGTTGGTATTATATTTATTGAAATGTGTTCTGAGGGCACATTTCAGAACACATTTCAATAACTATAACACCAACCTGCTAAACAGATGGACAATCGACCAGCAGGGATCGCACTATCATCCCAGCTGACTGGATGACACTATAGTCAATTGTGCATCGCCCTGCAGGGCTACCAGCCATAGTTGGTACTGGCACAGTCTGAATTGGATACCAGACTTTGGGCCCAACAGTGCCTTAACAGCATGGCTTAACAGCCATAATGCCCTTCTGTAGTAATACTTAAAAAGGCAAGATTCAGAGCCTACTGTCAGTTCAGAGACAAGGATAAGTATCAGTGGTAGAGTTCGACTTATGGCTCATGAAGGGCTTATGCTTAGGCCGTTTGTACACTAAGCACACATATGTCTGAGGGAGACAATCATTATCCCTTTCATGCATGGAGTCCACTACAGTGGACAGGCTTTTCAAAGTCTATTTTAACATAGTCAAAAACATTTGTGATCTCCAAAAAATATCAGAGCAGATTCCTTGCACCTTTGCCTAAATTTTGATATGCTCCATCTTGTTACATTTTATTGGCTTTTCTAGTTTTGATACAGTGAAGGTCAAAATGGCAACTCCCTCTGGTGTAGCTGTGAAAACCTTCTATTCCTAGAGAACAGAGCATGTTAAAATATATATATTCTTATTAGGGAAGATGCAAGGAGCAGAATTAGTTATATTTGCAACAAAAAATTACCGTAGTTCTTGTATTGTATTGGGGCACATTTCTGTGACCTAGGTGGGTGAAACACATGCGGAGTTTGATGTGAAAAAAATATTGCTCTTTTTTGTAATAATTCATGCATAAAAGGGTTATATCAGCAAAATCAGTACAATGTCCACTCTCACTTTCCGTGTGTGTTTGTTTCAGATGATGGTGTTCCCCGCACATCCAGATCGATGTCAGTGACCCTTGGGAAGGTACGGTGCCTCTGGGCTCACAGGGACTCTCTAACAGCCTGTAAGGCAGTGGCCTGTGCTGTAAAAAGACCGGATGTTGTTTTTGTCATGTAGGCCTCTGACCGTTCAGCTGTCTTTTCCAGGCCCTGCCCCGGAGGAGAGTCAGCGTCGCCGTGGTTCCCAAATTCAATCTCCTGAACATCCCTGGCCAGACCCCCCTTAGCGCCGCTGGGCCTCTGCTCCCTGTGCTGGTACGCCCTCAGCCCATCACCCTCCCTGCGCTGTCCCATCACAGCTCCACTTACTATCCGTTACTTACCTTGTTCTTACATTCAGAAAAGCTTCCTGTGTGTACAGAGTGCATTATTTACTCCAATAATGTGCTCTGTCTATCCCAGATATGTAAAGACTGTAACATGCAGCAGGTTGTTTGTGTCATGGCTGTCTCTGCTGTGTGATTCTCAGTGTGAGGCAAACAGTCCAAAGGGCAGCCCTCCCGCAGAACCTGTACAGCAGCCATTGGCTGAGAAGTGAGTACAACCGCGGCTTCTTTCAACAGAACAGCTTTTTCTGGCTAAAATTAAATACACACAAATAAATGTACACATACACACAAGTGAACACAGACACACATACGTAAACACAAATTTATGTTTGAATGCTTTGTGAATACATTTTATATTGAATATATTTTGTGCTATATATCACCTATTCAAATTTCTAATCAAATTGTATTTACAGAGCACATTTCAGGCAGAAAGCAACTCAATGTGCTTTACACAAGCAGTTACACAGAAACCATACAAACTCAATGTGCTTTACACAAGCAGTTACACAGAAACCATACAAACTCAATGTGCTTTACACAAGCAGTTACACAGAAACCATACAAACTCAATGTGCTTTACACAAGCAGTTACACAGAAACCATACAAACTCAATGTGCTTTACACAAGCAGTTACACAGAAACCATACAAACTCAATGTGCTTTACACAAGTAGTTACACACAAACCATACAAACTCAATGTGCTTTACACAAGCAGTTACACACAAACCATACAAACTCAATGTGCTTTACACAAGCAGTTACACAGAAACCATACAAACTCAATGTGCTTTACACAAGCAGTTACACACAAACCATACAACAAAGAAAATAAAAGTAACATAAGTACCATAAAATCAAAGTAAAACAATAAAAAATGTCTTAATCAAAAGCTGCACTGAAAAGATATGTTTTCAGTTTTTTCTTAAAACTGTGTACTGATTCTGTATTTCTAAGGTCAATTGGCAGGTTATTCCAAACAGAGGGTGCATAAAAACTAAAAGCTGCTTGCCCTACAGTTTTGGTTCTAACTCTTGGAATAATTAAAAGACCTGTGCCAGATGAATCTAATAGGCTCATAATCCAAGAGCATATCACGTATGCACTGTGGTGCTAGGCCATTAAGAGATTTGTAAACCAATAAAATTATTTTTAAAGCAATTCTGGAGCAGGTAGCCAGTGTAATGACTTTAGGACAGGTTTAATATGTTCACTCTTTCTTGTCTTTGTTAAAACAGCTGCTGTTGCATTTTGAATTAGCTGCAGACGACCAAGCATTTTTTTTGAAAGACCTGAGAAAAGGGAATTACAATAATCTAGTCTGCTTGAAATAAATGCATGCAGTTTTTCTGCATCGGCCTGTGAAACGAAGCTCCGCACTTTAGCAATGTTTTTTAAATGATAGAAGGCTACCTTCATCACATTTCTTATATGAGCCTTAAAGTTAAGGTCAGAGTCCAGGATTACTCCTAACTTTCTTACTTGCACTTTGCTATTAAGGGAAAAAGAGTCTAGCTGCAGAATTTTACTCTCTGAGCCTTTGACTAAGGTCTAAAATGTCAGTTTCATCTATTCTTGCGAATTGGGAAAAATTATGTCCTACCAAAAACATCTTGCAACAATTTTCTGGTGAAAATTCCTCATGCTCCCTGAACCCTCTTTCACAATTTGAACACGATGAATCTTGGCATTGTCGTCCTGGAATATGCTCATTGATGGGATAACCTGGTCATTCAGTACATTCAGGTACTCAGCTGACTTCATTTTATTGCTGCATAACGTTGCTGAGCCTAGACCTGACCAATTGAAGCAACGCCAGATCATAACACTGCCTCCAGAGGCTTGTACAGTGGGCACTATGCATGACGAGTGCAACGGCGATTTTTTTTTTGGTCAGGCAGTGTATATACAGTATATGGGGGACTATGTATAAAAAGGGCTGTACTTCCTACATAGACGGAGATGTAAATATGCTCAAATTAAAGCTGACGGTCTGCACTTTAACCTCATGTTCATTGTTTTATTTCAAAGCAAATGTGCTGGAGTAGAGCCACAATTATATATATATATATATATATATATATAAATGCATTGTTATCAGGGAACATCTTGCTTGTTTATATGACCTCAAGGGAATGACTGCTAGGGAGTGCCTTAATCACTGGAGGCAGGATACATGGAGCCGCATAGACCACTGTGTGCTTATGTAACTGACATTATCAACATGCATAAAAATAACTCTCCCATTCCATAAAACCCCAGCTGCAACTGATTTGGCGCACAGAGATCTCATCTCGGTACTCACGCAACGCTGCTTTGACAAAGTCCAGACATTGAGTGCCATTGTGCAGTCTGTTAATAAGGAGCGAGTGAAAGCGAGGGTTCATGGAATCTGCCTTAGAAGTCTAAATCCCGGGGTTCCCATACGACAGACTATATATATTCCCATATGACAGAGAGTGAGAGAGCGAGAGCGAGAGCGAGAGCGAGAGCGAGAGAGAGGATAACATTTACCTAAATGTCAATGCGACAAAATCCAGGAAAAACTTCCTGCATGTGTGCTTTGAATTCTCAGGGCAGATAACACCAAGGCATGTTCCATCATCCTCCATCATGTCCAGTTAAACAAGAGCAATAATAGGATGTTTTGACTGCCAGGACCATCTCATCAGAGTGCTAAAGTGCTAAACCCTCTTTCCTATGTCAAAAATAATGCAGCAGTGGAAAGAGCCTGGCTGACCAGGAGGGTGAGACATCTTCTCCGGCAAAACCTCCCAGCAGCCCTGCAGAGATCAGCTCCGAAGCCAAGGCTAAGATCGAGGAGGGCGCCTACAATAAAGGGTGAAGTCAGCAGTGTCTTTCTCCCAACTTCTGGTCCCAAACAACCGCGACACTGTTTCAGACAATAATATCCCTTTAACAAACCATTAATATGGTTTCCGAGGAGAGGATCCAGTAATATGCCCATGGTCCTAAACCAACTGAATGCTAAACATGCCAGTGCTGACTGTGTCTAGGAGTCCCACAGTGCGATTCATAATGAGATGTACTTTCTATGGGTACAGTAGTTGCACCTCGTCATAATCTGTACCCTCCCAAATGGACAGAGGACACAGCAGTGATGGGATGGAACTAATTATGATTAGTTAATCCAATTTGGGTATAAACCAAAAACATTTTTTGTAGTAAATACAAAATTAGAATTCTGCTAAATGACACTGTATTTTAATACATTGAATTAACTGAAACATGCTGAAGCAATTTACAACAATTTACATTCTCATTTGTGTAAAACATGAATGAACTTATATTCAATGTGCTTTTTAAAATGTTTGCTAACATTGCAACAATAATTCAGGTACCAAGAAGGACTGAAGAGAAGCAAGGAGCTCCAGGAGCTGAAGAAGGCAGAGGAGAAAATGGAGGAGAGCCAGGCGGAGCCAGAGGAAAAGGAGAAGGAGGAGAGAGAGAAGAACGAGGCCAACGAAAAGAAGCACAGCAGGTGATGTTTTTAGCACTGATACAGGCTGCAGCCTGACTCCTACATCAGCCAGTTAGTATATGTTTGTCTTTTCGGGAATTTGGACACTAGACTTAACCAGCTTAAACAGGAGTCAGTGATTGACAGCACGTTGTAGCTCTCCCCATTATGGAGTTCATAAGGTTTCACACTCTCATCACTGCACATCAAATGTCAATTACAAAGTGTTATTGGTTCTGCCTGAGAGATTAGTGGCTTAAGGCCCTGTTTATGATTACTACATGATATGGGGTGCCATAACTAGAGTAGACTAAAATAAATATTGGACAGTATTTCATTCTTATTTTCTGAAAATACCTGGCTGCTGCCAATGTGGTCTGAATAGTGCTGTTTTGTCTAGAT
Organism: Ilyophis sp. 1 JC-2022; assembly: GCA_022702515.1. Lineage (NCBI taxonomy): Eukaryota > Metazoa > Chordata > Actinopteri > Anguilliformes > Synaphobranchidae > Ilyophis > Ilyophis sp. 1 JC-2022. The sequence goes on along the minus strand of CM040400.1, from coordinate 58,323,024 downwards.
TTTCCCCAGCTACATTTGTCTACAACAAATGCTTTTCTATCACATTTCAGCCATCCCCTATCTTGCCACAAGGATAATGTACAACAAGTGCATGATTCAACTGTACTGTGTGTTAGCATAGTCAACTATATTGGCAAACATATTCAACTACTCTGATGACCTGTCCAGAATTACTGGTGCCCTTAACAGGATCCTCTTTCGCTTTGCTTTTACAGCAAGTATGCAAAGCTACACGATGTCTTTGAGCGGCTGTGTCCAAAGCTCCTCAGACAACACCGGCTGCTCTGGATCGCCATGACCCTGTTTGCGGTCACATTCTGTCTGGTCAGCATTTTCACATACTTTGGGGATCGCAATAGTGCGCTAGGCGATGTCTCAACAGGAAAGGCAATGAGCCCGGGCAAGAAAAAGTTTTTCGGGTGGAACATGAGACTTCAACCAAAAAACCCCACGCCCGAATAACACAGAGCCCCAACCTGTCCGACCCCCTTTTCACACACTGAGAACAGCAAAAACTCAGAATCATCCAAACACAACCATGACCATCTTCAAGTCCAGGACGCTGCCCTGAATATACGTATGACTTTGAACATTAAATGTTGCAGTGAAGAAACTTTTGTAACCAACTGACTCTATATGATGTTGTTTTGTACTAAAGTGCCAAGATTATTTGAGGGGGAAAGAATCCCTGTATGAACATGACGATATTCATATTTAATTGGATGAACACCATGGCAATGGCCTGTGCTGAAATGTTTTACATTTCTGCGCTTTCTATGGGGTGAAGCTGTGGCCTTATCACCCTTATACGAAGGGTGTAACATAAAATACAACGTTAGACAAATGTGCCTCAGATGTCAATGTATGTTTTCTCAGGTTCAGTAAGGAAAAGTCCCAAACAGTAATTCACTGATGTATTTAAAGAGATATCTTTTTATCTTTTGTTAAAGTATTTTATATATCATATTTAAGCAGAGAACTCATTTGAAAATAATTTTGTTAGGATATTCCAACATAGTTCATAAAGTGCAATATTTTTTCTAGATGGTTCACCTTTTCTGTTTGTGTTTATATTTGGTTTGGTTTTCACAGCACTGATCCCATTAGTCAGGTGGGTTTTATGAATACAAAGGTGCACTTTAAAAAAAATAAAAGGAAAAAAAAGAGCATGAGACAACTTCTTTTAACCGTCTTAAACATTTGCACGTGTGCTAGCATTGTATGGTGTCCTGTAGTGCCACGTTACTTGAGTCTGGAAATAAAGACACTAAAATCTGGCTCATTTATTTGCACCTTGTTTGCCAAGTGCATTCTGGGTATACAAAGGAAGGTTTTATACACTGAGTGCACTTTTCAGCACTGTCATTAAGAGCAGTCTTCCTGGAGTGTCGACTGAAATGCTAATTGAACATTTCAGCGGTCCCTTTTATGGCCATCCACTGCTTTATAAATTATAGATTTTTCAGTCTACATTTTTTCAGGAAATCACCTACGTAACTAAAACATTAAGCAAGAATGCCTGTGTCCACGAATGTTTCTGTGAGAAACATGCAATCTGAAGGCAAACTAAAACAGTTTTATGGAGTGTTATAAACATGAATTGAATGTAATAAGGAGATACAAGCAAAATATGACAAAGATTGTGAGAAAAAATACACCGTAGCAAGAGAATGGTTCTGTATGTATTAACGTGATAACAATATAAACCCACGAAGGGTTGATGTTAAGATGTGGTTTTGTTGAAATGTATCTTGTGATTAGATAACTTTTGTTGTTGCTGGCCAGCATCCTTTACTGTTGAACTTATGTGATTCCCATGGAGATTTTCTGTGTTTCTGGGATGCAGTAGAGCGGATGCGGATGTCAGTGCAAAGTGAGAGGAAATGAGGGAATGTGTGTTCCATAATGACTGATATAATGGGGAAAGTAGAGGGGGCTGTTAAGTGAGGTAAACCGTTTCTTCCACCTAATTTACCCCCATGGGTGGTGGGATGGTGTCATGGCCTGGAACTGGGTTTGTAAGCCAAAGGTTACCGGTTCAGTTCCCAATTTAACCTCATTTGTCAAAGTAGATGTTCAAGAAAGTAAAAGCCGTTGCACAACAGTGCTATGTGAAAAATTTGTCAACTACTTTTCTCTTGGTAGCTGTGCAGTAGATTAACTAAATCCAGTGTCAAATAATTGGTAGTTTAGTTAACAACATTTTCAGAGTAGCTTCACCATTACTGTATAATATAGCCTAACTTAACTGTGCAACAACATTAATAAGACGTCCACCTAATTTGCCACCTGAACTAGCAGTAAGTAGGCTAGCCTATTCTTCCGGCTTTGATTGTGTGACATCATTTGACAGGCATGGATATGATTGGTGAAGCAACAGCTCCAAAAAATCTTTTCTCTCACACGGAATTTTGTTTTCAGTGTGCCAGGAACAATATAAAAACGTGGAATTAAATTATAACAGTGGGTTTTTCACCAGACCGTTTCACTGTCTTTTCACCAAAAAATGTTGGCTGGGACATGCTCACTGCAATACTACTGATTAATATTTGGTATTGTATGTCACCATTGACTTGCATGATAACACTTGAAGAGTGTTTTTCCAAACCTCACTTATTTCCAGTTTCAATTAACCAAATTTTTAGGTTGGTATAATTTTTATAATAAATGGTTAGATATTTGCAGTTTTATTTTTAGGGATGTATTTTTTTAAAAGTCCACCAACTTAAAATGAACAAAAATGTTGATTTTCACAAAATTGTTAAAAGTGGGCCGAGTGAGTTTTGGAAAAACACTCTCAATTACCGATTGTCGGTAGCTCTGATGATACAATCAATCTATGATCTGTCCCTTTAAAATGTGAGTCTATTAAGGTGATGTTCATTATATACACATTTAAATAGCAGTAAAGAGATGAACAGCTTCATTTTTGATAGTGATATTTTTTCCTAATTAAAACAGAACTACTGTAATTTCCCCTTTCAAATGTACCTTTTTCCCGTTGCCACTTCCTGCTGTATTCATACTGTAAGTCCCGCAACACCCCAAATCCATGCACTTCCTGCTGTATTCATACTGTAAGTCCCGCAATGCCCAAAATCCATGCGCTTCCTGCTGTATTCATACTGTAAGTCCCGCAATGCCCAAAATCCATGCGCTTCCTGCTGTATTCATACTGTAAGTACTGCAACGCCCAAAATCCATGCGCTTCCTGCTGTATTCATACTGTAAGTCCCGCAACGCCCAAAATCCACACGCTTCCTGCTTCTTTTGTTCTTGCCTACTGCCCTTGTCGTCACTTCTGATAGTGGCCATTCTCCAAACCCTGCCTGACCTCTCCATCCTGAGGGGATCTACTCTGTGGTCATCTCAACAAAAACCAGTCAGACACACTCCAGAGGGCTTTTTATTTCCTAAAGTACATCTCTGGCACTTGATCGCCATGGAAAATATTGCCTTCATGGCATGCCTTTTTCTCAGCTTGGCTGTTGCACTGCCTTTTAAATCCAGAAAAATCCAAGGTAAGAGTTTTTTTTTCATTTTAGAAACATTTTCCATAGATTGATTAATTTTTATCCTGCATTAATTGTTTACCTTTGTGTTAAAGTGCACCTTTTATTTTTTGGAACAAAATGAACTATTTCTAAAGATATCACTGGTTTCAATAAAAAAAAATTGCAATAATAAAACTATAAATAAATTTTCATATAAATGAATATTGATACAATAGATTTTTGATTATCAGACTGTCATTATGAAAATATATAATATATATTAAGATATACATACACGTAACTGATGCATGCCTATTTTTTTGTACTGAATTAAAAACAATTTAAATGGAGTGAAATGCAATTTGTATGCGTGCGTGTGTGTGTGTGTTTGTAGAAACATGTACTTAAATATTTTTCTATTTGTTTTTTATTAATCAGTTTACACCATACCAGTTATGGGAGTGTTTGAAGTCACATTCATGCCTTTGCCAAATAAGATGTCCTATGGCTTTAATGCCTCTCAAGCCAGGGAAGTGTGCAGGTCTCTCAATGTTACCATAGCTTCAAAGGCAGAAGTGGAAGAGGCGCTCAGGAATGGTCTGGAGACATGCAGGTACAGCAAGTATTTGTTGGTTAGGGAGGAGTACAGTGTGAGAGAATGCTGACATGCACTAAGCGTTGCCTTTTTTCATCATATTCTTAAAACCTCAACTCACACAGTAATGCATTTCTGTTATACAATATTGCAGTATCACATGGGGTGGCTTAGTAAAAAAACAAGCGCACAGTAGAAATACCTGTTTTCACAAGAAACAGCATCGACATCTTTAGTGTTCTAGTACAGTGGTAATTCACATTTGTGTATAATCTCATAGGTACGGGTGGATAGATGAACAGATTGCTGTCATCCCGCGAATCAACCCAAGCATGACATGTGGTAAGAATGGCATTGGGGTCATCATTTGGCGAGCATCTGTTACCACACTCTTCGATGTCTTTTGCTTCAATTCATCAGGTAATGTACTGTCACTGTTAACGTTGTAACACTGTTTTTTCCTGATTAAATCAATGTATAGATTTCTTGTAAAGGCAGCGGACATACGGTATAAGAACACAGAGTTTACACAATCTTACTGTTGGAATGGAATGAGTGGTCATGGTTAATGGTGTGTCTGTCAGGATATTGTATTCATTGGTTTCAAACCAGATTAAGATTTGCTTATTGCAATAAAATCTCCAATGGATTGCTGTAAAAAAGAACAATGTCCTTGTACTGCCATGTTGATTGGGAGAAGTGATGACAAGGGCAGCAGACGAGAACAAAAGAAGCAAAAAATACATTTTAAGAAATGATTGTATGAGTAAAATAAATGTAAATGATATAGACAAACTATTGCTTTGAGATATATTAAGATCAGTTAATCATATTTACATTTTTTTACATGTTTGTCCTGTGTGTCCTTGTAGCCTTACAGATACGTTTAGATATCAAAGCAACGAAAGTACCTGTGACCACTCAACAAGCACCTGGACCCTCTCCCTCACCAACCTCTGTACGACTCCCCCAGTCAACACATTCGGCTCTGCTTACCTCTCTGTCTCTCTCTCCCTCCACGTCACCTGCCCGTCTCGACCAGAATGTTCCCCTTCAACCCACGAGCAAGACTGAGTCTTCCTTCGGAGGTCTGATTTCCTCACCTTTATCGACACTCATACTCTCATTCAAAGCACTTATCACATTTTCTTACTCCATTTTGTTTGTATCCTTTGTTTGTAACTTTTTCGCCTACTGGCCAGAGTGGCTTGTGGATTCTAAAAATCACCAGCCATTTTCAACATTTTTCAAGCCACATTACCTTTTACAATATTTAACACAACCTGATTGGTTACCGGCCAAAGTGGCAGCTAGAGTAAAAATCTTACCAGCCACAATCAGAATTTTACCAACATTTGGGTGGTGGCTGGTGTTAATTCCAATCCATACTCTGATCCTACATCATTCAGAGGTGATGTGACAAATTACACGTGTAATGTTTCCTCTGTTGTGTTTAAATGTTCCAGTGGTGCCAACTGCGGTCGTCATAACGGTGGTCACAGTGCTTCTACTGACTGCGTCTGCAGCGCTTTGGCGCAACAGAAAGTGAGCACTTTTCGTCTTTTATTACGATGTACAACCAGTGATTACCACACACTGTGAGTCACTGAAATTATTTGCAGTTAGTTTTACACAAACGTATCCTTGATTTTCGAATTAATCTCACTTATTTTAAGAACATACCTTCAATAGCTTACTTACCTTTAAGTCTGTTGGTTATGTGCGTAATTATGATATAAATTTATGAACTTCCCAATCCACTACTTTTTTTAAAAGGATCAAAAACAGCATCCCACTCTGGAAAAGGGCACCAACTAAAGACGGTACTGAGACAGAGGTGTGGAAAAGCACGTGTGAGAAAGAGCTGAACTGGGCGGAGTCTGAGGAAGACGGGGGTGGGAAGAATTCCAACATCAGCTCAAGTGGACCCTGAGGCACAGGCAGAATCTGCATAAGAAGCAGCTTTATACAAATTATGAATAAATAATATTATTTAAAGCATTGCAATTATTTAAATAAATGTTAAATTGTTAAAATAATGATGATGAGATTATTAAAATCAATATTATTATCATTATAATATCAATGAGTAAATGGAATCATACAACGTAAATTAGTATGCATGAAAAAACTTAGGAACATAAATGTTATAAGAAAATAAGTGTTTTAGTCTATTTATTCTGTAAACTGAGCTTGTACCAGCACAGTAAAGATTCAGTAAAATTTTGTAATTTTATAAATGTTAAAATCAATTTCAATTGTGAATATTTTATGAAGCAGCATATACCTTGACATGCGTGTTATTACAGGGTTAGTCACACCCTCCCAGTGGACTGGTTCACACTTTGTATTCCTCATTAAACAACTGGGTGATTTTGTGGTCATTCACTAACATGATGTTCTACTCTTACAGTTACAGTCTGCAGGGGTGACGATACACAAGATAAACATCTCATACATTCATGAATGGTTCTAACTTAATGAATCAGATCTAAATAAACTTTATTACAGTCAGATACAACAGAATGCAACCACTCTATCAAGACTAAATGGTAATATGGCTGGCAACTGCATTGTTAAACTCACTATCGTAGAGATGTGTCATGTTTACTCCGGTTGTAAAACGTCTTTCATCCAAGATTTTTCATCACATTTTGAATGACAAAAGAGATAGAAAGCCCAAATGCTCCAAGGACACGAGTTATTATTAGGGCATGAAAATGAACTCATTCGCTGGCCAGAGTGGCTTGTAGATTCTAAAAATCACCAGCCAGTTTCCATTTTACCAATCACCTTACCTTTTACTATATAACACAATCTGGTCGATTACCAGCCAAAGTGCCTGCTAGAGTAGAAACTTACCAGCCACAATCAACATTTTAGCAGTATTTGGCTGGTGTTGGGTGTTAATTTCACACCCTGTATTATTATTATTATTATTATCTATTTATGTAAAGACCGATATAAAGATTATAAAAGCTCATTTTTTACTGTTTCACCTTCATGGCAATCGTCATCTTTGTATTAAAAACACAAAATCCAATGTAACGTTATGCACTTCCACTTGTAGATGGATTTGGAGAGCATGGTAGATTTTCCAAACGGGTAAAATTGTTTGGCAAATGGCTTTCCGTTTTATGAATATTGTAAGTTAGGCCTGCATTCAACGGCTAGCCGTGACATTTATAAAGTATCCTATATGACGTTCGAACTGCCAAGAATAAAGCTTTGTGCAAAACTCGAGTGTGTCTTTTTGAAGAATTTGTCTCAAAAGGGTTAAACATGAAACTCATTACTTCAGCTGTTTGAAACGTCATTTAGCAGCGACAACTTCTAGGATACGTAGCTAGTGTGTTTTGGAAGCAGCCTATGTCTATTACTGTTATACGAGCCCTATCGATCCGACTTTTAAAGTGTGGAATGCAAAAATAGCTATGCCGTTAAATACTTAGTAATGGCACATATAACCGGTAAGATGAAACTTCTAAAAAAAAAAAAGCGATCATATGATTATTTTTTCTCAGATGAGGCCCTCCAACGAAGTAATTTCTTTCTAGTCAATGCCTAACGTTAGCTTACCAGTTAGCTAGCAAGCTAAGTTGCGTACTGGGATACAGTGAGTTATCGTAGCTACTATTACATTAACATTGTAACGTTGCTAGTTAGTTAGCTAACATTAATTACAGTAGGTTTAACCGATATATATGCGGGACAATTAACATTACGTCTCCTATTTAACTACGTTAGCTAGCGATATATGGTTGTTCCAATACGGTGTTGTTTTTATAATTTATCCATTTAACGTTAATGACGAAAATGTGTTTCTTAATACCATTAACCTGCCCATTTTTTTTTTTAAATTAGCTAACTTTAGCTAGATAGTTTTGATTGAACATTCTATTAACGTTACTAGAAATGTGGAATTTGTTAAATTGGCTAATTTGCTGGCTGCATATTCATGATGTAGCCTAACTAGTTCTCCAACGTTAACTTACCTGTTGATGTTTCGTGTTAAATGCTTGTGTTTTTGTTCAGTGGTTCCTGAGCTGAATATTGCCGGCCCTTCCCCAAGTCAATCCCTCTGAGTGGACAAACAATGGGTCAGCAACTCTCCAGTCAAACGCAAACGGTCATTAATCGTCTGCCTGAGAAAGTGGTGAAGCACGCGGGGCTAGTGCGCGAGAGCGGCTACCTCACCTATGAAGAGTTCCTGGGGAGGGTAGCAGAACTCAACGATGTGTAAGCTGCCCACATCCACAAGACCTCGTGCTCAAATACTGTAAAATGGCAATATTGAGGTTGAAGTTGTAAGAGCTCTTTACAGCGTTTGTATATTTGCCAATATTGGAATAGTTTTTCATATAGGAAATAAGGAACGTTATTTGATTCTTACCACCTGAGTTGGGGGTGTTGCTTCCCATGTAGGCTGTAGATGTTTAATCTAATCATTTTTATTTAATCCCCAGAACTGCAAAACTAGCTTCTGGACAGCAGAAGCATCTGCTTTTTGAAGTCCAACCTGGATCTGACACATCTGCCCTTTGGAAAGTTGCTGTGAGAGTAGTTTGCACTAAGGTGAGATTTGAAGGTATTGAATCATAAGATTATTTAAAATAATGCACAGTCACCATCATAAGTTATTATTATGATCACGGTCATTTGGATCCGTGCCTTGAGTCCGGTATCACTTATTTTTGTTTGTATCCAGCCAGGGAACACTGTTTTTTGTATTTCGTATGAACAAATCCCAGCTGCTCTTTGTACTTTTACTTGTATTCACTCTTGTTCCAGCCATCACAGACATGGCCGATGACTAAGTGGGGCCCCTAGCAGCTGAAAAATGTCACAACAATAAACCTTAAATAAACAATTCATTCTGGGCAGCATGGTGGTGTAGTGGTTAGCACTTGCGCCTCGCAAGAAATAGGTTCCAAGTTCAAATCTTGGTCTGGGTGCTCTCTGCTTGTTCTACTTATGTACACGTGGGTTTCCACCTTGGATTTTTACACCTATACTCCTGTCATTGCCTTTGTGCTGCAATGTGTGTACGGGCAATGTGATATGGTGTTGAATAGTGCAAGCCTGAGTTTGGATGTGTTCGGTAGTAGTGTACTTTTTAAATTATGTATTGTGTTGTATAGTTTAATGGCAATAAGTGTCATTGAGGGGATAGTGTAGCCGATGATCACGGCTTTATGTTTAAAGTGCTCTCTTCTTTAATTGCAGATAAACAAAGAGGATGGTGTGCTGGAAGCCTCACGCATCATGAATCTGTACCAGTTCATTCAGCTGTACAAGGACATCACCACTCAGGCAGCTGAGGTGCTAGCAGCAGAGGTTGCCACTGAAGGGCCTTCAGGACAGCTGTCTTCAGTGGACTCCTGCCAGGCCAGCATGTGGATGGGCAGGTAATCTCACATATATGTACCTGGAGAATGAAACCCAGTGTAATGTGTAACATGGGGTAGGTCTGCTGTGGATTTCAAAATGACGACCGTCAACTCCCACATGGCTGAACAAGCTAAAGACCCAAGGTTACCAGCTCAGGGAATGAATCAAGGTCTTATTCAGGTTCCGGGGGGTGACGTCCCCTTTTGTAGCAGAACCTCACTAATGTTGAACTCCGCTACACTTGTTTTACACCAAAGTCAGTGGCAGCTTCTTATCATAAGAGCCACATCTTTCTCATTTCCCTTTCTCATTAGTCAGCCAATAAGCATGTGACAGAGGTCTGCTCATTCTGGCCACGTGTCTGCAGCACTAACTTGTTGCGTGACCATTTCAGAACACGCCTGATTTCATGCGGTCAGCTGCATCTTATGTGGGAAAAACTTGTATGCTATATCTTTTCTTGATTCAGTGATTTATGATTTCACATCCTGATTTACTTTCATGAAAATGAATTATGTATGAATTATGTAACTGTCATTGGACCTGCCAAATCCTCAGAAGAATTATTAAAAACGTAAAGTACAGGTCATTGTAAAATTTGTCCTCTATTAAATTAGTTATTGATTTGATTAATATAACACAACTGATTGGTTCCCAGTGACAGAAATGCTCAAAAATGTATAATTAGATAGTGTTGAATATAATTTGTACATTGTTGTGTGCGTGGATACAGAGTGAAGCAGCTAACAGACGAGGAGGAGTGCTGTATCTGTATGGATGGGAAGGCTGATCTCATACTGCCCTGCGCTCATAGCTTCTGCCAGAAGTGTATCGACAAATGGTGAGTCCTTACTAAACAACAGTGGCATGAATTAGCTTCTTAATATTTGTTGGCACTCACTTGCATAAGAAAAAATACAGTTCCAGGGCCTTTCGGTTGGGCTTGGATATTTGGTTCTACTTCTTTGTTTTATTTTCATCACTACATTGTTAACAATTAAAGTGTGTAAGCTGTGAGACTGGAATGCAGGTGGGGTTTTTCCAAGTGCTTTGGATTGTGCTACTGAAGGTAATGCCTTTAGCCATTTGTGTTTCTCAAACATGGTGGATGGGTGACTTGTACTGAAAGCAAAATCTTAAATGCAGAATGAGTGTATTCTTGGAGAATTGGAGATGCAATCAATAGGCAAGATAATGCTGTAAAGAGTAGGGTCAGATGATAACCGGAATTGTTGTTGAGCTGTCCACAGCAACTACGAAATGGTGGACAGTGGTGTACACCAGAACTCTACCACAACTTGAAACTCTACTACTGTATATACTTGAATTTAAAAAAACGCCAATAAATCAAGTTTATTCATTTTATTATTATTTTTATTAATTTTTTTAAATAAGAGATGTAGCATTACTAAGCCTGCAGTCATAACACTTTGGCAAATCACCTTGGAAAACTAAGTTGCTGTTGAAATGGGTATCGGTGGGACCAGTAGAGGTCACTATTCCCTTTAGATCCAAATAATTCACTGGTTGGTCAAATTTCACATTTGTCTCTACCCGTGTACTTTGTCAGCGTTCATTTAGAATTGGCATATTTATTAATTTCAGTGTTTTAGATGAATTAGAGATGTGTGTACTTACAGTATATATGAAGGAGACATGATTTAATTTGATATACTTTATTCATCTAAAAATGCATGTTTAACTGTGCCCATAATCAGTATCCATGCTCTTCCAAACATGCTGCCAATGAAAGATACTTTTTAAATATATTTAACGTTTTGTTTATGATTTATTATCTAACTGGGGGGGGTCAAAAACTTAGAAAATGTGTTGGGAGTGTAATGTTGCCCAGTGAACTATATCACAAGACAACAAGGCAGAATTTAAAATAACTGTTTGGGTAGCTCTTTCTCGTTGAGCTCTTTTGAGGTGTGTTTCATTTGCGGCGCATCCCGCCGTTTGGAAATGTGCCGAACGGGACGCTGATTGTGCGTGCTTGTTTCCGCAGGAGCGACCGCAGCCGTAACTGCCCCATCTGCCGCTTGCAGGTGACTGCGGCCAACGAGTCATGGGTGATGTCTGACGCCCCCACGGAAGAGGACATGGCAGGCTATATTCTCAATCTAGCTGACGAGGCGGGCCATCCGCACAGACCATAACCTTCACAAAGGCCACAAAAGCATTTACAGTTGAAAATGTTAAAGGTGCATTCTCAATGCAGCAAGCATCTCTTGTGTTTTTTGTGGCTAAATATTTCGATGGAGTTATTTTCAAGAAGCAAAACCACTTTTTTCCAGATGAGATCGTTTGGCCTGCATAAGGGAATGTCACTACAATGAAGGAGATCAGACAATACTTGGTGTATATCCTAGTATTTAATGAAAATGTAATTTTTATTTTTTATTTTGAAAATTTTTGGTTGAAATATCGCTTATATGAATTGTCACGTAGCCTATATAAAACTTCTAATGTATTAAGCAGCTTTGCAGGTTACAGAATTTAACAACATAATACAACCCCACGTTGGTTTATAACAAGTGACCAAATTGCACAAGTAGCTGTAGAGAAGTCGGCTTGATAACCTTCCCTGTGAAAAGACGGCTTGTCTTATTGATTTATTACTGTGATGGCGTGCCTTCTAGAAGCACTCACACTACTGGAAGACTCCGTATTTAGAGTACTCATTTCTAGTTATTCTACTGTATTATGTACTCAGTGTCTTTATTTTTATCTAATGACTTTGCACTGCAGTGACTACTACTGGCATTTCAGATGGACATTCTCATTGATTTATGAGCTGACCTTTTGCTTTTGGTCTTCGTTCAGAAAATGAATATGCATCAGACTTAAGATAGCTATTTTACAATAGAAAAGCTCAAATATCCACACACCCAGCAGTAACCCAGCACGTGTGTAAAAGATAGTGTGTGCTCCTGGATACGAGTGAAACTTCCACTGTGGTGCTTTCATAGGCTTGTTGAATGGGGTTTCATGTGTTCATGCATTGTTCTGCGGAAGGCCTAGTGACCGAAAAACCTGAGCTGATTAAATGGGATTTGCAAATACCCCAGGTGCATGGAAGCCTCATTTATCTGTAACTTGAAATTGTTTTGAAAAACATCACTTTGTAGGCTTACAGTTGTAAATACACAAACCCTCTAACAAATCTGGGGAAATGCGGCATCTAGCCAAGTCCATTGAAAGCAATTTGATGCAGCGTAATGCCGATTCATCTAAAGGAATCCTGGACTCATGTAATACTTGGTATCCCAGAAGGGTTTTGCGTTGACTGAGGACAGTCAGCCTTGCTTTTCCACACATTTTGAGAATCGGCATGTTTTTTCATTTTATTTATGACTCCCTTTATTAAACAAAAAGTAGTTATTGCCAACAATGAAAAAATTATTTTTGGCACAATTAAAATGAACATGGTGACAGACTGCTCTCAGCCTACAGATAGGTTTACTTGTAGTTTTCATATGATTCAAATTAATCTATAATCATTTTTTGTGGGTAAAACTTTTAAATGGATTACGTTTTAGGAAAATCTAAGAATGCCTATATAAAATAGCTTCACTTAAAGTTTATTTAAATGGGTAATATCTGCTGGATGTGGACAAACGAGGGAAGTTGCTTCTTGAGTGGAAAATGTATATTTAGGTAATATTTTGTCATTTAATAGAATTGGCCTTTAGTAATTGTATTATTTTTTTTTTTTTAAATGTGTTAAATAGTGAGTTCACCCAAAGCTGACTCATACTTATACCATTTTAATTCTCATCTTGTATGTGTGTGTGTGTGTGTGCGTGTGCGTGTGTGCGCATGTGCACGTGTGTGGGTTTCTGTTTATTTGTAGTTTTAGCAAGAAAATTTGATATCCAAATATATTCCTGTACATAGTGCAGCTGTATGTATGCAATATTTTTCCTCTGAATAGAAAGCTTAAAATTTTTTTAAAGAAAAATAATCAAAATACTGACAAAACTCAAGCACTTTATTGTTAATTTGGTTGACTAGGCAGTGACTGACCCCTTGGTAAAATGTGAAAAGGTGTAACGAACACTAGTTTGAGTACAGTTTTGATCAAGCAGTGCATGTGTATGCAGGCGTCTCGGGGGTCCAGTTGTAAGGATGGTGATTTTCTCGTACTCAGTTTTAGAATAGATTGGTCGCATGCATCATTGGGATTGTAAAACAATAAAAAAGAAATTATAAATGTACTTGTTTGATTTTTTGAAATAAAAATATTCCCGTAACAAAATGATGCAATATTTAATATGTGCAAACAATTTCTAGCAATTATGAATAAATATTTGAACGGAACCATTTCTAACGGTTGATACTAATGCACTCTGTCTCCATTATTTTAGAAACGTAAAGGTTTCTAATTCATCTAATTAACCAACTGCAAATGTAGTCAGCAAACTGTGAGGCAGACGACTTTTCTTAGAAAACCTTTATTTTCAGGAAGAAATAACTTTTATGGAAATACAAGTACAGTGATGCTACAGTAATATTGAAGCGGTGGAAGAGGTTGTGCTTGTGAACCCCTTATTAAATAAAGATGCTCCTTTAATAAGGGGGGTACATTTCTTTCAGTCTTTCATGTTTTAATTGAAGACTTTTAATAGTGCATAAGAATTATGCTGTCATAAAAAAACACATTGCACAAATTTCAGTGCCCAAAGATAATAAAACCTACTACCAGATGTACTATTTTGGCATAAATGTGAAAAATAAGACATAACTCCTAATATTTTGCTATGTTGAATGGAGCACTGTTGTTTACCTCCTTTTACATTACAACACATACGGGAAAGCCCTGTATTCTGCACAAAAATCTGAAAAATTCCACTCAACCTTCAGGCATCTTCTAGTCCTTATGTGAAGCTTGCAATGGAGATAACGGCTGTATGTGCGCTCTCTATTGCTCTGCCTTCAATGGCCAGTGCTATGCCAGACATTTACTTATCTGTCATTTGGTGTGTGTGGAACAGTGGCGATGGAAATGTACCAGACCTCATTCTGCACCGCTAAAGCAATGTTCCTTTTTCAGCATATACACGTTCAGCTAGGCTCCCGAAGCAACAGTAAAACAGACCATTCATTTCTCAGCCTTGGCGCAGCTCACCACGGAAGGAAAAATGAACACTTCTCATAAAATGAATGTTTCTTGGCTTGTGACTCCTATACACACTTTCACCAGCATAATAGCTGAAGGGATTACATTGTGAAGACCTCTATACTGTGTTTCTAGTTTCACCCTGCAGGATGCTCAAAGTTTTACAGAAACTGGTTTGTTTGTCTTGTGCAATATTTAAAGTAAGAGTGGAAGCACACTCTCCCCTAAAACCATGTTGACTGCACTTTGAGCTGACAACTCAACACAATCGTGGGTTAACTGGGACAGCTTGGTGTTGTCCCTCCGTTGCATGGCAACTCATAGCCTTGCATACTATGAAGCACCATCAAGGTCAAAGTAAAGGCTACACTATCCCCTCATTGTGTTCTACAGTGTACTTTTACTCATAAAACAATGGCAACAAAATAAAACTCAAATGTGGGTAGCAATGAAAATATCACAGGACAGTCTTTAGTATACAGTAATAATGCTGCAATGCTTTGTAAACACTCATAGAAAGCTGCGATTTTGCATGCAGGCTAGCCGTGAACTATATGACTACAGTCATTGGAAGAGGTGGAAGCTCTGAGCAGGTTGTGTACATTACATTCTAAAATAAAACCCAAGATGTTGCATGCATTGATAGAGTCAAGCCGGAAAGTCTGAACACCCCTTTCACCTTCTCCACGTTTTACAGACATATTCTACAATAGATTGAGTTCATTTTTTGTCTCACAATTCTACACAAAATAGCCCATAATGACAAAGTGAAAACGTTTTTAGAAATCTTTGCAAATGTATTAAAAATCGAAAACTGAAATCTTTAATTTACACAAGTATTCATACCCTTTGCTTTAACATATTTTTAAATTATCATATTTAATATTTGGTCGCATATTCTTTGCATGCTGTTACTTCCTGAAGTCTGTGACCCATCAACATCCAAAGACTCTCAATATCTTATTTCCAGGTACTGTTACAAACGATACTATAAGCTCTGCATTTGAATGGATCTTTATGGGAATTGGGGGGTGAGACTAGTATGGAACACATGGCTGGCTAAATGGCTGTAAGTCATCAAGGTTCTGAGCTATCGAACGAGCCCCAAACCATCACTCTTGCCAGATATGGAGTAGATGTGGATGGATCACTGCAAGGGTTATTTCTCCTGACTCATTTTCCTATAGAACTCATTTTCCTAAACAACCCTTAAAGAGATCCATCCACATCTACTCCATATCTGGCCGCAGAGTGATGGTTTGGGGCTCGTTTGATACCTTAGACCCTTGATGACATACAGCCATTTCGCCAGTCATGTGTTCCATACTGTACCAGCGTCATTTACAGCTGAATCTAGTCTCACCCCCCAAATTCTCATAGAGATCACTTTGTCATTATGGGCTATTTTGTGTAGAATTTTGAGACAAAAAATGTACTCAATCTATTGTAGAATATGTCTGTAATGTAATAAAACGTGGAGAAGGTGAAAGGGGTGGGCAGACTTTCCGGCTTGACTGTATATAGGCCTGTATTTAAGAGGCATCTAGAGCAGGTCTGTGAAACTCCAGGTAAGTGTATGGTTGGACACGCCAAGCATTTCTTAACCTTTCACAGAATCAAGGTATGATGCGTTCTGAAACCAGTCCCTCATCCTTTTCCTCATGTGACCCTCCATGACGTGATACACAGTGAGGATCAATCACAGAGGTCGGTTTAGGGGCATGGGGTTGTGAAGTGTTCAGCTTTGGGATTCACTACTAGGCTTCATATGTGCTCAGCATATCTGGCAAATCTTTGCCATAGGGCTACCAGGTAAACATTTTAAAGGGTTGATTAGATATATGTGTGTAAAACTCATTTGTAAAATGTCCAGCTCTACAGGCCGGTATAATCAGGTTTATGCTGTATGTGACGTTGTCGCTGTGGTCACTGTGCTTGTGTGGCCATGGTCATGGACTTGACGGCATCCACCAGGAAGCTGAGCTCATTGCACAGCGTCTCGTACCGGTATGCCAAACGGATCTGCGCCACATTGGTCCTCCGAATGTCGTTCCCCTCGGGCCCATCCTTCAGGTAGTTAGCCCCGAGGAAGTGCTTCTTCTCCTGCAGAGTGGACGGAGATCACATTTCGACTTGTCAGACTGAGGCAATCCAGAGAGGAATAGGCAGTACTAAAAGTGGAAAAATCTACATGTTCTGTCCATGCAAACTACAGCATTATGCAGACTAAGTCGTTTTCTGTTTTGAATGGGAGTAATGATATATTCCAACATTGTCAGAGGTGAGCTATTTTGTTCACAGACACTAATCATGAAATTTCTTTAAAATAAATATTTTAAATTGATTTGTAATGTCTTGATGCACATATTCTGATGAAATGGGTCTAGCAAGACAAATACGTACAATAATTTTGTGTAATTGTTTTGTCAGACAGTTACCTTAGCAGACTAAGTGACTTCATGAATTTGTTCAAGCTGTTTAGCTCAAGATGATTGTTTGCTTAAAGACCACAAGCTGTTTGAATATCCATACGTTAAGATTGTTCGGTATGAAGTCAAAGTACAGACTACAATCTGACTACAACTTGCAGACACCAGTCTCAATTAACTTAAATTATAACGAGTCAACGCCATATTACAGACTCATCCTTTTCATTTCTATACAGTAGGTCCCAGTCTGTGCTCAATATGACCTCCATTACTGACCTCCATTACTTGACCCTTTCAGCAGCAGGTTGGTTAAAAGGTAAGGCTTGTGAGGAAGTGAGCAGGGCATACCTGGTGGGACAGGCCACTCTGCAGCACACTGTTTCTGGCAATCTCACACAAGTCACAGGTACTGAACTTCCACAGCTGCGCCGCAATGGCATACTCCTCCATCAGCGCCTCCTGCAGGACATGCACACGCATTGCAGACACGCCCAAAGCACGCTCAGCACAAGGTGACAGGATAGGCAAGGCTTTATGATTCCCAGAATGGGTGAAGTTACCTTGTGGTATCAATGACCCACAGCTTTGACTAATCACAGTATATTGCCATAGAAATGCAAGTATTGATTGGTCAATAATAGTTTGTGCTTGCCAGCAGTTATATAAGTTCCACCAAGAAGCCTCATTATCTTATCGCTGTTAGGTGTGAGGCAGCACTCATGATGTGACCTTGTTCACCAAGGTCAACTCTGTCCAATCACTGCTCTCAATATTATTTGGATGGCACATCGTATTTCTTGTGCCAGCTCTCAGATCATTACAATTCCATGCAGATTAGAAATTCTGTACTATACAGGACTGATCTTCATATGATCACAAGCAGTGACTGACAGTTTACTCCAGGAACCTTGCAATTTGCAGGTTAATATGCAAGATGGGACTTCGCCTGTTTTACTATTATTTAACTCCCATCCAAATCCCATCTTGGGGTGTCTCAGGAGCAACCCTTACCTTGGTGTAATGGAACTGCATGGGATCGTCGGTGGAAAGGGAGACACACAGGCCCTTGTGCAGAAACTCTCTAAGGGGGCTCTTGGAGTACTCCAGGAAGAGGCTGTTGTTACTGAGGGGGGACATGGCAATAGGCACCTGCGCCAGGTAGTACAAATACTGCAACACAGGGCTCTGTGGGCAAATACACACACACCACAAATAACTGTCAGTCTAACAACCGGTTCACACACCACATAAACTACACACACTATACGTACTATACACACCACACACACACGCACACACACACCCACACAGACACTCACACACAGAAATGTCAACCTGTCACCTGTTTTTAGCACACTCACTACATACACTACACACAACAAATACTCAAATCATACACATGCGTCCGCCTGCCATCCACTTTAGGAACCTTACTCACTTCACCAACATGAGGTAAATAATTCAGCCGAAACAGTTTAACAGTTATTTCTGTGAGCTTTCTTTTTACAAGTAGGATATTCAGAAATGTATGTGCTGGAGCTATGGTATGCTTAAATGGGATGGAGTTTCATTTGCAAAGTTTGTTTTTTCCTAATGCCTGTAATTAAATTCCCTGCTACAGATCAGAGTGTGTGGATAAGAGGTGGGTTGCCCTGTGGGACATGGCCGTCTTGGTTCCAAGCCGAGGAGTGGTGTGTGAGGGCAGCCAGAGCAAAGGGGTTCAAGTTCAGGTTAAGGGCCTTTTTAGCCTCTGAGTTTTTGAAAGAGGAACATCCAGTAAGTGCTTTCCTGCTGTGCCCTGGTGTATGGTGCAAGAAGGTGTGGCCAGCGTACTTTCTTGAGGTTGAGTCCGTGGGAGATGTTGTCTGCGGTAAGGAAGGCAGAGACCAGGTGGGTAATGGACCCCGCCTCACCACAGTGTGGGCGGAACTGGAAGGTGTTAAGGCCTCGCTCCCTGCAGGTAAGCAGAAATTGGTTCAGCGTGAATCACACCTGAACCCTCTGAGCACCTCAAAATACCTCCACCAACCACAGCCCCATGGCAAATCTCTAAACCATGAAACCATGTACCTTCCCAATCTCCCTACAAATACTCCACTCTACGCCCCCCAAAAAACACACACACACACACACACACAGGAGAGCTTGAGGGACACATGCAAAGCACATCCGCACATAAAAAAATCTGCTATCACAAAGTCCTTTTTAAATATATGCTGCCATTATGTAAGCAAAAAGTTTAAACATTCTAAAGGTGTGGCACATACAGTACTCTTCTGGGTGTGCATATAATGTAATCCTGAAGATCTATACCCTACCAAATAATATCTGTGTAGCCATACACCAAACTTTACAAGGCTCCTTTTCCCTTGGGAAATTAGCGGGGCACGGTCTCCTGGCCACAATCTGGACTGGAATTTCCCAGCTTGGAATGCGTTCCTGGGAACGGGGGAGGGAACACTTACTTCCGCAGGTTGTTAAGCACCATGATGTTGGCGTACATATGGAAGAGGTAGTAGCTGTAGGGCGGGTTGCTGTCATCTGTCCACGCCTCTGGCTTGGGACTCTTGTAGGAAAACATGTGGTCGCTGTGTTTGGATTCGTCATCGACGCTGTCGAATCCGGTTACCTACACATTCATAAGGGCACAACAATCAAACGTGGGTGGGACACAGTGTTTTGTGGATGGTTGTTAAAACAGTGTCATAGGTCAGTGGTGTTTGTTTAGTGTTTTCCTGGCTGGGGCAGTTTTGTTTGTCAGAGGAACAGCGTAGACAAAATATGTGCTTTTTTGTTGAGCGTTTAGAGCGCTATGTTTAATCTGTAGGCTCAGCTTAAAACATACTGGCCAATACTCACATATTTCAGAAAGACATGCAGCTCCTTATGCTTCTGAGGATTGACTGTGGCCTCAAACAAAGGCAGGAAAACATTCTCCAGCATCTTGGCAAAGTTGGGTATTATCTTCTTTGACCTGAAAATGTCACTGAAAGACAGGGTTTTGTCAAAATCACAGAATCCACACAGTACCTGAAAATAAGCATGACTCTTTCCCCTTTACGTTTGTGTGAGTCTTTGGCAGGGTAAGTAATGAACACCCAGAGAACAACAGAATAGAGGAAGTGTTTTTCATGCTTGCCCCCTAGGGCAGGATATTGTTCCCCCTGAAATTGTATTTCTCCCCAAGAGTAATAAGCTGCTAACTGATCGTTAGTTCATTTCAGCCATTTGCAGAGCTGCCCTCTGAGGACATAATGAGCAAGAAAATGGATGCTTCTACCGCTAAGAATACATTTCTGTTAGTCATTCAAGGACTTGCTAATAAGTCAGATTAGCCTGATTTCCCTGACAGCAAATGTGTTTGTATTTTGTAATGCACTCTAAGAAGAAATGCAGTCCAAAAGAGGTTTATACTGTCTGATCCTGAGACACCCAGGTTCTTCATAGGAACATTATGCACTTCTATTAATCATTGTAATTTTACAATGGTTTAATTTGGCAGATGGCCTAATGCAGTGCAAATTACTGTGAATATTATGGTTTTAACCGAGATGTCACTGCTGTCGGCGAAAAGTGCTCTCAAACAAGGGGCCTCAATTTGTATTGAACCAAACACCATAGTATCGCTGCATGTTTTTGCAACTATGGTAACCAAGTGAAAATATGTATTCTGTAACCTGAGTTTTGTGTCTCCAAAATTAATTTTGGTCAAAATATGAATGTAAAATATGAATGGCTGACCACATATACCTTTTTTATATCTCATAAAACAGCAGGGTGGTCTATTTGTTTTTTTCTTATCCTTCGCTAGATTTTTTCACTTTATTATCGATTGTCATAGCCTGTAGGAGAGACTACACACAAGCCAAGGGGTCATCATATCACACCAGACTCTGAATCATCGAATCATTGTTCTAATGGTGCATATCCCTGATTACTGAAGCTCTACACTGAAATGCCTAGATAATGGAAACCTAAGATGAAATGGGTTACCAGCCAAATCTACATTCTATTAAAATCAGTTTTAAATGACAAACACACAGAAGCACTGCACTACACATCTTCAAGTATCTTAATGGATCAATTGGAACAAATCCAACACATACACAGCGGGGGGTGGGGCGGGGGGTTAGTGCCAGATTTGAGAATCCCTGGCTTAGAATAACATTTTGACACTGATTTCCACAGTATCCCAGAACTCCTCACTCTACCACAAAACTGGAGTCCAGGACTTACTATATCCTGGGAACCTGGATGATCCACTGCATGTTGGGGGAATGGACTTTGTGCATGATAAACCACTGGGACAGGTTTTCCCATTCCTCTGGAGACCGCCCATAGATGGAGAGACGAGGCTCTGTGTGCTGGTACTTACTCTCCTCCAGGTCGTGCGCTACTTCCTGTAAAGGACAGAGAATTTTTTATTTTTTTTTACTTCCCTCTTTCAACCCGCAAGACCATACTCTGTCACTGGCTGAAAATGTCACGCTAATTTGTTACTGCTAACAAGTGTTAGCGGATAGTACAAGCTGTTTAAGCACATATTTTGAGATGATATCTGCTGCGTTCAGTAAGGTCCTTTTTCTAAATTGTATCATACCTTGATGATTCGTGCAAAGTATTCCCCATTTATGTCGTTGTCTGTTTTCAAATAGATTTCCCTGAGTTCACTTGCACCAACTGGATTGTACTTGGAGTTAAATTTGTCAAACCGATGAAAGGTTTGTCTGCCCTGCAAAGTAAAAGAAAGATTTCTTTAGCTTTAAAAAAAATGTGGTTAACAACGTCATAATTTCATAAAGACAAAGAGCACATTGCATTGACATTTTCAGTGTTAACTGAATCTAACATGCAAGCGAGGAGATGCTGTGTGGGGTGAGAGAGAGGGGTGTGGTGGTGCGGTGGGGTTTTCCCCCAGAGTTGCACTTACAGCGTGCACATCCAAAGAGTCCACGGTGAGGTCGTAGGGGTCCATGTTCAATTTTTTAAACACCTGCTTGAGGGTTATCTTTTGCCCATTCTTCTCCAGAACCACACGGTCTGCCTCTGTCTTGCACGTAGTCTGGATGAACTTGAGCAAGTGCCTCTGATTCATGCAGGCGGCTGCGTGGATGTGGGTGTCTACCTGGGAACCAGAAGGCAAACTGTACTGTGATTGCCATCAAATTTGAATGGAAACACATGCTAGTCTCGCCTTTATATAATAACTTCAAATTAAATGACTGAGCTTGAATTCATTTAGTCATATGACTCCTAAATCAGTCTTTCAACGATTTGAAAGTCTAAAGAGAATTAGGTGTGCAAGGTTAGAGAGGTTATGTGTTTTAATGTTAGAGACATTATGTTTCAGCACAGTGTTAACACAGATGTGTAGATGTGCTGTGTTTGAGTTCTGTCAGGATAACTCACGTATTTAAATGACATGTTTAATGAATAAATGTGCTGCATAATTATTTTAGTTTGGTGGTGAATGGATCTGCTTTAGTATTACTCCGGAGCACGGGCATCTCCCCCCGCTAAACAGGAGATGACCAGAAACCCTCCATACTAAAGCAGGGTGGGTGGAGGGTGACACCAAATTTCTTTTAGCACAAGCCGTAAGCAACAAAAAGCAGCGCATCAACATTCAAGCAGTACAGAGAGAACTAATTCTTGGCTTAAAAAGGGTGCTCCATTAGAGGTGTGTGCATGTGATTGGTTGAGTATATGACATGTGATTGCTAGCCGACCATGGTCGGCTACAGCAAGAGGTTCTCCGCCAGAACTTACTCTGTGAACTTTGTTCGCAACGTTCATTGGGGTTTGGTACTGAGATATAGGTGTTGAGATGCAGGTATTTACCTTCCTGACGTTGTAGAAATCTCGGTGCGGTACGCCCTTCAGCTCCTTCAGCTCAGCCATTTCATTGAGCATCTCGTGAAGGTAGAACTTTGATCCAAGAAAGTTTAGACGTCTATGGCAGTAAGTCTTCCTGCAGAAAGTCGAGTGATATACTCAGCAGCTGTGTTGCAAAACAGTCATCTCCTAACATTGTGAGAACAGCGTAAGACTCAAGATGAAAGGCTTTGCAGGTCTGAATATTGATGACACAGTTATTGTACTGTACCACAAGTGCAGTATCACAAAGCAAAATGTACATAATGGAAATTCAGGGTGCTGTCATTATAATGAATGTGTGGCGAAGTGGTTTGCTATTCACCATTATAAGCTTGATCGCTTCTTGCATCCTTCATTTCACAAGCTCACCAATACTGTTATAATGTAAAAACAAGACAAATAGAGATACTGGTGTATACTGCATCTGGTCTGCAGTACAGGTACTGGTCTATACCATCTGAAGACTACAGGAGAGGCAGTGTTCATCTCATATGGTGATTCGGGGGTGTGCTCACGTGGGCCCATCGGCGATCATGGCAAGGACGTGGCTGAGGTCAATGGCAAAGGTCTCGAGGTCAGGGTAGGGTAGGCTGCGGGGTTCGTTCTGCTCCAGGGCCTCAGGAGTGTCGTACACATTGATGATGCCGTCCTTCATTTTCAGTTCATAGTTGAGGTTCTCCGGGATGTCCTCCATGTTGTAAGGGTCCTCCCCCTCCCGAGGGCAGGGGAAGATTTCTGCAGGGAGTTGGTTACATGGCTGAGCCTCATATCTGTATCGGTTTTAACACTTTGCCATGGCTAGTTTCATTTCAGCATGCACTAGAGAGAGAGTTCTCTACTGTGCACTACGGTTTATCCATTAGCATATCACTAATTCCTTTTAATGTGAGGCATGATTATTCACATTTTGCATGTACATTTTGCATACAATTTATGTATTTTGCATACAATTCATGAGCTATGCATACAGTCAAGCCGGAAAGTCTGCACACCCCTTTCACCTTCTCCACATTTTATTACGCTACAGACATATTCTACAATAGATTGAGTTCATTTTTTGTCTCAAAATTCTACACAAAATAGCCAATAATGACAAAGTGAAAACAGGTTTTTAGACATTTGTGATAATTTATTAAAAATCTAAATGTAAAATATCATATGTACACAAGTGTGCACACCCTTTGATATGACACCCAAAAGTGAACTGAGGTGCATTTTGTTTCCAGTGATACTGCTTGAGATGTTTCTACAACTTAATTGGAGTCCATCTGTGATAAATTCAATTGATTGGACACGATTGGGGATTGCCAACACTTGCCTATATAAGGTCCCACAGTTGACAGTGCATGTCAGAGCAAACTCCAAGCCATGGGGTCAAAGGAATTATCTGCAGACCTCAGAAACAGGATTGTGTCAAGGCATAGATCTGGAGAAGGGTACGAATAAATCTCTGCAGCTTTACATGTCCCAAAGAGCACAGTGGCCACCATCATTCGTAAATGAAAGAAGTTTGGAACCACCAAGAATCTTCCTAGACCTGGTCGCCCGGCCAAACTGAGCAATCAGGGAAGACGGGCCTTGGCCAGAGAGGTGAGCAGGAACCCGAGGGTCACTCTGACAGAGCTCCAGCGTATCCTTGTGGAGATGGGAAAACCTTTCAGAAGATCAACCATCCAGACAGCACTCCACTAATCAGGCCTTTATGGTAGAGTGGTCAGATGAAAGCCCCTCCTTAGTGAAAAGCACATCTCAGCCCGCTTGGAGTTTGCCAAAAAGGCACCTAGAGGACTCTCAAACCATGAGAATCAAGACTCTCTGGTCTGATGAAACCAAAATGGAACATTTTGGCCTGAATACCAAGCGTCACGTCTGGAGGAAACCAGGCACCGCTCATCACCTGGCTAATACCATCCCTACAGTGAAGCATGGCGGTGGCAGCATCATGATCTGGGGATGTTTTTCAGCAGCGGGAACGGGGCGACTAGTCCTGATAGAGGGAAAGATGAATGCAGCTAAGTACACTGAGATCCTTGAAGAAAACCTGCTCCAGAGCGCTTTGGACCCCAGACTGGGGCGAAGGTTTACCTTCCAACATGACAACGACCCGAAGCACACAGCCAAGAGAACAAAGGAGTGGCTTCGGAGAAAGTCTGTGCATGTCCTTGAGCGGCCCAGCCAGAGCCCAGACCTGAATCCAATTGAACATCTGTGGAAAGAGCTGAAAATGGCTGTGTACCGACGCTCCCCATCCAACCTGATGGAGCTTGCAAGAATATGCCAAAAGGAATGGGCAAAAATGTCTAGAAACACATGTGCCAAGCTCGTAGCTTAATTCCCAAGACGCCTTGAAGCTGTAATCGCTGCCAAAGGTGCAGCAACCAAGTATTAGGCTTCCCCTTTCAGATGAAATTCAATTTACACTGGAGACCCCTGATTACCTAACCTGTCTGACCAAACATGTCTGTCAAGACAGTCCAGAGTAGACAAGGCATGACCAGGCTTGGTCCTGTGGTCTTATGTTGCAATAGCCCTGGGTGAATACATGCTTCACTTGCACTTAAAGGCAGGGCAGTACCTGGCAGAATCTCGTCCTCCACAGTCCACTTTTCATTTTCGGCACTGCGCAGGAACTGGGCCGTGGTCCTGGGGAAGCGATGGTACGCCAACTTGGAGTATTTCTCCCGGATTAGCAGGGCTTTCAGGAGGCTTTTGGATGCTTGCTCATAGTCCTCGACTGTGATCTTTAGAGCCCAGGAAAAAAGAGCATCGGCAATAATCATCATCAACAACCATCAACGGACAGTTAGGCTCAGCGGTCATTACCGCAACCATCAGCTGGCCTTCAGAGAAGTTCCTTCATAAAGAACACGTGCTCCATTATGTCTTGCCCAATGTGTTTTGCCCGGTCATTCCAGCACACAAAACAACACGACTCGTTTATCACCTCTAACCTTTGCGCACGGTAAAGACGAAAAGCGACAGACGAGTCCTGATATTCCGTGTGCTGTAATCACCATGGATTCTGCGGCTAGTACAGTACAGCATGCCAAACCCCCCGAAATATTCCCTGACCTATATTTAAACAGCCAGGCCCTGACCCACAGTTGTTTTGTACAGACTGTTGCTGGGAGGGGCTGAGTTGGCTTGTAAATCGCTGGGGACAGCTGCGATGGTTGTTTTGGGAGGGCAGCGTGGAGGGACTCTCTCTCTCACCCCAGCGCAGTAGTCTCCGCTGATAGTGACCCTCTGGTACTCTGGGAAACTTTCGGACAGGGGGGGGCAGGAGGAGGCAGGCGAGAGGAGGGGGGACACCACAGACAGGGCCCAGTCGGAGCTGACCGGGATCTGCAGGGACATGGACTGGGAACGGATCAGCTTGAAGCTCTTCTTCCTGGAGGACAACACAGTAAACAATCAAATCATTTCAACTTAAATATTTAATCAGAAATAAGGATAAAATATATGCATTTATCTCCCGGTAAAGACATAATTTTGGTTTTTCGTATTTGCTATACTAGTTCACGTCGTCCTGAGTCTCAGGCACTCCTAGTTTGTGTGTTGTTCATAAATTACTGCGTGCTAGAACAGGCTCCATAGAACCGCTGCACTTTGCATTTGCTTTGCATCATAAATTTGGAATGACTGGCTTAAGAGAGCATTAAGTTCAGACAGGACTTTCAGGATAGAGGGCAGAGTGAGATAGGGTGGGGTGGGGTTGGTTAGGGCAAAGTGAGATAGGGCAGGGCTAGGTAGAGTGAGATAGGGCAGGGCAGGGCGGGGCAGGGCTAGGCAGAGTGATATAGGGCGGGGCTGGGTTAGTTGGGAAAAGGCAGGATGGAGGTCCACCTTTTGGCGGACTCCTCAGACTGCTGCTCGGCCATCTCCCTCAGCAGCTCGTGTTCCTTGGCCTGGTGCAGGCCGATGGGGCAGTCCTCCGGCACAGTGAACAGGGCCAGCGCCTCCTTCGTGTCCTCCTCCTTCAGTGCTGACGCGTACACCTTCTCCGCCAACAGGCGCACCTCCTCGTCCACCTCGCTCAGCGAGATCTTGGGGAATTGTCGCGGCATGTCTGCGGGAACAGAGGGGGCACTCAAGAAAAAAGCCATTCATACACTGCACTGTTTGCCTGTGTTTTGGGGGGTGGTTGGTGCTGCAGTATTTGCCAGGTAGATTCAATCAAGCTGTAATTCAAATTCTGGGAACACGGTATTGATGATGATGCCCGTATCTATGCTAATGTAATCCGATATCGCTGCTTCTTGGATTCTAGAATATCAAGTGGTGGTTCTGTGTTTGTGTGCAGTACACATGGTTGTACATAAAACAGAATAACGCATATTGAAAAATAATGAAGTCTAGTCTAGTAAAATCATCTATGGTAATGTCATATTTTCAACCCGCTCTTGCCTTCTGACAAGATTACCAGACATTTATGCTTAATGTAAAGATTGGGTGTATAAGGTCCACTAAGTGAATACCTTGATTAGTTAAAAAGATGAATTATTCGATTATGAAATATATAATTTTTCTCTGTTTCAGTGAGATTTATATTTGAAATAATGTACGTCTCTATAAGCGTGCCTGCCTGGGTTTTGGAATCACACTTAAATCATGCCGGTAAACACGTCCTCAGGTGATTACTGCCTGCTCCGATGTTATATGACTCCCCCAGCACCAGCATGATTAGTCATATTACAGCGTCGATGCCAACATTGGCATCCTACCTCTGGTTGGCTTAAAACTCTGGGCGAGCTCTAAATCCTTTAAAAAATATAGGCTTTCCGGTCAACTATTTTCCACTAATGGCAACAACAGCCATTGTTGACAGAAGTTCACGAGACGTTCAGCACTACTGGCAAACCTCAGGCAACATTTTCTGGCAAACTGTTTAGTTTGCAGCAAATGCACCACATATTAGCTGCAAGTTTGCCGCAAACTATCCAATTCTGTAGGGGAACTTCTGTTTCTCCATACAGAAAAGCAATAGTATCAACAATGGACAGGGTGGAAAGGATCAGAAATTACATTATGGGCATTTAGCAGACTCTCTTACCCAGAACAACTTATACATAGTATCCATTTATACAGCTGGATATACAGCATACTGAAGCATTTCAGGTTAGGTACTTTGCTCACGAGTGTCCAGGTAGTGTCCAACCTGGGAATAGAACCTGTGAACGTTATGTTATA